>CM021768.1:8110754-8141024 GCA_011076525.1 Nettapus auritus
ATGTAGTTTGGAATATTAATTAAAAACAGTTTTTTTTTTTTTTTTTTTTTTTTTTTTTTTTCTTTTTAATTGCGTTTTTGGTCTCTCCTGCCTGGTAGAGTTTCTTACTCTGCATTTGCCTTCTGTGCGTGGTCCCGTGGCAAGTGATGAGCTTTGGGTAGGGTGCAGGTCACCCTTGCTGTGCCTGTGCTAGCCCTGTGCTAGCTCTGTGCCAGCCCTGTATCCCTGCCTGGCCGATCCCCGAGCCCAGGGGACTGCTGTCCCTCCCTGCTGGGGCCTGGCGTGATGGAAGCAGCAGCCAGCACTGGGGCCTGGTGAGCACAGGGGCTGGGAGGTAGCAGGTTGAGCAGCTGCAGGGAGTGCAGGGGGGTCAGATGTAATGACGAGCAGATTTACACCACTGCTGCTTCAGCACTGAATAAGAGATTTCCCTTAGGAGGTTTTTAGAGAGAGGTGCAAAGAGCTGTTAAGTCATTAGTGCAGTTTCCCATTGTGGCAGCATTATTCCTTGTTATCTCCACTTTATAGCTTCTGTTCCTCACTAGTAACTACTGACCCAATAAATATTTGTCCTGAATATATTTTCTGCATCCCAGATGCTTACCTTAGCCTTTCACATGCAGCTTCCAAGATGCTACAGCCCCTTCTTCTGCCTGATATGGGGAGTTTGCACTTAATCACACAGTGATGCTGCAGGCTGCTGCCTGCCTGGGAAACAAATCCTGACCGTGGGCAACGACTGGGGAAGTCTCCCTCCACAAAAGCACTTCTTTTCCTTCTGCTTTTAAACCTGCAACTTCCAAGATGTGTCCCCGACAAAGTCATTTCTAAAGCAATGTCCCTGTTTCATAGCAGCAGCCTTTTACCACCTTTTTTTTTTTTTTTTTTTTTTTTCCTATTCCATTAACTCGGTGTTTTGCTCCTGTAAATTAGGTGCTAATTTATTGTCCTAACCAGCTGTTATTGCTGTGTAACCCCAACACCACCCTATCCATCCCCAGTGTTCACCCCACCACAGCACCGGAGGGGGACCCAGCCTGGCCGTGATGGAGCGGGCAGCCTGAGAGCCCTGTGCAGCTCTCCCCAGGGGCGAGGACTCTTGGGGCAATTCCTCAGGGTTTCTCTCCCCACCCTAGCCAAGTGTTAGCGTGCAGACCTCACTCCAGCACAGCTCTTCCCAAGCAGAGATTTTAATGAGGTGTGAGCGCTAACTGAAGCATTCCCCATCCCTCTGCCACACCGATCGTTGTGCTGAACAGATCCTGGGCTCCCATGGTAGTGGTGGCTGGGGAGGATGGATGACATGAGGGGAACAGGACCAATTCGTGGCTCTTTTCTGAGGGTCTGCAACGTGGTGGCAGCCCCCCTGTGACCCGTGATGAGGTCAATGGACAATGTGACTTCAGGTCTCAGGCTTGCCATCCCAAGGCTGGGGTATAAAAGCCCTATTTATACTTCCTAGGATCAATTCTGCTTTCTTGGCAGGTAATTCCAGCAGGGCTATTTTTTAGGGAGGTTTACTGGCTCTTATGAGCTGGCCTGGTCTGTTAGACCTGCTTAATGTTAAAAACTGCTGTTCAAAAAAAAAAAAAAAATCAGTTTAAAACATTTCTGGCAGATAATTGTTTGGAAATGTTCCCCCTCCCTCCCCGGTATAATAAATTATTCTGAGAGTGGAAATGCAAAGTGCTTGATAGCTTTTCTTCATCCTATTCTTATAATAATTCATTCTTTAAATATTCACTAGAGCTTTTCTGATTGAAAATCAAACTAGCAAGAACTCCCCATAGAGAGGAGTCATTTCCCATCTGGCTCCTGTTAGTGCATTTCACAGCTATCAAAAATAATGTTCTCCTATCTCCCTGCCCTTGCTTTGATTCATTAATTAGTGATATTAATTAGTTGTAATATATTAATTATGAACTGATATTGCTAACATAAAAGAGGCTGAGTGCAAGAACGAGCTTCATAACCTGTTTGCCCTGGCTCCGCCTCAGCCGGATCAGATAAAAAGCCCCAAACAGCCGCAGTTCCCTGTTCCAGTGCCAGATGCAGACCTGTGGTTCCCCATCCTGGAGGTTCCCCAGTTCAGTCCCTGGCTGTTAACTGGAGCAGCAGCCTGTGCGTGCCATGACGGTGTTGAGCACGTGTTGCCTGGTGGCGTAAGTCGTGTGGCTTGAGGACATGAGCACAGCAGCAGCCGGGCCTGGCAAGACTCAACCTTTGCAACGTGGTGAGGTCGTTTGTGCAACCAGATGTGCTGAGGCTTTATGTCAGGCTGGTGCTTGACATGGAGATAGGAGGATGTACTGTGTAGTTTAGGCTGTCCTTCGGGTCTTTTGCATGTGCCACAGTCACCGCAGGGGATCTCTTTGGTCAATGGGAGCAAAGCAGGGCCATCGGGCTGGAGAGCTGGTCTCCATGGAGATGGGCGCAGGAGGAAGGTCGCAGCTTTGTGGCAGAGGAGGCTGGAGCTGGAGATTAATGAAAGATGGCTCGATAAAAGAATTGGGGATGCTGCAGGCAGTAATCCGGTTTGGTTGGGTTTACGCTGTGGTTGGTTGACTCCACTGTGGTACTGTTAGGCTGACGGGAGCAGGTAAACATGCTTGGCAATTTATTTAGCAACAACTTCCAAGATGTGAGGGGAGTGCAGAGCCGGGGAATCAGGGAACTTTGGTGTAGCTCCCGCAGGCCAGTACTGGGGTGGGCAAATCTGCACAGCAAACGCTCCTGTAGGAAATACTGAAACTTCTTGGCCTTCATCCCAAGGATGCTGAGGGATCAGGTAGCACCCATGTAATTTAGTAATCTTTAGATTTAAGATGTGCCACTTATTGCCATCTCTAGCAAAATCCCGAGCTGGTTGGTGATGTTTCCTTTCCCCTCTCCTGTGCTTTAGATCTAGACGTGTCACTAAATATTAGTACAGTATTTTGGACTGTGTAAGCCGTCAAAGCAGGATGACATGACCATTTTTCAGCAGCAGTGGGACAGTCCCTGTGGGAGCATGAGCTCTCCTGTTACTGCTTCTCTGCCCGCTGTGGGAGACCTGTGACATTTATTGCTTTCCATGACGTGCTGGTGCATGCTGTGAGTGATCCCAGGAGCTCGGTGCCAAAGCAGCCGAGGTGTAAGGGTGAGACAGCATCACTGCCAGTGCTGGAGCAACCTGGTGGCTGAATGGCGTGGCGCCGGACAACCTGGAGGAGCACTTGTTCTACTCGTGCTTGCTTCATCTGTATGGATTAATGGCGCATTACAACAGCTGGCAGTTACACACAATTAGAGAATTAGGGGGATACACCTTTGGGGGGGTCACTTCTGGAATGGACTGTAGGCACAAGACTCGGAATACTTCTGCCCACATCGTTGCCAGAGGGATGCTTGGCAGGAGCTGGGCTTGCCCGCTGCTTCAGCTCCTGGGAAGGTTTTCAACCCCCGGTAGTGCAAAGTAAATATTTAGCTGACTCCTCTCAGTGTTGATCTGCAGGCAAAGGGTAGGTAGGTAGTTAACACTTCTCCCCCTGCTGTGTGCCGTGTGCTCTTGCAACTTGAGGTAATTTGGTGATCTGACAACGTTTCTCCCTCGCACCGAACATAAAGAGGCATCGGCACACCTAATGCATAAAAGCAGTATTGCTGGAGGTGGGGGGCAGAAGCAGCGGATACGTTTGTAGTTAAAGTGAAGTGTGCTGACGTAATCCTAAAATTTGAATTTCTGCAGTGCGCTAGCTGTGTTTGAGTTGTATTGCAGATAACCCCTCCTGCTGTCAGAAACCACCAAGCTGCAGGTTGGTCACCCAAACCCCCGTGTGCCTTGGGCCTGAGTTGGGATGCTGCTTTCCCCTCCTCATTGCACGCTGCTGCCTCGGGTGCCCCATCTCCATCCTCGGGATGCTCGGTGCAGGCTGGGGAGCCCAAGTCCTCCAGCAATTAATTGGGAGAACCGTGAATTCTGCAAGGCATCCGAATTCGTTGTTGTGTTGTGTGTTTTTTTTAATGAATGCATGGTATGTGTGCGTGGAAATATTGTGGTGAGAATTGGAGAGCCAAATTAAAGGAAGAAAGCCTTTGATTTTGCACCAGCAGTTAGCTGATGAAATGTAAAGATGCAGTGAGCTGATTAGTGATTCTGGTAATGTAATTAATGCCTCTGTTCTTTCATACGTGCAGAGCTGGAGGTCGAGCTGAGCGCTCAGTGAAAATTTGCCCTGAATGCACGGTTCAGTAAGCTCAGTTATCGTTCCCTAGTTATGATTCCTTCAGTAATTCCAAATTAAAGTTGATATACTTGTAAACCTAAAACAGGGCATGCTTATGAATTACAAGGGCTGGAGAATTTGTTTGTAAGACGTGAATGTTAATGCCACCAAAACATTGCTTACCAGGTATGGGAGGGAACAGCAATAGAGCAGGGGCTGAGAAAACAGCTTGGTGGTGGCTGCTTTTTCCAAAAAGGGTGGTGGAAGGGCCTGAAGTCCTCATCTCCGTTCCCCTGGCTCTTACAGGCAGCTGGCCTTGCGTAGTTCTGCCATCGCTTCTTCTAACATCTCAAGCGTCATAAGCCATTAATGTAATTCCCAGTCTGAAACCAACCTTAGATGAGCTCATTTTTGCATGCAACACGATGTTGGCATGCCTTACATGAACCCTTTCTCTTTTCCCCCTCCCGCCCCATTTTTAATAAACATCACATTATCAAAATATTAGTGACGCCGGATTTGCCGTCTTTGGTTTACCGTAGATAACAGCGTGGAGTGTTCTTTCCGTTTTGATTCAATAGTGCATGACAAGGGAATCCAATTTGTTCAGATTTAGATGACATGCCTCCAATTATGTAATTCCATTAGGAGGTGCCTGCAGCCAAGTCTGTGCTCACAGTCTCTGCAGACATAACTGTAATGGGACGTGTTGCAATATTGCTGTGTGGTAAGCACAACTTTGATAGAGAGCATGACCTGTCTCTCCGAGTCGTGTTTGTGGGAACGGAGAAGATGAAAAACGGTCTAGCTGTACTTAGGGCTCTAATCTGGCAATAAGTTATGTCACTACAAGAACAAAGCTTTGCAATGAAAGGTGAATTTGTAATGGCTATATATTTTATGTATTCAAAATCAGACAGTAAATGCAGCACTTTGAATATGATCTTACATTCAATTCCATAAATGGAAGATATATTGGTTGCAGTTTTTCCTCTTGAATACCATTTCAGGTTCCTATATACTTGGGAATGTTGGATATTTATGAGAATATAAAGCAGTGATGAAAACGTAAGACTAAATCTTAGCACAGTTACAACTTGCTTTAAATTATTAATCTTTAAGAAGCGTGATAAAAACTCTGCTATGCAAATTCTGCGAGACTGGGGTTGGTGTACACACACATTACCATGGAGCTATCTAAATAACATCTTTAAAATAATCATGTAATGTTGATGCAGACTTACAGTTTCTGCAGGCAGAAAAAGGCAGTTCTAGTGGCGGATCTGTCTGCCCAGGAAGCGGGATGTAACACCATTCATAAATAAAGCTGTTTAGATGAATTTAGCATCACTTGCAATCCAGCAGATCTCTGCAACGCCTCTGGAAAGTGTAGCTTAGGTGGGGCCTGAATGTGGCTCAGCTCTGCTGGGGCTGGGAAGTGGTTGGATGGGGTGCACGGGATGCGTTTTCGGGAGAGGATGCTCAGACCTGTGGAAGCTGCATAAGTTAAAAAGCATTTAATAGCTGTGAAAAGGTCAACGCTTTGACAAGCACAAGAGATCTCTTGCTCAGTCGTGCGCTCTTTGGGGTGCTGCTCTAGCACCCTGTACCGCAGGCGGAGGTTCAGCATATGCGCCATGCCTGATCTGCGCCAGCAAAGCTGCTCCGTCCTGCTCCTGCTCTTCTGGGCAGCCAGGTCCAACTCCTGGGCTGCAGGCAGGTCTGTACCACAGCACTGGGATGTGAGCTGTGCGCCCCACGTGTTGGCTGGTACTAACTAGAGCTTGGATGGGGGCGTATTATTCAAATGTATAGCTTTTATTAGAAGAAAAGCTCCCTGATCCTTACTTGGGGAAAGTATGAATGATAGCATCTCTACTTTCACAATCTTTTGCAGTCCTCACACGAATATATGAAAGTATTTAATAATGTTCTAGGTTAGAGAATGGGCATGCATATGTATACATCTTTAAAATCAATCTTCTCTGACTTTCTTTCCTCTTATTTATGTTGAGAGAGGAAGCCAGCAAACGATTTCAATGTATGATGCATCCAATATCACCTTTCACATAAACAGAAAAAATATGCTTCCTCTGTTGATGCAATGAGACTGGGACGCATTTAAGTGTCTAGAGAAAGTGTCATTTTGTTTAAAATAATGCGAAGAGAAGCCCAGTCTCAGTATGTTGAAATGAGTTATGCAGGTGCTGCTGTTTTAATGACAGTGGGGCTGAGATGTAGTTAAAGATGCTGCTGAGCCCTGGCACAAATCGCAGCTGCCGTGAGCAGGGGGGAGACCTTTTGCACCCCGCTGCTCGTGTCCACGTCCCCGCTTGGACGCTTCACCAGAAAACCTTGCTCAGGTGGCATTTGGCAGTGCATTAATCTGGCCTCTCAGCGGATGGCTCAGCCTGCGGGTATAATGGAGTGTATCAACCTCAGGTTCAAAACCCAGTGTAATTTCGTGGGAATGAATTGTTCCGATAAAGTCAGTAGAACACAGTTTCTTAATCTGCTAAATGGGAAAAGACACTGCTGCCTGGCGCTTATTGGATTTTGTGCAATTTGGGGAAGAAATTAGATTGGTTTAGATTAACCCCTCCAGGAATGGACACCTAGGAAGAAGCCATTGTCACTCAGAAGCAGTTGATTTTCAGGTTTATTTATCGGAGCAATCCAGCTGCCGGCGTGACTGAGCAGAACCTGCACTGTTGTGATGCACTTCATCCTCTGGAGCGCCCGTCTGCTGAGTTCAAACAAGACAGCATCGATCTGCTGCAAAGCACACTGCACCCCGGTGTTGGTGGTGCCAGCCAGTTTTTTGGCTTCTCTCCCTGGTAACAAAGACCCAGGTGGGCTTCCCTGTTCCTCAGGGGAGAAGCATTCATGAGAGTACCTGTGCTCCAAGGCAAACTCTGCCCTTGGCTCCCTCCAGCTCTGCAAGCCTCCCTCTAAGGAAGAAGTCCCCCAGGTGGGCTTGGAAGAGCACCACGGACCTCGCCATCTGCAGCTCTGGCTGCCAACATGTTGGTGGATTAAGTGGCAGCAAGTAGGTCTGCGTGCAAAAGGCAAAGCCCTCATAGGAAATGCTTTTCCAGCTTGCAGGGTGAACCAAGCATCACTGCCTGGCTGTGGAGCCTCCAAAACTGTTCCTGGATGCATTTCTAAGCCAAATGGGAAGAGTTTGGGGTCCTGAAGGGGCTGTGCCTTGGCCATGCAGTATCTCACCTTGCCACTTGTCTTTGCACAAGTACTTGCATGTCACAGGGAATGTCTGCAAGAAGGTGAAATGGGAGAGAAGAAAGAGGATAGTTCACCCTCTTGTTAAGATGTGAGCCATCAGGCGAGGGATGGCTGTGCTTTCGCATCTGTGAGCAGCCAGTGGGAACAGCTTTGCCCTGTGCCCGTTCCTGGAGACACTGCGAGGAGAGGGTGCCTGTACTCCCAGAGGTGGCTGGAAGGCAGCCGAGCACTGATGTTGAGAGAAGAGGTTATTACTCAGTACCGAGAGTGGCGAGAGGAAATGTTCAGCATATTATATTCTGGGACACCTTCCCAGAAAATATTTCCTCGTGGTAATTACAGCAGTGATGCCGTAAGCCTGGGCAGTGGCTCCCCTTTGCGTTTTAGGCTTGCAGTAGTGAAGATGAATGGGGCGGACTATTAGGAAAGCTCTCAGAGATGAAGTTTTGCCACAGCCTGTTAAATCAGGAGCTCCTTCAGGGAGGGCAGTGCATGTTCCTCAGCCTGACAGGGGAAATAGCCTGGCTGCAAGGAGGACAGCGATAGCCGAAAACTCGTCCTATTTCTTACTGGAACTCCGAGGAAGCTGCTGCAGCTCCTTCCCCACTGTCAGTGGACACTCGCAGTCTCCTCCTGCATTGTTTGAGCTGGGTTATGAGCTCCTGCTGTTTGCCACAGCGCTGTAAGCCCAGGAGCGCTCACCCTCTTCGTTGTTTTCAGTAAGGGGTTAGAGAAGATCTGTGAAAGCCACAGGACAGATCCAGCCTGACAAAATTCTTCTATGCTATCCATCATGGGTAAAGTGCAGACACAGCTGAACATGCCCGGGGAGCTGTGGTCAGCTGAAGGGGACCCCAAGTCCTCCTTCCCCCTCTCCACGTTGCATGACACTTGTATTTACGTTCTGCTGCAGCTCCTGTTTCTCCATTTATATAAATAGATAGATTTTGGTAATAAAGGAGGAAAAGAAATGCATGACAGAAATGCATGCTGCTCTCTGATCTCACAGTGTTGTGGGACTCTGCGTTGACAGGTCCTGACGGGACACATGTCCTCTCGTGTCCCTTCCCTTCAAGAGGACTGCAGAACACACCGGAGGGGAAGAGGAGGAGGTCTGGGGGCCGGTAGATGATACAAGCAGGATTCACTGAAGGAAGCACTGAGATAAACACAGGAAGTCCTTCACTGAGGTGGAAGTAGCAAGGTCTCCTTCTTCAGTCCCTTGAGAAGGGCAATTGTTTTAATCTCTTTATTCTTTTTTCCAAGACAACGGTACTCTCCCACTTCATGCACGCTGTGTTTTTGAGGTGTATAGATTTGTGCTCTGTTTTGGATCCTCATTGGAAACAGATCGTGTGTTTACTTGGGGGAAGTTGACTTGTGTTGTGGTTCTTCTCCTAGAGCTGCACTCCCAGCATTTTCAGTTGCAGTGGTTCAGATGGCGAGGGGAAACACAGTAAAATTAGGACTTGGAGCTCCCTGATTGGTGAACTGTAAATTTGAGCTGGGAAATGTGGCTGTACTGTAAAATTCAGGACACCATCTGTTTCATTGCTTGCTTGCAGTAACATTTGTACTTGATAATTAAAATGTCACACACATTTTTAGCCAGCATATAATCCATGCAGGAGTAGAACTGTGTCTCCTGAAAATCATTCAGAAGATGCTCACGGGTAGGAATGATGCCATTTTGAACCATTTCCTGCTGCTTGCAGAGCAGTGTTTTGCCATTTTTTTCATATTTTGAGGAGTAGGGTGGAGGGATGGGAACCATTGCAGCTTTTGGAAGGACCTGTGAACCTCACTGAATAATGCTGGATTTTTGTGGTTTATTGGATGAAGTACGGTATGTGCTGATTCAGTGCGCTCACTCAGTGCTTTGGCTCGTTTGATGTTTAGAAAGTCCTCAAAGAGGAGAACTACAGTTCTCTAGCTAGATCTGTCTGCTTCCCTTTAGCATCAGCAGGAATGTGAGCAGCCTGGACAGAGATGCCGAAGTGGTGACTTGCAGCCTTTTTCACACAGGAATGCTTCTTGACCAGATGTTTATTTTGTGTTAGGCTGGTCATGCTGGGGCTGGGCTGGTGGTGTCTCTCCTGGTTTTGTTCTGGCTGGTAGGTTTGCTTTGGCTTCAGTTGCAATCAGTTTGTTTTTAAGGTGTTTCTAAGGATATGCTGACTGTCTTAAGCAAGTCTTCTCCAGCTGGTCTGGCGAAGGGCTCAAAACACCGTCTGTTTGGTTAGCTGTCTGCCTGGGAAGCTGAGGATGGTGAGCGCAGAAGGCTCAGGGCTTAAGAATCACAGCAAGAGGATGCTCAGGAAAAGGTCAGGTTTTGGTCCATCTTTGGGTCCATCTTTGTGGTGTTCTCACTGTGAGAGAGGCCAAGCAAGCAGTGTTGTTTGTGGGCTGTGAGTTCAAGTGGTTTTTGCCCAGCGATGCTGGTCGTCACCCTTTCAGCTCATGCAGAAGGGAGCTGGGCTCCTCTCCTCGGCTGGCCCAGGTTGCTGTGCCTCCTCCTTGCAGTGACCTCAGTGCAGCTGCCAATTTGGCTGAAGTTTGCTCCAGGGCACTGAAAACATGCAAAAACAGAATTTGGTTTTGGCTGTCCTAAAATAGGATTTTGAATATCTTAATGCTAGAGATTAATGTACAATGTAGGAGGCATCTGAAATCCGTAAAAACGCAATGTGTCTTAGCTGATATCTGCACTGAATGTGCTTTCGCTGACCACCAGGAAAGCATTTGATTAGGTATTGCCAGCTCAGTCTCTGCTTCCCAGGCATGTCACACGCTTGGACTGTGTAGACGGTCCTGCTGTCAACACAACATGATGGACCTGTCCCTGCATTGGTTCAGGGTTGTGTAAGAGGCAAAAGTGTCATTTTCCACAAAAGTGCCTCTCCAAGGGCATTGTTGTAACTAATTCAGGCTAAGTAAAACACGCTTTACTAAATGTATGCGGTGGAATGAGCAGACATTGGAAATGGGATGCCCTGCTCCTCTTGTGATATCTGGAAATTCTTGATTGCTTAGCTGAAATAAAAACGTCTCCCAGCTGAGCTTTGGCACAACAAATACATCGGCAAAGTTTTATTAGAAATGCATTCTGCTATTCTACGAGCATTTTAAACCCATTTATGTGAACTGTGGGTGAGTGAGATTTTTTTAAAATCCTGGTCTGCTGGGAGATATTTAAAGCTCACAGCTTTACGGTGCATTGCTGTGTGCTATCAGCAACTAGTCAAGATTAAAGATGAAGTCAGCAAAGGAGCTGCCGTGAGTACTTCAGGAGGGCTCACCAGCAAGCGAGCACATGAGGTGCTTTCTGGGCTGTCTCCTGGCTTACATCAAACAGTTTGACGACACGCTGGCATTCATGCAGGCTTCTTCTATGGTGAGCCTCTGGACATTTCCTTGCAGGATTGGGTCCTGTGCTTTTGCCAGGAGACTCTATTGTAGTGTGTGGGAGAAGGTTTAAAATATTCTAATTGTCTACCATGAAATTACAGTTTTGTTCCCTGGAGTAGAAAAGTGAGTTTAAATCATTAACGCCACAAGTCTCAGTGATGATTACAGAAATGTTTGCAAGTGACTTAATCAGAATAGTTTCTCTGAGTGGCCCATTTTAATATTATTGCGCTGATTAAGTTTTCTTAGCTAATATGTGTTTCATTTCCAATTCAATTAAATGAGAATCCCCTTTCATTACGTGATATTACTGAAGTGCCCTAGTGGGGCAGGAGCACACTTGGTATTTTCAATTGATACAGATTTCTTCATTATACAGTCTCGTGGTGCTAAATGAAATCAATGAAAGCTGAAATTAAAATTGTAGCAAGCTGCAGCTATAAATACGTTGTCCGTTCCTCAGCCCCTTTCAGCAATAGGAATGAGAATATATTCGTATCAGTTCATTAATTACATTCCAAATACATTTTCAATAGATGCCTTCCTTTGACAAAATTTTAGAAAGACTATGAAAGATTTTTCTGTGCATTTCTGTATGTCCAATAATTATGACAAGCAGAATATAAGTGACATTAATATGCTTTTATTATACAGTATATACGTTCGCTTTTGATTTTAAAAGCATTCTTGTGTAACCTATCATGAGCTAACAGGCATATGGGAGATTATCTGCAAACGGCTTGTGCAGGAATGAACATCAGCCTTACGTTTTCTCACATGAGCCAAACCTTGATCTTTTATGTATTATTGAGGAGAATTGATTTAGATCTGATATAGTAACAAATGATTTTATAAACACCTCTCTGGAGTTAATTCCCCATTGTGGGATATATGACATTCTCGAAGATAATGTGTATGATCTTGAAAGCTCCAAGATTTCTCAAGTGTTGAGGCCGGGCTATTGAACAGTACGTATTTTTATATAGGAAGCAGTTGGGAGGCACGTTACTGCGATTCAAGCAGTGATTAGGAAATTGCAATGAGTGCTGAGCAAATAGGATAGATACAGCTTCTAAATACGCATTCACACGTTCACAAAAAAGACAAATGTATGCGTCAAGCTAGCCTGGGATCTTCTATACCATCTTGTTCCTAGACGATATTAACAGCAGAGTTTAGAGGTTTAGGTGCGCAGGGTTCACTCCTCTTTAGTTTCACGTGTCCTGTTTGTGTGGCCGTTGGGGCAGGTTCCGAGCAGCAGTCCCCATCCCATGTCGTACTGCTTCTGTGCCGCTCGTCGTGGCAGCGTGTGCGGCTGTGTGCCATCTGCTTGAAAAGTCCCCGCGAAGCAGAAACTTCCTGAAGCATTGGTTTCTGTTAATTTCTTAGAGTATTTTCATCTGGTCAGAAACTATGTGGCTTAGCGTGTTTAAGGCATATCTAAAATGTGTATGAATGTAAGGATGAAGCCTTATTCTTTAATACTATATATACACTTTTTATAAACAAGAATCTGGAATTTTTTAGAATATGATAAATATCTTAGCATAGTTATCCTGGCTCCATAAGCGCAATGAAAATGTTAGACTTGGCATATCAATCGTGCTTTACAGATGACTGTAATTTCCTGAATGTCAAAACTCCAAATTTTTCTACTAAGCAAACTTTTCAGTGGCAAAATAGATTGCCTCCATAATATATCACTGTGGGCAGGAAAAAATGAAATCTTTATGTACTGTATTATGAATCAATGAGGCATTAAGATTTTTGGAAGGGTGAGCGGACTCTGGAAAATGAAAAACTGCCACTATTCCATCTCTGTAAACCGCTGCTTATGGAGTGTCGGCTTTGCAAACCTCT
Source organism: Nettapus auritus (assembly GCA_011076525.1). NCBI lineage: Eukaryota > Metazoa > Chordata > Aves > Anseriformes > Anatidae > Nettapus > Nettapus auritus. Next base: position 8,123,471 of record CM021768.1, read on the forward strand.
ATCTTCCACGCCACAAATATCAGTTACAAGTGGAAACCAATTCCTGCAACAGCATTTAGATAGGGTAAATACTGTAGTAAATATCTGATTTATAGCAACATCCTGTGGTTATTCACCAGCTCTTTTGCCATAGCCTAGCCTGCCTTCCTTTTCATTTTGGGAGGTCTGCCGTGCTTTTTAATGAATCCATAAGAGACAATGGGGAGGTGTCGGCCGGATGCTGGGGAGGTGCTGTGAGACACAGCTACTGGGGACGGGGATGGTGCTGCAGCATCTGTGGGGTTCCTTGCACGGGGAGTGGGAAGGTGTTCCTGGTACTGTGTGGATTTCAGACCATGAATTTTCAAAAGACATCACCCACACCTGCGTTTTTCCTAGCATGTATTAAGGGCAGGATTGTGCTCTGCAACCTCTTTTTTAAGGAATAACTGACTCTGGCAAAAAAGGTACTTTAAAAAGCCAAGACCTTGCATGCCGCTGGAGGCAAACACCACAAATTCAGCATCTCAGCTCAGCACCTAGCAAGAGGGGAAGCGCAACGTGCTCTTAGCTGGGGCTCCTCTGCCAGCTCCTCTCTTTCCCTTGGGTTTCACCTGCCACGTGCGGCTCCAGGGTCCCAGTACAGTGAGAGCAGGCTGCCTCGGCCTTCCACCCAAACACCTCTGTATTGTAATGAAGTTAACGAGGTGGGAAGCTTTGCTGCTCTGGGTAGGTCATAGTGGACGATGGGGGTTACCACCAGGCGCTTCAGACCCTTTCCCTGCAGCCCATCGGCCGGGCTGGGTCTGGACGCTGCCACCTTTCCCGTGCGTGGCTCCTGGGTGGAGGCGGTGAGTTCGGGGACGGATCCAGCCGCTGAGTCACTCTTCTGTTTGCTGAGTCTAAAAATGGAAGCTTGCTTCTCTTTTTATCCACCACTAAAAAAAAAAAAAAAAAAAGTGAAAAAGGCTACTGTTCTTGCTGAATTGGTTGTGTGCAAGGGTGTCCTGCAGAGATCTTAATAATACAGGCAATTATGAAATTAATACCACTCTGGCAAATCTGCAGGGCAGCTCTCCCCTGTGCAGGCAATGCTGTGGACAATTAGATTGTGCGTGAGGGTAGCTGGGAGCATGTGTGTGTGTGAGGCTGCATATTTTTTACTCCTTTCAAACCTTATTTTCAGTATATTTGTGTTCCAGGCACCAGCTCTGCACATATATGAACAGGTACCTTGAGCTGAAAAAATCTCCATATGCTGCCTTCCTCTGTGCCTAAAGTGCTGCTTTTTTGCAAATCTTTCCCATTTGATAATTTCATGGGCAATGATGGGCTGGTGTAATTGCCGTTCTTGCAAAATCCAGCTCCTTTTTATGGGTTCCTCTGGCATTTTTCTCCTGCTGCAGTTACTGTGGGTAGGCTGCTGGCTTCCTACCCCCACCATTAGTGTTTCTAGACAAAACATCTCTGTGATTCATTGGGTGCTGATAGAAGTGAAAACATAATGATTACTTAGAGGAAATGTAAATTTACATTTGCTAAAGGCTTTAATTCACAGCTCTGAAATACTTATCTCCTTTCCTCCCAGGCCCTTGTTCTGAGCTAATGCATGTTATGATTCTCCTGTGCCATACTGAGACCAGAGTAAAGGAATATAAGTCCATGTGTGTGGAGTTTTGCAGGCTGCTGCAGAGAAGAGCTTTGTTTTTTCCTCCTCCTTCTCCCCTTTCCCATAATTTTTATATTTGACCTTATAAATGGCTGTAAAAGGGAATGCTGCTGTTCCGACAGCACCTCCACCAGGTATTGCAACAGGCGGTGGCATTAGCCACTGCTGTAGGAACTGCTTGTGGAGGGAAAAAAAAGAGTCTGCATTGCACTTTCAGGATGTACTTCTTTAATAGGGTGTTATTTATACAGCTGGATTTTGCTGTACTTTGAATTTTGGACGAGGCGGATCTGGGCATTCGGTTTGAAATGATGGAATGGAGATGTCTCACTTCGTAGCTAAAGCAATAGGACCAGTCCTGCTCCCAGCCTGCCTGCATCCACTGCATCGAGGCTGCTGGGTCCCTGAGCAAGCACCCAGTGGACTCGGGGTGGGGAGATGTGAGGGGAGAGAGAGGGTGAGGGCTGCAGACCAGCTCCAATGATCCTGCTCCACGCATGCTTCCTCCCAAAGCTCTCGGGGAGCACAGCAGCCCCCCTCCGTGCTGCCACAGTCAGCAGCGGGGCCCTTCCCCTCCTCTGCTGGGCTGGGAGCACAGGGAAGCGCTGTGGGAAGTGGGTGGGTGATGCTTTTCAGCTGCTGCTTCTGTTGTCATCCAAATCACTGATGTGAAGCATCTGGGACCAATCTGGAGTAGATGCAAGCACTTGATTCCCAGCGATGTGTGCGAGAGCTTGCCAAATATTTTGGCCTAGCCTCTGCAAACCATCCTGCGTGGGCATCCCTCAGCCGGGAAGCGGTACTCTCATTTGGGGGGTTTACGAATGGAGGGGTTTTCCCAAGCGTGCTTGGTAGGAACAGGAAGGGCTGTCACCAGGATGTTCACCCCATCCTTTCAATTGTGTCTGTAGGTGACACAGTTTGTTAAGGATTAGAGTGAGTCACAGTATTAAATGATCATTTTGCTTCTCTCTGAGCGATCTCCAAACAGATGCCTGCCTCTAACAAACGAGGCAGCAGGGGTATTTCTCTTTGAGGAACAATTTGCAGTATTAGCAAATCAAATTCTCAGTGGGCCACTCTTTAGGGGAATTAACCTCACCTACTGGGAGCCAGGCGCTCTGGGCACCCGGCCTGATGTAATTGAGTTTGACTTCTCCTGGAGACGTGGTGGGGATGATGGATGGCCAAGGGAGACCCACGCCATGCCGGCCTCGTGCCCCATCTACTGAAAGTTAAAATACATCAGCTGCAGGGTTTGGCAGCTTTGGAGTTACATGTGGAGGATTTCTAACCAGTGGTGCTGCGAGACTTGCACCGCTGGTGTTTCTGACCTTTGATAGCTATGCTGTGAAGTTATACGATGCACAAACCTTTTTCGCGTGATGTAGGATGGGGGAAGAGCATGGAGCCTGCTGCACTGGCGTTTTGGCATGGTGGTGGAGCAAAGAAAAGATCTGGACCTGTGTGTAGGACCATCTTCCTCTCATATGCAGAATCCCTGCTGCAGGGTTTTATTTCATTTTATTTGCTTTTCTGTTGGACACGATACAAATCTCATCTGTCCCCCTGCCCCTTCCATTCAAAGGAAACTTTCCTTTCAAGATGTCTGTCCTCACCTGTGGCGTAATTGGGTTTCACACTGCCCTGTTAATATACTACAAAGCCTGTAAGCTGACCTGCTGTGAAAAAAAATCTCCTAGAATAGGAAACATTCCCAAATTTCCCCTTCTCCTCCATTCTTCAACCAAAGCATTGGAGACACTTTTGCAAAACTGCCTCCCATTCATTGCATGAGCCCGTTTGCATGTCCAAGCCGTCTTAGCCAGGCTTGCCACCTGGATGAGCTTGACCCAGATGAAAACTGATTTGCTTGAGCAAGTTTAAAGGGTAGCCTTATTTTTGCTGGGAGACTCGGACTGCCCCAGTATCTCCCCCTGCTAATCACAGCTCTGCTTCCTCAGCCATGTGCCAAAGCTTTGTTGTCCTGGTTTGCCTTTCCCCCAGGCACAGTCTGAGCGGGATGTCAGGGCTGCAGTGCTCCCTGTGCAAGGGCTGTCAGTTTCTCCCCCTCTGTAGCCTTTGGGAGCCCCTCTTGCTACAGCCTCATCTCTTAGGGGAAATGGGAGAAGGTCACTCGATCCCTCCCCTGCTTATCCGTACACTAATGGATGTAACGCTGAGGAGGTGGTTAGCTTTCAGCTTCCATCTCGTGCTTCTTAGCTCACGGCTCCATCAAGCCAGGCTCAGGTTTCCAGGCTGAAGACATGGCAGCTGCCAGCACCCGACCTCCAGACCCTCCTCTGCCTCAAAGAGCAATTAAACAGCCTCTGTCCTCTGACTGAGATCGATATTCCTCTGCCTTGGCACCAGTAGGGCCTAAAGGGGCTCGTATGGGTGGAGCCGACCCCCCCCAGTTGTAGTCCTTGTGGAATTACGGTTCTCTTGGACCCCAGAGCAGTGGTTTGAAGCCTTTCTGCTGGGGTTAAGGTATCCTTCCATGGGAGCAGCTGCAATAGGTAAAGCCCCCAGATGGGTGCTGTATTCGGACCCCAGGCTGCTCAGCTGTCAGTAGTTTTGCCAGGCTGCTCATGGTGGGGTAGCAAAGTAGGAGCGAGGGAGCTGCAAGCTCCCCACGTACTCTGAAGTCTGACTTTACTCGATGCTGTCATCCCCTGGGGGTTCGCACCTCCTCAATTTGACTTCAATTTGCCTTTTTTTTTTTATTTTTTATTTTTCCTTTAATGTGGCTTTTAGAAGCTTGCTACAAGGATGCTTTTTAAAAAAATCATTAGATTGAAAAAGTAAAATAAAAAAAAAAGATTCTCATTCAGCCCCTGTGCTAGGCAGAGGTGGGGAAGGTGGGGAACGGCATGGCACAGATGCACTATATGACCACAGAATTGTCTTTCAAAGAGAGCAGATGGCTCCATCTCAATAAACCCCTCAGAGAGATTCACCGGAGCTCTTTGAGGTTTCAGTTTGCTTCTTATTTTCTCCAAGGGCTGTGCAGGAAAGAGGGGGGCTGCTGTGGGCTGAGGAACTGGACAGCTGAAAGGAGGTTTGCATGCTGACTGCATGCTCTGCTTGGTCACTTTTAGCAAAAATCCTCCTACGTGTGGCAGAAGTACCAAAGCACCAAGAATTTCCTATTTCTAGGCAGCACCAGGGCTGGTTTGGGAAATGGTTTGTTTTTTGCTGCCTTAGGGCAGGTAAAGAAGCCCTCCGTGCCAGGGCTGCACATAAAGCTGAAGGAGAGCCCAGGCAGAAGAGTGGTGTGGGGCCTGCAGGATCACAGCCTCCCTGGCTCAGCTTCCTCACCCTGGTGGAGGCTGTGTGAGCCATTAGCTGGGCATTTATCTGAAGAGAGCCTCTAACCTTTTCCGACCTCCTCTACAGGAATGGTTCATGTGCAAATAGTTCATTGCTCCCCAAAATGCTCTCACTTTAACCTTGCAACGATGTGATAAGCAGAGCGGTTGATTTAGCACAGGGAGCAAACTCGACATGGTGAGGCTGCTCAGCGCTCGGGTCCTCAGGAAATAGCTGCGTGCAGGGAGCTACCAGGAGCAAGTGCCTGCCATACCATCACAGCTTCCTGGTGGCCCCAGGGTCAACCTACTTTCTGAGTTGCCTGCGAGCAACTTTTGTTCTTTGCTTCATAGGCATCCAGCTAAACTTTATTAGGAAACCTGTGTTTCTGAAGAGGGCAGTTCTTTAAGTTGGAGGGATGATTCAGAGTGAAGTCTGAGCTCTACCTGCAAACATGTTGTCCCGGGCTCTGAAGCACAAGCTTCAAGGAATGGGCAGGAGCTCAACACCCCCTTGTTAAGATAGCAGAGGGAACAAGCTGTTACGTACGGAGCTAAAAATAATTGCAAAGCTTTGAACCTGCCTCCCAATTGCAGCAGAAGGATGTTCTAAGCACTGATGGCCGAACCGGTCTCTGGCACAGTTCTTACCCGGTGGTGCATTAAAGCCTTTGTGACTTTTTGAAGCTCAGTTCAGATAACCGCACAGCAGCGTGGCTGCTTTTTTGGAGCTGCCATGATTTCGAACTTTGATCAGTGTGGCTTGGGGCTAATCCAAAAGCTGGTGTTCCCAGAAGGAATGGTGCCTTTTCCATCAGGATTTTAACAGGGAGACTGAAGAAGGGGAGAAATGCACAAGACAGCTGAGACTGGCCCAGCAGCTGACAGAGCAAAGTATGACATGGTATAACGAAGAGGTGTAGTGCTGGGCCTGTTCGTAGAGTACTGTGCTTCAGAGCAGGTGAGACACAGGGTCTGTGTGGTGCTGGAGGGAGCCCGGCCGCGTCCATCCTCACTGCAAAGCCGAGCCGGCAGCTTTGTTGAGTCTCCTCCACCTGGTCTCCTTCAGCCTCCCATGACAGGTACCGATGGAGATATTTGCCTGGATGAGGCGATCGGCCACCTGGGGTGATGGTGATCCATTACGACACAGTTTCTTCCACCAGCATACACATTTTATTCATTCTTTTGTTTTTACAATAGCAGCAAAGAGAGGCACTTTGTCACTGCCTGTGACTAAAGAGCACGAAAGGAGAGAGACTGAAGAATCTGAGCTATGATAAAATGCTCACTGCATTGATCTTGGCTTGGGGTTTGTTTTCCTTCTTGCATTAACTCCCCATCGATTGCTGTGATGACCTTAGAGCATGTGGGTTTGCTGGCCATATCCCTCTTGCATCCCACTCTGCTCCCAGCCTCCTCAAACCGCTGATGGTGCAAAAGCGGGCTGGTTGGTACAGAGGGGTGAGCAGGGCTTTGCTTCAGCCTCTCTGGTCATTCAAGGTTTCTTATTATATATTATATATAGGCATACCACAGCTATGGTACTAACTTGTTATTGCTTGAGGGGTCAGGTCATTATTTTAGTGCACGATGGTAGTAACCTGGATCCAACTGCGAGGAGTTCTGGCAGCTGTTAAAGAAGGGGCTTGTGTTAGCCTTGGAGATGTTCTTTGTGTCCACACTTTGCAATGACACTTTGGGAAAAATTACCTTCCTCTGGACCATGGCAAGGGCCTTGGCTCACCGAACATATTTGCTTCTGCGTTCAAAGTCCTCGGAGCGCGGGGTGGCTGCAGCAGTGCGAGGGTGAGCCTGCAAACACGTGGCAATGCTGGTCGTGTTGTCCTGGCTCTCCAGACATGAGGTGCCATTGTGTCGGCCACTGATGCTTTATCAGGCTCCTTGGCTGTATTTGGTTTTGCAAGTTTATTGTACTTTCCATTTATTTAATCATTTATAAGCTTGGATGCTCTAAAAGAGAAGGAGAATGGTGACTCTCTCTGTTTCCTGTCCCCCATGCTACTGGATGCTTTCAGAGCCTGTGATTCGCTTTTGAGTTCACCCAGAGACAATTTTCTGTAAAACATTGACATCTAGTGGCTTTTCTGCTGAAGGAAAGCGATGGGGAACAAAGGCTTGGTTGCGGGTGGCCGGCCACGATGTCTCCCGGAGAGCAAAGAAATACCCTCACGCAGCACCCAGGACTTGGCAGTCCCAGCCTGGGGGCTTGGGGCTGCTGGGCACACGCTGCTCTGTGTCCTCATTCTGGAGGTGTGACCTTCCCTGGAGGGGCAATTTTCTTATTGAGCTGCTTCAATTCAGTTTACTTAACCAGATTGCTCTTACCCTGACAGCCCCGTGTGGCAGGGCATCCTGCTGTCTCTGGGCACTGGGCAGGGACATTCCCCATGTCCAGCCCGTAGCACTTCTGGTGCTGCCCAGGCACGTGCTGTCATGTCACAGCCGTGCATGCAACGTCCCTGCTCCAAACAAAAGCCTCCCCTTCCCTTGGAATATCTTTTGTTAGAAAGCACTGTAATGCACTGTTTAATTTCCTGTTATTTACTTCTTTATCCTCTCTCATCTTTCTACCAGGTGAAAGCAGGAGGATAAAATGGTGTTTGCCTGGGCTTTTCTGTGATTTTCGTTTCGGTTCAAGGAGGGTGGATCTTCTGGGGAAGTCCCATTTATCTGGCCTGTGAAAGGAAATGTCTTACAGGGAATGTTCTCCTTGCAGGCACAGCACTGTTGTAGGGCCTGTGCAGCTCAGACCCACAGCTGCTCACTGTGACAAATCATACAAGCAGCACTTGGCAGGCAACAGAAAGTTGTCATCCCAGCTCGGTTGTGTACAAAACAATGCTTTGCTCTCAAATGAAGCTCCCACAAGACCGGGGAGCAGCCTGTGCTGCCCCTCTGGAGGGGGCTGTAACTGGTGTGGCCATGGAAAAGCCAGAGCTACTGGTCCCTGCTTGGGCTCGGGCTTCCACCGCAGGAGATGTTTTATAATGCCATCGTGGGTCATGGGAGGGCATCTCTTAATGCCCAGCATGAGCATGTTACTACGTGGGCAGCCCACCACAGATGAAAGTTTTTGGTTCCCTGCGGCCTGTGCAGAGGCAAACCCGTTAAGCAGAGCAACGTGTGTGCAGGTATCACTGCTTCTGTTCCCCCACAGGGACTTTGTTCAGTTATCCTTCACCTCGGAGAGGTGAGCACACAGAGGAGCACTCTGCAGCAGGGTTTCTGAAAGCATCTTAAGTGCATCTCCAAGTTTTTATTGATTTTGATTGTTAATACACCGTGTGCTCAAGACGCAGGAGACTAAATGCTCTGCCTCTCTCTCTCCCCTTTGCAGGAATTTCTACTATATCACCATCCTGCGTGACCCTGTCTCCCGGTACTTGAGTGAATGGCGCCACGTCCAGCGAGGAGCCACGTGGAAAGCGTCCCTGCATGTCTGCGACGGGCGATCCCCGACCACCGAGGAGCTGCCCAGCTGCTACACGGGGGACGACTGGTCGGGCTGCTCCCTCCAGGAGTTCATGGATTGCCCCTACAACCTCGCCAATAACCGCCAGGTCCGCATGCTGTCCGATCTCAGCCTGGTAGGATGCTACAACCTGTCAGTCATGCCAGAGGAGCAGAGAAACAAAGTTCTGCTAGACAGTGCCAAGGAGAACCTGAAACGCATGGCCTTCTTTGGCCTTACTGAATTTCAAAGGAAGACTCAGTATCTCTTTGAGAAAACTTTTAACATGAACTTCATCTCACCATTCACGCAGTACAATAGCACAAGGGCCTCCAGCGTGGAGATAGATGAGCAGACTCAGCAGCGCATCGAGGCCCTCAATTTTTTAGACATGGAATTGTACGATTATGCAAAAGACCTTTTTTTGCAGCGGTACCAGTACATGCGGCAGAAGGAGCACCAGGAAGCACGGCGGAAACGCCAGGAGCAGCGCAAGATCCTGAGGGCAAAGCAGGCGCACCTGAAAGAGCAGGTCGAAAACAGCTCCAGCACTGACTACATAGGGAACGTGGAGCGGTGGCGGCGGTAGTGGGGGGAGCTTCTCAGGAGACTCGCTGGACACCGAAAGCAAAGCAGAACCCAACCCAACACCCAAATCGGAGCCGACAGAGTAGTCCAGACAAATTAAGCTTCTTAAATATTTGAAGCAAAAAGAGGTTAAAATGTTGCCTTTGCAGTTGCCTTTGCAGTAAATGTTGTACTGTATGTGGAACACTTAATCCTAGTGCGTAATTAAATTGTCCTTTTTAGGTTTGTTGGATTATTTATGAAATACAGGAGCCAAGTAAGCTCATCGGAAATGGTTGCTTGGACGTTTATTTAAAAAAAAAAAATCCTTAAATTAGTTATGAATACAAAATGGGGTGCTGGAAAATGTTTATGATGCTCTGCTGAAACCTATCTGGGAAGCAAACTCATTTCCTAATAATGAGCATTTAACATACTCTCACAATACAGTATATGAGCAAAACCTTTTCTTTTTGATTTTATCTTAATTTTATTTAATTATGTGTTTTCAAAGGGCACCAACTGCTTACAATATTTACCAAGTTAATGAATGGACAATGAAGGGAACAGTAAAGGTCTAGAAAGAATATTGACTAGTTTTATGTATAATATTGGCTTTTAAAAGGAATAGAAGTAATTTCTCTAGTTATATAAATATTTAAAATTTTAAACTTTTTCTACCTACTGCTGTTTAGAGTTTTAAGCTTGGTCTAACTCATATTAAAAAAAAAAAAAAATACATTTCTGAACTCAATGCCAATGTTAGAGACATTATTTCCAGAAATTTTCAGGTCAGTATGATTTTAACCATTCTGGAGAAGTTACAGCACATCTTCATGTTTCATAAAGCCTTTTACCAATTATAATCTTGTGACAGTATCTAATTTTAGGTCTTTCTTACCCATTAGAATACATAATGCTGAACTTATTATTCCTTAATAATTGGTGATATAAACTAGATGAAATTGTGTTGCGGATGTTTGTATAGTGTCTTTAAAAAGTCATAAAAATCTCTAATCCCAGCAATATTATAAAGAGAATTGCTCAATTGAAGAAGTAGATTTACACTTGAATTAGGATTTACTTCCAGTAAATCTTTGCTACACAATATAAAAATAGGGCTGTTTTTTTTACACTCTTGAGCCCTTCTTAATGACGACAGACTAGCAATGACTAAAAATGATGGAAACAAGTATTACATAGCCATAGTTACACAGTATGAGAAAGTTGCATGGTGAAACAGGATGCAGGCACTGCTGGAGCTGGAGCTGCTGCCCCATCGGCCCCAGCAGGACCAGGCTCACCAAGACCAACAGAGAGAGGAGATGGGGCTGTAGGTGAGGGGCTCCTATAATCTCTATGCAAAAAAAAAAAAAAAAAAAAAAAAAAGAAGAGAAAAAAAAAAAAAAAAAAAAAGGCTTTGGTTATAAATTCAGCAAGTTCAGAAATTTTGTATGTAGCCTGCAGCGCTCTTGAGCTTTGCACTGGGCGATCTCTGTCCGCGTGCTCGGTCGCATTCGGTGCGCGCGTCTGCTTGGCTCTCCCGCTCGGTGCTGGGTGACGGAGGCACCTGGAAACAGCTTTCTTCGTCCTGGTGTACACGATGCTTACAAGGCTCACTTGCACTATTTCCTTTTGCCTGTAATATTATATACACAAAGAGGGCAGGGGGCATGAAATGCAGAAGGAGGCTTTAAAAACATCTCAAGGCTCCGTGCCTAAGTTAGCCGAAGGTTGCGTTACAGCTGAGTCGTGCTGCGACCTGGGTGGGCAGCAATCCTGCCTGGGGCAAGGGAAAAGCACGGCTGCAAACCAATACCCTGCATTAGCAACTCAGAAAAGAGAATAATGTCATGTACAGCATTTTTTTTTTTTTTACATGAGAACTGCAGTTGCCAATATGATGTCTCGGTTGTCTTTTGTTTGTTTTTTTTTTTTTATGGGGGAAAATAATGCGCTCTTAAAACTGAAAGGCACTGCTGGAAACAGGACTTAACCGTGAGCAAGCCGGAGGGCCTGTTGCAGAAGGTGCATTTTGTTTTTATGCTGTGGTGTGCATGGTTTACAGAGACTAGTTGCATTTTCTTTGTGTATACTGTTTATTGTATATAGGGGATGTACGAATATAAGGATACCGTTTTGTCATAATCATATCAAATTCTACTGATTTCCACTGTAGATGCTGTCTTATTGTGTAGATTTACAAGCCGATCCACTGACTTTGATTGTGTAATTTAACAATAGAACTGATAAATAAAATTTAACTACAGTCTTCTGATTTTCATGTGATTCTTTGTCTGAAGATGCGTTGGGAGTTGTGCAGTTCAGAATGGTAATTTTGACACAAATGAAATAGCTGTTGGCAGGCAAATATAGGAATTTAAAATCATGGCTTTTCTGAAGTGTATTTAAACTACAGCCTTCAAGAGCAAAGCCACTTTGGACTTTCTCTTGTTCAGTAGTTACTGCACATGTTTTAACTGTTTTTCTGAGCTTTTCTCAGTGGTGGTTTCTGCTGATTTTAAATATTATTGTCAATGGTCTGCATCATCAAGGGGCTGTTCCTGTGTGTGCAAGTATGTGTGTTTGTATACATATGATTATTATTTTCTTTTGTACGATACCCACCATTTTTGCACCAGAGCTGGCGCCAGGAAGTTGCCACCTTGCAGCTTCCAGTGCCTCCTGCTTTATTGCTTCCTGAGGTATTTTCAAACACAAATAATAGTAATAATAATAAAAATAAAGCAGAATTAGATGCAAAAGCAGATGAGACAAAAAGGAGCAGAATTACCAAAATCAACTAGAAAATAGTCTTTTTTTATGATTTGAATGGAGGCCTTTCTTGGTAGTTACAAAATGTGCCTTCAGATCAGCAGGACTGACACTAGGGCCAGTAGACCCAAAAGTGTCTATGGAAGCCTTTTCCTTGGCTTAATCCAGTTCCCTGTAAGGATGGAGGTGCCCTTCCTTTTGTGAGTACCTGTGGGGCGTTTTCTCTGCAAGGCTTTTTAAAGCCTGAGTGTTGCGGATGGGGATGTGGAGGGATCTGCCAGCGCACATGCATTTGACTGACATGGCTTTATATGTTTGTACGCTGGAAGTGCTGCCAGTGGAGCTGCTAATGGCATGGAGGTCACAAAAGGTACTTCCCTGCAATGAAAAAAGCACCAAACGTTGAAGTCTGTCTGGCATAAAAGCAAATTGGTCTGGGGGTTGCATTTTGAGAGGAGTACTTTGTCAGTTGGAAAAACTTCTGCAGGATGGAGAGGGCGGAGGATGTGTTCAGACAGACTTAGAAGCTGAGGAGCTACATCCATGAACCAGGTAGCACTCAGGACCTCTGGTGCATTTTGAAAAGCCTGGACACGTGCTAAGACTCTTCTGAGCAATGAGATGTCTCTGGATTTCCATCAGACAGGGATGAAGCAGAACTAGTGCTGCCAGCATCAGTGCAGGGGCAGCTGGCGTGAAACTCGGGACTGCTTGGGAGATGGAAGTGGGTAACACTGATCTGTAATGTTAAAAGGAATCTGAAAGGTTAAAAGCCATCCTGGCTTCTGCAACAAAGTTGATCTGCAGTTTTGCTGGACTGTTCAGTTTGCCCTCCAACAGATTGGGAAGTTGATAACTACAGAGGTCTTGCAAAGTGCTGCATTTGGGGCAAATATTTTGTATTTGCTGAAACTTACCTAGATGGTGCCTAGTACATAGGGGTTGTTGGAAGGGAATCGCTTAGCTGGTTTTTGTCAATGAACTTCGCAACCTATTTGTATAACATAATTGTATGTTTTAGTATAGTGTAATATGTATTTGATTGTACTGTGTCATCTTTGAGTAAAAGTGAGCTGGATTTCTATTTCATGTAACTTATAAAAATTTCACAATATCAAAAATGATCAGAGACATGAATGAGAACTAATGGATGCAGTGCAATTGATGTTTCAGCTCATGAAAATCACCAAGGAGATGAGAAGAAAAAGCGATACATCCCCAAATTTCAGCCAGAAACATCAGGTAATTGAGTGAACCTGTCAATCCAATGCACACCTTCAGCTGCAGACCCAGACTGCTGTAAAATATTTTCCAAGCAGGTGATGGATTTAAATCTTTGACTTACAAAAAACATCCCTGTCTCCAAAATGTTTGAGTGGAGCTGGGGAAGCTTTGGTTGTTGCCATACCCTGGGGGGAGGCCCTTTGGCAGGGTGGTCCCCTGTGCTTTTAGTGCCCCTTCGGGTCACTGCCTGCCCCAGGTGTCAGGTAAGGCTTGCCCAGAGTTAATATCCAGAAATGGCTCAACAGGATTTTAAATTTGCTGTAATGAGAGACAGGACACGTTCCATGTTTCCTTGCATGCCTTTGCCATCAGGACTGCCAAGGTTCTCAGGGACACGTTCCCCACCAACCCGCGAGCTGGGACCTGCATCCTGTGAGCGCAGCCCTGAAGGGGACAGGGGGACATTTGTCCCTGTGGCTGGATCCGGCCCTCCCGAGCCATGCTGGGCATCCCAGCCCGCTGCTACCCCCGGCTCCAGCGTGGCCAGGAGGAGCAGCGTGCACGGCACCCCTGTGAGCAAACAGCAAAGCATCCGAACTCTTACCTTTGAAATTCAATTCTGGATTTCCTAAAGCAATCTCCCCGTTCCACCAGCCTCATCAGGGAAGAGTGTAATTTCATTTAATCCATTTCTTGAGTTCAGAGTCAAATGTGTTGCCATAATGCTAATATCACTGTTCTGCTGTCCCCAGAGACTTGAGTGACGAGTTTAGGCCCAAAATCAAATTTGGCTCGAAGCTTCAAGAGGATCTATCAGTGAAATTACCTGTGGTCTCTACCCAGAAGCTTTGTCATGCAGTTCAGCTCTGAAAGGATGCATTAGGCCAGCCAGGTGAGGTTATATCACTTTTTGTGTTGGGAGCAATGAAATGCTGAAACAATATATATGCAAAGCAATCAAAATATTTAGAGCGAGGGCTGTGTTCATTTTCAGAATATGGAAACAGCTTCTTGGTATTCTCAGCTCTTTGAATGTGTATTTGCCTTTGTATGACTGCAAATAAGGTTTTTGCTTGCAAGGATGTTTGCAAGAAGTTGTTGACATAAACCTTGGGATAAACTATAAACTGTGCAAAGTGTATTTTCTACTGGACGTTCATGGACGGAGGGCTGTGAATGACTCCTCGAAGGATGCGTTCATTTGAGCCCTTGTTCTGCTGAAGTTCTCAGCTAGCTGACCTTGATGAGGAGCCCCACAGCAGACGTTCACTGTCTGGTGGCACAATGTTCGTTTTGTCGGTGAACAATTAATATTCTTGTAAAGGAAGTTTGAGAGTGATGAGCGCTAGAGTAAGGAAGGATGAGTTCAAGAGGTGTTTAAGACAAACAAAAGGTGAGATTTCGGAAGAGCTATTTTGAAGTTCTCAAGTCACATTTCTGTAATTATCCCTGAAATGACGTTTTTCTTTTAAACATCACCCTTAAAATTTGAAGGAAATCGGGAACGAGCTTGACCCAGGAGCCGAACATAACCTTTTCTTTCAGGTCACAGAATTCCTCCTGCCCCTGGATGCCCATTATCGTGACCTTAAACCTTCCAAAAAGCCACCCAGCCGAAGCTGCGGCTCGGCGGCCGCCAGAGGGAGCCGGGAGGAGCCGGAGCCGGGACCGGGCGGCACCGGGCGGGCTGGCGGGGGCCGAGCCCCGGAGCCTCGGAACCTCGGGGCTCTCCTCCCGGTGCTGCTCGGGCTCCGCGTCCCCCCGGGGCTGATCCCTCGCTGTGGCACAGCCTTGGCTCCATGGAAAGCGGGGTTTGGGCGGGGGGCTTCCGCCAGCCCGGGGGGAGAAATGGGGAATTTCCCCTCCGGGCACGGCGGGCTGGGAAGCGTATTTAATAGGCATCATTACACGAGAGTAATTGCTACGGAATCGGCAAGCGCGGACGTAATCTTTAATGCCAGGGAAAATCTCGCACAGTTTCAAAATAATTAAAAGTGGGATTAATCTAGATGCCAGACAACGCCTGCCTAATTGCTAATGAACAGAGCTATCGGAATGGCTGCGGCACCCTCAGCAGCATCAGTGAAAACGGTGCAGAAAGCGGTTATGTGGCTGGGAGGGACCCCAGCACCTCTGAGCAGCAGGACCCCTGGGGAAGCTCCCCCCAGGGAGCTGAGCTGTTCCCATGCTTGGAGCAGACCCAGTGTGTCTCTCTGGTAACCGTTTTGCAGACCTGGCCTTCATATATCACCTTTTGACTCCTTTTAAAATGAAATCAGCAACCCTGGGATGAGTCTGGAGCCCTGTGGAGCCCAAAGCTCCTCAGTAGCTGTCCTCCTGCACAAGCACAAATCAATGCAAATTCTGTTGCTGCAGGGTTGTGCCGATGCTGGTTGTGGCAGCAGGAATTGCTACGGCCGTTCTGCTGCAGCAGGAGGCAACAACCCTTGCAACTGCTGTCACCCAGGACCATGCACTGTTCCTGCACACGTCACTGGGTCGCATCCCAGGCAGCAGCAGGGCAAAGCCTGGCTGCAGGGTGCTGCTTTCAGGAGCCTTGCAGCTGCCAATATACAAAGAACCAAAATCCTCTCTGCAGGGAAGGCGTTGCAATGCATGTCCTGTCTGAGCCCCGGCTATCCTGGGAGCCTGCTGGCACAGCTGAATAGTGCCAGACCTGTGTTGAGGTTGGGATGCCTGTGGCACTGGTGGATGGAAGCTGCCTTGTGCCAGTTGTCCCCACGTGCCACTAGCTGTGGTCGGTACACACCAAGGCTGTGTCCCCTGGAGCTGTTTGCAGAGATCCCTCACAGATTTGCAGTCATTGCCGACATTTTTGTGTTTTCCTGAGACCTGCCACACTTGTAATAATTTCTGCTGCTTTTGGTTGAGGGCCAATGTCAGGAACTCCCCTTTTCGCTGTTCCCAGTGCTGTGGATGTCACTCTGGGAGGATAAGTTGTGCTGCCACTGCTTCTGGGCAGTGCGTTTGCTGCTGGCATTGCCCCATTTGTGGTCATCCTTAGAGGTGTTTTATGGGCACGTGTTTATTTTGATTCAGTACAAAAATAAATCTTCTGTATATGTGTTTTAAACAGATCCTCCCCACCAGATCAAGGTGAGCTAATGCCTTGTGTGATGAATGCAGTGAGCAGTTCCCTCCAATGTGGCTCCATCTCCCCACTATCTAAAACACTGTCTCCCTCTCTCCAATGGCAGCTCCTTTGGTTTCTGAATACGTACAGATGAAAGAGACAGAACCGACAAAACAAATTTCTCTGATCTCTCTTTACAAGCATCTATTCTCCCCCAGAGAGATCAGCGGTAGGTGTCAGAAAAGGGTGTTTTATATCAAAATTGTTCACATGGGGGATTCACAAGCAACGGTGACCTCTCCGTGATGGAAGCCACCTGGTGCACTGCACAGAGAGCTGCATGGGAGGATGGAGGGAGAGGGAGTGCTGGATTTGGGCTCTGTGGGGGCCAGGGCTGCAGCCAGAGCGCCCGTCTGGCCAGGAGGCATCAGTGCCAGGGCAAAATCCCCCATCCTCCCTGGAGATGGGGAGCAGGGTGGGCTCGTGGCATATACGCAGCTATGGACTGGTCAGAAACAAGCAGAAATGCTTTAACTCACTTGTCATGCTGCTGCTCTGCAGCTCAGGATGATGGCGCTGGCCCCAGGATCTTTTCTTGCTGGGGAGCTGATGGGGGTGGAGGGAAGAGGGGGCCTGGAGTGGGGCTGAAAGCACTTCGTCCTCTCCAGGAAGTGGAGTGAGGAGATGGGGAGGCTGCACAGGCTGGAATTTCACCTGTAATTAAAAATCGTAGAGCTGAATGTGATGCTGTGCAAAATTAATGGGGCTCCGTTGTTTGTTTACATATAAAAAAAATTACGGGTGCTTATTGGGAGTAACGAATTGTAAATAAAAACAGTCATACGCTCAATTTTTAAAATACAGAAAAATGTATTCTTACTGTAAAAATGTCTGAGAATAATGAGAAAGATATCACAGAGCCATTTTCCTCAGGTCCTGCACGCCCCACTCTGAATTTCCATGTGGAGGACCCACAGGCGGAGGTGACCCAGGCGGTGCCACATGCTTCCAGGCATCCCTGCATCCAGGTATGGTGTTCGTTTTGCCCTTGGTGGGTGTCTAAACTGGGACACTGCATGTGGCTGCTCACTGCTGAGACAAACAGTGGAGAGCTGGGGCACAGCCGTGGCTCAGCCCGTGCTGAGATCCTACCCGGGGCGGCCACACCACCCTGGGCTCTGCCAAAATAATAAGCCGGCTGCCAGACCCTGTTCGGCACATACCTGGCCTCCCATTGCCAGACCAGGCAGGAGAAGCATGGTTTGCCAAAGCAGTTTACCGAATGGCCATAGATTTTTGCAGCAGCAAGAACAGGGCTGCTCCCTCCCACTGTGCCCTAGAGCTTGGTCACGGAGAGAGCACGAATTAAAATTAACACTGGCTGGCTTCCTCGGTGCCCTTCAGAGGGCAGCGGCTGTGCTGGAGGCTGGCTTGCAGGGCTGGCTCCGTGCAGAGCCTGC
>CM021768.1:8141124-8154697 GCA_011076525.1 Nettapus auritus
TTTTTTTTTTTTTTTTTTTTTTTTTTTTTTTTTTTTTTTGTGGATGACAGAATGCTGCATCGGCTGCTGTGCGTGCAAAGTGCTGCCTGCAGAATTTTAACTCCCTCCCAAGGCCTTTTAGGATGTCACTGCCCATCTGGAGGGAGTCGCGCTGGCTCTTTATCAAGCATCACATTGATTTTAAAATTACTTTGATGGCTCTTTAAGGTAGTGCACTTTTTGTGGCCCTCTGCATTTGTCAGAGATGATCTCTCTTTTCCCCATTGCGGGGCAGAGGGCCGGCATTATCTGCTTTTGCTGCATTGATTTTCTGTAAACAGGGGGTCAAATTTTGGATGGGGAGAGGAAAATCTGAAATGAAGCAGCTGACTCTCACATTTCCCCCAGATACATTCAGCTGTTGAGCAGAATGTCGCTTGCTAAACACGCTCTTAGGGCAGCGTTTTCCTTCCCAAGCCATCTGAGAGGTGGAGGAGATGTCACTACAGCCTTGGTACTGTGCAACCCGCAAGCTGTAAAAAAGGGGGATTGGGGCCCCCACATCACTGCCTTCTCGTTCTTTGCTAAACCTGGCAAACCGTGCCCTGCGTCCTCACCCCTGGATGAGCCTGTTTGACCTGGCTGCTTTTCTGTCACTTCTGTACCAAGCTGAAACCTAAACCCAGAACTGCAGAGGCAACATTTGAAATTAAGATCTAAAGGTGACTCATTCTGTCACCTTCTGCAGCCTGCAGAACAGCCTTTCCTTAAGGATAAATAAAATCTCTGTATCTGTACACTCAGCTGTTAATACTGTAAATGAAGTACAATGTTTTTCAGATTATTGAATCATTACTGTCAGTAGAACAAGCAGCTCAAGCAGGCTGCCAAGGAGGAAGATGAAAGAAATCATTAATTTCACGTTACTGGTTCATGCACAGATTTCTAAGTGGGGGTGATTAACTACTGGATCAAGCCACTGAGGAGAGTGGGGGCTTCTCAGTGTCTTATTGTCTACAGATGAAGCTTGGCTGCCTTTCTGCAAGAGCTGCTTCTGCCAGACAGAGTTGTTGGACTCAGTGCGACTGGATGAACCATAGCAGGAGCCCACGACATGCGAGAGGCCAGCAGAGACAACCTAATCATCTCATCCACCCAGGAGGTTTGTCACAGGCTCTTAAAAAAGGTCTGGGTGTTAATGCACATTCTGAATATGCATAGGTCAGTGCATTCCGTTCCTTTTACAGAAATACCTTTCAGCTGGCACCAGCTGAGTGATGGTGATTCTGTTCCCTGCAAATGTGGGTGCAGAGGGGTGCAGTACCTTCCCTTGGTGCCTGAAAGGTGGGAGGGGGGCAGCAAGGTAAATCTCCTTTTCATTAGGGTCAGCTGTTCAAGTGAGCTTTCACCCTGCAGCAGTGGGTGGAGGACATGCTGGCACTGCTATTTGCATCCCCAGCACTGCTGATTCCTGCAGGCAACTGAGGAGGAGCAGGATCGGTGTTAGCACCTTTCCCATCTCTCTGGAGGGCTTTGTGGGCTGTGTGATGCCTTGGTGAGCCATTTCACATGGTGTTGTGCCATGTTGTGCTCTGGGACTCTTGTCTGCGTGGTGTCAGGGAGGGCTGGGCTCAGCGAGGTGACCAGCCCTTCTGAGGCTGCCCCTCAAAGGGCCCAAGCACCCACCAGTTACCCCAGTATTGTCGCTTATAGCAAGCGGGGTGGGTTCTCCTTGCACTGGGCCTTTTCCATTAAACTGGCTTTCTAATGAGCTGAGAGATTTCTGCATTACCAGGTGTTACTGTTTCTCCCTGGGAGTCAGCCCTGGGGCAATGGCTTTCACTGTCCTGGGAATAAAAGCAAGAGCTTTCTCCCTGAACTATCCCTGTAGGTGCTTGGCTACCAGCAGTTCCTAGCGAGGGTAGGGGATTGCACTTGAATCTTCCCCATCTCCATCACAGCCCTACACAAAAAGGAATACCCAATTCTTTAAAATTAGGTGGGCAGATGCTCTGCACCTCCCATTGCCACAGTAACTGTGTGTTTCATGCTCCCTTCGGTGTGGCCACCTTTATTTTAGAAAGAGCAAGTTGCTCCCAGAGGGCAGGTAGCCCTGGCTGCCTTTCATCACTATCTCTCACCCTGGGACACTTCCACAGACCTCACACGGGGGCTTGGCCATCCCCCGTGCTTGCATGCTGCTCCAGAGCTTAAAGCCCGGGAAACGTCTCTGATTAATTGATTAATTCTCAGGACTGCTAATTAAGCAGGATGTACCTCGGATTTGCTCAACAAAAGGATTTGGTTACAAGCCTTTTTTTTTCTTTCTTTTTTTTTTTTTTTTTTTTTTTCTTTTTACTTTTCTGTGAGATTTTGATTTGCTCAGCGGGGGCCTCGCTCATCAGTCGGCAGCCAGCTACGAAACGCTCAAACGCGCGGCGGCTGGAGACATGGATCACGCCGGTGGGTGGCTCTTTCTCAGCGCGGATGCCCGCGCTGGGGTGTTGAGTAGCTCCCTCTGGGCAGGAGGAGGAAGGTGGAGGCAGGATGGAGCAGTCCTCACCACAGAGGTGTTTTTTTTTTCAGAACAAAATGCTAGTGGATGCATTTCCGGATCACATCCCAGTGGGTTTGATATCGTGACATTAAATATATGTGTTGAGATTCTCCCCTCACATGCCAAGCAGCAGAGACACGCAGACAGCTCATCGTGTCCCAGCTCGCTCACTGCCCTTGGGGTATGAAATCTGCTCCCCTGCCCCATCTGGTCCCCGGGGAAGAGGGCTGGGCTGGGACGTGCAGAGCACCGGGCACGGGGTCCTCCTGCCAATTGCTGGCATGGAGTGCACAGCGTGGGCTGTTCCTTGCACATTACTTACCTGAAGCTATAGTGGATCTGCTCCTTCCAGTATAGTCATGACTTTGGCCTTAGAATAAGTGCAAAGATTAAAAAAAAATTAGAGGAAAAAAAAAATGTATTGAAGGGATTTATGATATGTGCTGGCCAAGATCTGCTTGGTATTCAGAACTGGAGGAAAGCAGGAACCTTAGTGTTTACATTTATACCAATTTAGGCTTTAATTTAGGCAATATAACGCAATCTATCTTTCTCTGGATTTTAATAGCTTTCCTATTATTTTGCTCCACGGATGCTTGGAAATGGGAGCTCCTTTACTACGTGACTACTCAGACCAATAAAAGAGCTATTTACTTAACACGTTAGTTTGCAGGCACCCTCCTATGAGCCTGCTCGCGGAGGCTGCCTGCCGTCCATGGCTGTGTGTATGAATATGCATAATTAATAAATGTTATTTGCTGGACGTATATTCCTGAGTGTCTCGGCTCTCCTTGACCGAGAAATGCTGTCTCTCTGAGATCTAATGGAAGGTTTAGGCTTTTTAATTTATTTTCTTAGATTAGACTCAGAAAATAACCTTATTATTCTAATGGGTAGATTAGTCCCCGAGGAAGATATGAATAAATGAAAAAGTGATAGGTGAAAAATAGGCCAGAGCTGCTATTACAGAAGAGTCTTTCTGACCTTTTAATTTTTGGTTCAAAACCATGGGAAATCAGGCTCTGTGAGCATGCAAAATGCAGCCAGTCAGTCGTGCTGACCCAGTAGCTGTTTTTTTCAGTGCGAAATGATGGAGTTTCTACCAGAGCAAACATTTTCTCTGAAAATACACGTTACCTGCCTGTTGTTTAAAATCTCTTTCAGATCGCATCCAGCCCTTCAGTTCAATGCGAGAGCCTCACCGCGTTCCGGGCTGCTCACGCTAGAGGGAGCCACGGAAAAACCAATGCCAGGGCTGCTGCGAGTGCTGCTCCCACGCTCTTCCCTTGGAAAACTGGGGGGCTTTCCGCAGTCTTTCACCCCGATGTGGCTGCTTGGGGCTGCTGCAGGAGCACTTTTGTTGGAAGCAAAGCGTGCCATTTGACTACGCTGATGTTTGTCAAAGTTTTAGCTGGGAAGAATCCTTTTGTTTCCTGAGCACCAAAACATCGCATTTTGAGTGTGTCCAAGCTCCCTGCTCCTTTCTGGTGTTACCTGTGCTCCTGTTCCACGCCAGCATGCTGTGTGCACATGCAGAATGCTTTGATACACCACACCACCCTCTGCAAGACAATCTGAAGGCGCCCGGATCCCTATTAAAATGATCGAGTCTGATGTTAGGATGCGGGGACTGATACTTTCAGCCTTCCAACCACCTCCCAGGCCCTGAGTTTCCTTGGCTGGACGGTGCTTGTGTGTAAAGGCCAAGGTATGATAGCAGAAATGCAGTCTCCTTTCCCTACTTGCAGGGCAAATGTGAGGAAGTGGTGATAAAACCTCCGTGCACTGATGGAGCCTTGGGGAGGTTAAATCCTCAGTGCGCTGTGCCATGCCGTATGGCTGTTCCTAGGGCCCTATTTCTGTAATGACTGCTTTCACCAATGGTTTTGTGGGAAAAGAGTGGGGCTAGTACTAGAACAAGGCTGAAATATGTGTAGAGGTATAAGAATTTAGCCCATTCTGTTATTAATGGTCATTGCAGTGCTGCATATGTGAGGCCAGAATGGTAACGTTAGCAGGCTGCTTGCTTGGCTGTGTTACCGTACAACGGCATCTTTGTTGCAGCTGTGATGAGCTGTCTGTACTGCAGCACTGTTAAGGGCTGCTTTTTTTGTCTGTAAGGAAGCATCACTGCTGCTACGGCAGAAATATTTCCCTCTGCACGACAAGAAAAGAAAAGCCGAGCAGTGGTCTTGTCAAGTGCTGTTCCACTGATAAAACAAAAAATAGGACTAAAGTTTTCTCCTGTCAAACATGATTAGAGTAGACATCTCCAATTTATTTATTTCCACTTTCCTCCATGTTTTTTCTTTCTGTTCCCCCAGCTCTGTAAATTTTCAGAGGGGCTACAGGTCTGACAATGCGACCCCCCAAAAGACATGTCACAGGGGATAAAGAGCTCCAGCAACTGTCTGGGAGAGCAAAGCTGACACCCTGCATTTTAGTAGTTAAATAGTGGGGAAGTGTTTCCAGCTTTTCAGCTGCATGGAGACACAGCAGCTCATGCAGGGCTCACCTAGCTGGGTAAGCACGGGGCCACATTTGGGGACAGAAGTCTGAAGCCCTGATGGTGTGAGCGGCGGCCCTGCTGGAATGTGTGGCATTTCACAATCCTCCCCACCTGTTCTCCCACAGTCATTTGCACACCTTTTGTAAATCAGAAAAAAAATAAATAATAATAATAGCTGACTAATACTTAAACAAAGCATCTCTGTAGTTTGATACGGTGGGGACTATACAGGCCGGACTGACCAGCCAGGCTCAGGATCAAATTTAGAGCAGCCTTTAGCTTCTGATGAAGTGCTTGGACAGATGATGCTGGAGGAAGGAACAGAGACCCATTTGGAAAAAGGTTTCACTTCAGCATCAGCCACATCTTGAGTCCACCAGAGTGCCAGGGAAGTTTATTTAACTCAGGGATGGAGGCTTTATTCCAACAGGAATGGATATGCACACCAACCACAACGCCTCCCGGTGCCCTGATCTGCAGGGAGAGGTTTCCAGGGCAGACAGAGCCAGTTGTGTTCAGAGGCGATGCTGTGGTTTGGAGGGACACACCACGGCTGGTGTTTGTTAGAGATTCCCTGCACACTGGGCACCATTGGGAAACAATTTTTCTCCTTGGGTGTAATTCAGGCTCTTCAAAACCCCAGCTCAATGCTGACAGCCAGAGTTGTTTCCTGTGTTTTGTTCCCCACTACTACAGTGAGTTTAGTTAGGAAAAAAAAAAAAAAAAAAAAGGCAGCAGGGCTGGCAGAAGCTGCTTTTTACAGCAACTGAAAGTAGAAACTCTGCTTTTTATGGCTCTCGTACCAACATTTCCTGTTCAGCCTAGGAGTAGCAGCTGTTCTCCCAGTTTACAACACACAAACAGACCACATTGTTTTCTGATTTGCCTTTTTTATTACAGCAGATATTGGATGGGTAGCTATTGAAAAAAAAAAAAAAAAAAAAGGGCAGGGGAAAACCAGCCCAGCTGGTTCACTTTCAGGAATCTGGGCACCGTCAGTGCTCAGCACACGCTCTGGTAGGCAAAGCCCCCCCAAGGTGCACCCGCGGCCAACACCACTCTGCGGGTGCGTGGGAAGGGGGCTGCGTATGGCTGGGCTGGTGGCAGAGCCAGCCTTTGGGACAGCGGGTGGCTGCCTGGGCCGGCGGTCCCTGGGGAGCCCAGAGATGCCCCCTGAGCCAGGTTGAGGACCAGCATGGTGTGGCTTGATGGGAACATGGCAATCAAAATGGACTTTATTGCAATTGTCGGATATGACGGCATTAATGTGAGGGAGCAGACAGCTGAGTAGGCAGAGGCCATTTTAACAAAGTGGTAATGCCTTTGTCTTTTTTTTTTTTTTTTTTTTTTTTTTTTTTTTTAGCCAAGATCACACCTGCAAATGGCTGAACTGATTTCTTCTCCTCTGTGTCAGGTGCTTAGAGGGCAATTGCTTCTTCAGCTGATCCTCCTGCAGTAAACAGAGGAATTTTTAAGAGCTTTCTCAAGCTCATCTATCCTCTCGTTTAGTCTCACGGCACAGCAAAGCAAAGGGGCTTCTGCCACAGCTTGCCAGGTAGGCTGCTCTCCAGGGCTCTCCTCTGCCTTCTGGTGACTTGAGTGCTTGTGAATTCAAGGCAGGTTATTAGTCCTTGCTGGAGGCAGAGGCTGTGTCAACATGCTGGTTCATTCAGCACATAGCTCTGGTGATTACAGCTCAATCCAGCCTTGCAGCACTGCTGCTGTTCCCATCCGAACCTCCCCTGGGACCAGGAGGTCACAGCAGGTGCTTCTCGGGTAGAAATTAGCGTCACTTCGGGAGCAGGGATTCAGTTGCCACAACTGGCTTGTGTGCACCTAAATGGGCTGCAGACTGTGGCCATCGGGGGAGAGCAGCGGGTGCCAACAGGCAGTGACTCATCTGGCTCCCTTGGTATTTGCCAGGCCTGGGTGGGGTTCTTTAGAAATGCCAGTTCACTTCCAGAGGCTCATAAATCACTGCATTTATACGAGCTTCAGTGCTGCAGATCCACGTTTCACAGCCATGATGGGGTTCACAGTTAATTAAAGGAAGAAAGTTTTTTTTTTTTTTTTTTTTTTTAAAAAAAAAAAGAGGGCATGTGAAAGCAAAACCCAAATGTCTGTAGTAATTATCCAAAGAGCAAAAACTTTCACTCGTCCTTCAGACGACAAGGAGCAGAGCAGAGCAGCCGCCCCCGGCTGCCCCTCCTGCCTCCCTCCCCTCAGAGCCTGGTTTCCTTCCCCTCGGCAGCGTGGCGACGTGACAGGGGACAGCATGTTCCTCACGTGCTGGCACTCTCGCTCGGCTGCTTTCACAGCCCAGGCCCTCCCTCCAGAGCGGCTCCTCCATGGCTGGGTAGGAGAGGAGGGAAGGTTCAAGACGGCCTGCTTGAAAGCCGAAATATGTGATGTTTGAGGTCTTGTCTGCTGCATGCGCCTGGTGCTCCCAGAAACCCATTGCCTCTCTTGTGATCCCTCATTCCCCTCCAGTGTTTCTGCCTTTGCCATTATGTTCCTTCTCTTGCAAGTCTAAAGAACAAAGCTGTCCTCCCCACGCGCTCAGGCATTTCTTCTCTTCCTGAGCTCTGCAGTGCAGAGTTATTAATAAAAAATCACAACGTCATGTACAGCCCGTACCATCACATCTGTCAATGTCACCACAATGCAAGATTGTGTGTTTTTCCCACCTTTTAGTGTCTTTTTGCTGCAGCACTTGTTTAAAAGGAGGAAGCTGAGAAGCCTGGCCCCACCTGCCAGAAGCGATTTCGGTTCGGGGTGTGGCACTTTGACATCACTTGTGGTTATTAAAAACTGTTAATTGCCAAAATGCAGCTGCTAAAAATAAAATATTTCTAATACTTTAACAATATGTATCTTAATGAGGTGTCAGACTGATCCTGATTGCAGAGCTTTTATGTAAAATGTCATTTTCTGAGCTGCTCAGAAAACTGGCCTTACCGCTTGAAAGACCAGCAATATTCAGCAGTGACCATTTAAAACAACATCCGCTTGAGTGGAATTAGGCTTTGCAGAGTTTTGCAATATTTCTCTCTGTCAGTATTGTCACAGAGTGATACAGGAATTGGGCGCAGGACCCTCTCACCAGAAAGCTGGATTTTGTCAACCATGAGTGCTGGGCAGGGTAATGGTGGACCTGGAGCCCCTCTGCCCTGGACAAAACCTCCTGAAGAAAATTTTGCAGCAAGAAAATGCAATGTTAAAGACCATGGGATGGGGAAGAAGACCAAACAGGATTTTATGGTGATGTACGGGTGAATCTTCTACACACGCTTTCTTTCCCTGTTTTCCTTAGGGCGTATCACAGCAGTGATGGGAGCTGCAATGAATTTCCTCCCAGATGCTTCCCATAATAGTGTTTGACTCGCACTGTTGTTAGTCTTGCAGCCTTTAACAGCAAGAACAAGAATTGGTTGCAGCTCTCCAGCACCTCAGAGGATTCCCTGTGCTGTGAGATGGTGTCAGGGGAGGGGTTGCAGCATCATCTCAGAGCACCAGGTCCCTCCGCAGGGGATGCAGAGCAGTCCTGGGTGTGCAAGTGTTGCAAAGGTGAGACTGGCCCAGAGAATGGCTGCAGTGTTAAATATCCCTCTCGGTCCTGGCACTACAGACCCAAATGGTTTTGAAATACAGTCTCCTTCTGTGCATATATCTATTGTCACTGGGGCACAGCTCTGCAGCCTCGTTTCTGCTCAGCACACAGATTTGCTCCTGCTACAGAGCTGCGGGCAGTCGCGTGCACGCTGGCGGTGCTTCTGCAGAAGGCAGGCAGGGCTGTTGCCATGGCTGGTCCCCAAGGGGATGTTAGGGACCAGCGGGAGCCAGTAGCAGCCTGTATTTCGGGGAGCCCAGCCACTGAACGGGTGATGTTGCGGGTGCCCTTCTGCGCAGCCGCTGCTGGTGGCAGCTGTGCTGTGGGCACAGGCTCGCGGCACTCCCAAAATGGGACCCAAATGGATTTGCTGGGAGCGAGCCAATGTTGAAATTAGAGCGTGACTGTTGTGTCAATGGTGAGGGTAATGACAGCCCTGGACCAGCTAACTGTTCAGGCAAACAGCTGCTGGGGAAGGTTTGGTGGAGTCGGTGCTGCTGGTGGTAGAGAAGGGGCTGTGGTGGGACTGGAGGCCACCTGGGAAACTCATCACTTAAAGGGGTTTTAAACCTGCTGCTGTTTAGACGGACCCTGGGAAAGAAAGGGGAAATTGGTGTGGATAGGAGGCAGGATTTAAAGGTGCTGAAAGGTCTGTTCTGATTGAGAAAATCTCTGATTTCCTTGTGCTGGCCTCTGTGAGCGGTCATTTACTTCCCAGCTGGAGGGCTGCACAGCAAGTGCAGCAGCGTGAACTCATGCTCCGTGGCGGTGTCGCTCGTGGTCCCGGTGTTCGCAGATGCCCTTTTCTCCTGTAGTGGGACAGACGCGTCCCCCTGGAGCCACCAGTCCTACCCTCCTGCACACGTATGTTTGGCAGCCCTGTGCACTGTAGGGTAGCAGAAATATTTCTTCCTCCATCTCACAATCACCTTGCTCCACGTGATATTTTCTACTGTTTTATTTAGTAGTAAAGAGCAAAAGGACTCTTACTGTCCAGAGTCTGATGGGATAAGTGTGCCGTGGTGTACAGTGATTTTAAGAGGAAGGATGACAAATCTACCTGCTCCCTCACAAAAACACATTGATATCCCTTCCCTCCAGACCCATGCCAAAGACACAAACCTCTCCTGGTCTGTAATTGCTGCCCAGGAGCTTTTGGGACACAAATGAGAAGCTGTAGACTGGGTGGGTGCTGTCTGCTCCTCTCTGCTCCCCTCCCCTTCCCTGGGGCAGTCAGAAGCATGCAGGCCCATTATATTCCTTTCTCTTCTCCTTGCAGCAGGATTTAAGGTGCATGCTCTGCTTGTCCCCAGGATACACAGCCCAGCCGCATACCCAGTCTCCAACACGGGCTCTCTACAACCACCAGCTAAGCAACCTGCTGGAGTGCTGCAGCTTTGTGCAAACCCCAGACCAAGTTACCTAAGAATGGGCACTGCCCGGCTGCCTCAAACGGATGCTCAGATCACACATTTCCAAGGCATGCAAGAAGCTGGGATGTAAAGCGACTACACAGCCACCCACAGAGAGGAGCCGGCCTCTTAGCCTCCCCCACTCCAAATACGGGCTCCAGCGTGAGTCAAAATGAGGGACACCAGAAAATAATAGACTTCACATGAAGAAGAACAATAATTTGCAGCTGTAAATCACCTTTCATCTACAGATCACAGAGGCGTCTCAAGCACTCATTAAAGCCGCCTTGCAGCATCCCTGCCCCATAACTAGCGCGGGGCGATGGTTATTCTATCCTCTGGCATGCAGCCACATGTCCTTGCAGGCACCTGCAGGAGGGAACTGGCTTGCAGGGTTGGTCCTGTTCCACCTCTCACAGCCACACTGGAGGTGCCCGGCATGGGCGTCACCAACCTGTGCCTGGGTGCAGGCGTGCGTCCCCGCCATGCGGAGGGGGCTCGGCGTCTGCGTGCACAGCAGGCCGGTGAAGGTGAGCCAGGTGAATGCACCAGGGAATGGGCAACGGGAACACAACTCACTCAGGATCTAATCCACCAGTGCCTTGGTTTTGTCTTTCCATGTGGCAATCAATATTTAGCTGGAATAAAATTTGAGAGAGAAAGCTAAGTCCCTCCAGAAACAAGGAGCCGCAGCAGTGTTGTAATAAAGCATGGCAGAACAGTTTCAAACCTAAAGTTTTCATAAACTTATGTGTGTCTATGTATATATATAACATATACCTACCAATATATACATATTTATTTATTTATTTACAAAATATTTTCAAAAGCGCTAGAGTTCTTTAATCTTACTAGTTATCTACATAAATGTGGAGAGACACCCAAAGTGCTTGTTAACCAGGGCATGCACTGGAGTACAGAAGGCTCCCAAAAACCTGTACGTGGGGCTGTTCACATTCTTCAGGCCTTGCGTGGAGGGCTGAACACAGTCCCAGCCGCAGTGCCCCACTTCCCTGAGGTGATACATCTTTCCCTGTGAAAATGAAGTATGTTTTTCTGTGAAGAATGTAAGTTCTTGAGAGAGCGATGAGAAGTGGCATCATTGGGAATCTCGCAGTCAGTCCAGGTGTACCAGACGTCCCTCCCCCTGGGCTGGGTATCTACAACAAACACCCCACAGCACTCGGGTGCCTGAAGGATGTAACATGAGACTCTGGGCTACAAAACTTGTATATTTTGAGTTTTCAGGGAGTGAAATGAAGCACAAATCGCTGGGCTCCATGTGGGAAATGAAACATAAGAGCCTGTGAAATATGGGAGGGGGGAATCAGACCGAGCAGTCTCTCTCTGCATTCAAAAACGTCCATGAGCGTTGTTGAAACACCATGTGACTGTGTGATTGTTTTGCATTTCTGGAAATTGCTCTGCAAGGTGCTGGGCGATAGCGAAAGCCAGCCCCTGGCATTGCATGGCTTCCAGCACTGCTGCACTGTCACACCGGGAGCTTTGTTGTACAAAGAAAGCGCAACCGGAGTCTGCTGCTTTGCTCCTGCTATAAGCAGGTAAATTAAAGGTTAGAGGGACTGTCATTTGCTTCAGGATATGGGGAGTACTGGGGCAGGACTGGGACCTGAGAGCCCTAGCTGGCAGTCCCTTGCTCCGACTTCTGCATGCCAGCTTCATTTGCTTTGTTAAAAATAACCTTGTTTATAACCTCTGTTTCATGATTCAGCTTTTCTGCAACCAACAGCCGATCACCATCAGAGCAGGGTAGCATCAGATTTCGGGAGGAAGATGCAGTAGGATGGTGCAGCTCAGGGATGCTCCTTGCGAAAGGGCAGTTCAATTAAGGAAATGAGGGATACCTTGTCAAAGGGCTGCTCTTTTTGGAGAGGAGTTCTCCTCTCCGAGATCCCTGCGCCAAATCTAAAACTGCCTGCAGCTTCTGTTGTGCAAATCCCCACCCATCCTTCTGCCCAGCCAGAAACACCGGTGCCTCATCAATGTGAACGTGGCCCTGTGCGGGCCCAAAGGTACAGGCAAGCTTGGTTTTCCTGGTTTTCCTCACCTCCTTCTTGCCTGTAGGTCAGAACATCAGACATGCGTTGCTCTACAGACTGCAGCCTGGAGCCCTACCGGCAGCACAGCTACTGGTTTTACATCTAAGGCAAGACTCATTGCCAAGAAAAATCTCCTAGAAGGTCCTGTGTGCCCGCTTTTATTCCTCTCACTGCTGGGTGACGTGTCCCGTGAGCAGCTCAGCCCTCCCTGCTTGTAATGACTGTGCTGCCAGGTCTTGCTCCCCGCCCGCAGTCTCTTGCTGGCAAAAATCTGGCAGGGATTTTTTTTTACTACTGCTTGGATGGTGTTGAGGTGAATAAAACTGTAGCTGCTGGTGCTACCGTGCTCCTCTGGGCACAGAGGTTGGGGCAGTTGCCGTGTGCGTGGGGGCCGGGGGGGTTGTCCCTGCGACCTGGACTTGAGCATGGCCCGGCTCTGGGCTGAGCAGGCCATGGCAATTTTCATCCCGTTTATCAGATGGGGAAACTAAGGCACAAAAATGCTCAGGACGGGCATTTTCCAAAAGCATCTGGTGATTTGGGGCTAGCTGTGGATTAACCTGCCATTTGCTCTCAGGTGGAGAAACCGGCTGCTTTAGAAAAAGCTGGCCCCATTGATTTGCCCGCAGCCCCCCAGATAACCGGCAGCAGACATAAAGAGAAGCCGGACCCCAAAGGCACAGTCCTGTGATGCAAACCTGAGGCCGTCCTTCCTTTTCTAGGAGCTAATCCTTTGTCCTTGCAGCAAGAGGCATAAATGCCATCTTTTTTTTTCACATCATTGTGTGTTTAATGTTTAACAGTGGGATCATTACCGTTTTATTAGCAGTATGTAATGCTTTTTCATCTCCAACCGACTTTGCAAACATTAACTAATTGATCCCAACCAGGAGTCGCCATGGCGGTAACTGAGAAGCGATCTGCTCCCAGCCGCGGAGGACGTCGTCGTCGGACCGGGGTGCGGAAAATGGGGCTCCGGGCGTGCTGCTCACACCGACACCGGCGGGTTTATCACAGTCACTGCTGTTCCCATGCCATCAGCAGTCCTCGTCCGCCTCGTTCAGCTTCTGGTTGAGCTTGAGGAAATGCAGCGTACGTCGCTGAACCCCCTAAAATGCTGATTAAAAAAAAAAAAAAAAAAAAAAAAAAGAGAGAAAAGTGATTGACGAGGTTTTCTTATGCGATCCAATGGTTGCTGGTTGCTTTCAGCTCGCCCTGACAAAATGCATAATGAAAATGCGTTCGTGGGAATTAGACGCTAAAGCCAGACGTTGCCCATATCTTTAAGGGCCGCTCTGGAGGGGTCTGACCTGCAGCATCCCGAGGACGTCTCCCAGGAAATCACCACCCGCCTGCAGAGCACACGCGGCGGCTTTACGATTCGCTCCATCTCCCTCGCGTGTTCGCCCCTTTTCCCTCGCCGCTGTCCCGGCGCAGGCAATGGGG
>CM021768.1:8155097-8374888 GCA_011076525.1 Nettapus auritus
GGCGCCGCGGGGCTTTGTGCGAGCTCGGCGCGGCGCTGCCCCCCGAAGGGCGCCCGGCTGCTGGCGGGGAGCATCCGCGGGAGCTCGCCCCGCGTTTCTGGCCTTTGATTTAAAAAAAAGAAAAAAGCCGAGGCGGCGGGATAACGAACTCGTTGCTGCAGCCGTCGCGGCCGAGCGTGCCGGGAGGCTTTGCGCGCCCCGAGCGCGGGGCGAAATTCGGCTTCGGAGCGAGGCCGAAGCGGAGTGCTGGCGCTGGAGAAGCAGCGCCAAGTGTCGGGTGGGCTCCCCTCCTGCTGCCGGCCTTCGGACGGGGATTTTATTTTTTTTTTGGACTCTTATTAAGACATGCGCATTTGTTCGTGCTTGCCACTGCACTGGAGTCTGCCTAGAAACAAAGAACACAGCCTGGCGAAGTTGATGCCGGCTCTGAAAGTGTCTGGCTTTTTTTTTCTTTTTCATCATTTACTTGTGCCGTAGTTAAAAGGCTCTAGATATTTCCGTGAGTTATCTCCATGCGTCTGCGGATAGGTTTCCCCCCCTCCATCCCGCCCCTGCCCCCCTCGACCCTGCCGGGCCAGGTCTGCGCGTTTGGGAAAGTGCAGCCATGATAGAGAGAGAGCAACTTCTCCCATTTTCACCCAGCCCTGTGGTATGACAGTTCGTGGTAGGTGTGCCTTCCGACCGGGAGCCACCCCCTTGCTGAATCATTGCGGAGCGATGGCCGGACAGCTCGTCTGCTCGGGGAGCGAAATATTCCCCCGCGGAGCATGAGGCGATGGCGAGGCGAGGAGAAAGTAAGAGACCTGTTAGCGTGCGGTCCGGGCTCGGTCACGGGGAGCCATCCGTCCCCTCCCAGGAGCTGTGGGCGCAGTTTGGAGCTGGAAGGCGAAATGCGCGCCGCTGCCTCGGGGGTGGCGAAACTGCGAGGGCCTGATCCTGCTGCGGGGGCTCCGTGCGGGGTCCACACCGCGTTTCGGGAGCGGCGTGCAAGTTGGGGGTGTTGTGCGGCTCTGGTTGTAATCCTGTGATGGGTTTGAGCAGCGCCGTGCCCGTGCTGTTTGCCTACAACTGGGTGCTTGTTTGTTCTGCGCTGGTGGAAGTCGTCAGCTTCGTTACCGCGGAGAAATAATGACTTTGGGGGGCTCGGGGCGTGTGCGTGTCAATTACTGGAGTGCTGCTTGGTGCCTCTGCCTTTATTCAAAGGATGCCGGAAAGTATGGAAGTGAGAGGTGGGATGAGCAATTCTGAGCTGGGGTGTATCAAGCAAGACTAAATTGCAGTGGTTGTTGGACATGTAACGCGATCCTGTAATTAGAGCGAGGTAGGAGTCTATGTACCACGGTGAAACTATCGAGTGTCTGAGTTGGAGCGGTCTGAATTAAGCAAGTTCTGCTGGCATTGTGCAGTAGCAGAAGTGATGCAGTTAAAGTTTCCATAAGTGGCTTCGGTGGGGTTGTGGAGATGTTTTCCCCCTATGGGTCCTCCTTGCGGGTATTTCGCTTTTAAGGTAGCGCGCCGCGGCTGCAGCGGTGCTGCTCGCCAGGTTGGGGAAATACCTGATGTGGCGCAGTGCTGCTCCTCGGAGCTTCGCTCCCAAACGGGGGCCCGAATCTCACATCTCAGCCCTAGGGGGAAGAAAAGCCCTCCCGAAGGAAAGGGCTCGTGGGTCCAGCTTTGCGCAGCCCGCACCGCGGAGGGGGATTTAAAGTGCTCTGTAAATTTGGTCTTAAAAACTTCCCTGCCCCCACCGCTCAAACCCCGAAAAGATCTGTGTTACCAAGAGGTCTGGGCTGGAGCCGGTGGGCTGTGGTCTTTCCAGGGCTCCCCGCCAGCGGGTGGAAGTCGGGGGCTGTCGGGCAGGGCCGGCCTTGCTGCGGGGCCGCGCAGCTCCCAGGCACACGCCAGGTGAGTGCGCAGCTCCCGTGGGTGGGCACCGGCCCTTCGTGCAGCGCTCGTTTCCCTCGGAGCGTGTATGGACGTGGTACGTATTTAAATGGAGTCATTTCCAAGTAGCGATGGCCCAGAAAAGTTTGAGAGCTATTTTGGCATTTGAGTGTTTCTATTTGAAAGACAAGGGGCTGTACAGAAGCTTCTAGGTATTGTGGGCTGCACCGATAGCGAGAGAAGGTGCAGTCTGTTCCCAGACGCAGTCTTCCCAGAGCAGCTGTACCTGTTCGGTCTGGATGCCTCTATAACGGGTCTGGTGCTGTCTTCCAGGAGGTTTGTGAGAGACCCACCGGGGTCTGGAGCAGCCCTGGTGGTTAGGGAGGAAACTAACCCTGGGTGCTGTGAGCTCTGTGGTGCTCAGCCTCCTGCAAGGGCTGGTCGAGCTGGGGTGCGACATCCTCTTTTCCGTCCAAGGAGGATGAGGAGGAACAGCTAGGGACTGGCCTCTTCCCTCAGTTGCCACGGGGAGGTTACAGAAAAGCAGGGATGCTGGGGTGTCGGTGCTGCAGTTTGGCATCCACATAAATGATTTTTTAGTGGTTTTCATGCACAATTCCACTTCATAAGCAACAGTGGCCTGCTCTGCCTCCTTCTTTGATGAAGAATGTCTGGCAAGAGGCTTAAGTGTTTTTCTTCAGTTTTACAGGTCTAGAAGTTTTGTTCTGTGCGTTTAAGGAACATTGAAGTGGGACTTAAACTTGTGACCCCTGGGGGCTCTGGCTTCCTTACCTCTTGCAGTGTAGTTTGGAAATTGGTTTTGGAGCTGGTGCTACAGTGGAAAAAGTGGTTCTGCTTCCGGCTTTCTGCTCTTGTGCCTTTACCATCCTTACTGATTACAAATAATCTTTCAGAGTAACAACAAAGTGTCACTCTTTAAGTCACTGCTTCCCTGGTTTGTTTTTCCCCGTGGCCACACAAACAGTTGTGCTGGCACCCGGACCTGGGGTATGCAGGCAGGACAGGATGAGGCCAGGCTGCTGCTTTTGTTAGCAGCCAAGTTAAACTGATGGCGGAACTGCATGGCTGGTGTTTTGCAAATGGCTCTTTCTTCATGAGCAAGTCAAACCACGGCTTTCCTAGGCACCGGCGTCTGCAGCTTAGTCAGGAGCCTGAGAGCAAATCAAGATATTTTTTTGTGTGTGTGGATAATGCAGGCACAGGTGATGATTATGAATCTGCAGTCAGAATTTGGTTGCTGATGCCTGCAGCAGGACACCCTTGCCATACCAGTGGTGAGAGCTTGGCTTTGGCAGTGGAGCAAACCATTGTGTGACTCAGACACGTTGGGAAAGAACGCGCAGCCTTTATAGGAGCAGGCTTTTCGGACCGTGAGTGTGCTAGAAGTCACGTGTGGAAACCGAGTACTAGAAACACGATGCTGCTCATTCAGAGGGAGGCTGCGTGCTGAAAAGCAGGGTTTGCATAGGTCTCACCTTCCAGATGTAGTTATAAGAGCTGCGGCTCTTTCGCTGTGCTCTGAAAGCCAAGTCCAAATGTCCAAGCAGAGATCTGCCATCCCAGACACGGCATCGCACATTTGGGTTACCCAGGTCCAGCCTCCTGGCACAAAATGTGAGAAAAATCTTTTGAAACACGATAGAAACATTTGGCTGGAGGGTGATCATGGCCTGGAAGGGAGAGGATGTCTGTCTTTATTGAACAGTGTGTATTTGCTCTTAAAATCCCTTAAAATCTCTGAAGCTCAGACTTGCTGGATTTGCTGTGTTTGCCACATGCAATATTTCAGTGAGAAGTTTGTTCTGTGTGGGTGAGTTAGTGCAGGAACTGTTCCCTTCTAGGTGGTAGGGAGCTGCTTTACTCACGTAATGCACTGGTTTGCTTGCTGGATTATTTTCCAACTGTCTTTTCAATCAGTGTATTTCAGACCTCTGGGCAGTGCGTGTGTCCTCTAGGGCATTGCTCAGGTCCCAGTCTGGCATATGTTCTAAGCGCAGACGCGTCTCTCTTGGCTGAAGTGCAGCCTTTGAGCCGGAGCCTTTACAATACCGAAGCATTTTGTAATTCTCTGTTCACCTTTAATGCGGCGTCACGGGTGCTCCAGACTTTGTACGTGTGTCTTCTCCTGGAACAGACTTCCTCATTGTGTCCGCTGAACGTCGAAATGGTATAAACTGTTCCTTTCAGTTTGCTTTCTCTAGGCTCATGTAGGCATGCAAATTGCTGCTCCTGGGTAGATTGTTTGCCTGAATCTGTGCTTGTGACATTTCTGCAGCTGCATGCCTTTTGCCTGCTAAGCTGTGGCAGCGCGTGTTCTCTTAAAAGGTGTGTATCCTATCCTCCCATTTTTCCATGTCACCTTCCAGGAAGGATTGTCTACCCGGAGCGATGTTATCTTCCCCCACTTTAAGTGGTGTCAGCAGGTATTTATTTTTTTCCTTTCTCCCGTCCTGATGCTAAGTACCCACCGCTGGGATGAGTCTTGTGTTACTCACTTGGAGCAAATCTGTGGCTTGGCCTCCAAATTACATGGCCCTGCTCAAGGAGGGTGAGGCCCTCGGGAGCCCGAGTCAGGGTGCAAGGATCTGCTCGTATGCTGTTTGTAAAAGCACGTATGGTGATAGCAAGCCAGAAAACCAGTGGCCTTCAGAGCTCAGTATTTTATGTCTGTGGGCTTCTGAATGCATAAAATCAGAGAGAATGTGTCTGTGTAATCCGATCTGCTCTTGAAAGCCTTGCAGAGGGCTGCATGCTGCAGACATAAGCTGTGTCAATAAGAACTCTATTCACTCTCTGAAAACAGCCTCGTGATCGGGTTTGACTGGCAGGCTTCCTAAGGGAGGGCCTTTTTTGAGAAAGAGCCTGGATTTTGGCGGCAGTTCTGACTGCCTTTTCGGACTCCCACTTATTGTTCTTTCCTTGGCGTGATAAACTTGGATTTTGCTGGGAGGTTTCTTGGGTACGGTGAGAATTTCATGCAGCGTGATAACGCGAGTGCGGCGAGAGCTTCCTTCCTCACAATGCAGCCCCTCTGCCGAAGCGGCATTTAGGAACACGAAAGTGACAGATTTAACAGAATACGAGGTAGGGCCGGAATTGCTGTGTGTGGGAGATCGTACTTACGTGCACGCTCAGGGCACTTTATTGCAAAACAAAGGCACAGAATGCACATCCGTGTAAAACTTGTGGATTGCAATGGACAAAAAATGGGTGTTTGCGCACATTTATGTGCCTTTTTTCTTCATTTCTGCAGATGCCTGTATTGCCCGGAAGTGTTATAGGGTGAAATTCTGCTTTCACTTATGCTGGCATAAATCTGCTGCAAAGCCAGTGTAGTATTAATGACTGTAATGTGTCTGGTTGTGATTACTTAAAAAAGAATTAAAAAACAAATACAAAACAATATTTTTATTCTACTTTATGAAGTATTCTAGACCTGTCATGTAGCCTTTTAAAATCTTGTGAAAATCTGCTTGATAAAAGCAGTGTTTAGAAGATTTCTTCGGAAAGCTGAACTTTAATCGAAACGTTAGACTGAGCTGCAGTTCAGTATATAATGTATGTGAAAACAGCTTTTTTTGTTGCATTGCATGAGTGCTATTCAACATTTCTTCTGCTACAGTCTTCAAGTCAATGTCTCTGGCATTTAGTTACCATTTCTAACAAAAGAGGTGCTGGACTGTCAGTTTTGTGTGTGTGTGTATGTATATATATATATATATTCTTGAAGATCCCTTGGTATATCTGGCATTTCTTTAAAGCTTCAGCTCCTTGACTCAAGTTATGATTTTAAAATTAGCTCATCTGTCTGTCTTTCTGGGTTATTCTTGTACCTGCAGAGGAAAACTTGAAAACATAATTAGGAAGTAATATACCTTAAAAAAAAAAAAGTAACACGGAACTATTGTTTAAAAGAAATGCAATTATCCTTTAAGCCATTTGAGGCTTGACTTAATTTCTCAGGGTTTGCTGGTGACAACGCAGTAAAACCGAAGTTGACGCCTGATAAATGCCTGCACTGAGTCAGGAGTTTCGCTGCCGAAAATCGAGACGGAGCCGTGGAGCAGAGGAAGCCCCTCGATGTCTGGAACCAGGCGCTGGCCCCGTGAGGCTCACACCCCAATTCCTGTTCGACAGAGGCCCGATCTTCTCCGTGAGGGCTGCAGAACAAATTCGTAGTGGTTCAGGTGGGATTAGGAGCAGGCCCTAGGAAAACAGCGGACGCGGGCAGTGGTGGGCTGTGACAGGCACTGACAGGAAACGCTGGTTTCTCTGCTGCTGCTCAGAGCTCAGGGAGGCCGCAGCTGGGTAATTTGTTTTTACTTCCTGTTCCCAATCTGTTTGGGTCAAAAGTAGCGGTGTTTTTCCATATTACGATGTTTGGCTTCGCTCTGCGAGGCAGCAATAAATTTCACACCGTGCACAACGTGTTTCTTATATTTCGGAGGCTCTTTATTGCTGCCCTGGCTTTTAGTTTGGATGGTGAAATCTTTATTAGTACCTCTCTTATTGCGTGGACCTGCTTTTCAGGGAAAACAGAAAGCTTTTTTTTTTTTTTTTCTCCTTGCTGTGTTTTGGAAAGCCTTTGCAGCCACGGGAAGGCCGCTGCGGAGCTGGCGGTGGGGAGGGAGGCAGGCAGGCAGGCAGCAGGCCTGGCGGCCGTCACCGTGGGGACAGCTCAGCCCAATCCTGCACCCCCTGCTTGCCAGGGGATGCTGCCAGGGCTAATTGGGACTGAACTCATTAATATCTGTGAAATTTTCCTCCCGGAGGAAGGATCTCGGGGTGCAGGGCTGCGGCGCCTAGCGGGGTGCGTGCGCCTCACGAAGGGCAGGCGGATCTCGTTTTTGTGACAGGCGCCGAGCTGCTACGTGTGCGTGGCTTCCTGGGGGGGAAACCTGTCCCCAAAAGAAAAACCCTGAGAGCACGAGTGTGGCACGTGCTGTGGTGCTGCTGCTGGGCATTGTGCTCTAGAGCTGGGTCCAGGATCATCCTGTGCCACAGGCCTCCAAGCGCATAACTGGTGGGGAGGGGAAGGGAAGGGAAGGGGCGTCCTTCTGCACACATTCTTAAACAAATGAAAATAAGCAGCTCCCTTTACATCCTTAGATACATTTTGGTAAAGTTATTTTTGTACAAAAATGAAACAGTAGCATGGAGCTGTTAGCAGGGTTACAAGGTAGCACTAAGAGGTAACTGTCTGTCCTCTTTCCTCCAAAGCCTGCACCACACCAGCTGGGGAACCCAGAGCATGCAGGTGCCTTCGTGCCTCGGACAGGCTTCCTGGGTTATGGCACTGCCCCTCGCCTTGTAGTTGCTGCATTTGATTCCGGATTCTGGAACCGAACACCTTGGTCCTGGGTCCTCGCTTGACCTCGGTTTGTTCCCCAGACTGAGTCCTCCACCTGCAGATTTGGCGTGGCTAATTGCTGAGTAAAGTGCTTTGTGCAAGAGCCCCGGCGCCCTTCCCTGTGCATGGCCGTGGTAACAGCTCCCGTGGGCTCTGATGTGCTCTGGCTGCTGCAGCAGCACCTTTCGTGTGGGGCTTGAGGAAGCAACGCTGCAGGCCATGTAAATGAAGCTGACCAGCTGGGGACTTCCCAGCTCTGGTGGCTGTGTCATAATACGACACATTTGATAGCTTGGATATCAAGGTTGGAATGCTGCTGCTGAAAGACAAATTCACTTCGTGTCCTACGTTAGGTGGAAGGTTATACTTATGGAAAAGACCCTGAGATCAATTCATAACATACAGGGAAGTTTCTGGTGTATCTGACAGTAGACTTACTTATTTACTGTGTGGTGCCACCATCTTATCCCTAAAGTGAAACCGGATTCGTAATTTCAGCGCAGCTGTACAGTCTGTCCCAGATTCCCTTAGGTGGGTGACTGCGCTGTTCTGCATACCAGCTTACATTAGAAGCAGTTTCTCCCCCAGGTCTTGGAGCATCTCCACCGGCTCAGCCAACCTGGGGGATGCAGTATCTGGCAATAGAGTATTGGGCTGCAAAATGCTGTGGGATTTATCCTTGTTGTAGGGTCTACAACCAATTCTCCTTGTGTCTCTGATATAGATGACTTCCAGGTGCAGGTAAAGAGAGAATTGAACCCGTGTATGGGGAATTGTGGAAGCCGCTTGAGAGAAGCATTGCCAAGGTAAAGCCTTTGGCTGCTCAAGTACCCATGGGCTCCACATGGCATGGAACCTGCTGTTTCATGCCCTTCAGAGGGGTTTTGGTGCTGAAAGGTACAGTCTCTTTCCTCTGTTGCTGTCCTCATTCCTCTGCCTTGTGCTTGGTCTCATAAATGTTTGTCCTGGCCAGGAGAGAGGGCAGGAATGAGCCCAGGGCCCCGTGGGAGGGCAGAACTGCCCAGGCTGATG
Organism: Nettapus auritus; assembly: GCA_011076525.1. Taxonomy (NCBI): domain Eukaryota; kingdom Metazoa; phylum Chordata; class Aves; order Anseriformes; family Anatidae; genus Nettapus; species Nettapus auritus. Next base: position 8,163,385 of record CM021768.1, read on the forward strand.
GCAGCCTGTGCCTGGGTCAGCTGCAAGCGGTGGTGAAATCGGAGCTGGAGGCTGCCCAGGCCTGCAGGAGAGCGTCTGCACAGGTGGGGCCAGGCTGCTCAGTGACAGCCTTTTGCAAGGTGCTGTTTTTTTTCTTCTTTTTTAATTCAGTAAAATGCTAACTATTGTAGTTACATACCAATTATTAAGAATAGTGCTTAATACAGCTGTTGCGTGAGCCTGTGAGCGAAGGCAGGTGCCTTTTACCCCTGGTAACTCCCTTTTTGAAACAAAGGGACTGGACAGTTGAGTTGGACTGATCCTGTGCTACTGGAATTCACCACAAAAAATAACTGCACGCAGGTGCCTGCACTTGGAAACGTGTTGCCACTTCAGAGGGATAGCACGGAGCAGTGTCCTCAGCTTGAATGTGAGCGTTCATTGAAGCCACCCGAGTTGAAAACCTCGGTTTGGTCACCGGTAGCTGGCACTTTGTTGGTGCTGTTTGGTGCCTGTGGATGGTGCTGAGTGCTGCCGGCTCCCCCTCCCCAGCAGAGCTCCGGGCTGACCTGTGGCTGTGGCACTGGCACTCGCCTGTTCTGCCTGAGTAACGCCGTGCTGGTGAGGCTTTGCTATTTCCTGGTGAGAGGAAAGAAAGCCATTGGAACTGCAGAACTTATCACAGGGTTATGCAGCAATTACAAAATAAAGAAGGGAAAGATAGGATGCTTGTTGAACTGACACTACAAATGCTTTTTTTTAAGACTCCTAGTAGAACAAAACTGCTGAGGGGGAGAAGTCCATTACAGTGATTATAGTCCAAATATAACATCTTTGTGATAGGCAGAAAGCAAAGCTGACTGCAGATAGGAGCAAGACTGCGAGGAAGGTTTAGAAAAACAACAAGCACACACTAATATTCTGAATGGTAGGAGAATGAATTTAAATTAATTTGATGTCAATAATCTTTGTTATTAGCTGTAATCTGCTGGTGAGAAGCATGCAGTCTTGGCTATCCCCACCCCACTGCTTCCCCAGAACTGCGTTAATAAGAACAGAGTTTCTCCTGACCTCTGTCTTCAGACTATGAGCTCCCAAGAGCACAAATCACTCTTCTATATTTTTGGACAGCATCTGCAGGTAGTGAAAGCTTCCACACACACACACAAAAAAAGATAGTGCAGCTAGGAGCGTGCTACTGCAGTCCCAGATCACTTAGCAAGGGCCTGATCCTGCGTGATGCTTACAGGAGGATGGGACTGGGGCTGCGACTGGATCTCAGGTATGTGGCTGCTTTTGGTATCATCTTAAACCTGTATGTTTCCAAGGGGTTCTCAGCAGGGTGATCTCGGGAGGAGGCTGGCTGAGCTTGGAGAGCGAGGGGGGATACAATCTGCTGCATTTGCTGGTGTGCACCTTCCTGGGAGAGGCACCGAAGGAGAAATATAAATGCAACGCTGCTGATGTACTCGATGCAGTAATGTTAGATTGTGGTGACAAAGAGGTGAGCTTGGCTTTAAGACCGTTGTTTGCAAAGATTGAGCTTTTAGTGCTGGGAGAGCGGGGCAGCATCTAATACCTCTGGGTGGGAGGTTATCATGCTTGTCTTCATGCATCTCCCTTTTCTGAGGGAGAGGCTGGCAGTCATCCCTGTGCACGCAAGTTTGCTTCGATTTCTGCAGTAATGTGATGTTGCTCAGCTTGGAGATTCAGGCAAGAGAGAGAATTAAAGTGTGAGATCTGCTTGCTCATGACCTGAATCCCCTAATCACAGCCTCATGTAAGTGAAGGTCTTAGGCTGGGTTGAGTAGAGGGCATCTCCATACAAGAAAATGTACATCTGTTCTCAGCCTCCCAGAATTAGGGCTTATTCATGATGAAATGGAGTTGTCTCCTTGCCTTAATCCAGACCTGCTGGGTGGGCATTGCTTCCCCGGTGCCGAGTGCTCCTCAGGAGCCTTGGTGAAGGTGGGTATGTGCTACCTGAGCTTCCCGCAGTGGGAGAGCCTCACCCGGGTGCCAGAAATGCCTCTGGGGTGAGTCTGTGCCTTTTGGAGCTGTGCCTTAATAGGATGGACTCAGATTAGAGCCTTAATTTTATTTAATTGGAGCTTTGTGCTGCTGGTTTTTGTTCTTTAGTCTGGGAAGGAACATTAGTGTGGTTCATACAATAGTGTGGCCACTTTCACTGACCCTGTAATTTGCTTTTGACTGTCTCTGCTTTCTGTGGATGTTTTTCATAGGGCGCTTCACTAATGCCCAGCCGGTGGTAATCCCACACTTTGAACTTTGTGCTCAGCTAATTCCAGGTTGTAAGACTGCAGCCAGAAATGTAAGACTAGCTGTTTTTTTCAAGTCATGGCTAAACTGAAAATTCAATTAAAAATGAAAAGGATTTTATTCCACTTTAGGTAAACTGGTAAAGAGTCTTGGGTTTCAGTGATGAGCTGAAAAAACAATCCCATTTTCTGGCATAGAGGCAGACGGAAGAGCATTTTTGTTGAGAAATGTATAGTTTGTTTATTAGATGAAAGGTAGAGATACTTGGCCTTGAAGCATAGTTTCAGCTGAGAGGTAGAGGAGAAAAGAAAAACAAGTGAGAGAAAAACCTAACGCTGCTTGCCTTTTGTGAAGAAATGCTCCAATTTTTCTTTTGAAATGATCTGAAAATGCAGGTTAGTCACTAAAGCTGAATAAATAATTTCTCTGAAAAAAAACACTACCTAGCTCGCAATCATTGCAGACGTAAAGGCAGGTTAAAATATTTTGCGTAAGGACTTAAAAAGCTCATTCTGCTCGAACCTGTCCTTGTGTGATCTGGGGGAGCATCTCTGACTCTTGTTTTCTGAGGAGCTGGCCCGCATCTTGTTTTTAATCTGTTTTTCTCTCCCTCCCCCCCCTACCCCTGTGATATGAAAGGTGAGTCTGTGTGGAGGCTTTCTTGCAGCACGTGTTTGAGGAATGCTGCAGAGCTCAGAATTTGATCGGGAGGCTCCTCCTGGCCTCAGTGGGGTTTTGTTTGCAGCTCCTGTATTAGCTCGTATCAGGTTGGACACAAATATTTGGGGTTTTGATCATCCCCCCACAAACTTTTGTAGAAAACACCATGCAAATGTCTTTGAGAACCAAGAAACACCTGCGGCGTTGCCTGAAGGTTGGTGTGAGGTTTTTTCTTGTATTTTGTTAGCTAGCTGCCTTCTCAAATAAGCTGATAACAGATTAGTTGCTAATATCTCATTCTCGGGTTGATATTTCCACTGCTGCTGTTGATATGCTGCTGGTGCCAAGGTTTTCTGGTCACGAGGTGGATGGAGCACAAACCCAGGCCAGGCTCAGTGTGGGATAAGGCAGAGGGCTCCAGGCAGCCAGCGCCTGAAGGCTGGGGGTTCATCTTTGAGGGTGAAGACAGGGAGCTTGTGTGGAGGAATAGATGGAGGAGAGGGGTAGGAAGGAGAGGCAGGGCTGGGGCCCAAACCAGAAGAAAGGTGTTTGGATGGGTGGCAGCATGGCAGAGAGGAGTGTCAGGGGTGTCAGCAGGAGCCTGTGTTCTGGGCTTGGAGCACGACTGTGCTGTGCAGCCGGACTGTGCCTGTGCTCCCATTGTTCCCCGCAGGATCCAAGGCAAACGCCCTGCCTGTATGATGTGTCTGGGCAAGACAGGACAAGCTATTGTCCGTCTGCCTCTGGCCTGCAGCTCCTGCATGTTGGCTGCACGGTGTGGGGACAGAAAGGAACGTGCCGAGTGTGAGATGGTGTCAGAGCCATGGGCTAGCTCCTCATTTGTAAGTACTGCTGCAGCGAGTAGCTGGGCTGGGCCTGGTGAGGTACTGTGACCGGGTGACAGGGTAGCTGGCTGAAGTCCTTTGTGCTAAATGAATGTACTGTATTGATGTCTCTTTGCTGAAGGATGAAAAACCTTTAGATGAAGCTGGATGTAGCAGGTCCTTCTGTGGGAGGCCAGGGCTGCATTTGAGATAACTTCGGGGACCGTTAATTGAAGGTTCGTGTCCTGTCGTGCAAGTGCTAGGATGGGGATTTACCTTGCAGAATGCAGGGCCAGTGTTTCCCATTTGCTTTCTGTCTCCCGGATGGATGTGTGCTTTTAAAGAACCTGAGGTTCTAAGGGAGCCTTTTGTCAATAAACATTAGCATTTGTGCAGCGTGATCAAAAGAGTCCCGTGGCTCTGCAGGCTGAAGGGGAGACTGAGCATAGACAAGCCCACGTTGGAGTCCCTGTGTGTTCAATGTGCCCTTAAGGTAAAGGATTAGGCTTGCAGAAAAGGAACGAGGTCAGGTCTAGACCAAGAAGTAGACTCTGGAATCCAGCCAAAAGCGTAAGTAAGGTTTTTCCTGTAACAGCATCCTAGATGTGGCAGTTGTGTTGACTTAGCCGAAATGAGGCTGACATCTGTAGGTCAGGCCTGATTAAAAGCAAAGGAGGGTGGAGAATAGCTCCACAGAGTAAAGAGGATTTAAAGATAACGGCGGGGGGAGATGCGTAGCCCTTGCAGAATTTGGCTTGGCCTTGGGACCTTGGGCCTCCTGCCCTATCTGAGAGCTGCGAGCTCCTGGTCGCCTGGTTTCTTTGTGAGCCTCCAGAGTGCTGTGGCTGCTGCTCCCTTCTTCCCTGGCTCACAAATGTTTTCTGATTCATCCCTTCCCTCCAAGTCCGTGACTCTGTGGATAGAAGTCTGAATTGAGCGTTCTCCTTCTGTTCAAGGAAATCCTTCCTAGCAAACCTTTGGCTTGCTCTAAAACCCCATGGTGAAGACAGCACCCACCCCGCGCTTCGTTCTGCTAAAGGGTGAAATGCCTGGGCCTTGCGCTGGGTGCGGATGAAAGGTGCTGTGTCGCTGAGCCGTGCTGTATTGCTGAGCGTTGTGTGCCAGAGGCTGCTTCAGAAAATATTTCTGTGCTCCTTTTGACCTCTGTTGCATCTTCCTGCCCACCCTCAGTTGTGCCGGCTGCTGAGGATGCTGGAGACAGTTTCTTTGCTAAGAGAGGAGGAAAGAAGGCAATAGCGCTTCTGAAGCAATAACCCTTGTGCTTTAATAGGGCATCATATTGTTTCCAAACTGAGGTTCGCTATCACTAGCTGCTGCTTAACTTATATTTTGAACATACTGCTTTCCAAAGGGTTTAACACAGAGGATCACTGTCATTTGGGATAGGTGAACTGAAGCATGGAGAGGTGAAATGACATACAGCAAACTCAGTGAAGGAGCTTGGTGCTGCCACCACAGTCAGGAGTGCAATTAATTGGTCTTCTCAGCACTTTCCTGGGGGAGGGGACAGTGAGCCAGGAGGGAACTGGGGCTCAAGCAGGCTTTGAGTGTGTTTAGGGAGGTCTGCAGCCTGCTGCCAGCCTTGTGAAAGGTGTCCAGCTGCCCTCGGCTTCCCAACTCGAGTGGCTGTGTCTGAGCCGCCCAGGCTGGCCTCCAGCCTGACTCCGTAGAAGGGCTCGGGTTTTCTCACTGGGGACGCCGGTACGGTCTGACCACAGCTCCCCAGGTATTCGTGTTTGTTTGATTGGAAGCATTCAGGGACTGGTCTGCTGTTCCAACTCTTCCACTGAAAGAAATCATCATGGAAATAAGGCTTATTTGATTAGGTGAAAATGTATGTAGGAAGAATCTGAGAGGAAAAGGGTTCTTGGTTTCTCCCTGAAGCAGGAGTTTCTAAAGTTTCTAAATGAAGTTTCTAAATGAAAACCTTTCTTAGCAAGATAAAAATAGAGAATTACTTGATGGGGAAAGTACTGACTTCCCTACCAGCTCCGAGTGGCCTTCGGCTGGGAGGAAGTGGGGAAATTAGATCAGACCTGGTGGTTTTCCAGTGAAGTAGCTAGAGTTACACCAGGGCTGTGTTTTGCCCCTCTACATTTAAGGGGTATATGAATTGGTAGGAAAACTTCATTTAAAATCCTGCCAAATAACACTCTGGGTAGGATTTGCCATCTGCACAGCATTGCACCATGAAGTGCCCACAGTGTTGCTCTTCACGTTCGGTCCGGCTCAGTGGCACTGGTAGTTGTGGCTGTTCACATCGGTCCGTTAATAACTTCTGTACTTGGGGAAATCACGGCACAAGCACCAATACCCTTGCACAGAGTTCTGGGCCTCTCTGTCAGGAGAGTGGCAATTGTTTGATGATTTTGTGGAAAATAAATGATCTCAGCTCTCATTGTAGTCCCTAAATTCATTTTCAGCTGTGACAAGAGCCAGGATTTAAGCCTGGGTCCCCAAAAGTAAAATGCAGTTAATTAGTCCACTCTATCATGTAGCTGTTCGCGGTTTAACAAAGGCAGTCCGTTCAGGCAGGCAGTTCTCGCTCGTAAGCGATGCTAACCTTTTGAGCTGCACGTATGGCAGTGTGCTTGCTCAGAGCCTCAAGTCCATATGTTTGCATCCCTTTTCAGCAGTGCTTCTTAACCCCTCTGTACAGCCTCATTATGATGCCGCTGATCTCTGACTGAGAAACTTCCGGCACCAGCGTGTGCGTGTGTGAAGCCTGAGCGATGGTTGGTGTTACGGCGATGCCTGTGGGTTCGTACCAGGATCAGTCTGCTGCAGCTTAAAAGGGGAGAGGGTTTTTACCCTGAGGAGCACGTAGCCCTCGGTGTGAATGTACAGCGCGTGGTTTCTGGGCTGGAGGATGTGTGAGCGCTCATCCTGAGCCCCGGCTTCCTGTTCTTACTGGACCAGATCTCCTCTCAGACTGGAAACCTGTTTGCATCAGGTGCTGATAAGCAAGAGCCCCGTGCTGAGTGCTGCCGTGGGAGATCAGGTGTGGTGAGGTGCAACCTGCAATAAGCCAGCAGAGTGAGGAAGAGCTGTCACCGGGGGCTGTGCTGCACTTCTCCAGGCAGGTCAGGGGATGTAGGGGACACTTTTGCTTGCCATCTCCCCATTTTTACGGGTGTAGCCCATAGAGAGGATGGGGCAGGGCAGCGCCCTTCCCGAACAGGACAGGCTGTTGGGAGGCTTTCCTACCCAGCCACTGACCTCAGGCAGGGCACTTATCTCTCCTCTGCATAGGGACTAAAGCTTGGATTAAAGTTTCTTGATGTTCGAGTCCTTCATAATACCACAAGGGTATACAAGCTCAAAATATTATTGTTCTTTGTTGTGTAAATACGAAAGTTTGTCTGTTGCCCCTGCAGCGTCACAGCATTTAGTAAACTGGGGCAGGGGGAAGGGTCCTGAGTCTGGGTATAACTGCTGGCAATTTTCCAGGGGAAAAAAAAGAGTGCCTGCACTTTAGAAAGCATAGGGGCTTATTTTCAGACCCTGGCATCTTTTTCATAGAATCATCATCGGGTGGCTTGGCTTGGAAGGGATGCCACCCACTAGGTCAGGTTGCCCAGGACCTCGTCCAACCTTGAATGCCTCCAGGGATGGGGCATCCACAGCTTCTCTGGCAGCCTGTGCCAGTGCCTTGCCACCCTCTGAATATTTAGATCCGGGCTGCTCAGTAAGTGCACACACTTGGCTGCTCACAGAAATGTACACTCGCTGGTGTTGTAACCCAGAGCTTGTGTTTGCAGGCAGTGCCTCTTGGTTGAATGCAATCCCTGCACAAAAAATCGTCTGTATGTAGATACTGGGATGTGAACAGTGATGGCTGTGTGACTGGATAACGGGTCAGGACCCCCTGAAAATAGAAGCGTATTGATGCTGTTAGCAAAAGCTGCGGAGCATGTTTTCCTTGAAAATTGTTATTCAATATTGTCCTTGGTGTCTTTGAATTAAACATACCGTACAAAATGGGTTGCTGGAATTTTGACTGTACTGGAGGATTGGATATTGGGTAGTCATTATCAGCAGCCGGAGATGGTAGCGTGACCTACTGAACAGACAGCAAGATGCAGAGCCACTAGCAGCAGGGAAATCTAAGATGAGAAGGCATGGAAATATATGTACAAGGTAAAACTTGCGCAGCCAGCCCTTATGCAGCAAATAAAGCAAGGTCTCGCTGACCTTGGCAGCTGTACAGGGCAGCCTTTGCATAAGAATGACTTGTGCTTAATATGCTGGAGAAATTATTCACGGACAAATATTCTTGTTTCCTGCAGCACTGGGGATGTGATCTTCTTACTCCACCTCCATTTGCAACGTAGAGACAGAAATGCATTGTGGACAGGGTAAAACGAGCACCTGACTCCCCGTGAACTCTTTGAGTTCTTTTTTCTCCGGTCTGGAGAAGGAATCTGGTACTGTCCTGCCTGAGCTGAACTTTTCCAGTGCCTTATAGCAGCCACCTTCTCTTGGAGACCGGGCAGTGGCTGGATATAAAGGCAGCGTGGTGGGTGCCTTCCCTAATTAGTCCATGCAGTTTGTGTCCTCTAACAAGAGCTCTGTTCTATTGCAGGCACGCAAAGTAGTAACAAGGAAGATTGATAGGAAAATGCTGGTGTGGAGGAAGGTGGCGTTACTGCTCTGTGAAAATGTTTGTTTTTTTTACTCACAAATCTAGGTGTCTGCTTCTCTGGAACTGGGTCTGGGCTTGGACTGTCCAGCCCCCTGGTAAGCCCCTGCAGAAGGATTGCGGTCTTGGATCCCCAGGGGCAGACGGCATGGCACCTCAGAGGAGCGCCTTGCACTCCGTGTTGTGCTGTGGTGAGGCAAGCAGAGGGACCTCGACCTGCAGGCCGGCATGGTGGGAGGTTACAGGCTTACCTGCCGGGAGATTCTGAGCTGGCAAAGCTTTGTTTTCCCTGACTTCCCTGTCAGCATCTCCCCTGCTCCAGTTCCTGCGTGCAGCTCTGAACCCGGCCAAGTACAGCTCACCTGCTACTCCATGTGGGCAGGAGTTACTACAGAGCCTACAAATGGTGGCTCCCCACATCAGAGCCTGGTCCCTCTCCAGCTGAGACGGGGATGGGACAGATGGACCTGAGCTGGCTGGAGCCTCCTCTCGGCACGTCCTGGGGCCTGGCCAGTCCCCGTGCTGCCCCTGGCATGGGGTCTGCGCCTGCTCAGCTCCGCGAGGGCTGGCAGTTGCTTCCCCTGCTGAACCACGTTGGTGTTTGCCCAGCTCTGCAGCTATCTGCTATTGCAGATTCTCTCTACTTACTCGGTACCATGGGTTTTTCTTTCTTTTCCTCACCCACCAAAGAGATCAGTGCCCTAAGTGCCCGCGTTCAAGAACAGATCCCTCTTGCGAATTTTGTCGGGGCAAGGTGTCCCAGGGCTGTTTCTGAGGGATATCGGGAGAGGGTCGGAGATGGTGTTGGTTAATATTGATCATGGGGAATGTAATTAATGTGGGTATAAAGTGTTAAATGTTAAATTAAAATGGGAGATTTGAAAGCAGTCAATAGATCAATTCTGAGGCTGGGATGAAATGCTCAGACTTTCAAACAATAATCAGATTTCCAATAAAATCTCCATTGTGTATAATTAAAGGGGTTGCAATATTAAATCAGGCGTTAAGGGAATGATATTTAGAGGATGCTGACAGAACAAAGATCCAGACAAAAAGAGCCCTCCTATCTGCTAGCAGAGCCCCTGACTGGGCAGAAATGGTGTGGAGGGCGATGGGAAAGCTGCAACCTCCCTGCTGCACTGCTCAACGTCTTTGTCCTGGTAGGTGCCTTGTACTCGATCCATCCGTGTGCGTGCACGTCTACGCCTGAGGTCCTCGTGCTGGCAGGCCAGCCTTCAGAGCAGGGAGGGCAGCATGTCAAAACCCACCCCAGCAGGGAATGTCCCATGCAAAAGTCTTCCTGGGGGAGAGGGGGGAAAAAATATTACTGACCAACCACCACCATGCTTCAGTGATATCCCAGCTAGTCGATAAGAGCAAAGGCATATAATCAATGCTTTGTGGGCTCACAGAGTAGCAATTAAGGAGAGGTAAAGTTCGGCTCGGCTCTACATCCAGTTCGATGTATGGGGTGTCCAAGGGCACATGGTATTTCCAGGATGCTGCTTTGAAATTTGTGTTCCTTTTTTCCTTGCACTACAATCTATAAATATGTAGAAAAGGGTGTGGAGCAGCAGCTTCATAGTTTAACTGGCCTGGGAGTGATGGTACCAAACATGTCCTGCTTTGTGGGGCAGCATCAGGCTTTGCTCTCTGTCAGCTCAATTTCCTGATGCCGCAAGCCACCCAGGAGGCTGCAGGAAGCACCACAGCACCCATTCCCCAAATATGTATCTTTGCTCTAATCCCTAAAGGGCTAATTCAGAATATAGGACAGACGTAGAGTTTGCTCTTGGCTCTGTACCTGTCAAGGTAACATTACCACGAGACAGAGGGGGAAGACACTTCTGTGCTAGATAAGATGAATGAACTCGCTCATTAGCCCAGGGCATTTATTTCCTAACCTTGTCCCGTACCTGTGATGTGATTATCTGTGAGGACGTAGCTGTAAGGCTCTCCAAAGCCTTGAAAGACGCATGTTTCAGGAGTACGTTCTCATTTTGTTTTATAATCCCGGTGGCAGCCTCTGCTGTGTAGTTCTGGAGGTTTAAATGCTGATTAGGTTAATGGATTGTAATGTAACCCCACCCAGCCGGTCATCAGCCCCTTGGAAATGCCTTGTGATTGTGATCATTATTGCTTAATTGCAAGCCCTGCCTTACCCGTGGACTTGGCAAGGCTGGAGCTTCCCCTGCTCCTTGAGGAGTGGAGGGTGAAGAGCGGGCAGGGAGGCGTCTGCAGGGGAACGCTCTCCCTGTGCCTTGATGTGAAGGTCCCTAAAATTTCCTCTATGGCATAACTGGGCAGAGGTAGAGTGATCTTTGTAGTAGCAGCCCCCAGAAGAGCTGTTATTAACATCCTGAAGGAGGGTTCGTTACATTGAAGCCCTTGTTTTCAAGGTCACTCTTAATTTTTTTTTAAATTACAAGTTTGCTCCCAGATCTGATGCTGCAAATGAGACTTGCTGCAGTGAGCGTCCCCAAATGGTTGGAAATGGTGACATTTCATCTCGAGATTGCTCTGTGTCACCCTGACACTCTTTATCTAAGAGAAGAAAAAGCTTTACAAACTGCCGGACGTAGATTTGAGCTGGAAGTCCCTAAAAAGAAATGTCTCCGAGAAGAGACTGGTGCTCAGCCTGCAGCATATCATAAAAGTACGGGGGGCAGGGAGATCAAATCCTTCACCGAGGAGCTGTTGAGGTCCTTGCTGAGAGATGCCAGGGGTGTACGAAGCTTGCACAAGTGCTGGGGAGACCGGACGAGTACTCAGTGGGGAGCTGCTTGGGGAATACCGAGCAGGCCAACCACAGCAGGCTCAGGAAATCCTCCGAGTTAAAAATAGGGGGTGGCTGGGTGAGTATCACGCTGGGAGATCGCGTCTGGCTGCCTCGTAGCTCTTCGGGGAAGGAGAACCATTCCTCCACCCCTGTCTGCCCCCATCCTCAGAGGTGCTCTGAGCTGTGCTGTCACTGAAATGGTGTGGACTGGAGTCTGGGGGCAAAGGTTCTGCTACAAGGAAAAGAGCAACCTCTGTGGGAGGACGGGGAGGTGCTGTGGTCCTTGTCGGGGCGGGAAGGAGCTGGGGTTAGGTGGAGCCTTGGTGTGAACCTGGGGTGTTTTTGTTACAGTCTGTCTCCTTGCTGTGCTCTGTGCCATACATACAGGGCTGCTGCTCCTATAGCTGTCCTGCCACGGACCTGACTGTGGCTTTTGTAATCTGTAACGCTGGAGAGGCTCCCCAGATCCAGCTGAGCACAGTGTGCTGCTCAGGGGGGATGTTCCCTCTCTGCCTGCACCTGCTTGCAGGCAGGAGCAGGAGAGACTTGCAGACAAAGTACTGCTCAGACACATCGTGTTGGAGGACTCGTGTGCTGGAAAACGAGTGCAGCCTCCCGTGACTGCCCATCACAGAGCCGTTTCTTGCCTCCCCGGCTTGTTTCTGTGATTCTGGTTCCAGTCTGCTGGATTCTTCCACCCACGTGTTTCTCCGGTACGAGCAGGAGACCAACAGCTCTGGGCAGCACAGGAGGCGTGAGGGGGTGCTTGGCCCCTTGTCCCAACATGCTTTGTCACCCCTTATTCCTTCCCTAGAGAGAACGTCCCTCAGAGAGCAGAGATGTTGGCCTCTGGCTGCCTGGAGCCTGTTCCTGAAAGCCCCAATTCTCCCCAAACCGTACCCCTACCAGACAGCCCCCTGGGCTAGCCCACTCTGTGCTCGTTTGGAGGCGAGGACCCTCAGGGCGCTGCTCCTGGCGGGCAGAGCCGGCTGCTCCTCCGCTTGGGCGCTGGCGATCCTGGCAGGGCGGCAGCAGTGCGTGCGCTGTGCCTGTGTCAAGTCCCCGTCCTGTTTTTCCTGACCTGAACGCATGGAACAGCTTGTTCTCTATTGTCTGTTAACCCTTACAAAGGCGCTTAATCTTGTTCGCCTTTGTTCTGCATTGGTTGTGCTCGGCGGGGTCAGGTCCCTGCTTTTGGTTGAGGGGCAGAGCCGCTCTGAATAACTCGGTGCTCCGTGGGGCAGAGCCTGTGACGGAGTTAATTGCTGAGTGATGACGGCCCTCCCCTGCTGAAGATCTGCTCCCATGAGCTATTTAAGCCTCTGTTTCTTCTATCTCCATGCCAATCAGATTAGCCAGTGCCAGGAAACAGACCGTGGCCTGCTTGCTCTTGAATGCACCCTTTTTCCTCCTTACCTGTTTATCCCAGTCAAGCCACTTCCCGCTCCACCTTGGTTCTTTTATTTAGTTTTGTTTCTTCCTTTTCATTTTCTGTCTCATTCTGGCTCGTCTCTCCCTGAGGCTGTCTCTCTGCATTTTGACACCCAGCCTTAATGCTTAACAATAGACCAAATTCCGTTCCCTGCCGTGGTGCGGGATGCTCTGTTTGCGTGTGCCCCTCTGCATTGTCCTGTCATGCTTTCCTTGCGCTTGCTTTTACCCCAGAGCTCATCCTGCTGTAACCTGGATTCCCCTTAACGTGCAGAAGTAGAGATCTCAAGTTCACTGGAGCTGCTGAAGGCACTCATCTTTGCAGCAAAGAAAGGAAACGTGGCCAGGAGGGGAGTTCTCTGCTCGTGTGGCTAAGAGCTGCTTGGCTTCAGTCGATCCCTGTGGCTGTTGCTGCCCAAGCATCCAGGCATCACACTGCTCTTCTCCATGTCAGACTCTCCTGCTCTCTTGCTGCTAATTTCAGGAAAAGCTTTGCTGTTGCAAAAACGAACTCAACACCCCCCAGCCTCACAGGACCAAGCAGTTCCAGCCTGGCTGTGTGTGCTAAAACAGGCCCATCCCCTGTCTCTTGTGAAGCCCCACCTTTATCCTTATTCTAAAAATAAAATGCAAGGACATTCCTTCCTAGTTACTCTGTTCTGTTGTTGTGACCTCATTAGACTTTCCCAATAGAAAATTTCATTGAACTCCTCTATTAGTGGTGAAAACAAACAAGGCCGTTCGACTTCCTCTGGAAAAAACGCATCTATATCACAGGGAACTGCAGGGAGCCAAATTTCCACAGCTGAGTTTGTGCTGTATGCATATGTTCCCTTGTATGCATTTTGTAAACAAAGTTATCTTCACACTTAGAAGAATTTAAAACAATTTTTACCCTTTAGATCTGAACCGCTTTGCCTCCCCAATTTGAAATAAATAGCTTCTGTATTGTTGTAAGGAGCAGAGTGGCTGCTACCTGGGCTTGCAAGAAAAAAGGCTTTTTTTCTCCAGACCCCCGAGCTAAATATATTTTTGAGGCTTATGTATGTGCATGTACGTAGGAATGATAGCCAGGTGATGGATTGCTAAGCCACATCATAAATTCAGTTTGTCGGACACCTTTGATTACCTCCTCTGCACTCTGCCCGTAATCATTCTCCTTCAAACATCCTTCTAATGTTCTTAACAGCAGCCAATTAAAACAAAGACTCCTCTTGCCATCTATCCCCTCTTCCCTCTGCCATCACCCAAGCTCCTTCTCTTAGGGGAAGGGAATAAGTGCACTGATGGAGATTCTGAGTGTGTGCTCAGGTTTTGGGGGAGTATATCCCTGTTTAGTTTTCGTCTGCTGCTTTTTAAAGTCAGCTGACAGACACCAGTCAAAGCAGGGGTGGGTGCTTGTGTGTCTGCATTGCTGCTGACCCAAAGCAGCTGGGGGCTGCTGGGTGCTAGCAGGAAGGACAGGGCGGGTAGAAGGCACCACTCATCCGGACATGGACCCTGGCTGGCTGGAGCCCACCTGGTTCTGATTCAGTGGTTTCATATTAAATCAGATCTTTTCTGGAAGAAAAGAATGCCACAGGTGCTACGTGGGAAATTGGAAGTAATTCAGGCCACCAAGACTTCCATGGGGGAGAAGTTGGAGGCCATCACGGTGTGGATGCAGGAAGGTGAGATAATTGAAGATCTGAGGACTTCAGCTGAAGTCCATGACTCAGGCATCTCCGAGACAACGGAGGATGTTCAGTCACTGGAAAGTTGATTCATCTACCTGGCAATGAGATGAAGAGCAATGAATAATAGATTTTGGGGTGTGTGGAAGGCAAAAGAGGCCAACACACTAATTCTAAACAGCTTGGAAAGTGCCTCAAGGGTGACTTTGACTTCTCCTTGGCTTTTTTCAGGGCTTAGCTCTGTTGGCTCCTCTCTGTGCAGATCCCCAACCGTTCCCTGTCCCATGGGAACACCAGGCGGGCAGCCCCTGGACCCTAGCCAAGCAGGTGGCACCGGATGCCAGAAGTAGACTTCCAAAACTGGCACCCAAACCTTCCACATACCTCTCGGCTTGGCTCTTCCCCCACGTGTACTGCAGCGGTGCTTCCCTTCCATGCCAGCAGGGTGTTTGTTGCTGTGCAAGCAAGACTGGAGCTGTTGGACATGCCTTTCGTCCTGTTGCAGCCTGCTGGATTAATGGGGCAGGTGTGTGTGCATGCTTCCCCTCCTCCCTTTCTGTGTCCTGTTTCACGCTGTAATGGCCATGGGGTCCGAGAGATCGCTTCAGCTAGTGCTTATGCAGCCTTTACCGTAGGCGTTTCTTAATGCCCAGTTGCTGTTCCCGGGTTTCATGTGCCAAACATCGTGGAGGGGATGAGGAAGTAACAGCCTCCATTTGCAGAGAGGTTGAGCAACTTGTCCAGCGTCACTTCTGGCACCCGTGGCTGAGGTGGGGTTTGAGGCTCTGCCTCGAGAGTCTGGCACTTGCAGACTGGAGCACCTTTCCTGTGTCCATGGTGGCCTGTGGCAACAACGGGTGTGAAAATAATGCCTCTGGAGCTTGGGATGAGGCTGCTCTGGATTTTCACTAGCACATGGCAGTGGAAAGTAAGCTCTTAGCCGTTGGTATGTTTGCTTTTCCTGGTTTCCTATATATATATTTTTTTTTAAATCCTGAAAGAAATTATCCTAATTATCTTGGATGCTTTTGTTGCCTCTCTTTCCACTTCCTTCTGTCATTGCATATTTGATTTGCTACCTGAAGATGCTGTTACAGGTTTGAGCTGAGGAATAATTCAAGGCTTTCCTTTTCCTGGGCCCTGAATCATTTCACAAATGATTCTTGGGTACCTTTGTATGCTCTGTGCCCTTCTGTGTAGCTCAGAAGTGACAGGTACGTTTGTTATTGCGCATGACTCCTCATTTTATAACACATCATGTAATTCAGACGGACTTGAATGTAGTAGCATAAAGACTTTGGAGGCCTGCCCTGTGCGAAGGGGAAAATTACTGTCTGGCCCAGAGCAATGGCTTTGTGATGACTGTATTGTGTTCTGGTGCTCTGTGTTTGTACCAAACTGGTTCGCTGCCAGGTTACTTACGGCTTATCCAAGCGCTCAGTACAAAGAATGTTAAAAGAAAAACTATTTTTGTTTTCTGCGAATTCCTCCAGCTGGGAGAACTCAAACCGCTGCCCAAGTGGCTGTGTCCTCCCTCTGCAGACCTGTTTTCACCAGGTAGGGCACAGCTATGGTGTTAACTGTGTGAACCTACGGAGGGGGTGTGCAAGTAAGAGCACATTCCCTTTGGGGAGATGCAGCATGAGACCTGAAAGGGAAATGCCTCCCTGTTATTCCCCCGGAGGCAATGGCTTGCCTCTCAGAGAAAATCCGTCTCCTGGAGCACCAGGCCTTACATAATGGGCAAGTCCAGAGTGGGCTGGTCATAGCCACGGCTGTGCTGACCCTGCAGTGTTTTTCCTCAGCTCTTTCTTGTGAGGAGGCTTCACCTCACTCCTGCGAGACCCGCCGCCCCTTGGTGTCGTTCCCCGTGGCCGTCCTCTGCTGCGGCTCAGCGCCCTTCACAGGCCCTGTGGTGGGACGGAGACCTGGCGGCTGTGCCGGGGAGCACAGTGCTGGCGCTCAGCAGGCCGCCCCCTGGATCAGAGGGGAGCCGTGGGGCTGTGCAGTGCGAATGTTTTAGATGTGAGGATGTGCACGTGGGCAGAGGCACCCGTGGAGCACCAGACCTGCCGAGCCTGCCCCGTGCAGTACGGCTGCTGCCTTCCTGAAGCTCAAGGCCTTCTGTGCAGCACCAAATGACCCAACCGGCCTTGTATTTCAGTGCTTCTGCTGTTTCGTGGCATATATCGTCTGGCTCAAGGGCTACGGCCACGCTTGAAGCTTAGGAAAGGCTCGTAGGTCGCTGTTGGCAGCAGAACCCCACAAAGGGATTCCTTCCCCTCAGCCGTGTCCCTGCCGGCCTGCCCAAACACGCGCGGACACTTAGCTGATTGGCAAGGACCTTGGGGGTTTCTTGAGCACTGAGCAGGATAATCAGATAGATTGTGGGATACATCTGCTTGATCCTATTTCTTATGATTACGTGGTGGGGAACAAGCCTTAATGAGCCTTGGCCTTTCCTGTCTCCTCTGTAAATCTGTTTGACTCAATTGAGCTCTCTTTGTGTGAGACATCTCTCTTTGTGCTTGGAGATGGAAGCATCTACCTCTGAAGCTGGCTGTGCTTTGAGCAGGGGTGTGGATTAGCTGACCTCCAGAGATCCCTGCCAACTTTTTTTTCCTTTTTTTTTTTTTTTTTTTGCGTTTGCAGCTGGTGTAATTGTGGTCCTAACCCCTTCCTAGCAGTGCTGGCAGCGGAGGGGATTTTAGCACCAGTTCACAGCAGCATCACAGCTGCTTCTGTGCAACAGAGGAAATGCTGCTTTTGGGTTAACCACCGTGCTCTAACATACTCCCTGGCCCTTGGTCCCGGGAAGCTGCCTCCCAGGTGCTGGAATGGTGCTTGAGCAACGTTCCCAGTTCGCTGCCTACTCAGCAGCGCATCCCTCGGGAACACCCACATCTCACCTCAGGGTGCAGGCAGTCTCCGTCACTTGTAGCAGAGTGCACCACAGTCCTGTCCTCTAACTGGTCCCAAATAAGCTGATAGTAGGAAATCAAAAGCCTGAAAGAACAAAGATGACTGTGGTGGTGGGGTTGCTAATTCTAACAATAAATCTGTTCAGGAAAGCAGGGAGAAGTTTCCTTTGAGCCACTGTGCCGCATGCTGCCCTGAAACACCCTATGGAAGGCATTTGTTCTGCCAGGCACACGTGTGGGTCCCGTATAGTAGCTTCTCTTGCTTTGTTCAGAGGCAAACAAATAAACAAAAAAGATCCTTAAACTGCAATACGCTTGTAATACCTTTTTGTCTTAGAATTTCCCAGCAGATAGTGGCAAATAGCTGTAAGCCTTTTGCCTGTGGAAGCATTTTGGAGAAGGGCTGGTCCTGCGGCAGTGAAGGGGAGAGGTGTTCTTTGAACTTGAACTGGACAGAAGGTGGTGGAGGTTGGTGATGAAGAAGAACAGAGTATGAAGATTTCAGGTGGCTGAGGGAGTAGGAGTGCCACAGGGAAGAATGATAGATTTCAGAAACGTTTTTTTTCCTAAATGTTTCATTAGATTTGCCAATTATTTTTCTTGTGATTGTTTGCTGCAGGTTTAAAATGTGAAGAATTGCATGTGTGTAATGGAGGATAAAGTTCCCAAAGTTTATATTTTTTTCTCTGCACTGAAGCACTTCCCTCCCTCCCAGTGCTTTATTTTATCTGATGTTTTTTTTGTCCTTCTACCAGTAAGAGAAGTGCCTCGGTCAGTCCAGGTCATGCCAGAGCCATTATGAGCAGCGTGTAGCATCCAGAGGCAAATGATGGGTGATCCATTTTCCCGAGGACACCAGCACAAAGCCCTGCTGTCCCTGCAGAGCACCACGTCTGTCTTCTGGGGTGCCACAAATCCTTTAGCAAGGTGCTTCTTGGTGAGCTTTCCAAGACATGGGATGCGATACGTGCGACTGCAGCTGCTGAGGAGCGGGAGGATTTTCCTCATGCTGCCCTTTCCATAGAGGTCACGACTTGGTAACCCACACTCTGTCAAGTTACTCCAAGCCGTGGACATGAGTGAGTGTGGGACAGGAGGGCTGGGTTGTTAGTGGCTCTTTGAGTGTGGTATTGACATGCCCAAGCATCCGGCTTTTGTGCACAAAAGTGGTTTGTATCCTGTCAGTGAGGCTTTTGCGCTGCAGCAGCGCTGGGGGTGTTTTATTCGTGTGTGTGGTTTCTGGGTTTGTCTGTCCTTTTCTGAACAGACAGCAGTGAGGGCTGAAGCTGGCTTTTGGGCACGCAGTGTGGTCCTTGGTGATTCATGGCCCCCAACATCTGCAATTAGGCCTTGAACAGAAACTTTCCATGCATGGCCGAGGTAGAGAATCTGCCCTTTTTGGTTAACTGGTAGAACAAAAAAAGTCTTTTTTTTCTTCCTTTTTACTAGCTATGAAGGTCTACCTTAAATTAAGTAAACTTCCCTGAGGGAGAAAGTGCCCAGGTACAGACTGTTCACCAAGGAAATATTCAAAGTGTCTACTGAGCTCCTAAAGTGTTTGCCTTGAAGTATAAGAGCCAGGGCGATAAATAGAACATTTTCTTATTTGAAAGCAAAAAATAACTCTTACAGGTGGCAGAAAACACACAGACCTTCTTCAGACTGTGTCCTGCTGCCCCTTAAGTGCAGAGGCAAGGAGCAGGAGCTGTTGGGCGCCGGCCGCATGCACAGATCCCTCTGTGCCTAGCACACGGAGTGTGCCCGGGGGCGGCACCCAGCCCACTGCCCACACGCTGCTGGCACTGGCGCAGGAATTTGAGTGTACAGCAACTTGAACACTGCTGATTTTTATGTGATGTAGGGTAAGGGCCCTGCTAATCCAGACGTCAGTAGTGGAGGATCTGTGCCTTGATCTTACAGGGGTCATTTTTGTGGTGCAGCTTTGCCAGTTCCACTTGTGAACCACTCCCAAGAGAAGCAGAGCTGCTCTGTGACCTAGGCATGGCAACACCTCACTTGCCATGGGCTCTTGTGAGGCTCAAACTGAATTTCTTTGATGTCAGACAACTGAACTAATGTCATCACATTCCTGGCTTGGTAGGTCCTGAATGAAGATCCATGATTTTTTTGTTTTTTTTTCCCCTCACTGACTGTGAAAGCTCCCTACAAACGTGGCTTACCTTTTGTCATGCACAACTGCCGATAAACGTGCCAGCGCTGCACTCCCCAGCAAAATCTTGTCTTTGGCCGTGCCTTTTTGGTTCCTCTGAAGAACAAGATGCAGCTTCCCATGTCATTTTTTATTACTGCTGTGAAAGTGGAGGAGAAAGAAAACTGGGAAAGATGCTCAGGCTTGGTTTTGTATGGATATGCAAAAATCCTGTTGGATGGTAGCGGTGTTCCGAAGGCCTTTGTTTCTCTTTCAGCACAAAATAGTTCAATGTGCTATTTTTATTGTTCCTGTTTCTCTTTGCCACGCAGTATTTCCAGGAACACGGTGTTTATTTGGGAGATATTTTTTGCACTGAAATCGTGTCACTTCAGTCTGTGAAGGAGGGGTTTCACTGTCCAAGGAGGGAGGAGTGGGCGCACTAAGCTCCTCGTCACCCATCAGAGCGCAGTGAAACGCCGAGGTTACAGAATCATCTATAGCTTCAAGGGCTGAAGAGTGACGGTGTCATTTGTGCTGTCAGATGAATTTAGTTCTTTGAGGAAAAAGCCATAGAAAAAAAATAGAGTTTTGCTGGCTGAAGAGCAGAGTTTATTGCTGCAGTGGAACAAGGTGTTTACCAATCCAGGCTGGCTTGGTCTGAGCATGCAGTGACAACTTGCAAAACTGCGTAAAGCGTGCTGCTGTCTGGCAGTACAGAGCCGAGCCCAGACTCATGGGAACGTGTCCTTCGTTCCTCTGGTAAGTGCTGGTGGTGAGGAAAGGAGCATGGAGAGTGTTGGCTGCAGCAAAGAAAGAGCGTGGCTGGAGCTTGGCTTTGAGAAAGCTTCGGTGCCCCCTCGCTGCCTGCCTTGGCTCCCTTCAGCTGAAGGGAGATAGCTGCCGTTCTCCCTCGCCAGGGCTGTCAGCTTGGATGAAAGCACTTCTGCTGAGCAGTCATGACCTGGGAATTGTTGAGGGACAATTAATACAGGACCCCACCTTGCTGCTTTTACTGAGTCACTTTTTTATTTCTGGAGGAGAAAACAAAAATAAGGGGGGGACACCCAGCTCCTTAAATAGCATCATTTATACATGGAAGCTGCTTGAATCCACCCTGTCACATAAATTACCATCTCCGAACTTGGCTGTCAGGAAGCATGCTCGTGAGCTGACATCCATGGGGGGTGGCAGTGGAAGGGGATCAGTTTCATGGAGAGCGGGAGGAATTCAACCGTTGAGTGAACACGCTTGTCCTCACGTTACCTCAAGCGGCGAGGGCATCTTGGTCCTGCCAGAGGCAAGCTCCGGCGTGACCTTCGCTCATCACACTGCCCTTGTCCTGTTCCCTTCGGTAGCTGCAGGACTGGGTCTGACGTCTGGAGCAAGCCCCTGTCCTGCTCTATTTCAGGCAATTAGCGCCCGGCTGGCAAGAGGCCCTGGAGCAGGGGCTTTAGGGTTATTGTTTCCTTAAAGGGATAAAAAACACCGGCCTTTCTCTCTTTTGCTGCTTTTTTTTCAGCTTTGCTGCTGCTGCAGTTGCAAGTAGATCGGTGCATCTGGTAGCGGAGGAGCTGAGCTCTGCCAGACAAATCTGGCTTGCTGAGCAGCAGCGCTGGGAAGGGTTCAAAAGGCAGCACCTACCCTTTGTTGTATTTCCTGCGAGCTAACGAAACCGGTGTTTTGTGGAGCTCCTTTGTAACCTTGTTATGTTGGTTTTGGCATGGGTGCTTTTATTCCTCCTGTTTGAAGCAAGTGGGAGAGCAAAGTGACTAAAATGCCAATTCTGAAAAAAGGGTAATACGGAGCTGTAAAGGTGCCTCGTGGTGAGGATGGTTGCAATTGTGTGCTGCCAGGAGTTGAAACGCGGAGAAGTGAAACTTCCTAGCATCAGGGTGGGTTTCTGTCAGGTGTTTTTATCTTCTGGCTGTCTGCAGGGAGTCTCACTGCAGTGTTACGAAGGCTCTGTGTGATGTCAGCCTAGAAAGCACACATTTTAGGCTTTCCCCGTGGCCGCGTGGAGAGGGAATTTGCAATAATCCAAACATTGACAGAACTGTATTTGTTGACTTGCAGAAAATCCTAGCTCGTGCTCCTCTGGGCTGCGATCACGTAAGCCCAAACATGATGACTTCTGTCTGCGCTTGCTGCTCTCCCGGCCTCAATAAACCTGGGAACCAGATTCATTTATTTAGGCCCCGGTTCAGCAAAGCACTTAAGAACAGGCTTCAGCTCTCTCCTTTCCAGTCAGCCTGTCGGTGTGCTCGGCACAAAGTGTAACAAGCGAGCGAGCCGGGGCAGCATGCACCTCGCCTGTGCTTTGCCCTCTGTCAAGCAGGCAGCAAAACTGATGCCCTGGTATTAACGTAATTTATTGAGCTCCCTCAGTACAGGAGCCCTCGTGCTAGGGTCTGGGATGTTAGTCTGCCCACCTGCAGAGATGTGGGTGGTTCCCATGGCACCGGGTATTCCTTGTGTCCTGCTCTTGCCTGTTGAGCAGAACGTTGTGCTCTTCTGCAGGGCTTGGGGCAGGGGTCCCCTTTCTGTTTCCATCAGTAGCACATCAGCAAGTCTTTCTTCATAGTCTTTTTTTTTTTTTTTTTTTTTCCGTAACGATTTTAAGAGAAAACATCAGTCGTGTCACGTGTACCTGAGTGTTTTGGTCTTTGCAGCTTAGCGTTTCCTGGGATTCACGTGACTTACCTCCCATTACCGTGCTTCTCTTCATCGTGAGGGTTCTCAGAGCAGCTTACTGCACGCACTGCGCGCGTCTATCTGTGTGCCTGTGAAGCCCGCGTGTGCGCACGTGTGTTCCTGAGTTACACGGGCGACAGCAAGGTGAATGTTTGTTGTGGTCTTAGGGATTTCTCAGGGGGATGGTGCTAGGAAGTGGCAGTTGCCTGCCCTTACAGCTGGCTGTAGCTGTGTGAGGTTCAGACCCTCGCTCCCCCGGGAGCGTGGAGCTGCAGAAGAGGCAGCTCATCCACGAGGTTTCAGTCTGCTCGGAACAGCTCCTGAGAGCATTCCTTCTAATCCCCACCCATATTTGACCTGTTCTAGCTCGTTTTGAGGAGCTGCACCCAGCCTGTCCCTAGCTCTCTGCAGAAAGGTTTCTGCACGGTTTTCCTGCCTACTGAGCTCATTTGGACCGGGAGCCCAGAAATCAGCGAGCGGGATTCATGTGTAGATTTGCCCCACTCGCAAAATCAGAACTGATTGAGAGCATCTCTGTTTCTCACGAAACCCAGAAGACATGAGCGTGGCTAGATGTGCTTTTTTTTCCCCTTTGCTTTGAAGTTTAAAACATGCCTAGCAAATCTGATCTTTGCAGTCTGTTCCCCACCTGATGTGCAAAAATGCAGAGGTCTTTCCAGAAGCATGGGTTCTCTGAATCTTCGTGCTGAGGGTGCCATCCTGAACGCAGAAATCTGGGCAGTTTCTGTTACAAACTTGACTCCAATTAGCCTAGAAAATGCTTGTAATGTAGGTTTAGCAAATGTTGTTTTTAATGTGAAATAATTCAGTCCATGAATCAAACAGCCTCCCTGCCCCACCCCCTGCAGCTGATGACAGCATCTTCCCACACTCCTTCCTTGGTAGCATTGTTTGACTGTTCCAGCTCCAGTAGGTTTCAGTTACCAATCAGCGTAATTGCAATAACACACCAATAATAAGGGGAATTTAAGCTTCCTTTTCTTGTAGTTGAAGGCTCTTGTGCAGAAGTTTGAAGTCTTAATGGCTGTCACACGAGCAACACGCTGCACCCATTATGCGTCTGCAAGAGGGAACGGCAGCACTTTGGAAGGGTGAAGGGCTGGCTTTGGGGGACTCAGGAACAGCCCAGTCCTGTCAGATGGCATTGGTACATCAAATACTAGAATGGGAGACTCTAAGGATGGCTTAACATTTTAGTGGATGCCAAGAATACCTTGAATAGGGATGTTGTGGGAATTGCTTGCAAGTTGCTGGGATTGGAGTAATTAGAGTGGTCTTCAGTTTCCCATAAAAGTACGGCTGTGAACAATGAGTTAACATTTTCCCCTTGCACGTGGCTCAGGTTTCCCCGTCAGGTTTGCTTTGTGTTTTGCAGGTTCCAAATTTACCAAACGCACGTTTGTGCTCAGGTGACATCCCGGGCCGCTGCTGGAGCAGCGCTGCAGCCAGCGACGGGTTAAGCACAACACCTTGGAGCAGTTGGAGGGCTGAGCTGCCGCAGCTCCGTCTGCTTTGTATACAAGAGAGCCACCGGCTGCTCTTCCTGCCAGCACGCTTCCTACAGAAGGGGGAAGGAGGGGGGAAGATTAATGGAAAAAAATACACATATCGAGAAAGACCCAACGAAATATTCCTCCTTTGTCTGCGGCGGCTGCCCGCTGGTGCCGCTCCCGGCCGGCTGCCTGCTGGCGGGGGCTCGCCAGCACTCGAGGGGTCGCAGCCACGGGTGTCGGGGTGTGGGGTGCCCAGTGGGGTCGCTGGGTGGGTGGGTGGGTGTATGGGGGTGTCACAGCGGGGCTGGCAGCAGCCGGCGGTGCCCAGTGCCCGACGCCAAGCCGTGCCCTGGTAGCTCTGGAGGCCGGCGGCGTTAGAGCGAGGCATTTTCCGTGCAGTGGGCACAAAAACGAACGCCTGCCAGAAGAGATCGATGTGAAACATTCTCTTTTATTGGGTGGCTGCCCAGACCTTCTGCTGCAACAGTAAATCCAATTGGTTGCTTCCTCCTACCATGCGCAGCTTCATGTGGGAAATGCCCTTTTTATCTACAATGGCTGACTGCGCCGTGCCGCACTGTCAGTGCCTGGGGAGCCCCTCTCCAGCGAGTACGGCTGCTGCTCAACGCTCGACTTCGGAAAGGGGGCGATTGTCTTGTTGTAGCTGATTCTATTTCTCTTTTTCCTGCAGGTTGCTGAAAAGTGCCTTTCCTGAAGCCACCGCTGCTTGGATTTCTGTCTAGGGCTGCCTCTCTCTTCCCCCTTTTGCCCCCCTTTCTTTTTAATTTGGCGTTGCTTGCAGTTCATACCCTGACGGCAACTCATCCATCCTCTTCCTTTTTTTTTTTTTTTTTTTTTTGCTCCCCATTTACACACAGTTTGCTCAGCCATTTTTCTTCCCCGAGTATGTAGCAAATATTTTAAAAGAGGAAAAAAAAATCTAACATCCTTCTGCTTGTTTTGATGCTCGTGAACCGTAATTTTTAGAAGCAAGAAAAAGAAGGAAAAAAAAAAGTTTTCCCCCTAAGGACCGAGACCATTCCACAAACTGAAGTGCTGCCAGCAGCATATGCTTTTTGCAAGAATAATTGAAACCATTAACTGGAGAGCACAGAATTCTTTTGAAAGTCTGCCAGTTATTTTCAAGTAACTTAGGCAGTGGCACAAAATATAACACTTATATTTTAACTTCTACAATTGCACTTTTAGGAGCTGGCCTCTAATTTGATTTTCAGTTATTCTGATAAGATTTCTATTTTATGATTGGCTTTATGTTTAATTCTTGTTTAAACAAACACGATTTGACTTAAATGAAAACCTAAGTGCTGATGAATAGGAGTTCTACCAAAGCAACAAGTTAGTTATTTCTTCACGTTTAACTTGAATTCACTTTTTTACCCTTTTTTTAAAAAAAAAGAAAAAAAAGATCAGCAGTAAATATTGCCCTGAAGAAGGGTGTGATTGCTTGCATTTTAATTTTTGTTTTTAATATGGCTGTAAACGTTTCCCTGGTTCGTGATACAAAATGGCTGACATTAGAAGTGTGTCGAGAGTTTCAGAGAGGTACTTGTTCTCGGTCTGATGCAGAGTGCAAGTTCGCCCACCCGTCGCGGAGTTGCCATGTGGAAAATGGTCGAGTTATTGCCTGCTTTGACTCCCTAAAGGTGAGGACTGTCTAACACATGCATTACCTAAGCTCACTTGCTTTCCTTCTCTTCTGAATCACTCGGCGTGCTGGGATATGAGATATATAGAACAACTGGGTTTTGTTCCGTTTCTGCGGAGAGGTTGCTGTTGGTGTGGGATGTAACTCCCGAAATCTAGGTTAGCCAGGAGTCTGCTTTTCCTTTGTTCAGTCTCATTTAAAAACTGGAAGTTTCAGACAGCTTTTTGTTTAGAAATCATAGTGATAGTAGAAATAAGTGATGGGGGGGAGACTGCAGCAGTTCTGTTTTGATTGAGTCTGACATCAGGTGCAATTGCATGAAGTGTCAGAGATCACAGGGGGAGAGAGAAAGAAAAAGAGGATTTTATCCAGAGCATTTTCTGATTCGTACCTCAGGTCTGATACAACTCTCCTTGAAATGGAGAATTCATGTGGGCAGCAAATGAAACTGAAATGAGAAAAGTAGAGAACTGAAACCCGGTGCTTTAATTTGTGTCCAGAGCACATTGGCTGTGTATTCAGTGCGGGGATCTGAAATGTGCTTTTAATGAGCAGAAATAAAAGCAGCATTTTAAGATAATGAATCAGCTTTATGTGTATTTCCTGGAGACGGAGTTGCAGTTGCACTCTACCACTATCCTGTAGATGACGAACAGGCAAAATATTTGGAGAGTGGTGCTCACAGGGAAAAAAGGGTTGTTGGGAAAATGCATTCTGCAAGGGATATGAAAACACGATTGTTGTGCATGCAATGTCTAAGTTAGAGCTGAGCCTTTTTGCTAGTGATCATCTTTCTAAAGTCAATTTTGCAGGGAGCAAATGGTTCTTGGTTGCTTGTCACTGTCGCAGTTCCAGGGGTAACTTTCAGAACTTCAGAAACAGATTCTGAGCCAGGGTGGGTTGACAGGGGACATGAGCATCTCTTCACTGGAGGTCTCTGGAAAGGAACTTTTTTTTCCCTGAAAGTGGGGCCCCTCAAAGGTGTTTTAACTAGGAGTTTTAAAAACCTTGAGATGTCATGGATAAGTGATTGCTTTGGAGAACTCTTGACATTGTGTTTAATGTTTTGATTTGAGTAATTAACCTGTTTGGATATCTAAAAGGAATCTGGTAAATTTTATGAGCTTAAAAGTTTTCCCTTGAACTTCAACTGTTGCTTGAAAAGCTTTGGGTTTATTTTTATGAGCACAATGACTAACAGAACTGGTGGAATTATGTATGTGCAGGTTCAGACCAGGACTGGATCTGGTCTAACATGGGCTTACCCAGTTCATTACTGTTTGTGGCTTCTTCATATTTTCACTTCTGTTCACTTTTACCAAGAAGTTCAAGCTTCCTATTTGCATTTGGTTTTGCTCTTTTTAATCTGAGTGTATACAATGACTTAGTTGTACAGTGACTTTCAAATGTTCATTTACATTGCTGGCCTGCTGACAGTAAGAGACAGAAATATTCTTTATCAGAGGGGGGGAAAGTAATGTTCTTTATGCCCTTGAAACTTCTTGAATTGGAGCCAGTGGCAGTGCAGATATTTTTAATGAAGAGATTAATATGTTTACGTTTTATAGCATTCATTTGTGAACTGAAAGGAGTGCTGTAATGCCGTGTAAGATATTACCATGTCCTTTGCAGCACCTGCCCAATGCTTGCAGCTTTCTTAGGGGGGTATCCACTGCGTAGCCACCCCTCTTGGTTTGGCACTGGGCTATCCTGAAAGCATTCCCCACGTGCAGGGGTTGCAGCACAGCGTTTGTGACATGCCCAGGCTCTCTGTGCCGGGGCCTTCCTCTTCCTCTGCCCAGCTCCGGCTGTGGGATGTGCAGGACACGTGGATTCACCGCTCAGGTTCAAACCCCTGCTGCTGGCAAGAGTCTGCAGTTCTCCCGCATCAGCACTGTGATGGGTAACACCGTGTTGAAAAAGGAGAAAAGGAAAAAAAATAAAAATCTGTCAGCTCTATTGGTATGGTCTTCCACGCTCAGCTTGTTTCCTCTGTAACTGGCTGTTAATAATGTTCTCATTGCAGTTTTCTCCCTGACACAGTAGCAGATGCCCAATATGTGCTAGTTATGTGGCCTGAATTTTCATGGGGACGGGTTTTCCAGATTTTTCAGGCTTACAATAGCCCTGCGGAGGGCCAGCAGCTCTGCCTCCCAGGAATTACAGCTGGCAGGGAGCAGGCTGTTCGGCACGTGGCCAGGGGTTGAGGGGGCTAATTCTGCGCCCCTTTTCTCACACAAGGAGCAGGCCACAGCCCTTCCCTCCTCCAACCCCACAGCTCCTCTGTGTATCCCTGTGGGTCCAGGTGCCCTCGTAGGGCAGAGCCTGGTTCTGCCATCCCACCGAAGGGTGCAGCTCCCAGCCCTGCTCTCCCAGCCGTCGTGGCAGGTTAACAAGGGTGGGTAGGTGGCTGTGAGCGCACACCGCACATTTCCCAGTGCAGATAACCGCCCTGGTGACTAAACGCCCGAACAATGGCCTTTCTGTTCTTGGGCCTTGCGAGCCCAGCTCCAGCCCTGTTTGCAACGGTATCGAGGGGCTTGTGGTCATAACAGTGGCCTCCCTTACCGGAGGCAAGGGCAGCGTTACGTGTAACCGCCTCTGCCTGGGTGCATGACTTTCTCTGTTAGTGGCTGTGACGCGTAGAAGTTCATCTTTGTCTTTCACCATGCTGCAGCCTGCCAGGAGGGGGGATTGTCAGTCCTCCAGCCCACCCCAGGGTTGGCCCAGCACTGTGCTGAGCCCCCCCGTTAACGCTGTTGCATCCTCAGACCTATTACAGGGAGCTTTTCCCTGCCCATCCTGTGCACATCTTTGTGTGCTCAATTGCTCTTCCTCTCCGACAGCTGTTGAACACCAACCCGCTCCTCTCCGGCGGAGGGCTTTCTGACTGCTTAGTGCTCTTTTCATCTTTTCACACCCTGCATTAGCCGAACATCTGTGTTGCTTTATTGGAGACAGGATATCGGATGCTTGCCGCTAATAAGTTTTCCCGTTGTCTTGCAGTCGCCCAGGGCTTTGTTCAGAGGTTGCTTATCTGCATCCATTGTGTAGTGCTGCTGCTTGTTTTTTCTCACAGACCTCTTAAGCCTGAACAATGCGTTCATACAGGAACTTCTGATAACCCAGCATACAATGGTTTCACCTCGCTGGTCGGGTCACACACGGCATCTATACGCTTACTGCATCTTTTTTGTTTTTTCCTTCCCCAGTCTCACAGCAGTTCTGCTTCTGTCGCGGTGGTGAGAGCAGCAGTGCTTCCAGAAGCAGGCAGAATGCTTTGGTGTGTGTTGGCTCACATGTGAGGGCGTGCTACCTGCAAGCATGTAAAAAAAAAAAAGGACAGGACTCTTGGTGAGGTAGTGCAGGGGCTTTGTTGGTGCTACAGTGGGATTCACCAGCATGCGGTCTGCAGGAGCGATGTGTGGGTGTGGAAAGCTTTGGTGGTGAAATATTTGGGTCTCGATTAGGTTGTAAGTGCAGGGCTGGATCTTGTTGTCCTGGAACTGTGGTTCTTCGAAGGGGGAGTTTGCACATTTGTAGGCAACAGAAGGAACCTTTCTCAAGCAGATTGATACGAAATTTAAAAATAGTTCCTGTGAGAAGCTGTTCACAGATTTGAATGAGATGCCAAGAGATCTCTCACTCTCTACTCACGCTTTCCCCCCCCCTCATTAGTCTTTAGGAACAGTGTTATTTGAATTAATTTGCCTGAATGGAAGGGCAAGTCTGCCCTGCTTGGTGAAGGGCAGCCCAGGGGTACCCAGTCCAGCTGCAGCCGTGCCACCCCTGTTCCAGGAGGCAGCTGGGCAGCGGCCAGTGCCCCGCAGTGCCCCCTTGGCAGGTCCCACGAGGACACCTGGACATTACTTAACAGTGCCACTGAAGAAGAAAGATGTGGTCTTCGTGAGGTGCCCTTCGCATGCGGGGATGTCAATACAGACAGCAGCAGACTCATTTCAGAATGCCATCAGCTCATCCTTTTCCAGAGGGAAGACCCTGCCGCCACCTCCCCCCCCCAGCTGCTAGTTGGTGCGGTGGTGTGAAGTCTGTTATGTTTCACTAAGGAACACTTGTTTAAGAAGCTATAAAGTAGAAAATAACATTTAAGGAAAGGAGAAGACTGTACTGTCATCGCTGTAAACTGAGATGCCCTTTGTCTTCATTCATCAGCTTTTCTCCCAGGCTCGGTGAGCCCTGGCCCATGCATAGCTGGTGGTTTTTATAAGGGTCAGGACATGGCTTGCTGGCTCATGGCAATTCCTACAAAGGCTTGTCGTGGCACTGCGGTGGGCTGTCTGCAAGTGCTCATAGAGTCATTAACCTTCCTATTCAGATGGGATCAGGCAGCCGCACTGTGAGTCTGTCTGAGTCTTAATTCACCGGCCAGCAAATCGTTAGTTGTATTCTTCAGCTTCTAAGGATGTCAGGAAGAAAAAGAAAAAAAAAAGTTCGCTTTAAACACAAATTGATAAGCGGTAAGCTGATAGAAAGAGCGTTAGTAGATAGTGAGGTGGTATTTAAAGAATATGTGGGTAATACACAGCAGGTGTTCAAAGAAGCTTAAATTTATATCGCTCATGGTTTGAGCATCTGCTTCGTGGTCTCATGGTTTAAAAAAATATAAGCCTAGCTTTGTGGTTTTTTTTTATTATTATTATTTTGTTTGAATTTGCGTTATAAATAGGTGTTTCCATACACAAATTACAGTTTTGAAGAGCACTTTAAAGAACAAAAGATTGTGTGGTGAAAATTTTAGAGTTATTAATTTTAACTTTAGGAGATCAAATTTAAAAATACCCATAAAGCTACTAGGTGTTTCAATGAAATTCTAAAGAAAAGCTACCTGTGAACATGCATAAAATCAGGAATACAGTTTTGTTTAAATCCTGTTCTCTAAAAGAGGTTGCTATCTGCTAATAGTATTCAGAGTCCCACAGCAGCCTGAAAAGCTGACGGTGTTTAGGCCTGACACTGGAGTACCTGAGGTTGTTCCTCACAGGTTTCATGCTGATTTGTACTTGTTTTATGCTGACTTCATCAGAACTATTTCTGATTGTTACTGATTTGCAATCAAATCTTTTCAACTAAAATAAACTACGAACTGGCAAACAACCGAAAACACCCACTAAACTTAGCATATGGTTACACTCTTTCAGAGGAAGAAAGCAAACAAAGCCACAGAGATATTTTTGGAGGGACCCTGACTGTTTATCTCAGCTCAACATAACGAAGGTGCGAGTAAGTCAGGTGAACAACTTGAAGCCAAGTTACCTTTGTGCAAAACCTTTACTTCCCATCAGTTAAGTCACTTACCTGTCTAGTGGCAGCTTTCGATGACAAGACAGATTTGCAGCAGCGTGCTGTTGACACTCGGTGTCTCGTCTGGATGCTTGCAAGTCTTATGGCGCGCTTTAAGTGTATTTTTTTTCTAGTGAATCAAATATCTGGAAGAGGGAGAAATGTATTTAGACTAAGTTTTTATTTATAGGAACTGTTGTTAATGTATTTCTCTCGAAATCGTCACTTCTGCTTGAAGTACCATTGGTTTTGACAGCGGAACCTGACAGGTGTGTGCTGGAGAATCTTGCTTTGATGGTTTCAAAGGATGCTGTCCTGAGCTGTCTTGCTACTCTGCCATAGGTTCGTACCACTACAGCAGGGTTAGCTGGAGGACAGCGTGCCTTAGGTGCTGAATAGTAAGTTGAACATCTGAGCTGAAATCCCCTTGGTCCTGGCTTTTTGTTAAGGTGCTGGATGGGGAGCTTAAAGCAACTGGAACCAGAGCTGTGGTACTTGCTGACTTTGCAGAACGGTAACAGCAAGAAGCAGGAAGGTATTATTCACTGCAGCTATTTGCAAAGATGTAAGGCAGAGCCTTTGGCAGGAATCTTTTGTCTGTGCTTTATAGCAAGCAGGTGATTCTGAGGCATGCTATGGAGGGAGAAGGGGTTAGCCCTGTTCTTGCCTCCACTGGCTCCTTCTGCAGCTGAGCAGCCTCAGCAGGGAGTGCTTTATTTTGGCCTTTATGTTTCCAAGGATATGTGGCTTGTAAAAACCTGGTGTTGTCCAAGGATAACAAGAAAGACAAGATGTCCATAGATTTCCTTGTGCATAGTCTAGTTTTGGTCCTATGCTGGAGCGGTGCTCCCTTCTTAGTTCATTGCTAGAAGAGCAGAGGAAATATTGGGAGTACCAAGTAGCTCTGGTGGAAACTGAGAAGTGAGACCCCATCCCGGTGTAGAGGGCTTCTTGGGGATTCCTGGAGATTCACACTTTTAACTGATTAGGTTTGGGCAACTTCTTCCTGAAAGTGTTGGTCCTTGTATGCCAACTTGGCCTGAATGGCCTCAGACTCTTATACCTGTGAGGGTGGATTTTGGGAGCTTGCTTTCCCAGGAGTTCACGTGCTTTGCAGTGGGTGCTTGGCAAGCTTGGTGCTTGGTGTTGTGCTGGGATTTAACTCATCAGGGAGATGCTGAGCAGGTCTGTGTACGGCAGCGTGCAATTGCCTGAATTTGGGGTGCCGCCCTCACGTGTGGTGTCCTTGGGTCAGGTTCAGAGAGGCTGGCAGAGGTGTGGGTGCAGACTTGCACTTGAGGGCTTGGCCCCTGAGGTGGTCTCGGTGCAAGGAGCCACACAAGACCTCCGTGGTTTTCTTTTGTCATTTAGGTATGTGATTTTTTTATAACTTTTCCTTGGGAGCGTTTCTCAGATGTGTTTGCATTTTCCCTTGAACATGTTGGAAAGCAGAGCCATGGCCACAAACTTGTCCTGAGACCACACTTTGGAGGCCAGCCTCTTAGGGGAGACAGGCCAAGCAAATTCAGCAGTGGGATTTTCCTGCCAACCTCTCCTCTCCTCATCAGCCACCCCTGGCAATGCAGGGCCTCTGCTCCTGTCTGCAGCTCAAAATGTCCTGATCTTGTCCCCGTGGCATGAGCAAACCACTATCCCGAAACGATAAAGCCAGCAGCATTTACATTATTAATATCAGCCAAGAGTAACCTTGGTTTTCTGGTTGGGAAGATGATGGTAAAGTGCTGACTGCTGCTCGCAGTTGCCTAAAAAAGCAGGAGAAAAATTCTTTTGGGATGTGACTCTAAACCCTTCTGAGTTACGGCGTCCGCTGAAGCACATGCATTTTGAAACCTTTTATGGGCATATTGCAGCGTTGCATGGGCCATGGCATGCCATCTGCTCCTGAGTCTTACTTCCCTTTTTTAAGGGCAAAGCCCGCCAGACTGGTGTTCCAGTTATGTGAAATACTTAAGCCTGACTTTAAGCAGTTTAGAATTGC
Organism: Nettapus auritus; assembly: GCA_011076525.1. Lineage (NCBI taxonomy): Eukaryota > Metazoa > Chordata > Aves > Anseriformes > Anatidae > Nettapus > Nettapus auritus. Next base: position 8,195,918 of record CM021768.1, read on the forward strand.
TGTGGAAAGCGAAGAACTCCTTGTACTGAAGTGAGCTGTTGAATCAGGTTTTGAGAGAGGGAAACGGTCCTCTCGGCCCTTATCCAAGGGGAAGAGCTGCCTGTAGTTTCCTCTCTTACCTTCGGCTTTCCAGTTCAGGAGAGCTTTCTTCACACATGCTCTTGGAGCTCAGAGTCCTGCAGGCTCTGCTTGGATGTGCAAGTACGAGCTCATTGCCTGTGACCCAGTGCAAATGCAATGCTGTCCTCGGCAAGCCCCAGGGGTTGTCTCTGCCCTGAAAGGAGTGAGATGGGGCTCTAAACCCCAGCTGGCAAGCTCTAGCAGCTTTTACATTTACCCTTGTGTGTCTGTGAGTCAGAGCCAGGAGCTGGCCAAGGGAATGCAGAGGGGTAGGTTGTGCCTAAAGTGAGCTCTGGCACCTCGGTGTGCGCTGTAATGTAACCTGTAGCGTCGCCAGATCCACATGGGGAAGGGATTTCAAGCCTTCCTTCTTCTAGACCTGATCTGTAACAGTAGCTGGTGCTGGGATTCAAAATAGATGCCCCAAACCTGCAAGTCCCTACCCCCAGAGGGGGTTGGGGCAAATAGGATCCTTGTAAACGTGGAGCCACGCTTGGGCATGGTGTCCCGCCTTGCTGCTTCGTCAGCAGATCTAGCCAGCTATTGCTCTTGATTGCATTAGCCTGATGAAGTTGGCTGCAGGGAAGAGGGTGGAAGATTCCTTCAAGGAGAATGACACCGAACGAGCACATGGAGTTGGTGGATTTCTTCGGTAGCGTAGCATCGGTTTGATGTAATCCCTTTGCTGACAATAGCATTCTGCTGCTTGGTTCGCTCATCTGAAAGAGGGTGCAGTAACGTGTATTTATGTAATTGAGCTGTTTGGAAGCTTTGACACAAATACAAACAAGATGTGCCAGGTTTTCTGGAGAACCCGTAGTCTGACATCTCCCACAGAACATTTAAATAAGTGGTTAGATTTCCAAGTGAGGAGCTGAGCTCTTTGAAAACCTGCCCCTATAAATATTGTTAAGCTGGTATTAAAATAAATGAATTTGAGGCACATGGGTAAATGTTGCCCCCACACAAGCACAGTTTTGTTTATGGGTTATTAATGTTGTTTTATTGCTGTTCTTAAAACTGCAGAGAACCATGCAGTGACCACCTCTTGTTGCATTTAGTCTCTCCTACTGTGTCAAACGACGGCCTTTTGATTAAAAGAAAAGCCAAGGATGCGGAAAAACAGCATTAGAAGCTTTGCTATGATGCAGCCTGCCTTAAAAGTGTTGCAATGCCAGTCTCCGTGCCTAATTGCACTTCTTGACCTCCCAGAAGCAGTACAAAGAAAATGCCTTAGACTGAGTGGAGTTGAGCTTCTGTAGTAACAAGACTCTGGGTGTCTTAGATGTCTTGACTGAGTAAGCATTTCAAAACCTGACTCTGTCTAAATGAATAGCTATCAAATGTGGTTAGTTCTGCAAACAAGACTGCCTGTTATTGGAAGCCCTCTCCCCTGGAACAGAAGGGAAAATATTCTGCTGAACTCTAGCTAACGTGTTAAGGTGGTAAAATACTTCTACTGTCCATACGATATAAAGTACATGGCACAAAAGGAATGGTGATCTGTGCTGTCAGGAGCCTTGGCACGTCTGACATCTGACTCTCTGAACATCTGCTCGGTGTCTGGCCTTGGTGTGGGCTTTCAGTGACTTGGTCACTCTGTCCCCACCACCAGAAGAGTTGGAGGCTGTGATTCTGGGCTGCTGGATTTTGACCTCTAGGTGTATTTTCACTTCTGTCTGAAGCTGGCACCTTGGCGTGGCTCTGTGCTGTTTCCTGTATTATGCTTGAGCTCCAAGCTGGAAAGCTGGGATCTAGAAGTGCCTTTCTGTAACACTTAGTTTGAAACCATGGGGAAGGTACATACCCCTGAGGGAGAAAATGGGCCTGCTGAGAAATGAGTGTACTCAAAAGTACTCAAACCAAGCACACTTGCAATTCCCAAAGTTTGTAGCGAAATGTTATAGCAGATGGCCCGCTTACAACGTGGGATATTATTAGAACCATGATCAGTGCTAATAAGGTCATTGACAGTGGGGGAGGAGGTCGGTGTCTGACCTTGTTTGCAAGGTGGCAGCCTGCACTCTAGGGGACAAGTTTTTCTCTCTCAGGAGTAGAATGCGAATGCACAAAAGGAGCCACTTCTGCATGCAGTAATGTGGCTGCAGAGGAGACAGAAACACCTGCTGCCCAGCCCTGCACATCTGCTGCGGGGACACTGCTTGCTGTGACCCTTGGCTGAGGTAAGCTCACAAAGCACCCTTAAAAAGTGGAGACAAATTCTGCTTACAGTAACAGCCCCAAGAACGGGAGCCCAGGATGAGTTTAGCTGGTCCTACAGAATTAGTATGACATCAAAGGCATTGCCTGGTTCCCTGCTAACTGGTTAGTGGTGTGCTCTGAGTTTTGTCATGCCTCTGCTCTCAGCACTCCCTCTAGGTGGGTCTGCATGGAACAAGTCTTTTTCTAGGCACAGCCTCTCCATGTCAGCGAGTGCTGCTCCTCAGTGCATGGGGGAATTGGATCATCTCATAGAGAGAGATGGGAAAAGTAGCTCAGGTTTAGAAACATTAAGACTTGAGCCTCTTGAACCTTCTCTGAGCCCAGCTGGAGAGTTCCCATTTGGGGTTAGCAAGGCTTAGCTGCCACTGGGGTGGCTGGAGAGGGCTGGTGTGCATCACTGCTAGGCAGGAAGGTTTGAGGGAAAGGCAGCTCTCATCCTCCCAGCTCCTCAGTGAAGCAGTGTCTTAAATGGATCAACTTGAGGCAGGCTTATCTGAACACTACAATAACGCAGTGTTTGCTTCTAGCTAGTCTCTTCTAAACCAGGTGTCAAAGCAAACCATGACAGACCGGAGTTTGGGGATCAGCCAGGCTGTGTTAGTGCTGCCCTTGTCCCTGCCCAGCAGCACCTACACCAGGCTCTGATGAGGGTTTAAGCCCTTAGCCCAGATGGTGATGCTTTAACTATTTGTCTCCTCATTCCTGCTTTGAATGAGCAGGTAGCTGCTGTGGAGCGCTGTGTTCAGATCCGTGTGCTTATGGAGAGAAAACAGCTCTGCCCTGCCTGCGTGGCCCCACCGCATTGAGGGGCTGCAGGGAGAGCACGTGAAGTACCTCTCTGCTTTTGCTGGGGTCAGGATTCGGCCAGGGCAGTGCAGCCACAGGGAAGTCACAGCTAGCCTGAGAGTGCAGCCTTTATGTGACGGTGGTTCCTAAGTCCTCATTATCTGCAGGGGCACGGCTGGCGCTGGGAACAATCACATGGAGATTAGGTCCTTAAAGAGCCCCTGCCACAACTGAGCAAAGTTTGAAAACAAAACCTCAGCGTGTAATCTCAGCCGCAGCAGCTGATCCTGCTGACCGGCATGTCTTCCTATTGCTTAGTTACCGCAGGATCAGAGCGGGAGCTGAGCTTTCTGACCATGAAGTTCAGCTCAATCGTGCACGCTGTGCTTGTGGGGGTCTGCTCTGTGGGACACTGTGGGTACGGGGTGCTGGCTGGGCTGAGTTTGGCAGGAGGAAGAAGAGCCTTGCTGGGTTAGGCACTTCAGCCTATGCAGGAACGCTTGAGCAGCCCAGACAGCAGCGAACTGAGAGCAGGAAATGGAGATGAACCTTCAAGGAGGGCTGGGAAAGTCACACAGATATGGCAGAGGTGACTCTCAGAGGTTTGAGGTCAACTGGAGGAAGTAAAGTGCTTACTCCCTGTGAGGGAATCTTGTTTCATAAAACAGTGGATTTCTGAGGCACAGGCTTGTCTTCCCATGCAGTGTTGCTTCTTCCCAAACTCTGGAGTGGCAGGTGTTAAAATTGCAGGAGTCCTCCCAAATCTTGCTCCCATGCCACAAGACTTGCAGCCTTATTCCAATGCCCAGTTTCCCCTCCTCTCTGCTCCGTATCCTCCTCCCCTCTGGATATATTTGTCCCTGAGCCCTCCTGCAGCTCCACTGCCCCTCTCCACTTCTGTAGTTAGGTGGTGGTGTCAGTGGGGACTGAAGGAGGTAACCCGGGAAGTCTCCTCTGCCTTTCCCTCCTCCTGTTGCATCTGTGGTCACTTTTTAGTTCAGTGCATCTGGTACCCTTGCAGATAAGCAGTAATCATCACGGTTACCTCCCTGCAGACTTCGGCTCCCTGCTGTGTCAATCGTGTTGCCTGCAAAGCCCCCGTAGCGTTCGGAGGTGTAGGAGCTGGAACAAGGCAAGCAGGCTGAGTGACTCAGAGGTGCTCAGCGCTGGGGAGCTGTCAGGTTGGTGAAAGTAGGCCAGAGATGTCTGAAACGTTCACGGGGCTGGGAGAGGTGGATGGCAGGGGAAGGTGATGGGGGGCACTGCAGGCAGGAGGGGAATAGCTCCCGGGGGCTCCCAGGGCTGGCACATGGGGTAGGGAGGCTGGGCACAGGCACGCCAGCCTGAGCCCACCGCGCTGTAGCAGGGGGCGGATTATCCAGCGCTGCCTCCCCGCCAGCTCTGTGTCACAGTTCTGTCACCAGAGCCCACTCAAATGGTTTGTGAGCCACGGTTTGGAGCGTTTAGGAAAAATGTGCCTTAGGAGCTGAGAGGCAAATGGACTGGGGTCGCTTTCAGCTGGCGATGCAGAGGTGGGGAGAGCGCCCGTCTGCTGCCAGGAGGTGGGATCTCAGCACCGGGGGCCATGTGGCTGCAGCGAGGAGAGGCTCATCTGGAGGCTCGCTTCCAAGTGAATTGTCTGCCTGAGTTAGCAAGTCTTTGAGGAGGGAAGGCAGAAGTGGTCTCCTGCAGAGCCTGTGCGCACAACTCGCGGGCTGAATTCAATTGCCTGGATGTAAAACGCGATGGAGTTAGTCCTCCTGCGAGTCTCAGCAGAATCATAACTGGATGCTTTCCCCCCATGCTGCCACACAGCCTCATGGTTATGGAGGATCAGTAATTTGGAGATGATTCATAGAGAATGACAGCAAGCAGCTCTGTATTGTAGCTCCCTACAGTGCGGAGACATGGCAGAGAACGGGACTCTTCATGTGGCAGATCTGCGGTGTGACTGAGGCTGCTCCCAGCACTGGTGTTGTTTTTTCCACCAAGTCTTGTGTATTGAGACTGCGAAAACTCTTCGGGCAAAGACTGTCTTGTTCGGAGTTTGGGTAGTGTTCAGAGCAGGACCCAGGGCTGTCTCATCGATGAGCATTTGTGTTCCTACAGACAAAAATCCCCTGTTGTGGCCTTGTGCGATGTAGCGCAGAGTGGATTAAAAGGGTTTTGATTGCTGTTGTTTTTGTGTTTTTCTGTGTGGGTTTTTTGAGGAGCCCTAGGTAATGTAAAATCTTTAGAAGCATTTACACAGAATAGGGCTTACATTAGCTAGGATGAAAACACCAATGCAAATGATTTTTGGTGTCTTGACTTGTGCCGACTCTAGGAAAGCTACTTTAAGTTTTCCTCTGAGCATAACCCTGTCAGGAGTAGCCCAGCAAGATAAAAAGTTTTAGTGCTATTCTTTAAATCCTCCTCCTTTCCATCAGAGCTACTTAGAGAAAAGTTTGCATGGGATTTCTGCCCAGGCACTATCGTAAGTCCATCTCTCAGTTTAAAGGAGTGAGAGCGTTTTTTCCAGCCGGGTGTTCGCTGACGTAGGCACCGGTCGTGCTGCATTCCAGGCTCGCTAATGACACTGGAGCTTCTTTGCAGCAGCTACTCCTCTCACGTGGCCAGAGAGGCTGCAGATGTCCTCAGGAAAGGTCACGCTGCCTTGCAGAAAAATCTCTCCTCACCCCATACGCTACGGGCCCGTCTTGCTTAAACGCAAATTAATGTTTGCATCACAGCTGGCTCTCATCCTGGCTCTACCTGATCGGGGCAGTGAAAGGTCTTTTTCTTGCTGCCCTCTTAAGAAAGGATTGTGCTGTGTCTGAAGGTCTCTCTTGTCGGTGGCAGCAGCAGAATACGTGAGGTCGGGTGTCTGCCAGCTTATGTAAGGAAGTCATATTGTCAAGATAGCTTTTAAAGGCTGTTTTCTATTAGAAAGCAAATCTTTGCATTCCTTTGTGTCTGCAAAAGGCTGAATGGCAGGCAGGCTGTGTTGTACGGGTGACTGGGACGAGGATAAGCAGCTCGGAGTGGAAGTTGAGGGCAGGAGTTTGGAAAGTAGAGTGGTAATACGGAAAGGACAGGGGAAAAAAAAAAACACAGTAATTTGATCAGTTTGCTTTTTTGCGACTGAAGCCTGCATAAACAAGTGTGTGCACATGGATGTGCTTTAGTTCCTTCCACCTCCCTCAGCTTTTATGCTGTTGAACCTAAATAGATGAAGCTGGCAGTTATTAAAAACAAACTCCAAAAAACAAAGGGAAGGAAATGAAAGCCCTCGTCAGTTCCATTTCTGTTGGTCTGCTGAGGCGGACAGACAGACACACACACGTCACGTTCCCCTCTTTACTGTTCCGTTACTGAGCAGTGTTATTCTGGGCTTGTACTAGTGCCGCTCAGAAGAGAATTTAGGTCAGGATTTCTGGCAGGGCAGAAGTTGCATCCTGCAGGAGAAAGTGGATCCATCCACAGAATAAGGCTGTACAACCTTTTCAGCATCCTGTCCTACAGCTCTTGTTACACGAGAGGGAACAGATCTAATCAGCAGCTTCATGAAATTAACCTTTCAGCGTCTGAAATTGTTTTCTACCAAATGCGTTATTAGTTAATCCCCATTCCTGGCATTGTTTGCAGAAAACAGACGTTTCTAGATGTTGGGGTCTCTGGGTGGTACATTGCCATAGCTGCTCTGATTCCCGGGTCTGTAGGTCAGCGTGGAATACAGGATGGGCAAAAAGCCTCCTTGAGCAAGCTGCCTTGCAGCCTCCATTTGGCTTCTGTCCTGGGAAGGGTTTATTATTTGACTGTGCCCAGTTAGGAGTAAGATTGTGGATCTGCTTTGGCTGAGCAAGGTAGGGAGCCTGAATTTGCACCCTCACGAGACTCTGGATAACAAACTGGGAGGAATAAGGTTCTACAAGGAGTTTTGTAATGAGGACAGATCATCAGAAGTTTTTTTCTGTGGCTGAGGCTGCTCTAATAAATCCATCATAAATTAACAGGTTTTCAGATGCCGGCACAGAATTAGGCATGCTGTCCCTTAAGACTAGCTGCCTGTGTGGTACTTGTGACGAGCACACACGACCTGCAGTTAAATATGTCCCATAGTTTGCAGTGTGTTATTGACCAAATTCTCTTTGCCCACACAGATGGCATTGCATTATCTTAACGTCTGTGGACAAATTGCTGTCTGTAGAAGACTCGTCCTGCTGTTGCTGCAGCCCGTGTGCTCCACTGCTACTGTGGGCTGTGCCCTGGACTCTTAACAAATATTTACACCACCTTTACCTTCCTTTCACTTGAGATTGTAGCTAAGATTGGTCATGTATCTGCTTTCTAGTGCTAGGCATCTCTTAAAGAACACATCTGAAGGAGTTTTCTTAAATGAAAAATGCTCTGTGACTTAAATGTGCATACGTTACTGGCTGTAATAAAGAGTAAAGAACACAAACCAATCTCCAAAAGCTAACCAAGGTGAAGTATTTGCCTGGGGCAAGGCAGGTTTTATTTTTCTTTTCCTTTATTTATTTTTTTATTTTTTCCCCCACTTCATTTCTTTTCAAGCCTTGCTGCCTCCTAGATAGAGGAGGCCGGTGACTCAATGTCACTTGGCCTGGATGCGCCCCTTGGAAGCTCAGACTTGTTTAAGGTGTGCGATCCTTCCCATTGTGCTTAGCAGGCTGGAGGAGCTCTCTTGAAGGTGCTTTAGGTATCGGCACCTTTAGTCCCCGGACTAGCAGCAAGACCCCTCATCACGGGTGTGAAATGTGAGGCTCGGCGTGCTTTATTAGCACCCACCTCAAAGGCCTGTGGGAGGCGGTGGATGGTCTCTCGCTGTAGCTGACACCCTGCAGTGTGGCTGCCAGCAAATCTGAGCTCATCAGCTATGAAGTGAATGCTAAGCGAGTATCTGGGAGCAGATCTTACGGTGGCAGCTGAGGACGTCACCGTCTGCTGTGTCTGCCTGTAGTCACATTCTTCGGTGGGTTAAGGTAAGGGACAGAGGGGCCATCCTGTGCTGTTCCGATGTCTGTTGGTGTCACCAGCAGAAGGGTGGAAAGCTGGGGCTGGCATTTCTGTGGTGTGCCCCCCTCTGATAGCTGGAGCTATCAGAGCCCAGCTAGCATCTCTCCCTGCCCAGAGAGCTGCTGGCACAGCGGTGCAGCTGTCTTACTCCATGGCAGCCCCTCGGTAGCTGAGGCTGAAAAACATCCTGCCAAGTTATTTTTCCAGTCTGAGGATTCTCCCTGCGAATTGTCAGCCCAGATGGAATTAATTTTTTTAAACTTTTTCATTATTTTTTTGAAAAACAGGAATCTGTTTATGCCCATTAAGCTGTTGCTTTCAGAGTGAAGCAACAACACAAACAAAAATTGGGCTAATTCTCAGATGGTAAGATGTTTTTTCCTGCCAAGTTCGAAAAAGGAGAGGGGGGAGAAAGAGAAGTTTTTATTTGCAGGTTCATTTTCTGTGTGTTTTGTTTTTAATTATCTCCAAAGCACAGGGAGAATGAGGCTTTCTGAGCATCACTTTGCCCTCCATAGGACAGGAGAGAGGGTTTGGGGTTTGGACCCTTGGTTAACAGTCTGTATTTCCTTGTTTGTCTTTTCCCTTGTGTAAACTCAAGGAGTGAGGCAGCCAGAGGTGGTCACACGTCTGATATTTGTATTCATGAACACAGTGCTTTAACATTTATTCTCCTGGGCTTTAATGTACTTTGCTTGGTTCTGTCTACGTGTGGTTTGCCTGCTTCAATTGTAATATTCAACAGACTGTAGGTAGAGGAAGGTCAGAAGCATCAACTTTCCATATGACCTTGACAGATTCAATCAGCCGGTGAAAGTTGTAGAATTGGATTATGGGATTTGCAATGAAAAAGTGGTTTAAGGGGCAAGAGAAACTACACTTCGTATCGTCAAAAGCTGGCCTGGTGTAATAGCACTCTGGAGCAACATCGACAAAAGGTGGAAAACATATTAAAGAATATTTTTGTGTGTGTTTTTTGTTGTTGTTGATTTTAATACTGTAGTTGTGCAATCTTGTTCGAGGCTGGCATAGTTTTTGTAAATTATTACAGAAAAAAATCAATGAAATGCCAGTGTTTCTATCTTCCAGGTAGAATTGATTTCTTTACTTAGGAAAATCTCCACACAGAAACATTCACCCCTAGGAATATTAACATTGGAGGATGTCACCTGCTTCATGTCCTGCTCTAAATACATGCAGTGATCCTAGGGCTAAACATGCTTTTAAACTTGCTCTCTTTACGGGGCGCTAAATGCATTCTTTCATAATTGCTATTGATCAGTTGCTTGAAAAGTTCCAGGGCTAGGGATGTCTACAAAAGCTTGTTGCACTTGGAGAAAACCTGTATTTGATACTGTATTAAATAAATATTTCACTATGCTTTTTACATCCCTGAACCTGGGAGCATAGTAGAATACTTTGAAGACATTAGATGTGATCAAATGATCCGTTCAGAACTCCAAACCTGGTGACACTTCTGTTCTGTTCTAACCTCATTTCAAGTATGTGGTGTTAAGAGATTGTGAACAAAACATAACCTGATCAAAATGTATTGCTGGATAAACGTTTAAAAAAAAAACACCACATTTTTCCTCTTTTGTGGAATGAAATTGTTGTTCAACACAAGTAGTAATCTCTCACATAAACATGTTTTCCTGCTCTTTGGCTCTGCAGTTCATAAAAAATATGCTTTGACAGTGCTGTACTCTTTCAATATATATTTCTTGGACTTGGTAAACACTGCCCATTGCTTGGAGCAAGCAAAAATGTTCCACAAAACAAAAAACCTAAAATCAATACACGTTTTTCATTGAGCATAGCAGAGCATGCCATTGGCCTGAATGAAGCGAGCTTGGCAGGAGAACAGAGCTGGAAAGAGTTGTCAAGTTGTAAAAATATAATGAAGGAGCTACAGGGCTTTTCCCCAACAAAATAACTGTTCTGAGTTTGTAAGAACTTCAAGTACAACAAACAGCTTGGAATGAAAATCCTACATGAAAGCAGGACAGCCATGACCTCTTTGTGCTGTCCTGGGGAAATTCAGCAGAACATTGCTGTATTCAGCAATGTGCAAAAGTAAATTTCACTCACAGCAGCTCTCAGCTTTCCTAATTGCCAGGTGAATGAGGAGTTGGGAGACTAAGCTGGTGCCTGTGGCTACTTGGAGTCTACCAGAATACAGCAGAGGCATGTCACCCTGGTTTCTAATTAAAATTTTTAAAAAATTGCCAGGGTGATGGTACTTGTTTCAATGCACGAGCTCCATGCTAACAAGCCATCCTGACCGTGTGGAGCAGGATTTGCCTGCAGAGTGCTGTGGTTTGGGGTGCTTGGTTAAGGTTGTCACTGCTTAAGGTGGTACCAAAAAGGGTGCAGTGGAGAAGGGGTTGCAGTGTTAGGTCCCCTGAGCTTGCCTGGGGTGCTGTGTGGCCTGAAAAAGCCACAAAGGGGGAAATAATGAGTTTGTTTAGATGAAAACTCCTTCCTGGGTCATCAGTGCAGTTGTTGCTTAGTACCTTGTCTCAGCTTCTGAATACCCTGCCTGTCTGCCTTCAACCCAAGGCTGATGTCAGGGGCTCCAGCACAGCATCTTCCCCCAAGGCAGGGGTGCGCAGGGACATGGTCTCTTCAGCTCTGGTTTGGGCTTTCGTGGATGAAGGCCTGAATGACAGAGAGACGGAGGTACAGGTCTCCGGCACTGTTAGTTCAGCAGTCCCCTCGGCAAGCTGTTGATGGCTTTTGTCTGGACTCAAATGTACTTGCAAAAATGATGCTGACGTTTTGCTTCCTCCTGGCCTTCCATCTCCCTGCAAAGCAAAAATATCCTAGCAGAGCAGTCACAAGGGTCAGACGGGGAGGCTGATGAATGGTGCCAATGTGCTAGAGCCAGGGATTTTTGTCTCAGCTTCCCATTCCTTCTGCATTTTTCTAATTTACTGGATGTAAAGAGCCTCACTGGACTGAAGTGATTATATTTGCCCAAACTGCCTTTTTAAAGGCTGCAGAGGAACAGCAGTTTTTTAAAGCCCAAATCCTTGCTTACCTCCTGGTTGGTCTCCCAGAGCTCTGCCCACAGCTGTAGGGTAGAACAGGGTAGAGCAGGCCTGGAGAATGTACCAGCATCGCTTCCCTGGGGTGAGCATGATGTGGCTCCTTGGTTCCCTCTGAGAGCTTGCTAGCTCCCCTACGCTTCCACGTACCACTGGGCTTTGCTTTGAGCTTTCAGTTCAAAAAGACCCAAAACTCTTCAGAGCTGCCAGATGTCACCTGCTTTCATTTGAAATCATGCAAAACATCAGGGTTCAGTCATTTCAGTTAAAATCACATCTAGGCTTGCTCAGAAAGGGCTTGACCTGGCGCTCATTGAAGCCAATGGAAATTCCGATGCTGTTTCAGTGACAGGCCTTGGTCGCGCTGGGAGCTTGTGACAGAGGCACGGTTTTTCCACTGAAGTTTGTGGATGTCTGAGGCAACTTGAGAGTTTCTACTCTTCTGTGGGAAGCACCTCTTCAAACAGTACGTAGGAGATGGCAGCATTTCTCTTTCTGCCAGGAAATAAGATAGGGGTAGGATGAAAGACAGGTCTGACTTGCCCTCTGTTCCCTGACAAAAGACGTGACCTTCTTCGTTTGCGCAGCCTGCGTCTGAACTGACAAGCTGCTGCTGCAGCAGAGAGCATCATTTCCTCGGAGCAGAAGCTGCGGCGTGCTTAGACGCCTCGGCACCAGCCCTGAGAGGGGGATTGCTTTTGTCCCTGACGTGAGGCCAAATTAGGTGAATTACATGGTGACGTGTGGAATCATTTTTCTTGTTTGTAGCACTCTTGTGAGCTGTACGATAGTAGGAACTTGAAAAGCATTTGGCTTTAGTCTGTTTGCTCCCAACAAAATCTGAAGAGGTTTGTCTAGCTACTGCAGGGGGAGGTGGCTTAGGACAAAAGAGCACTTGGGCTGCTTTCAGCAGTTTTCTTCTAATCTGTCTGCTCAGGCTCAGGGAGGTGGCTCTGTGGATTCAGAAGGTGAGAAGTTCAAAGAAGTGAGGCAAAGCTCATCCTATAGACATTGCAAAGCTGCGGTTTTGTGATTTTTATGGATTGTTTGAGCTGTATTTCCAGCAAATTACATATTCATGAACCGTATTCATTCTTAGCTAGACCTTGCATTTCACAAGAGCTGTATTATCTGTGACTGGAAGTTACCAGATCAGCTGTAACTCGAGCATTTTTATGCATATACTTTGATACTTCTGAACAGTAGGAAACGTGTGTTGCTCCCCCTCTGTTCAAGGCTGATCAGCCATCTGGTAATTCTCACTAGAAGATACGTTATGCTTTTTCAGCTATGAACTGGTCTCAGCAGGGAGCTACATCTTAACAGTGGTCTTTGGGCTACTGGGAGGTAACTGGGTGTTACACCTGTGTTTGGAAAATGTCTGGTTAAGCCAGTACCTGAAGGAAAAAAACAAACAACCAAAAAAACAACCCACAGATTTGCTGTAGTTTTTTATTAGACCATTGCAAGTAACTTCAGACCAATAGTTCCTCTGTACAAAACATTATGTACAAATGCATGCTTGATTGCAAATAGGAGTCCTTTCCCAGGGCAGGTACAGACCATGGGCTCTCTAGCATCCCTACAAGGATGGCGAGAGAGGAGCAGAGGAAGCAGTAGAACTTGAAAGCCTTTGGGATGGGTTATTTTGGAGACATGGAGATGGAGCACTGGCATTTGATTTGGGAGTCTTTGTGATATGGCACAAATCAGTTTCCAAGCAAGACAGGGAATAAAGCACAGGAGAAACTTCTGTGTGACAACCTGTAACTGCTTGGAAGACTGCTAAGAGTTCAGCAGCAGCCTGGAAGGATGTGATTGGCAACACTTCAGTTTATTTGAATTTTTTTTTCTGATGACTTAAATGACAGAATAGAGATTGTGTTTGTTAAATCTGTAGGGTGTTCTGAGCTACAGGCACTTCAGAGAACCAGGTCTAGAGTTGCAGATAATCTTGACAAGTTGGAAAAACCATCTATAAAACAAGTTAAAGTTCAATAGAAGCAGTATGAAATGAGAAGTAAAAAATCAGGGTGACTGGAGAAAGCTGCTCGTAATGAAAGGTTGAAAAGACCACGTTCAGAGTTGAAAGAGTGTGGTTTGCATAGTCTAGAGTAGAGGGGTTTGAGGAAGGAGATGGATGTGACTGCAGTCTCTAAGTATGGCCACTTTCTCAAACAGTAAAGCAACGATTGCTGTTCCGGCCCTCTGGGGTGAAACAAGGAGTTTGGGACATCAGTTACAGGAGGAGCAAAACGGCATTTGGGAATCAGGGGTAGCTTTGTAGCTGCAGGGAGTGTGATGTGTTGGAGTCCCTTGCCTGGGAAATACTAAACATGGGGAATATAGGTGGAGTTGATCTGTGTTGGCCTAAGGATGGTCTCTCACTTATCCAGGTCCTTCTAGACCTGCTTGTTAAGATCCTTGTAAGTGGGCCAACAGCCACTGAGAACAATGAGAACACATTTGTGAGGAGCAGGGCTTTGTACATAATCATATTCTAAACCCTCTTTCTGAAAGTCAGCTGCTCTAACACTACAAGGAAAAGAGCATTGCAATTAAGGAGAAGTTATCTGATGTACTGTGCTTTGGTCAATGTTCAAGGGAGGCTACAAGATTGTACTTCCCACTGACTCAGTTGGCAGCGTAACTTCAACATTTCATTAGTCCGTAGAAAGGAATTGCAGATAAGGTATGTACAGAACTAGTCTTTGAACTGCAGCGAGTGACAGCTTGGCTGCATGAACACCAATCCGTGAGACATAGCACTTGCTAATGATCAGGCTGACTTGTCTGCTCCAGCTTCCTTTGTTTTCCAGTCACACTGGAAAACATGCCATTTCCATGCTGTTTGATGTTTGCTAGGCATTTTGCTCCAGCAGGGAGATGGACAGCCTTCTTCCCCCAGCACAACCCTGTACCTGTGTGGGAAGAGGAATGTGGCACAGCATTGGAGACAGCAACACGAGCCACACAGTGCAGTAAGCATGCTAGTTGTTCATCCGTGGAACAAATTGCTTAGGGACAAATTGTAGGGAGCATGAAACACTTGAGTTAGGGGAGTGGGTGGACAGCGTTCCCAGCTCTCCGGACATTTGCATTCCTGGGAAGGTAACTTTGAAGCTGCAAGGCCTTACAGGGTTACCAAAAGACTTGGAGCTTGCACCAGGTGCCAAGTCTGCCTGCCAGTGTCTCTGACATCTTAAAGAGCAGATAGCAATAGGGTTAGACCTAGGGCGGCATGTGCAGCTGCATACGTACTCATAGCATGGGCACGGGGGATGTATCCCGGAGCTCCCCATTTGCTGGCTCCTACCACCACATGATAATTCATGCACTGTGGCTACGTCTGCTGCCTGGTCTGTGTCTGCCCTCCAGATGCAGTTGCAAAAGCCCCGGTGGCCAAGGCTGCGTTGCACATCACGCACGTGAATGCTGTGCTGGGCTCTGGCAGGAGCGAGGATCCCCCTGGCTAGGAGAAGGCCTCCGTGCATGTGCTGAGTGGGTGAAAGCGGCGCGCTTCGTGCCGCGGAGCTGGAGCAAGAGGCACTGAGTAAGCAGGGCCAACGCATCAATGACTGTGCCTCCCCACAGAGTTCCTCTGAGGGGGGAAATCTGCTGTTTCATGCAAGGAAAAGTTATGTAGACAAGCTGTGTTTTGGTGCCTGGTTTTGTGCAAAACATGGAAATCCTTTCCTGCCTGATCTCTTTTCATTCCTTTTCCTGTCAGTCATTGCAAGTGTCACCAGTGGCTGTGGAAAAGACAGCACAGCCAGGGCCCAAGACTGCTGCAGCCTCTAGCGTGTGAAAACCAATGTTAGCTTAAAGATTTTCACATGAGAACTGCTGGTGATTGACAGAACATACAGCACAGTCATTAAAACCAGAAATGTGTCTGCTCTGGAACCCCTCACCAGGATCTTGAATTAAAGTGTGTAACCAACTTCCCAGCAGTGTGGAGCACGGCCTTGGGTTTATCCTGAAAGTTTTGTTTTTGTAGCATGGTTTGGCTCGCTTCAGCAGCCAGTAAGGGGAGGATTTGTGCAGCATGCTTGGGGTTGGCTCATCCAGCCGCATGCGGGTGTGCAGCGTGCTCACAGCCACATCTATCCAAGCTAGGATGCAGATGACCAGGTGCAGCCCAGCAGACTCCAACGAGGCAGGTGTAATACAGGTATTCTGGCTGGATTTAAGTGTGTTGCCATCAGTGCTACACTCAAAAAACAGCTGGCTTTGTTACCTACACTGCAAGCTGCTGTCGCGTTAGCTCATGTCAGATGCCAGCCACTTACAGTATGCGCCATCACAGCATGACTTCAGTTGGCAACACAGAGTCAGTCACATGCCAGCAGCCTCCTGTAGGGGTGGGGGAGTATGTGGGAAGAAGGGGGAGAAGATAGTCTCATAAAATGCTTTAATGATTTATTTTTAATATCCATTTTTTAAGCCTGGGGAATTGCAGTCCATATGCTTTTCCCTCCTGGCTCTAGTTGGCAACGAAGCTGATGAATATGGTCCTTCGTACTCCTTCCATTTTGCGAGGAGCCAGAAAATATGGCTATATTTAGCACGTTTCCAAGGCCAGCAGCAGACTCTGTTGCTGGGTGGTGATTCCCTGGCTGGAGGCTCGTGTGCCACCCTGGGAAAGGGTGGGAATGTGTGTTGCCTGGAACCAGTACTCGTGCTGAAACAACAGCACCAAAACAAACTCCACCGACTGCAGTGCGATGGGTGCAGTGGTTACAGCAGGCTCAGCACGCTGCTCAGTGGCGTGGGTCAGTTTCTCACTGTGCCCTTCCTAATGAACGCAGCCATCCAGTTCGGGTGCTTGGTGGGCGCCTTCCTGTGTGATGCTCAGTGCTTCTGTGTAGGGCCCTGAGACCATCCCGTGCCCTTGTGCTGAACATCGATCTGCTGGAGCCGCAGATACTGCACCAAAACAGTCAGTGCCTTTTAGTGGTAAAAATGTTCATTTGAAGCTTAGGAGCCTGACTCCTGTTTTATTTTCTCTTCCCATTTTCCTAGGCCAACCCAGGTATAAAATGGAGTTGTCCTTATTTGTCCCCATCCCGCTATCCATGCAGCAGATTTGCTACCAGTTCCCTGTTGTTTTCCCTGCTGTGTTTCAGCTGGCACTGAGAAGTGAATAATGTCAGTTCCTTCTTCCTTCTGGCTGCTTTCGTAGAGCCGAAATCGGTCTTGAAAAGCTTGTGTTGCTGAGAAGTACTGAGAACTGTGGACTTTGTGACAGAAGTGTAGAGGAGATGAGCGCTGCCAGCATGGATGTTCAGTAGTGCCCATTGCTTTAGAGCAGTTTTGAATTTTTTTTTTCATAGCTGAATGTCTGAACTGGGTTTGCCAGGAACAGGAATGTTTTGTCTCTGTCACACCATCGGTTCCTAACATTCATCGTCAGATGAAGAATCGACAGTGGAGTTGGAGAGTGAAACTCCTCTCAATTGTGGCTTTTAAACAGTCATGGTGAAATGCAGCAGTTAATGATGCTTGGGACTAAAATGATGACAAGTGGGAGCGAGGTTGAAGGTGTGATTTTGAATTTGCATGCCATGGTGATTCATTTAGTCTTCCTGGAGCCATAGCAGGCCTGAACGACAGCAGTGCTTGCACTTTACAGCCTTTGCTCTGCAGTAGCATCTCTGCGCACCTCCGCAGCTCTTAGTTCCTTGCAAACGTGTATCACAAATCCTCACTGAAACCAGCAGCCCTCCTTTTGGGCACTGATTTCTGCTCACAGCTCTGTCTGCAGACAAGGCCTCATGTAGTACGTTGTTTTCTTGGTAACAAAAACATTTTGTTTTCAGAACCCCCCAACTGGAATCAAATAAACTCTTTTTTTTTTTTTTTTTTTTTTTTTTTTTTGGGGGGGGGGGGATTCAAAGCTTCACACCAAGCTGGGGTGCCCGCTATCAATGACATGCAAAGTTTCAGTTAGAATAGCAAAGTCCTTTTGTAGCTGAAGTAGACCCTGTAAGTATTATTTACAAAAACAGTAGCTGTTTTATCTTCTCCATTCCTGCAGCGTGGAAGCAACTTCCCAGATTTATTCCAAATTTGGTAGAAATTTAGTGTTTTCCCAACATGAGGTACTTGTGCCAAGTTTCAGCCAGGAAGAATTTCTAGGATTAATGTGTAAGCCCTTGAAGGCTGTAGCTTAGAATAGAGCAGCTGCCTGGCCGGTGGCAGCACGCGGCTCTGAGTGGGCCTGCATCCCTGCAGGAGGTGGGATGCTGCAGATGTGCTCTGAGCCTGAATGCTGGGCTCTTGTTTGGTCCCAGGTGATGGGAAGGGCTGCAGAGGGACCTGGTCCTATGGAGCTGGACAGATGCCACCTTGTTTGTGAGCTCCTCGATGCACATGGGTTGGGGAGGGGAAGGCCGTAAACAGATCACAGAAACAGCTTGGTTTGGAAAAATAAATTCAAGATGGTGTCTAACGTCACCTTGAAGCAACGTGGTTGCTTTTGCTGTTCCTCCTGTCTGCAAGCAAGGTGAGCAGGATGAGGCTGGGAAGCAGGAAGGACAACCCAGCCAACCTAATTCCAAACGAGACTCCTTCTCCTCCTGGTTTAATGCAGTTATTTGCCTTATAGCAGTGCTGTCTTATCTGGGCACCAGCAAGCTGTGTGGTGCGATTTTACCCTCACTTGAAGCAGATGTAAGAGAGCGTCTGGTGATGAAGATTCATGTACTCAGGGCCTGCGAGCAATTAACTCACTGCTAGGGAGCTGGTGCTGCTGGATTGCAGGGAAGCCAAAACAATAGCGTTAAAAAGCCTCCTCTCTTTCAGTTTGGTTGTCAGGAGACACTTAGCACCTCCTTTAGGAGCAAGGCAGAAGCAGAAGCCTGCCTTTGCAGAGCGAGAAGTTTGCCAGTGTTTTTTTCCTGTCCCAGCAGGTTTAGCCCATCGCTTCTTGCATTTAATTATTTGCCTCTAAATAAGAGTGGTGAGCCAGGAGTTTTGTTTAACTGCTTGATCCCCTCAGAGCAGATAAGAGGAGTGTGTCTCCAGTCTGACGCTCCACTGTACTGCCCTTCCAGCTGCAGACCAGCTCTGCAGCCCTCTTCTCCATGAAGTCCTTGTCCCTACCAGGACAGGGGCAGCAGAAAGCACACCTCAAGCTTGCAGCTCCAGCAGCCTGCCTCTCCTGGTGTGCTCAGAGGGTTAAAACCCATCCTCTTCTGTGTGTCACAGCACTGGCTTTGTGCAGTGCTTCCACCTGTACTTCTGTACTGGCACAGACAGGCCTTAAAATCCCCAGGGGAGCATCCTCAGCTCAGGCAAGGGACGTCACAGAGAGGTTTCCACGAGCCTGAGCCCTGTGTCCGGTGGTGTATAATGGGGTACACGCGTGGATCTGGGTATGGGGTTACGGTTATGCTGTGTGTGATCCTGCCAACAAGCAGGGACTTGAGATCACCTCGTTTGCCCTTTTGTTTTTTTGAAAGCACACTTAATTATATTGAGGCTGAGAACTCAGTGTCCAGCCCTTATAGAGAATGCCTGGGACACGGACTGGGTAATGGATGCTCCTATTCCTGTGCTGTCTGCAGTAACAATTATTAGTTATCCGTCACGTAACAGCTCTGCGTCCCTCAGGTCTGGCCCTGTTTCATTAGCCTCTGAAGAGCCACAAGGAATTACTGCCCCCTGCTCTCCCCTCTGACCCCCCCCCAAAAACACACAAACAAACAAACAAACAAAAAATGCACAAAACCCAAAAACACACAAACATTTTTGCATAAAAAATATTTATAAAACTTGTGCCTAAGTTGTACAAAATGTCTCTATTATTCTGTATGCCTCTTTCGAGGAGGAAAAACATAGAGAAATAAAGAGTTAAAATTTGCCACTAGTTTTGTATGCTTATTGGACTATTGGCATTTATTTTATTTCATTTAAAAATATTTTATTTATTTGAAGATTCATATGACTACTTGCAAACACCATTATAACAAGGTACTGTTTACAGATGGTTTTTGAAAGTGATTCTTTCAGTTTATTTCAGGTAATCATTAGTGATACTCTGCTTTTCTGGGAGCCACAGGTTTCACTTGTACTTCTGTTTATTTGGGGATAAGTAATCAATGACACAAAGTACTGTGGCTTTTAACGAATGAAAACACAAAGGGGAAATTGTTTTAATTATTACTCCTGTTACTGCTGGTCTTCAGTATCTCAGGCTACATGCCTGCTGAAGACCAGAGGTACTTCCTGCAGAGAAGTTGTCTGATGTTTTACCCAAGGCAGCTTGGGAAGCGGTAGAGACAGTTTTGTTTCTCTGGTTGTCAGGGCCAATTAAGTGGCCTGATGTTGGAAGGGAGGGGAAAAACAAGAATAGCAAGAAAATGGGGAAATTTTGATACTGCTTCTGGAACTGTTGGTGCTTGCTTCTCAGAATAATGGTGTTTGTGTTTTATTTGGGTAATGTCAGGAAGCTTCACTTTTGGGTTTAGCTTGATAGTGTTCAGTTAGTGTTACAGCAGCAAAAGTCATGTTGCTCTTTTCTTCACCTAAGTATTGCATTGCTACAGGAAAATCACAAAAGTAGCACAGTAGGTACCGAAATGCCTCTGCCCGGATGATTGTGTTGTTACAGTAACCCAAACAATCCTTAATTAAATTTCTCTGGCTGCCATGAGTGTTACATGCACTGAGATGCTGTTTCATTATGTTTTCCAGGGCCGGTGTACCCGAGAGAACTGCAAATATCTCCACCCTCCCCCACACTTAAAAACGCAACTCGAGATAAATGGACGCAACAACCTGATCCAGCAGAAGACAGCCGCAGCCATGTTTGCTCAGCAAATGCAGTTCATGCTACCGGGCGCGCAGCTACAGCCAATTGTAAGTTACAGCTGTTGATTGGGTTCACGCTGGTCCAGATTTGTTTCCTGTTTACTTCTGGAGGCCTCAGCCCTGTGCTTGAGCTCAAATAGGCAGATCTTCCTTCTGCACTAACTCAGGCAGCATCTGGGTGGGTGCTGAGTACTGCCTGAGGGCATCCAAGTGTGGGACTGAAGAGCTACAGCAAGTCTGGCCTTTGGGTTGGTCTCATCCAGTCTCTGTTGTCACACACTGTAAGCAGAGGGCTGTGTGATGCTGCCTCTGCATGTTCTTGCAAGGTGTGGCCCTCCTTTCCTCTGATAACTACGTACCTGTGAGATTCAGGGCATCAAGTGGAAGCATCTTAGTGCTAGCTGGATTTTTGACCAGTTAATTCATGTACATCTCAGAAATCGAGTGTCTTGATTCCGGTGGGTCATGTTTTGGATATCTGTTTTGCACTGGGGTGAGGATGCTGGAATTCTTCTCTTCTGTGGCAAGAAGCCAGCTGAGTCCCTTGGACCAGGTACATTGCACTCAAGGGCTAAAAACAGGGAAGGTGAATCCCACCCAGACTGTAAGGTATTTATGTCTGGGAGTGAGACAGATTTCATTGCAGTTTTCCCAGAAGAGAACTGTGTTAATGTCACAGACCTGTCATGGTTTTTCACAGTAATGCTGCTTTATACCTACAGCAGGAAAGTTTTACTTCTCTTCAGGTAGGGAGGGAAGCCTGTGGGAGATAGGTTTTTGCAGAGCAGGTGGTTTGATGAAGCCTTCGTTAGCTATCCCTGCTGTGGGCTATCAGTTAAAGCAGGTTTTCAGGCTGGAGAACCCTGTTAATGCCAGGGAGAGAACGGCTTGTGCTTGCTGGCTGGTGTATCTGGGGAGAGGCAACAATTGTCTGCTGAGTTTGAGTCTGTCACTGTGCGTATCTTTAAGAAAATGTCAAAGGTCTTGAAGTAGCTCTTCAGTGCTGACATAAATAAGCTGCACATTTTTAACTGTGAGCCTAATTAGGAATTTTCCATTCAAAGTCATGGCTGAATGTCTTTCCTGGGGCAGTGTGCACTTGATGTGCAGTTGCTGGGTGAGGCTCCTTGGGCTGTGCCACCCAGGAGGTCTGACTAGATCCCTAGGACAAACTCTTCTAGCCTGAAGACATATGAGTCTGTAAACCAGCCTGCACTTGGCCTCGTGGTGTCCCATCTACAGTGCCTGGCTTCTCTGCGCAGATGGGGCTTCAGACTCAGCATCCATCATCCCCCTTTTGACAAGCTTGGGTATCACTGGTTTATCTTTATAAGACATTGAGGGAGTGTTTTTCCTTCTCAGAGGCTATTGTGCTGTTCGCTATGGGAGTTTGTGATGATGCTGTGCTTCACTCTGCCACTGGACTGAAGCATTTCTGCAATTTGGCATCCTCTTTCTTTCTTTCTTGTGAAGGCTGTTGCATGATCATCCTGCATGTGCTAAGCTGTATCTTCACCCTGCCATGTAAGATAGGGAAATACTGTTAATTCTTCCAATTTCAAAGGTGGGAAAGTAAAGCAGAAAGGAAAATGGGCCACAGGAAGAATCACTAGTAGCTCTGGATCTTTAACTCAAATCTGCTGCAATCTTTGCACCTCTTTTTGTGGAGTTTGCTTTTCACCAAAGTGCATGTACACGAGAAGTAAATCCTGAATTCCCACAAAATGGTAGCACTGGTTTCCTAGCCCTGTATCGAAAGCAAACCTTTCCGGTTTGGGGTTTTCCTCTGTGGGGAATTCACAGTGGACGCTCTTTGGCTGGCTATTCAAAATATCTTTGGGATTTCCTCTTTGGAAAGTTCCCATCTTCCCACTTTGCAATCTTGCAGGTCCAGTTCACTTCTACCACAATTTCTCTGCTGCCTTTTAAATTGCCTCTGAGACTGAATCTGTTGCTTTGTCTAGTTAGTGCTCTCATTTCAGAGGTAGCCTTATCTGATGAGAAAGGTCCCTGGTTTCTAAATTGTGCCATGAGGGAGACATGGGCAAAGAAGAAAAATAAAATTTTGTTCTGCGACGGCTGTTCATTTCCTGCTTTCCCACACTTTGCTCAGAGTAAACGAGCTCTTGTTGTAATTCCTGCTGCCCAACTTGTTCCACACCAGTTTCAGGACAAACAAGAGACTGCTCTTTCACCTGCCTTTGATTTCCCAAAGATGCTGCCAGTGGAAGCAGGCTTTGAGATTTTTTTTTCTTCTCTCTCTAAATGAGAAGGGTGGGGCCTCCTTCTGGCTACACATGAAATTCTTCAAAGCAAAAAGCATTATATCAGATGCAGCAGCAGAACAAATCCCATGTGATCAGAAAGCTGATCAACGGTATGCCTGCTTAATTGGGATGCTTGCCAGAGACAAGATTTGAAGCAGTATGTTTAATAGCTCCAAACGATAGCTGAATGCCTAGACGTTTAAAAGTGTGTTTTCACCAGAAAATCTACTATGTAAAAACAGTACTTAATTTAGCAGCTTTGCATCACAATTCCTGAAGGGGCATCGGATGTGTCTGTGTGTGAGCTTGCATCTAAACATTCACCATCAGATCTTCTCGCACCACTGCTGACATCCAGCGAGAGCTAATCTTCCCATTGAACCCACAGTCAGGACCCTCCTGATGCCTGTTTAATGAAGGCACGGCTTGGAGAACTGTGTCCCAGGTGGGTTGCCTGCTGCACACTGCTCACAGAAGCCTACTAGGTGTGAATTAATGGTTGCTAGCGTGAGCCTATTTCTCTGAAGTCTCTGGTTGCTCTCTGATGTTGCTGTTAACCATCCATGCAAAGCTGAGAATCACATGAATGTTTGATGCCCATGATGCAGTTTTAAACAGAATGCTTCATGCAGCACTTAAAAACAAGTCAGGCAAGGACACCGAGGAGAGTGCTTACTCTGTATGTTATACTCCTCTTAGAGGAACCTTGCAGAGATCACATAGGTGCCAAGGAGGAAGGCTTTGTAGTAAAATTTCAACTTCTAAAAGTCTAAATTCACTGCTGGCTTTGGCTGAACTGTGTTGGAAGCTCTCTGGGATGGTTTTGCCTATGCCTCTCTTGAAGACCAAGTGGAAGTCAGCTTGAAGGTGGATAGAGCTGGGTTCTGGCATTGATATGGAGAGCCACTTCAGTCTATGATCAGATGCAGTTACTTTGAGATGTGTGTGCAGAAGTAAGGACACCAAAAGATGATGCACTCTGGGCCTGATCCACACCCTTTTCATTTTGTTTTATCCCTTTGCAGCGGCATGAGGCAGACTTCTGGAGCTGGCCGTGGAGGTGCTTCAGCACTGACTCCCAAACTGCCCCAGTGGTGCCTGGTTGTGGCTTGCAAAGTGCTGTCCTGTTAGTGCTGTCTGAACAGATGGCTGGATAGAGCACTGCAGTGTTGGTACAGCTGCCTCTGCTGCCTTGCAGCTGCTTCTACTGCTGCCCTGGGAAGTTGTTTCCCCTCTCTTCACTCTTTGCTTTCAAGCCCTACATTTTTTCTTCCCGTCACGCTCTTTGTAGACTGAACTGTCTCTCCAGGTGTCTTGACATCACTCAGTCACCTGCACCCCCAATGACGACCTGATGCAGGCTTTAACCCACCCTGTGTCCCTCTCCTGGTGCAGCAGGTCTCTGCCACTGCCCCATGGTACCGATCGAGGGGATAAAGCACAGGCTGACCAACTGTCTTGGCCAGTAACATGGAGTAAGTGCAGCAGATTTGAACTGATATTTTGGGCACGTGCTTGCTCCATGCAGCAAAAATCTGGTCCTCTGGACCTGTAGTCAAAGGCATCCTAAGAATGGATAAGCACAAGTACTTATGCCTGCCTGGGAGCTGGTATCTGCCAGCAGCTGGTGTCGTGGGGCATTTACACCAGACTTTTATGCAACAGCAGCCCAGCCTTTGAGGTAGGAGTGTGTCTTTGTGGTCTGACTGGGGAAAGAAGCGTCTGTGGTAACAAGCAGCTGGACACTTTGTCCAGCTGGGTTCACTCCAGCCCGCTCAGCCTTCATGCTAAAGCGATTGTCTTGCAGCAAGTCTCATGCAGTTGCATTGCATGGGAACACAAGTTTTTGCTTTTTCGGAACAGTACCACTTGTGTCTTCAATATCAGGGTCTTCAGCCTTGTCAGTACAAGATCCTTATCTTCTATATTTCTATCACCAGACTGTAATAAAAGCTGCCTTTTTTTTTTTTTTTTTTTTTTTTTTTACTGGGTCTCTCATTTTCAGGCTTTCCCTTTTTAGGGGCTGAGGTAACTCAGAATCAACACTTCCCGCCTGAGGCAGCACTTGTGCTGTGCTCAACAAAACACCAACCCATCCACTGCCTTCCTCTTCACACCCACTCTGTGTTTCTGCTGTAGCTTTAGCACAATTTCTGTTAGGCAAATCGAATGCAACTTCTAGTTTGTTAACAAAATCAGCTGTTCCAGGTCATATGTCATTCTGGTGACACACACTCCTCCCTTGGACAGTCCCTTCTCTGTGCTCACACCTCCAACCAAACTCTTCCTGTGCTCTGGGTCTGGGCAGAGCTCAGAGCTGGGCAGTCAAACAACGGTTGCAGTGGACAGAGCCGCCTGAGTCTTTGGCAGGTGTTCCTCTGCAAGATAGTCTCTCAACACCCATTTCAGCTTTTTTTGTTCTTGCAAGCATTTTAATGTTTAGTAAACGAGTCTTGTGAGCTGCTACTGGTTTGAACCCCTCTGCTACTACATGGTAACCTGTTTACCTCTGCTCAGGAGTTACTGGTGGTGTTTGCATATGCTAAGCTTAATAAAAGGCAGCCTGCAAGGAAACCTGCCCCTGTATTTGCTGAACTTGCAAGAGCTCTTAAGGGGGGACAACCAGGGAAAGTGGTGATGTTTTCCATTAGGCTGTTTTGCCCCAGAGCATACCAGTACTTGTACAGACATCAGGCTCCTAAGTCTGACATACATGAAGTTTTCAGGGAAAAGCCAGTTCAGTTTCTTCAGACTGACCTGGTAGAGTTGATCCCTAATTCTGCTGCAGCCAGGCTGCCTGCTCCCAGGGGCTTCCCTCTGTGCTCGGTCGGCATGGGGACCTGCGGGCTGCATGCCGTGGTGTCCTGCAGCTCTGAAGGTGATCATCTGTGCTCCCAGTCATTAAAAGGAGCCTATTACGCAGGTCTGTCTGTCATTGAACCTTCTTAATACTGTCCAAGCTGGCTGTTGCCTGTGTCGTAGCAACCTGTGTCAGACCTCACGCTGCTCAGGCAGAGCTGATGGCCGTGCTGATGCCTGGCAGCTCGAGGAGGTGTTGGGACTGTCCCACAGTGTCTTCAGTTTCAGAGACTTCACCCAGCCCACCAGGCTCTTCTCTTGCACTTGTGTTTGTCAGTCTGTACTGCTCCAAGTGATTGGCTCAATTTATAGTGGCAGTCGTTTGGAGTTTCTGATAATCTTTAAGGCAAGCTGAAGCTTTCAGCATTCCCACAGAGGCAAGTCTTCTGCCCAGATGCAATCACAAGAGATGGATGGGAGGTATGTTAAGGAGCAGAGTGCTGTTGGGAGTAGAAATTGCAGTCGGGTTCTCGCTGCAAGGAAGAAATTTGCTTCTATTCCCTCGGGACAGGCCTGGCACAGGGGACCTGCACAGACGTAAAGGGAAGAAAGATTTGGCTGGCAGCATCTTTATTACTGGTACTGATGCATAAGCCAGACTGGATTTCCCAATCCAAGACAGGCAGCCGAGGCTGGCAGTGAGCACAGCCCATCTTTTCCCCTCATCAGCAACAATAAATACAGAGCTCCCTGATGCCAGCTTACAAAGGAGCAGTTTTCAGTGCATTTAGCATGCATCAGACTCAGACAGACAGTGTTTTTAGTTTTAATGCACTGAGTGAGGTCTGCTCATTCTCTGGCTGTGCATCTGGATTTTAATACAGCCTTCCCCCAGCTAGGCCTTGCCTCTGCTCTCCTGGGTTTCCTGGAAGATGGAGCCCTGGGTTGGGCTTAGGCTCTTGTTTAAATATGGGGTTTTCTGGGAAGATCTGCTGACAGATGTGGCCTGAGGAGGGCTGGGGAGCTGCATCAGCCTCCAGCAGGGCAGGAGGGGAACGTGCAGGTCTCCCAGTGACAGTGCCTGCAAGGCTCCTGGGTTTCAGTGCCCTGCCCTCGGGCAGGGTGTGGAGCTGAGCTGTAGCTTTCAGTCAGCAGCATCAGGTGCATGGTTCAGGCAGGCAGAATAAACAGCTAGGAAACCTTGGGAATGCTGGAGCAGATGCCAGGCAGGGCATGGAAACAGGTGAATAACTAGTAGCAGGAATAAAATAAAAACCATCCAGATCCTTCATGCACCCCTCTGTAGGCCCCAGAACCGGGAATAAATAGCACTCCTTAATTGCTCTTCATGGACATTTCTTTCACTTGCTTCACATCAGGTTCAGGTCCATTACCTTGTGATTTGTGTTGCTCCCAGTGAAGAAAGGAGATGCCCATGACAGTACGGTCTCGTAGATGGGGCTGTGTTTCAGGGAGCAGGACCTGCCTCCCAGTTGTAGTGGTTTTTGTGGAGAGGCTGGTATATAATCTTTGGGAACATTTCAAATATCCTCCTACATGTTTCTGGTGAATTCATCCATTGTGAGGCATTGCAAGCCCCCAGCCTTACTCCCTGGCTCCACAAATGCCCCAGCATCTTCCCCTTGAGCAGTGGGTCAAGTGCCTCTCCCTGCATCCACGCTGCTCTCTCAGGATACCTGGGATTCCTGCTGTATTAGGTGCTGGAAAAACATGGAGTAGATTTGCCCACGTATTTGTGAAAGCTGCATGTACTGCAAGGTTCAAGCTACTATGGATGCCTAAAATAAGCGCTGACAATGTGTGTCAGGCCCTAGCATAATCCCATGCAGACTGGCCAGGCTGAAGGAGAGCCTTAAAATAGAATTAACAGAGTGCGTTGTGACAGAAGTACAGCGAATGCCGTTGTAATTTCTGGTGCTCATAGGAAAGAAAATAGTCCAATGCCTTCTCACTAAAGTGTTCAGGGAGTCACAGTGTTTGAAGATCCTTAAAGAGCTTTTCTAGCAGCAAAAGGTGTAATATGTCTGGGAGCCACTGAGAAGTGAAAGAGAGAAGATGATGATTTAATAAAGGGCTGTGGACTGGAGGATCTCTGGGTTTAATGGTTAGTCTCCCATGAGCTGAAGCAGGGCTTGGGTCAGGCTCAAAAGAAGGAACATCAGAGATCATTATTAGAACATTATTTGGTTCGCTACACTTAAAACACAAAGGCCCACTGATTCAGGAGGCTGTGTCTTGTCATTGTGGAGGAGAAAGTGGGATGTATGCTGGAGGTGACCTGTCATCCCCTTTCCTATCAGCACAGGGGCTGTTGCTGTTGCTCTGACCCTAAGAAGAGGGCATCATTAAGCTAAAGATAGGTTAGGTCAGCTTAGCTGGTGTTAATGTGGGTTGGTTTATTCCAGACCATGACAAGCAATGTGTTTTCTAGTATGTCAGAGTACTGGGATGAGTGTGCTTTCAGGAACCAAACTGGTCATGTACACTTTCTTTCAGAAACCCACAGGACTGGACATACAAATACAAAGGCAAGGAAGGGGTGATGCGAGTGGCCAAAGATATGCCTAAGGCCATTTTGTAAGCACACTTGTTTTATCACTAAGCAGAGGCTCTAGTTACTGAGGACAGGGTCATGTATGCCAGCAAATGTGACCAGGCTTTAACTGGAAGCCAGAGTTTCCAGTGGAACAGGTGACAGAAGGAAAAAAAATAGTTGCAAGTCACGGGCTGTTTCCCCTGGGCTTTGTTGAGCCACTGTTAGCAAAGTAGAAATGCTTCCTTGCAGGCTCTTGCCATCTCGGTGGTCGGGGGTTACTTTACATCAGCTGGAATTGGTTCCATTCCCAAACACACCTCAGATCTGGTGCTTGAAAGTTTCACAAACTCCCTGACTAAAGGAGCTATTCACAGATTTAAAATTCAATACCTGCTTAGGAGTTTAGTATGATCTTGCCTACCTAGGAGGATGGAAATTCTTCTAACAGACTGGAATTGCTGAAGTTCAGGCAAGGGAAGCTGGTCTGGCCACCTGTGCTCTCCTCTGCTCTTCTTGCAGGGCCTGCCTAGGGCGATTAAGGATTCAGGAACAGTCAAGGTCTTTATGGCCTGATGTTCTGTCTCCTCATGGGAACATCGCTTCTCACAGCACAGGTGGGGTCCTGTGGGGTCCAGGTGGCCCACCTGAATGAGCCATCTCACCTGGCACACTCTGACCATGTTGCTTCCAAGCCAGCTACCCATCTGCTCTTGCAAATCCCTGAGGTCTGGCATATTTTGTCACTAATGATGTTGGTGTCCTCTTGTAGCCATTCCCATGCATGGAGTGTAGGCGCGGGATGTTCCTGTAAAATGGCTTTTGCCTGGAGGATGTTGACTGCCTGAAACAAACCTATTAGTGTGCAGAATGGTAGACCTTGAAGGGAATCAGAGCAGAGATGCCTCATGACTCTGAATGATCCAGTTTGTCTACCTGAGCCAGACTATCCATGGTAACGTGAAAGTCAGTGCAGGTTTATAGTAAATTCAACCATGTAACTAATTGGGTTACCTGCTTCTAGGTCCTGAAGCTTCAGTTTACCTTGAGGTCCCTGTACAGCGTTGTGGTGTAGACGTACGGAAGCTGAGATATTTATTTGGAAATGAGAAGTCTGTTTTATTTGGGCCTGCCCTAATTGCTGGCATGAAATCCTTAATTGTGTCATTAGGCTATAAAGATCATCAATATGCTTTGATCTGACAAATAAAGATGCCTTGTGTTCAGGATGAGTCACAAATTTGTGAGTCAGGAGAAACGAATAGATCACAAGTAAATGGCGATAGATGAATAGATTGAAGAGCACAGCATTTTGATGTTGCTAATCAAATTGTTTAAAAGGATTGAAGTGCTTCAAGGCTTTGACTGGATAATCCAAGACAGAGCTCTTTAACTAACATTTTGTTTTTCCTTTTTCTATACACAGACAACGTTTCCTGTGACTCCATCGCTTGCAACAAGCCCCACCATGGCTTTTAGTCCCTACCTGAGTCATGTCTCTCCTGGGATGGGCTTAGTTCCTGCAGAGCTTTTACCAAATACTCCTGTCCTGGTTTCTGGAAATCCTACTGTTACAGTACCAGGAGGCTCTGCTGGGCAGAAACTGATGCGTACGGATAAACTGGAGGTATTTGGACATCTGATTTAATACAGCTAAAGGGAATGAACAGGGCATGTGGGTCCAACTGTTGCACTCTGCTAGAGTGACCTCATGCAGTGCAGCACAAAGTTAAACTTAGACCTCTCCTAAAACCAGGCTGCTGCTCTCTGCTTGGGCAGACTTATTTGGGGACCAGTCCCAAAATCTTATGAAGTTACTGGAAAATTGGGAGTCCTCACTCTTCTGATTTCAGTAGGCATTACAGCAGGCATAGGATTGTTGTTTTCTGTGTGTGATCTGCCACGCTTACCAACAAAAAAAAAAAGGCAAGTAGATAGTCTGCCCTTTAGCTGAGCTGAGTGGGAGATGTTTTGGAATGAGAACAAGAGGGTGGAAGTAACAGACACTTCCCTTGTCTTGAGACAAGCTCACTAATTTTTTACAGAAAATAACAAGCATTATGCTGTTGGGATTGCTGAGTATGGGGCATTGGAAAGACATTTCCCCTGGCAGGCTTGCCCTGACAGTTGGCTGGGCATGCTGGGACTTAGCGTTGGAGGAGTTGTATATGTCTTTCAGACCCTGAGCAGAGGCTCTGTAGGAAATAAGGGCTGAGGACTTGAATGCAGAGGCTCCTGCAGGTGTAAATTATAACACAGGAAGGTAGCGGAAAAGGGTGTCATTTCAAAACATATTGTTTTGTGTTGTGTGCTTTGTACTGCATTGCTGATTGCTTCCTTTCTCACGTGGTGTCTCACCTTTTCCTGCACACAATCTGATAGCATACCGGTATGTGATTTACGCCACTGGCTATAGGCATTAACAGTGCTTCTTAGTTCTTTCATACCTGCAGACAAGGAAGCCTTGAAGATCCATTTTGTGAAACCTCTTTCTCTACCTTTGCTGCTTCAGTGCTCATAACTTATGAGGAGCTGAACAATCTTTTTAAGGCTATCAGTTCTGGCAACTCCTTATGAACACATTGCAGTGCAATCAAATGCACTGTCATGTAACCCCAAGGTCAGAGTGTTATTATTGAGGGCAGTGAGACTATTTACATGGTTCTTCGTATTTAAGAATAAGTACCTGTTGCAAATACTACAGCTTGCAACATTTAGAATTATAAGTCCTATCCAGGAGCATGCTCTATAAAATAGATTTATATATTTATATATATTTATATAATTCACCTGAGACACAAATGGCAGAGTTATTAAAATCTTTATTAAAAGCTTTAGAGGCTGGGGAGGAATACTGAGCTCCTTGAGTTTTGGCAAAACACCATTGACTTTCCAGGTTCAGGATGCAGGTCATTTTCCATTTTGTAGGAATTCTGTACTTCACTTACATTTGGTAATTGGCATCGGTAACAATGAGTTTTCCTCATATTGTGAACCAGTTCTGAGTAGCACCACTTGCCCCTGTGACTGTCTTAAGTGGTACCCAAGAGCATGGATTTAGAATATACCCATAATTTAATCAGCCAATTCTGTTGAAAATAGTAAATGAAGAGTAGCATGATGTCTTTCTCAACAATGTGACTTTCTTTTAAGGTTTGTCGAGAGTTTCAGCGTGGAAATTGCACACGTGGTGAGAATGATTGCCGTTATGCTCACCCTATAGATATTGCAATGATAGACACAAATGAAAATACTGTTACAGTTTGCATGGATTACATCAAAGGTCGATGCTCTAGGGAGAAATGCAAGTACTTTCATCCCCCTGCACACCTGCAAGCCAAAATCAAGGCAGCTCAACACCAGGTGAACCAGACAGCTGCAGCTGCAATGGTAAGTAGAGCTCTTATCAAGCTATATTTCTACTGCTGAGTGATTTTGTTTGTGTTATGTGTGTCATTTGCGGAAGAGAAGAGTATTTTGTAAATTGCTGAATAGAGAGCTGAGAGCATGTGCAATGTGAATCCCATCTTTCCATCCTTTGTATGTGCTTGCTGTAGCATGAAGCACTGAGTGAGGCAGTGCCATCTCACCAGTTAGGGATGCAGTGTTGAACCCTGTGATTTTCTGACAAGACATCATGAGGTGACGTGCATCAGGCCTGAAAGCCAAGTTCAGCAGTACATGAAGCAAACACCTTCCTGCTAAGACGCAGGTGTCAGGTTAGCTTCCTCAGTACACAGTGAAAAGAAAAAAATGTTCACGTTATAATACATCCTTTGCAGGGGAATCTTGGCGCGTTGAAGTCAGTAGCAAAATTTCCACTTACTTCAAAGCAGACAAGATATCAGTTGTTCCAGCCTAGCAAACAGAGGAGGCTTGTGCCTATTACTTTTGCCAAGGCTTAGTGAAATGACAAGTCTCAAATCAAGGATGGCTTCCTGATCTGTTTGATACTTAGACCCTGGTAAGGATGGTCCCACCTGCATTTTAATTTGAATCGTGACTTCTAATATCTAGAATTATAGAAAGTCAAAGAAAACTTACCAGTGTGGATCAAATTCCTAGGTGGAGTGAATGTTTGCCATTCTGTTGACTTCTGTTTAATGACACCTTCATTCTAGTTGGAAACTTGTCTTCCAACAGTGCGTTAGAAAAATCTAGTTGCACTGTTGAAATTGTCCAGAGTGGAGACAATGTTGCTGTTATGAATTTTTCTTGTGCCCTCATGGCAAAAAGGGCCAACAGCATCCTGGGCTGCACTAGGAAGAATAATGTCTGCAGATCAAGGGAGGTGATCTTTCTCTTCTCATTCCTGGTGAGGCCATAACTGGAAGGCTGTAGCCAGTGCTGGGCTCCCCAGTGCAAGAGAGACATGGACATACTGGAGTGAGTCCAGCAAATGATTCACTCAGATGAGTAGATGAGTATTTCAGATGATGAAGAACTTGGAGCATCTGACACATCGGGAAAGGCTGAGAGAGCTACAAGTGTTGGAGAGAGGGATGGGAGAGGATAATGAAGACAGAGGCTTACTCTTCTCTGCAGTGCTCAGTGAAAGGACAAGAGGCAGTGAGCATGAATTGAAATACAGGAAATTCCATATGAGTGTAAGAAAAAACTTCTTTACCGTGAGGGTTGCCAACCACCAGAACAGGTTGTTCCATCCTTGGAGATAATCAAAACGTGCCTTGGTGCAGTCCTGAGCAAGGTACTTCAGTTGACATTGCTTTGAGAAGTAGGCTGGGCCCTTCCAGACTCATCAGTTCTGTGATTGCGTGAATAACTAACATTAAAAAGGTTCTTGCCTCCTTTTTGATTGAGAAGTAAGGATACTAACATTTTTCTAAATACCTTTTTTTAAGACAGTAAGAAGGTTGCTTATCATTCATGGTGAAACATAGTACAAAAAAGGGCAGGATTCACAAATGTTTTTCTGGTAATATCAACATTACCTGGAATGTAATTTGAAGAACCAATTTATAAAGCAGTATTTATCTCTCCTGAACAGTTTATTTGTTATATTTCTTATTGGTTTTATTATTATTGAAACTAGTCTGTATTGGTCTGTTGAAGAAGACCCTTCTGAAATTAAACTCTAGTGTTTTTCACAATTGACGCTTTACTTTTTCACTAATTATCTAGGACACTGCTACTTAACTAAAGCCAATGCATGTTTTATTCATGCTGCTGTCTTCTCTTAAAAATGTAATTAACCTTATTTGTATGCTGTTAACTAGAACCTTTAAAATATTTATTGATGGCTTGTTGCATCACCCTTGCCACCAAAACAGCTTACATTATTCATTGACTTTTCAAGGTTTGATGCACTTACTGTACCTGTTGAGGAATAAGACTTTATTAAAGCGAAGACTGGTGCCCAGTCTTCTTGGATCAAAAATCACATGCCAGACAAATGAGTGTAATAAGCCCTTCTAAAATAGATTTGGAATGATTTCAAATCTAAATTCAGAAGACATTTCTGAGGGACACAATCCTGCAGTTAACTGTCACACACGAGTAGTAGCTCTGCTCTCTGCGACTTGGCTCAGGTCTGTGCAGCACAGCCATGTGAATTGGGTCAGGCTCACTCCCAGGTTCAGGATCACACTTAAGCAGTGCTTGAACCTTCCTTCTTTACCAGTGGTCCTTTTCCTGCCACGAGCCCTCCTGCTGACCTCCGCATGTAGCTGCAGAATTAGGGCTGGAGCCCAGTGCGAGTCCACGTGCAGGCGCTAATCCCCAAGCACTCCTCACCCGCTGTGCCAGCTGCAGTGAAAATGCTCTAGGGCACACACCCATGATGTTATTTCTTTATTTTTTGAAATTTACTGAGGCAAAATAGCTGAGTAGCCACTGGGCCAGGTAATTACTCTGACATCCCATGTTGTGCATGCCTCGTCTTTTAATATATTGTATAATGCATTCATTTTTATTTTTTTCTCTTCACCTCCCCAAAATATGGCTCTCTTGACACACCTCTGCTTGCTGTTTTTGTTACTGTGCTTGACCCCCCTCCCTGGCCCATTGCCATCATGTGCTCGCTGCCTGCTAATTAAGACTCAGCCAGCTGTCAGATCACTGAAGCGACCGCTCGAGGCAACCTTTGACCTGGTACTTGGACCTTTCACCTTCTCGCTTTGCACGTAACCATCTGCATGAAAGCCTTCCTTGCTTGGTCTGTTGTGTTAGTGCCTGGGGAGACTGCCCATCCGGGTCAGAAATGTTAGTGTCCTTTCAGACATGCCGATCCTGCACCCACACACCTCCCATTAACCATGTCAGCTTTTCCTCCCAAAGCCCAGATATGTTTTGGAGGCACAGAATAATCCTGAGGGGCCTTTGTGGTGGCAGGCAGCTCAGGGCTTTGAGTGATTTTTTCCAAACTACGGCAGCAGAGTTTTGGTGAGGATTTAACTCCTTAGGCCTGCACTGTGCTGGGTATTCCAGAGGATTGGGTGGTGCAGGATGGATCCTGTTCCTGCCACTGAGGACAGAGAGGCTTTTTGTGGTATGCCCAACAACATGGCCTTGCCCAGCAGTGTCATGCTGGTGCTGCCCTTGCCATGATGTTCTGTTTGATGGGTACAGACCAAATTTAGGCCTTCTCCAATCCCGGCTGTTTCCAGCGTTGAGAGAAGCGGGGAGAGCTAAGCAGCATCCCACAGATTTGTGCTGGGAGCTGAAGCAGGTGTAAGGTAGGACTTTGATGGTGTGTTGGGTAAGCTGGGGAGGCCATGGCTACTGCAGCTGGCTCTGGCTCTGGTTCCTCCCCCCATATCAGCAAAAGCACCTGGCTCTGGGTGCCTGTTTGCTTCTGCCTCAGGCATGGGATATGCTTTGCAGCCTTCTGCCTGCAAATTGCCTTCATGTAAGCTAATTTTGATTATTTTCTAAGCCCTGGATATGTTTACCCATCTTTCTGATCCTCATAAGGCAAAAGCCATCCTCCCAGCCTGCTGTCAGTCCTGTCTCTGTAGAAGTCCTGTCTCTTCTCAATCACCTCAGTGTGAGGGATTTAATACATCCTAAAAAAAAAAAAAAAATCTTGTCCCAGAGACATAAGGGGAAAGGGAAGAGTGAACACAGAGGAGTGTTGAAACCTTGAAGCCACTGTTGCTCGCCATTGCCAGCATTGGGAAGCACAGCTGATCTGCTCCCCTTCCCTTCTGGCTGGGCAGATTCCTTGTACGAGCAAGGGCTCCCCCACCTTTCTCATTGCCTGTTCCTCACCCCCAGGCTGAGCAGGTCACCTTCCCAGGGGTCTCAGTGAGATGAATATTCCCTCCAATGCCAGTCAGGGAGGCCGTTTTTCCCAGAATGTTAGCATGTTTCTTTAAGCTCTGTTTGGGGAAAATTTAAATGAAAAGAGGTTGTGTTGAGTTTGGCCAGAGGCAAAGCCCCTTTGGCAACTTTGCAAGACTTGTGTTGTGTTTGTTGGTTGTGGTGGTTTTTGTGTGTGTGTGTGTGGTGTGTTTTTGTGTGTGTGTTTTTATTTTTATTTTAATAGTCAGCAGGCTTCCCTGTTGTAGCTTTAGACAGCAGCATGAGGAAATCTTGTTAGGGGCCAGCTTCCGCCAGCAGGCTGGAATTACACTGTGACTGACACAACAGCCTCTCAGTGCTCGCTGCTGGCACAGGCACAGCCCCAAAGCCAGCTCAGACAGTGACCTACGTAGTGCCTCGCTGCCCTTGCGGAGAGCCACCTCGCTTAGGAGACAGTCTGGCTGAGAACGGGAAAGCCTTGTTACTCCCCTTCGCTTCTGACCTTCCCTGCTAAACACAACCTGAGCAGATAAGGGACTTGTAATAGTCTTCCTGCCTTGGAACATCTGCACATTTTCAGCTATAATGTTGGGATATGTCACCTCCTCTGAACCCTTTGTGAAGGCTGCACCAGAGGATGATTTATGGTGCTGATAAGAACACACATAATCTTTAGAGGAAACTGCTCGGATTGGTTCCCCTGCTTGCCAGGGAATAGGTGCAACCTCTGCCCTCTTTCAAATCGTTCTATCTGTTGTGACTTGGACTGGAGCAGCAAGTCAGATACAGAGCCAACCCCTCTAAGCTAAGTGCAAAGGAGTGAAAGTGTGATCTGCTCCCAGGAGATACGGATCTGAGGGGAACTTTGAGGCGCAATTAAATTGTTTGTTGCAAAGATTTAATCCAGTTCCTGTCTTGCAAAAAAATAACGAGAGAGTTGTTAACCTGCACGTGGGAAATCTCGACTTAGGGCATGCATTGCATTTTTGTCTGTCATTCAGGCTGATTTACTTCTGTGCCATGCAGAGAAGTGACAAATCTTTTTGTTCAGATACTCATATTCCAGCAGGAATGTGGCTTTCCCAGCCCCAAAATGGGAGACTGCCTGGCATTTTTGTAGTGGGAATTGTTCGCTAGGATCAGTTTGGGCTACTGGATACTGAACAGAAAAAAAAAAATTAACCCCTTCATTAATGCAAGTGGCCTGATCGTGTTACAAAAGTTGCATATCTGTGTGCACGCAGAGACAATAAGAATCGGAAAAGGTTACTTTCAGCTCTCAAAGGTTACTGCTACATCTCTTTTGACTGAAGAACAGAGTGCAATGACAAGCAGCATCGTGTACCAAACAGCAGGGCAAATTGCAAAGCCTTCACTTGTCCACTCTAAGTAGCTGCAGTGGTAATCAACTCAAGATTTAGATAGATTTGCAAAAAGAGGGTTTCTGCAGGGCGTGCTCCAGTACAGATGCTTCCCCAAGAGCTGGTGTGGGAGCAGGACATCCAGAAGGCTGTCAGAAGAGGGGCAGACCAAGATGGGCTCTGACTCTTGTGCTCACGGAGCTCAAGTGGCAGAGCTGGCCTCTGGGCTACACAGCAGCCACTGCAGTGTGCTCACTTCTTTAGAAGACTGTAGAAATGTTACATTTATTTGGACTTCTCCACCCCAGCTGCTGTGTAGGCATTTCCCAAAGGTGCTGTTCAGGCAACAGAAATGGAATTGCTGTAGCTGCATTCTCTCCCATGCCCCTTAGGGGCTGAAGCTGGGTAGGAGGAAGCAAGGTGTTGGAGAAGACGGTAGGGCAGGCTGTTG
Organism: Nettapus auritus; assembly: GCA_011076525.1. Taxonomy (NCBI): domain Eukaryota; kingdom Metazoa; phylum Chordata; class Aves; order Anseriformes; family Anatidae; genus Nettapus; species Nettapus auritus. The sequence continues at coordinate 8,232,628 of CM021768.1, forward strand.
TGCCTTGACATCCCTTTGGCTTGTTCGTGTTTATACACCACCACTGACTGCAGTGCTGGGCTCAGGAATTGTCCCAGGTGTACAGAGACAGCACTTCACAGTGAGGTCTCAAAGCCTTCAGCCATTCTGCTTTTGGCACTGACAGTAGGGATAATGAATTTTTTGGGGTGGTGACAGCCTTTGGCCAAGAAGCAAGGAGTCAAAAGTCCATTACGTGCCTGGCACAGTAGCTTTGCTATAATTAGTAATCTCATTTTTCTGAGGCAGATTTTGGAAAAAGCATGTTTTGCAATCAGGCACAGTAAGAAATATGGATTTAAGCAGCAAGTTCTTCAGTTACTGTAAATCTGTAAAGCACCTCTGACGTCAGTGGAGTTACTACATTCTCTACAAGCTGCAAATCTGTTTTGTGACTGCAGGAACATTCATGGAACCATCATTAAATAGACATGATGTATATAAAGACAGATTTAGTGTAGATATCAGTGGGGGCTCCCCTAAAAATGGAAACGCTTAGATCTTTACCTAGAAGACCTCATCCTAAAATATAGATCTAAAGCATGAGACTTTGGTTTCTGTCTGAGAATGCTGGCTCATGTTTGACTGCTGTCTCTTGATACTAGCCAGAAGAAATCTAGAAAGATATCATTAAGTTGTAATGCTGGCACTGGATGTCTGCTAGCATTAGCAGAGGATGTGTGCATGTCTGAGGACAGTTTTGCAAATGCAATTTCTTCTACTTATTTATTTATTTTTTTAATATTAAAGCTACCTAAAAGCCACCATGTGAATATCAATAGGTTGGAGTAATGTTTTGCCTGGAAGTATGTTGCTTAACGTTTCTCAGATGAGCAGTCTCCTATAGCAAATTAAATTTAAAGTGAAAACTGTTTCTGGATGGTGACAAACTGTTGCAAGCTTTTGGTTATATTCTGTTGCGTGTTGATCTTCATATTTTAAAATACCTCTTCCCTTGTCTTCCCTTGTTGTGTGTTGATCTTCATGATATTTTAAAACCTCTCTTTCCTTGTGTCGTTTATTACACGTACTGTGTGTTCGTAGCCTTAACTCTTCATTAGCTAAACCTCCTCTAATATCCACCCTTCACTGTCATTTATTCAAAAAAAAAAAAAAGGAGGAGTGATAACCCTTTGGTTCAGCCATTGCTTTGCTACATGATATAAAACACATCTAGCAGAAATGACCTGATTCTGCATGACTTCCACGTACGTAAATCTCATTGACGTCAATGGGAGTGTTACGTGCAAAAGGACTGCAGGGCATAATTAAAAAGGACCCTTTTCTATCACAATGTGGAAAAAAATGTGTTTTTTGCTTGGGTACAATGAAAAGCTGTAAATCATTAGACACGTTTCTGTCTCCTAAGAACCTGACATACTACTTTGCTGTTGAGACATGCTTTTTGAATGATGACTACCTTACTGAGAAAAGTTCCTGAGTTGGGTTAATGCTTTTTACCAAGTCTGATCATGAAACAGGTTTGACGGGCTGGAAGAAGCACTGTGTGATGTGATAGAACAAAAAGAAAGGATTTGCCTGATAGCAAGACCCACCCAAATCTTGTTCGAACAGCAGATTTGTCAATGGCTTTTTCCACTGTTAATAATGAGCAAGCGGTATTTAACTGTTGGAGGCCTTCTTCTAGTGCTGTGCTACTAGAAATTGGGAGCCAGTCCAAATCTGCTGTTTGTGAGCTGTGCAGCTGTTGCAGGCAGCAGAGAATCAGGCCTATTCTTGGCTATGTTGCTCAGCCTCACTAATAACAAGTGGAAATGCATTGTACTATGAATGTGACATTATGTGTGTAATTGGCAACAGCTTTCACTTTACCACCTGAACACACGGGACATCTGCATACAAGAGCGCACACTCCCACAAATGTACATGTCCATGTAGGCAGGTATTGAAATAAGCAGAGGCAAGCATCCCTAATTTTTCCATGGTACTTATTACTTATGCTATTTTTTTTTGTTTTTAAATAGTCATCTACTGTGTTTCTCTTAGCTGGTATGTTTTTTAAATGCTTGTTGCCTGCAATTGTGCTTTGTGTTATCCTGTCCAGATGATCACCTCTTCCCTTCTTCCCCCCTCATGCCTTTTTTTCCAAGTCGGTCCTACTGAAAATCTTCCTTAGTGTCTCCTCATCCTGGACTCTGCCCCTGTCTCCTGGTGCATTTACTAACTGCTTACCTAGTGAAGCTGTGGTTACACCTACAACTTTTACTGTGATTTAGCTGCTCTTCTATTTCCTGTCTGCTAAATTGATACAGTTGCAGGCGATTAGCAGCCAAGACCCCCTATTATTTATTGCATGCTCTGTCTGCTTTTGGGTCTCTTTTATATTCCACTTGTCTTTAATGACTCCCTTATCCACAGGCCCTGCCGCCTGGTGCACTTCAACCTTTACCAAAGAGGCCAGCACTTGAAAAAAACAATGGTGCCACCACAGTCTTTAACCCAAGCGTTTTCCACTACCAACAGGCTCTAGCCAACATGCAGTTGCAACAGCCTACGTTCATCCCTACAGGTAAGTGTTTCCCCATCATCATTGCTTTCGTTTTATGGCCTAGACATTGAGCTAATAAGCAGATTTATAAGAGTCCTTCGCAAAAGAGTATTAGTGTATAAAGTTTAATGTTAAAAATCAGTGGAAAGTTAATGTATGTTTGACGTTTTTCCTTCACCTAATACAATTTAGAGCTTTTCACTTGTAAAGATCCCTTCTTAGCCTTTTCTTTTTTTTTTTTTTTAAAGCAGTCAAACTAAGAAAAATGTCTGCATGTTTCTCAATTCACACTTCCTGTTTCTCCTCCTTATGATTCAACTAGTTAATCCCAAATTAATTCTTTGACTCTTGTGTAGCTATATTGTGGACTCATGTTAAAATGTTTGGTGGACCTCTGTGTAGAGCTGTCCATTCACTTCAGGCTGCAGGTATCTTCCTAACCTTCTGTCTCAGTGACCTACATATTCCAGCAGCTGTGATGTTTATGGAGGGAATGGCTCATCTTTAGTAAATACAAATTACATAATCCTCTTTAAAGTCATATATTTTCCTCTTGCTTGTCTTTTGACCAGTATGATAACCTAAGATTTTTAAAAGCAATTTAACTTCTAGCTTTTATTGTACCTTTAAGGTCTCAGAGTAAAATCGAAAGATGCAGTTCAGTAATTCATATAAAAACTGAAATACTGACATGGCAGATGAGACAGCTAACTAGCCAATTAACCTCTTTGCTGCAGCCAAATTAAAACCAAAACCTGCTTAAAGTAGTAAGTACTGAAGGTGTCTGAAAAAGGAAATATTCCGGAGTCAATAGCTCATTTTTAGTATCATTATTTTCATTGCAGAGCATATGAAAATGAATGCCTCAAGTTTTTAACGTCTAATGCTGTATTCGTATGCCAAATTTTTTATTTACAAAAACATAAAACATCTTTCTCTGGGCTGGCCTTGCAGTGAACATGTAGTGGACCCGGACCTTGGCCTTGCCATTCCCTGAGGTTAGGGGAAATGCTTTAAGAGATACCCCAATATTGAGACCAAACTGCATTTTAGGTGTGAGCATGGATCCAGAGAGCTGAGACCTAAACATTGGATTCATGTGGCCTGTATGTTATGAGAGTACTTGGAAATATTCAGAATTCAGTAGACACCAGAATGTTTTTCAAGGGGAGTGGGGTCTTGTATGAAGAGATGGATGGAGGGACTATGCCTTGTGCTCTGCAAAGTGCTTGTGGAGTAGATTGGCTACACCAACCTTACCACAACTTTTTCAGATGCCAACTAAAATACAACTTCAGAAAACAATGACACTTTCTAAAAAGCAAAGTCTATGAGCTGGCTACATGCTTCCCTCCCTTGAGTTCGCAGTCTCCAAAGCTGACATAAAGACCTACGTTTCTGATGCAAGCACTATAAATTAGCTTTTACCCAGAACTCTTGTAGTGCTGTTGTGCCCTGTCTCATGGGAATAGAATTACATGCAGACAGGTGTGTAACAGGTCTGTTTACTGGCATCTGCTCTCATCTGAGGACATCAACACTGGTCAGAGGAGTAAATTTCCAGTCACAGAGTGAATCTCTGATGAATTTACACATCCACATTTTCCCTTCCTGATGCATCAGGCTGCAAATCTGGTCTAAGCCTTTGCAGCACTCTTGAAAGCAAAGCAGAGAGGTGGCACGTAACAACTCACCTGGCTGGGAGTGGAAGTGAGTAGTCGTTTTTGTTAACTTCACCTATTCAGTTAGTGAGAGATCAGCATCATGGTTTCCCATGGAGCCAGGGGGAGTCAGAGTGAATATTGGAAGTGGTGTCAGAACTGCAACTGTTTCAAGTCTAAAAGCAACTGCCTCTTTCAGCTTAAACTAGAGACTTTGAATCCCAATCCCTGCTTTTAGGAGTAAATTGTTTTTAGAAAATTGGTTTTAACATGAGCGTGTTTTTCCTATAAAGCAAACTTGTCTGTTGACATCAGAAAAAAATCAACACACTTGATACCAAAAAAAAACAAACAAACAAACAAAAAAAAAACCACCAAACAGCCCTGATTTGTCAGATAGGTCACATAATCTAATACCAGGTTGGAGGAGAAATACTTTTTCTACTACCCAAGAATTCAAGAATTAATTTGGTTTGCTATGTTCTCTTAAAACTGAGTTTAAACTATCTATGTATCAATATGCAGAATCTGTTTTGCATGTGCTTAAATTTTGAATGCTGCAAAGAGAATACCTGCTTTTTAGTTAAAGTGATTTCTAACACTGAAGCTTCACTAATGAAATATCCCTTTTGTTCATCTTTCCACGCTTCAATGCATGGTGTGCAGGGTCAGTTCTGTGCATGACACCCACTGCAAGCGTTGGTAGGTTTTTCTACACAAACTTCTCAACTTTTCCTAATCTGAAAGAGACAGCAAATTAGTATGCATCAGTGAGAACCTGGGTGGCTGAGTGGTGTGACTGTCTATCCGCTGTCTTCTTTGAGGCTTAAATGGTTGTATCCCTTTTAATTTCTGTGCAGTGCAGTGTTTCGTGTGACTAATATGAGAATCCAACTCGATGCATTCCCACCCCTATTTAGTTCTGTTGCAGACACAAAAATCTGTCAACCTAAATGTCTTTATAACCCATTTAAGTCATCCAACAAAAGAAATATCAATGGGAGGTTACTGTTGGTTTATTATTTTTGTATCAGGTGTATTAGCATTCAGATTTTTGGTTGTCCTTCCGAGGACGTTTTAAGAGACTGTTTTAATAAAGGCTTTAAGAAGGAATGCATCCAAGGTCAGCCCCTTTACCAGAGCAGGGTGCTGCTTGTACAGTGAGTAAAGAAGAGCTTAAACTGTGGACCAGCTGAAGATTCATTTCTTTAGTAAATTGTCAGCTATGCAGGTACAAGTTGCTGTGAGGAGGTGCCAGGGATGCAGTGAGGCTGAGAACATGCTCTCTGCTGCTAACCTTCAGTCTCAGGATCCGGCATATGCTAGGAACCTGTGTGGGTCTTTGAGGGACCCTCCCCTCTCTCTAAGGTTGCTGGGTACAGCAGGATGGGTGAAAGCTGAGATTTCATCCTCCAGCCAAGGTTATGCAAGACTGCAGCCATCCAGGAGCGCACCTGCTTCGGCCAGAGTGAGAAAGAGGGAGCAGGAGCTTTGGGGAGAGAAGAGAGCAGGGCCTCCAGGGAACCATTTGGGGTAGCCTGAAAGCCAGCAGCTTTGGCAGAAGTGGCTGAGCACTCTGCTCTTGAACCTCCCCATCCCTCCAGGCTGCTTTATCCACCTGAGGGTGATCCTGCGGGGCAGGAGGCACAGGGTTATCCCGCTGCTGAACCCTGTGATCACTCCTGCAGGCCCCAGCTCCCAGTCCCGGTGGACTTTGCTGAATCCCATGTCTGTGCTGAGATGGGCTGGGTGGGAGCACACATAGACAAGCTATGGCTGTGGATATACCTGGGTGACTGCAGCGGCCTCTGAACTGTCCCCGTGGAAGACCAGGTGTGTCTCCTGGGTTTTGGTGCCAACAAGTTCACTGCTGTCTGCTGCTCCTCGCACAGCTCTTCCCTGGCCAGGAGGAGAAATCAGTGGCTGCAGGTTGGAGTGATCCAGGGCAGTCTCCTCCCCATCCTTCCATGGGTTTGGGGGGTGGCTCTGTGCACCCCAAGAGCATCCCCTCCAGCTCCGCGCTCCATGGGAAGTGCAGCTTCGAAAGGCTGCTGAGCTCCCTGCTGCTGCGTTGTCCTTTCAGATGCTCTTCCTGCGAGTTGTGACCGTTTGAATGCATTCGTGAATTTCTCCCTCTCGGCCTCCTCCCCTTTCTATTCCCTCCCACCTCGCAAAGGGGGGGAATTTTGCCAAATCCTCTAGAATTAGAGCGGAAAGGAAGCACGCTGGATTTGTGCGGAGAGAGCTCGGGCTGCTTAGCCGCTCGTCTGCAGTGCCTTCACCCCTGTACCGTGCCGAAACGTCCCCGCTAGAGAGAGGCGAGAAAACCCGGTTGAAGAGCCGATACGCGGCTGCTGGCCCGGCGAGATCGTAGCTGTGAAATGGGCCCCGCCAGCAGCTCGCTGCAAAGTGCATCACGTACCTCTGGTTCCTGGCGGGGACGGGGAGGGGAGGGAAGGGGATGAGCTTTCCAAGGCGGGTGGGAGGGTGCGCTTGCCAAAATGTCCCCACCCAAAGGAACGTGCACTGGCTGTGTCTAACTCCCCACGGGTGCAAGCTGACGTGGGCTTTTGCTAGCACGGGCCCCCCCCCCCCCCCCTGGAAATTTGGCCCCCGGAGTCTAATACATCATTGTTCTGCTTATAAATGTACTAAGTGTTGAGAATGTTTTGGTTTTTTCCTTAATTATAATTGTAATTGGCTTTTCCCCTTCTCTCTTGTTTATTTTTTTTCCCAACGCTGTCTTGCTTTGCACTGTGATTGCATGCCGCGCCCCGATGTGTCCTTCATGACGATGTCACATGGCTTGTTGCTGTGATTCCTGCCACGCCCCCAAATCCACCACATGTTGCCATGGTTACATAAAAAAAAAAACAAAAACCGCTCCACCCTCCCGTATGTCGCTTCCATGGTTCCCTTCCGAAAGTGCCCATGATGCACGGTGCTACGCCCACCACTGTGTCTGCAGCAACAACTCCTGCCACCAGCGTCCCCTTCGCTGCAACAGCTACCGCCAATCAGGTTTGGCCCTTTCAATGGCTTTCTTTCACGTGTTCAGATCTCGAGGACCGGGCGAGGGCCGGATCCTGCTCGGCTCGGCACAGGCTGGGGCGCGCAAGAGGCAGCGTGTGCGTGTGTGTGTGTGTGTGTCTGGGGGATCGGTGAGGGGGCACCGGTGCTGGTCCTGCCGCGGCGGCTAGCCCGGCTGGAGCGTAGGGATGGGCGATCCGCAGGGGTGTGCGGGCTCCTGGAGGTCTGGGCGCTTCTCTGGCAGCGTGTCCGGCTTCTCCAAAACCCCCGGGTCTTGAAAAAAACAGGCTGTAAAGCTCCCGGCACTAACTGTCGCACTAGACCTGCAGCACTTCTGCTTTCAGTCTCAAGCAGAAATACCACCCCGAGCATCCTTCCCCTGTGGTATTTTGGCATGTCCTCTCCTGGCTGGAAAGTGGAAGTGGGAACATGAGGAGGCCTACCCCAGGGCAAGATTGGACTCTGAAAACAATCCCCCCATTCCCCTCCCCCCCAAAAAAAGAAAAACGGGAGTGAGGCAATGAAGTCTGAAGCTGATTTACATCAGTTACATGTCACCCATCCCTACAGAAATTACTCTGGATGTGCAGTACGTGCCGTTGTAGCACTGCCATAAGTGTACAGGACTTCATGCATGTCTGCCAAGCCATAATTCTCTCCAAAACTTTCCTCTGAAGATACTGGGTTGTGATGGCTGCTTCCGCACCAGTCCTGAACTGTATATGCACAACGTGTCCTAGTGATGCTTCCTGACAATTTGGTGTGCCACAACTTATCCCAGTTAGACCAGAGAAATTTCAAGTGCTTTCCCCACCACTCCCCAGTACCACTTGTAGCATTTTTTAGTTCTTTTGTCCTGCTTTCAGGTTTAGAGCTGTAGCAAAGAAAATGGGGTATCACTTCATTCAGTAGGATGGATGCTATTAGGCATGCTGAACGCCAGCGTTATCTCAGGGGATATCCTGTAGTCTTTTGCTAGTGCAAGGTCATAAAGCTTTCAGAAGAAGTTTTGCCTGCATAAGTCCTCAGCAGTTTTTTACTGCTTGCAGTAGGTATTGCTATTCTTCTCCTGTGCTTTGTTGTAATTTTCAGGTAGAGGAGGTCTTACTCATACTTGTACTGGTCATGAGAAGAAAACAGAGATTTCCGTGCAGTGTTGCTCTGTGGCTGTATGAGTCTGGACAAAGTTATGCTCCTTATGTTTCAGCCAGCTAGCTTCAGGGCATTTTTGTCTTACTTGTAGTCCATGGAGTTAAAATCCCAATACAATTACCACCACTCCACGAGGCATCAGTAGTGATGCAAGCGTGTCGTACTTAATGTGTGGCAAAATAAAAACAGCTTGGGAATGGATCATGTTTTATAAGACACTGATGTACTTAGTAACCTGAATTTGAAGACGGAATGAAGAGACTTTTCTCGAGGCAATGTTTTAATGTGTTGTGTTCTTTGTTTGTTTTCCTGTAGATATCCCAGTTATCAGTAGATGAACTGAGTAGCAGCATGTTTGTTTCACAGATGTAGAAGTTCCCGATAGAACAGTAAGTTGCTTTTTGGTATTTCTCTTTACGGTGGAGTGCTTTGTACAAGGGCACTGCATCCCCCAAAAGGGGCTGGTTTGGGCAGAGGGACTGAGCCTGCAGGACCCCGGTGGCTTTGCTCTCTGCCAAGTCGACAAGAAATTCAGCAGCTGAAGCAGAGATATGGACCAGCCTTGTGGCTTACAACAAGCCATGTTTTGTTGTGTCTAAAATATCTGTTTCGTGGTATTCATAGCCTCCTGTCTTGCATCCCCTTGAGTCTGGCAGTTGTGTTTACAAGTTACTCTTGCTCTGCACAGCTCCCAGCTGCCTGTAGGTGCCTCAGGGGGTTGTACTATTGATGGTAAAGACTGCTCTGGTAATGAGTCAGCTGAAAAGGGGAAACTTCTGTTTTGCTGTTAGTGGCATATTCCTTTTCCTGGGGTAAGCAGGACTGGGTCATCAGCAGCTGCTGTGCATCAGCAGGACTGGCTTGGTATGGGCACAGATCTGCTGTTAACTGCAGTAGAGGCCTGGCCCATGACAGTTTGCTTTAGAGGTCCTCGTACCTCTTTAAGATGAATGCCACAAGCAGCATCCTTCACACTATATGGAGATCCTGGGCTTCTCTAGGCTGCTGAGTTTCTCTGAATGGGAATAACAAAGTTGGTTGTCCTTTTCTTTGACTTACAGAGTGTTTTATGGCCTTAGCAGCAGTCATTTTCCCATTGCTGTTATTTGTAAACATTAGCTAATGTTCATAAGAAAAAAATCCCTTGGGACTTTTAGTTCATTGCTGTATTTTTCACCCCAAGGCATGAAAGAGTAGTTCAGCCACTTCAACAAGAAATCACCAGCTTTTCCCAATGCAGGCCATTTAGTGTACACAGATAGACAACCTATTTCTTCCATAGGTCACATTTACAGGCAAGTACTTAAATGCTGGAAATTAATTTGGCAAGCAATTCTCTAATTATATCTTTAGCAAGTGACAGAAGTTACTCATGTTGGTGGTGGCCCTTATCTCTGGTGACCTAAATAAGCTGTTGTATGTATAAATGGCCTGCTGACTGTGGCCGTGGACCCCTGTTTGTCTAGGGGTGAACACTGAGGTATACCTGTCAGTTGAAAATGTTCTGCTTTGTACAATGTATTGCTCTCCTAAATGACAGACAGACGTGCCACCTGACACGTTACACTATTTCCATAACACATACAAAACAGTTATTAAATTCACACTGTCAATAGCTAGTGATTTCAGAGTAGGAAAGGAAACTCATGAAATATGTTTATTTAGCAAACAATGAGCATGGTACAGTCTGTCTGAACAAAGCATCAGCCGTGCTTTTAAGGACAGTGAAAAATACTTACCTGAAAGAAGTAGGGTCAGCATTTTAAATGTGATGGGTTCTCTTGGGGATCAGTCTACTGGGCATGGAAAGCATCTGTGTCAGAAGACAAGCCTATTATTCATGATTATGTGTATGACCCACCGGTCTGCCAGAAGCTCTTGGCCTCTCAACACCTCACAGCTGCAGGGTGTAAACCCCCTTCACAGACTGGTAGAAAAGGGCTATTTCCCCCACTGTCAGGAGCCCTTGTGTTTTGGTCCCATTCCTGTGTTGCTTCCCACCATATCCATGTGTAAACTAAAGGCCAGCAAATCTCTCAAGCACACATCGTTTCATGCTGCCACCCAAGCATGTGAAGTTGTGCATGTGCTCAAGTTTTTTTTGCCAGATAAGGATCTTCATTGACATTTCTCAGTGCCAAGGGGTGAATTCCCAAAGCTGCTGTGAGTGGGAGTTTTGTTATAGAAATACTTGCTGCTCTGGCAGATGTTGTTCTTTTTCTCCATGGTTGACAAGGTCCTGGTAGCTAGGCTGGCTAGCCTAGCTCTTTACAGGGAGGATTTTCACAAGTATATCCAAGGAGAGGAGTTTTGCTCCCAGAAGAGGGTAACCTGAGCACAGGGTTTGTATGTTCCTATTTTGTCTCCGAGCCTGATTCATATTTGGCTCCCTAGGATTAGATTTTAATGTGAATATCTGTGGCTGCCTTCAAAGGAAACAGGAGCCAACAGTGGTCAGGGATTCCTCTGGTCCTCTCATTAGTCACTTTCCACCTGCCTTCTTGTCTCACAAATGGGACTGTTATTTTCCCCACCTCCCTATTTCATAAATTGTTTTTTCAGCATGTGTGAAGCACACTGGAAATGGAAAGCCCTAAGTGCAGATTCAAGAGGATGCCAAGTGTGTTATTAGTAGTTTCATCCTACATCAGAAAATTAAGGGAATAAAACATTGTCTCTCCACAACATACAAATGGCAACCTGTTGGGCAATGCAGTGGGGATGTAGATGTATCTTAGTAGAATGACATTATTGAAGAAAATATATAGCTAGCTTCACATTCTTTCTTTGTTCTTTTTTTCTTTCCCCTGCAGCAGACCATGTTGAAATTCTGAACCGTAAAATTATGGAGCACCAGGACTTCTTGGTGGGAAGCTGCGCATGGCCTTTCTGTATATATTCCCTCTTCCCTTCTATCATTCTCTACCACCTCTACAGTAAGCCTGTTGCAGCCTACATGTTAACCAAAAACTGATCAATGGGAATGTCAAAAAAAAAAAAAGGAAAAAAAAGAAAAAAAAAGAAAAAAAAGCACTATAGAAACAATTAACAAACAGCGCTCTGTTATATGAGATATACAAGTAGAAAAATATAATAGACTTTTATAACACATTACTTTAACACACTTAATCATTTTATGACTACCATCCTGATAAGTGCATCTGCACAGCGGACTGTTGGTTTACTGTATACTATCGATGGATAAATGTTTGTCTTGTTTTTAAAGTGTTATCTTACTGTTTTGTTTACATCATAGTCTATTGATTTGTTTTAAAGTGTACATCATTATCAAGTATACTCAATACCATTTTTTCATTATTGTTATGTCTTAAGTTTTCATATACTGTAGGTTTTATGGGGTTTTGTTCGTTTTTTACTAAAAATGTTATTGTGGGAAACAGGAATTATGTGCTTGAAAAACACGACGCAGGAATGTTCTGCCCTTTTCTGGATTTTGCAGTTAATGTCAGCTAGAGTTGCTTGTGTTAAATGCTCCTTTTATCATGGAAAATTTGCCTTCAAGCAGAGTCTCCAAATTTTTAGTACAAACAGTATGAAAGGACAGCTGTCATTTTAGTCCAGTTCAGGGTATTTCTTTAAATACAGTGAGCTCATTCTGGAAACTGAAGAAAAAAGAAAAACACGAAAACCCAATCTCAGTAAGGGGATAGGAAAGATTTGGTCAGATTATGGTAAGCATCAAGGAATTTCTGCAGTTCTGTTGTACGTTGAAGTGCATTCTCAGCTGCAAACGGCGCACAATCTTTCTTGCTGTTTTCATGGTGCAGTGAAAAAAAAAACAACACATGGATAAGTGAGATGGCTTCAGGTGGGCAAAGATGCATTTGCATTGGAGAGAAACAAATGCCAACTGTTAGCTATAAAACATGTAACTGGCCCATAATCATGACATAGCCCAGGCTGGGTAATACCGTGAAGACTGGGCTTGTCTTCTCTAAGCATGCTGAAACATTTCTGCCTGAAATCTTCTGTGGCTCTTTGCAATTTTGTCAGCATGCACCAATTCTTTAATCACCATTGTTCATGATTCGGTGATTTTTCTCAAGATCTCTGGCCCTTTAAAGCAAACACAGCAGTAATAAAACAGAAAAAAATCGAAGCATAAGCTTTCTACCATACATAAACATTCTTTTTAATGGGGTTCTTGTAGGTCAGTGGATGTATTTTGGCACCTTCAACTTGATCAAGACCAACGTTTGTCACAACCAAGGGCTAGTTTTCAATACCTCCTCATCAAGCGCATGAATAAAACAGCTTCCAGCTGAGCATGCTAGGCAGCACAGCCTGGTGTTGTGCTGCCTTGCTGAACAATCTGGCTACACAGAATGCATTTTAGTTCAACAATGCAGCTAAATTCATCCCTGTCATAGCTCTGTGGTATCACTGGTATTATGGAGGACATGGATTTGCTCCTGTAAATCCACGGACTCCATGAACGTATCAAGTGCTAGGAGAAAGACAGTCATTAAATACAAGCAAGAGACAAGTTCCTAGTGTCCTGCCTCCCTGAATTCACAGTGGTCTTGTAGAGTGCCAAACTCTGACAAACAGGTTATATTTTCTTTTCCAAGTTCCTTGGCCTTGGTTAGAGAATTTCCTTGCCCCCCTCTCCTCCAGTGTGGGCACAGATACATTGATAGACACCTACCTACATGGACCACAAGTGATAAAGGGGCGTGTGGAGCACAGGTTTGTCCCTGATGAGGCTCTGACCAGCTGCTTGTGGCAATTTATTCATAGCAAGAACCTTTGAAGTGTCCAGTTCAAGAAGGCCTTGAGCCAGAAGGGATCTTTCTATTAATTTCAGCAGGCTTTGAACCAAACCCTGGAAGAGGGGGAAAAAAACACGTACCACTAACCCTCAATCATGAACCTCGTGTTTTGACAGTCACTTGTGTCTGTAGCTGTTTCCCAGCCATCACTGTTCAAAAACAAGATGGTGTTGCCTGAAATTAGTGACTCTCATTTATATTGGCTACCACATACCTGTTCTTTTAACCACTGAGTTTCTGTTTCCCAAAACCATAACATTGTTAGTGGAAAAAGTGGATTTGAGTACTTCCTGTTTGAAATTATTTGTGTATCAAAATGGGTTTTGCACAACCTGTGCCAGTGCCTCAACAAAGAACAGAGCTGATCTTCTTAAGCCAGAAAGGATGCATTCAAGCTTGTATGGCTTTATGAGTTAAAGGAGGTTGGAACTTTTTCAGTGCTAAATGGATTTTTGTATATCTTGACACTTTGATGTAACCTCCTATTTTATTTATCTACTTAAACATCTGGCATAGATGTGCATAGAATGTAAACCTAGAATACAGCTGTTTTCACGTCACATTTAAAGCACTGAAAAAAAAAAACGTTTAAGGATTATTTTTTATTAAAGAGGTCCAATGAGGGATGTTCAGGGTAGTTATATTAGGTGCCACAACAGTTTTTATATTGCTGGCAAATTTAGAGTTAATTTGTAAATGAGTTTAAGGAAAGAAAAGCTTGAAGCACTAAACTTCACCAAATTCAAAACAATCTCGGCAAAAATGCCATTTTGAGGTAGCACTATTTAAACTAGTTGTGCAATGACTTGCTCTAATTTTCTTTGTTCAAGAAAGAAAAAAAAAAACAGTCGTCAGACTATAAATTTCCTAAATAGACTATTACAAAGTCACCAAGCTAGTTAGTGACTCTAAACAAATGTCATAAAAGCATGAATATCATCCTTTATTTGACAAGAGATGTATGTAAGTTTGTTTAAATCAATATAATTTTAGTGACATTTTTATAAGCTTCCCACTTTCCATGAACCTATATTTTTTATTTATCCAAAGTTATTTCTCTTTGTCCATTTCTCTCAGCCTTATGCAAACAATATGCAAGAAATGCTGAAACTTGGATAAAACGGGTCATGCAGAGGGAAAATGAAAGCTGAGATTGATCATTTTCACGAAAAGGTTGTTAGTAGTTTCAATAATAAGTACTACTACTAAACTGTAACATAAGCAGACAATAAAAGAGGGATTTAAAATAAAATGGATTCATAAAACTATTAAGATTATTTTTGTTAAATACAGTGTTTTTAGTAGTTTGGAACATGATTTCACAATCAGCCGTGTTTTTTAGTTGGAAGTTTCTAGCTGATGATTTTTGACTTTGTATTTTTGCATCGTGATGTTCTAGAAACCATTACCTCCCTGGCCAGCCCACGCCGGCCCCGTTCCTGAACACTCTGAAGCACTTTCCTCTCTGCCATACGTGTCATTTCGCACTGCACTCGGAGTGTTCACGAACAGCGGCGCGGGCGGGCTGGCCGCGCGCTCTGCAAACCACAAGCGCCGTGCTCCCGCCACGGCTCCAGCAGCGTCTGCGGAGCTCCGGATTCCTGCGGCGGGGTCCTCCCAGCATGCGGTCGGCTGCAGACCACGGCGAAAGTCCCGCCCGAGCAGCTGGAGCTGTGCAAACCGTACAGGCAGCGATGGAGATGGGTATGTGTCTCTTGTAAGGTGCATCGGGTCAGATAAGGAGACGTGTGTGTCTGATGAGATGTCTTCTCCACCTGGCAGACTCCTTGTTAACGCAGTAGAGTAGCTCTAGGACATGCTAGTACACAATGATTGAGAAACTGGAGTCCTCATTTTTTTTTTATCCCTTGTACATTTCACATACATGAAAATTGAAAAAGGTGAAATTTATGAGGAAAATCTAATTTCCCATTCCTGTTGAATGGATTTAGTTTGATATTGACCTGATTTTACCATGTGCCTGTTGAAGGCCTTAGAGTATATACTGTATGTTAAAGACTGTAATAACATTTAAAAAAATAGTTGATAGCCTAATCCAAATGTAAATATAGCTACAACACATTGTTACTAGGCTACAACGCATTAATTCATGTCATATATTTTCATTTCTTTACCATTAGTTTTTAAGGTTTTCATTATTGCTTTTTTGATATCTTTAGTAACTAATGAATTTAATTTTGAAGGAGAGTTAGAGAAAGTTTAAAATTTTTACTACATGTATTCAACCCATTTAGTTATATTCTAAACCAACACTGAAGCATGGTAAGGTATAGAATACAGTCCATAACTAGTTTGTATAGTTTACAGTTTAAGAACAAAATTAACTTTGTATGTAACTCCTACAATGATAGATTCATTGTTAACTAATTATATTAAGTTGTTGTTGCTATGGCAACAAAACTACAACATGGCTACCTTTGTATACATTATTTGTGAAATTTTCACATGTAAATTAAAAGTGATGTGTAACAGTATGAGCTTGTTAAAGGTACAGTTCGATACTGTCAGATAAAGATATGATTGAATATTTTTAAAATCCCAAAGTCCCATGTGAACGCTGAATTTGTGTCTTTACGTCACTTTTTCAGTCAAGAAGTTTACAACACATGGATTTAGAGTCAGGTTTTATAGCTTGTAGAAATTGTTGTGTGGCAAGGGTTATTCCACAGTATTTTAACTTTGAAAACACGACAGCCTGTATTTACGACATAGCGACTGGTCTTTCTTTCATTTCACGTTCACTTGCGTTGTGGGAATTCAGAATTAACCCGTTTCAGTACTGTAGCTCTGCTTGCAATTTTGGTTTGTTTTCCTGAAAATGAACACTCACATGATTACGTTACGATCAGGGCTAAATAATTAAACGTGTAACTATTTTAATACTAATTTATATTAGCAAAAACTGTACATAAGAAAAAATATTGTGGAATGACCCCGTAACAGTGTTGAAGATACAAATATGCTGCAGTTAAACTGATTCAGTTAGTGTACGAATGTGTGAGACACACCTTTTTTGCACTTATGTACATAGTCCACGAAAGAAATCCTTGGAACTTATTTTGAATATAAAAAGTCTGTAATAATACAGGAAAAGTTTGTAAAAGAGATAGGTATTACTAAGGCTTTGAAAAGGAGGAGTTTTTTGCTATAAAACTTATCTGAAAGCATGATGTTGCTTTGCTGTTGTAAAAGCTTTGTAGTTTGCCATAGCTTATTATACAGCAGACTGATAACAGGTCAGCTCCAACCTGCAGCACAGAGAAATGGGAAACAGTGCTTAATTAATTAGTAAGGTCACTAGCAAAGATTTTTTTAATCAGCCTACATTTTCAAACACACCCTAGGTCATGTTTCTGATGCTTTGTATTCTCGGTGAATCCTATTAGGACTGATAAGTCAGTGACAGCATACACACGTTTTTACTAGCACCTAATCCTATTTCTAGCTGGAAGTGTTTATCTGTTATGGGTGGCTGTCATTGCAGCAAGTGTGCTAAATCCCAGAGGGAGTTTGAACTGGTGTAACATGCTGGTTTGTTTGTTTTGGTTGTTCTGTTTTTGCTGTCTTTTTTCTTTTTTTTTTTTTTTTTTTAAACCTTTTGGGTCAAGCTAACAAAATTGAAGTGACCGATGAGCAGTGGAGGGACAGGAGCTGTTTCATACTGTCTTGGGGCGTTTTTCTCCTGCTGTGCCCCTGCCTTAGCATTCACCTGAGAGAGCCAAAGGTCCTGGTCAGACGGCAGTGCTGCACAGTGCTGCCTGCCATGAGGAAGCTGTTGGATGGATGCTGGGCAGGGAAGTGAAGGCTAATCGTGGCAGGATGGCCAGCTTGGTGGTTCTGGCTGGGTTTAACAGGCCCTGTTGACTTGCCATCAGAAGGGAGTGTGATCATCCCGCCCAGCCTGCTGAGCAGCAGCACAGTGCTCCTCAAGCATCTTCTGGGTAGAATGGGGCTGCCCGGTGGCTGAGGGGTGCGTGGCTCTGGTTCTTCTCTCCCTGTAGTTGGTGGCAGTTTAGCAGAGAGAACTGGCGCTTCCAGAAGGACCTGGGCTGTGCATTCCCTGTCCAGCCAAGGCTGCCGCTGGTTCTTTGGAGCTGTCAGGCTGCCCTCTGTGCAGCGTGAAGCAGCCCACAGCCAAGTGTCAGGAATCCCAGGCAAAGCCCTGTGCCCTTACTAGTCAGGAGACGTGGAGCTGGTTGTCCTTTTGTTCTCTGCTAAGCATGTTGCTTTCCCTAATGAAATGTTGGTCATAACAGAGAAAACAGAAGATTAATGCTGTAAAATATCCTTCCCCTGCTGCAAATTCCTAATTGCCAGCAGCCCTGGGTCCCTGGGCTCTCTTCATTCCCTTCCCACCCCTGCTCTGTTGGTTGTACTGGCAACTCTCTGCAGTACTGGGTGGTTTTTGGAAAAGCTGGAGGGCCTGTATTGACCCACTTCGTTTTTGGTTGGAACCAGTTGTGGGTTTTGTTTGTTTTTGTTTGTTTTTCAAAATGCAAACCTCAGATTTGCTTTGGTAAGGTTGCTGGTATTGCTACAAGTCTGGTCCCAGCTCTGGCTGCTGAGCTGAACACCCCAGAAGAGTGCCAGTGGGTGGTGGCACCCGGTGTCCCTGGCTGCCTTTCCTGCCCATCCCCGGGCTGGGGGCTGTTGTGTCACTGCCAAGTCACTGATCTTCAGCCACTGCTGCTGGTGGCTGTCTGAGAGATTTATTTCTTGACATCGCTGACAAACGTCCCCTACCCAGCCTGTATGTCACCACGTGGTTTATTTAAACGGGTGGTTTGATGAATCAGAGCCTTAGCATCGTGTGGTCCCAGTGTCTTTAAAACGGCGGGGAAAAAATCAGATGTCTCTTTGTGGGCGTTACAATAACCTAGATTTTAATATGAAATAATCAGCAAATTCTAGCCACCATGCTATTAAGGCTTCCCTTTGCTGCAATCAATTTTATAATCAAGCTCTTACTCATTTCTAAGATTGAGAGAAAAATACTTTGCACTATGCGAAATGAATCGTAGCTGGTAAAACTTCCTTGGGATATGAGGACGATCATGACAACACTGCTAAAATCTTTGCTAGTGATCTTTACTGACATCTCTATCATCAAAAATAACTCTATATGCCTCTCAAATGGGATATTTAAACATGCAAAATAACACAACTATTAAATAAAATGAAGTTATTTTTTCCAAACACACAACAGAGAGAATTACCTGACACCGAATTACAAGGTTCCAGTTCTTTATTACTGTACACAGATGCTATTTGATAGTGGTGGAAGCCAAATGATTTTGTTGCCATGGCTTTTGTATCCTAGCAGATGAGGGGATGATAAGACCATTCTTAGATTGGATTATGGGATTTTTTTTCTTTACAATTAGCTTTCTTTTGATTATATTTATATTTTAAATCATGAAAATGAAACTAAACTCCCCATGTTCCTTATTATATCACCTGACAACAGATCACTTTTTTTTTTTTTTTTTAATAGAGAATTGTATTTTAGGCAATCAAATCAAACAGAGAATGTTCTAAATTGTCAATTTTTAATTTAAATATATAAAAACACTTATACTGTACTGTGTAAAGTAGATATTTGAAGCACATTCTTCTTTTCATAGGCATTTCTGGTAAAACAAAGTAAGGGAAACATTAGGAATCAATTTAACGGTATAGTTTAGAATATATACAAACAATTACAGTTAGCCCTGTGGAATTGTAAGGAATTAAAATATCATCAGATTCAGACAGGCATAGGCTAATGCAATATTTCAGTTCCATAACACAATAGTTCATTCCCTCAACTGCTACCAACAGGGTGTACGCTTTGAATTTATTTTTCTTTTTGCCACGTTATATTGCTGTAGTGCTTGTACGTGCTTTAGAAATGTGCATAATGCTACTCATTTTAGTATGTTACTTCTATATTGTTATTGTTTATTTTTTGATCTTTTAATAAAGTGTATAAAATTCTTGGTTATGTTTTTTATGGATCCATATCTACATATTAATAGGAGTTTACTTTAAGAACTTTTCAAGTTCCAGTTTATTAGTCCCAATCTTTAAAGGTTCTGATGTAAAAATAATAACTAATGAATTTGATTCAATGTTATATCTAAAGTGTAGAAGAACAGAATAAATTTCTTTCCAGAAAATACTTTTCAGTATTTTGAATTCTGTAGCCAGTGCCTCCTCTTTATTGGATGCATTAGGCCTAGCATATTAAAGTTACTAACACAAGCAAGAAATTTGTATTTTAGAAAAATAAAAGTAAAACTTTCCAGATGCTGCCTTTTGGTTTCTCTTGTGCCTTAGACCTTCTGAGACACATGTGATGTGTTATGTTTGTTTTGTATTTTTCCATGCTTCCTTTCTGACCCTATCTATGATGTGATTAGAGAGGAGATCAGAGCTGTGCATTTGAAGATAACCATGAAGAATAAATTGAATATAATTCAAAGGCCTGCAGCTTTTGTAGCACAGTGATGTGTGTATTAATTTTTCTCTTTCAGCATTTGTGTCAGATACTGTTTTGAACGTCCCAGTGCAGTAATACAACAGTAATCTCCCTTTGGCAGAGTCCTGGATTCCCAAACTCTCCTCCAAGTGCCTGGCTCTTCCCCTGGGCTGCCCAGCCAAGCCTCGCGGCCCCGGCTGCACGCAGCCAGCGGGGCTGAGGTGCCTCTCGCTGCACCTGGGGTGACTGCGGCGAAGCTGGGTCTGATCTTCCTCATGGGAAGGCTGCTTCTGGCTGAGACACAGAGGTTTTGTTTCTTTTGTAGCACTGAGTAGATGTAGAGATAAGAACATCATTCAGCAGCATCTTCCCTCCTTGGTTGCCACCCGTGTGCCAGCAGCATTGCTGTAAAGGGGACTTTTGCCCCTAAACTGTCTTGAGGTCACCACTTACTCCCTAAAAGCATCAGCCTCCATTTTCCTGAGCCCCGGGGGATTCAGGTCTGAAAGCAAAGCAGAAATCATCTTTCCTTGTGATGCTGATCCTGATGTGCCTGGGGTGCCCTCTGTGAGCTGGATGACAGCATCAGGGCCAAGTCCTCCTCCAGTGAGGGAGCTGCACCGAAGCCGTTGGAGGTGCCTCTTCCTCATCCACACCGAAATGCAGAATCTGCCTTGCCCAAGGGACGGCTAGGGTTGCCTGTGATGGCACAAGGGAGGGGACGGGGCGTGCAGGGGCTCCTGATGTTCACTGCAAGTTCTTCTCTGGTACCAGTTGCTTTTGCACTCACGTGTTGAGTCCAGCTGGAGGCACCAAGCCCTGTGGCATGGCTTGGGCAGGAAGGGCTCTCAGCAGCAGGAAAGGACACCTGGAAGCCCCTGAAGATGTGGAAGGCTCTCGTCTTTGTTAAAGTCTTGAGTCGTATTTTGGCCTTGGCACCCAGGCTGCTGCAACACTGGAGATGCAAGACGACAAACGGGTGAAGACCTGCACAACAGGAGGTGTTTAATGCCAGCACGAGGAAGGGGACTGCAGCATGGGCATTGCTGGCCATTTTTTGCTACAGGTTCCTTGGTTGATTTAACTAAATCTGAGTCAGGTTCTTTGCAGCTCCTGGGCAGCATATATGTGTGTGCATGCCCAGCCAGGGATGGTATCTGACCTGGAGTCCTGCCTCATATCCCAGAACAACAGGGTGGGAGACCAGGTGAACTGTTCTGCATTTCACATCCAAGGTGCAAGCCGCGTGGATAGTAAGGATCTTGTTTCTCAAATGTGTTCAACGATCTGATACCAGGGAAAAATAGGAGTTTTTAAATAAATATGTCAGGCTCGTGGTCTACTAGAGCTGCCTGGTGGTGTGCAGAGCAGAAGCAGGAGTGAAGCTCCCAGGCACGCGCTGCTGTTCCCCATCGGCTTTAGTAGGACACGCTGTTGACTTTGAGAAAAGACAGACCAAGTCTAGGACAAAATTATATAACTGTTTCTTTTTCATCAGCCTGTTTCCCTGTCTTCTTGCAGGTTAATTGACTCTATTTATGTGTCAAGGCCACTTAGATTTTTTTTTTCTATAAATGACTCCTGCCTAGTCTGATGGCGTAATTAAATGTCTGTATTTTTTTCTGAGACCAAAAAAGAACAGGGAAAACTGAAACTTTTCTAAGCAATGGATGCTTTGGTGTTCCAGTAATGGTGTGGGACCGTTCCTGAATGGTTACTCAGTTTTCATTACCAGCTTTCCTCTGCTTCACTTTCACTGCTGCCAACACTGTGCTGTGGGTCAGTTGGAGAAACCCAAAGCTTTGGAGCTGAGAAATGTTGATGGGTTTAATTTTATGGCCCTGTGTATCAGAGAGGGTGATGCAGCCATGGCTCTTAGATGAGTTCATACCGAGCTCATCCTTTGACCAGCAGTAGCAGGAAGGGTTTTGCAGGGCTGGCAGTGCCGTGGGTGGCTGCGGGCAGCACTGGGCTGCAGGCAGGCTCCCAGCCCCGCAGGAAGGAGCCACACTGCTGCAAAGCTGAAGCCTGCTCAGGAAAGGCAGACTCCACCTCTCAGCTGACACGAGCCCAAGGCAGCCAGTCCAACCCTGCCAGCTCAGGTACGACCATGCTGAGATTGAGGTTGGGCATGAGGGAAAATGAGGCCAGAAGAAGAGAGCTGCCAGCATTTTTTTGCCAGCAAGCCAAGCGCCAGGACTAGTGCTTTATAGATGAGGTTGGATTAAAGAACCTGAGCACACCATACATGATACTGTATTTATGGCAAGTGTCATCTGGAAATATTGCAGCACCCGGCCTATCTATCTTCCTCCCTGCTGGGGCATGTTTGTGCAGGAAAGCCAAGTTTAATAAAAATCTCCATTTAGCTCTTTGGCTATTGAACCTTCAGTTGGAAACTCAGGGAAAGTATCTATTTTTCAAGGCTTCCTCCTTATTAAGATGGGCTTCTGTGGTCCAAAGCCAGACAGTTTTTACCCAATCTGGACTTAGTGCTGGATAAATACATCACTTTGATCTATTTATTATAAGGAAAAGGAGGATGGAGAAAGAAATGTTTGGCTAATCCCCTATGAGTTGTGGATTTAAAATATTTTCACCAACAAAAGCAGGCAGTTAACCCTTCCTGGAGGAGGGAGCATGCTCAGAGCAAGCTGCAGCCCATCTCCCCAAAAAGCAACACCTGTGAAGGGCCCAAAAAAGTTCCTGTGGTGTCTGTGGGCAGAGGGACTTGCCTGGAGGAGGAAAACCACAGCCCAAAGGCCATGCAGATGGGCTTGGAGTAGCGGACACTCCTCCAGGTTTGGCTTGGCTGGGCTACAAGACCTTTGCTGCAAATGCCTTTGCCCTTTCCTCCCCATTTTGCCTTTTTCAGGGTGTTTCTGCCAGTCAGTGCAGCAGCAGCAGCGCGTTGTCCTGTTCCCAGTGTCCTTGCCTTGGATCTGGAGGTGTAAATCCAGCCCAGGGTGACGGGATGTATGCAGCAGCTGCTACAGCAAGGAGCAACACAGCCAGGCAGGAAGCTGCGGTATGATGCTGCACCATTTCTTTGGAGCTGCACCTGGGTCACACAGAGGTATTTCTGCTTCCCTCTGCAGTGCATGCAAATTCTTTGCTTGTAAATGTTATCTGCACCATCCCAAAGGAACTGCTGCTGCCTTCCTCCCCTCTGTAGCCATCATGCTCTCAAAGCCTATGTTTATAATCGATGCAGCTTGTGCTTTAACACTCTGCCACCATAATTCAGCTGATCTCAGTGGTGTGGTTTCTGCTGCAGCTTCTGTGCATAAGCAGTGGCTCCAGACAGTGCGGACTCTCCAGCATGCAATGTGTCCCCGCTGACAGCCCTGTTTCTGCCCCCACACCTGCAGCGTGGCTGCTGTCTGGAAGGGCCCTGGCTTGTGAGCAGCTCCTGGCAAAAGCACCAAGGTGTCCTGGATGCAGAGAGGTGTTTCGGGTGCATGCGTGTATGTGTGCCGCAGTAACAGTATGCACAGCTGCTCTGCGAGGCTTCTGGAAAACGCCTGTCAAAGAAAAATACTGTTTGACTTCTACTGCAGAAACCCAGGCCTGAACGACAGCCGCTGTCCTTCTGTTCCTGCAGCGTGACCCTGTCCAAGGGATGTGGTGGCGAGGAGATGTGTGAGGAGATGTGTGACACACCGCCAGCGCTCGAGGGCACTGCTGAACTGCCAGGCAGGTTATGGCACGAGAAGCCCAGACCATGCCCCACGCTGGGCTCGGTGTCTGTCCCCCACTGGAGCAGGAGAAGCACCAACGGGACCCTTCCCAGGGCTCAGGGGTGTTATCTGTGGCAGAGAATGTGCCACTGCCCTGCTAGCCCCAGGCCTCACCCCATCAGGTGTTTTTTTTTTTTTTTTTTTTTTTTTTACTATTTCTTCCCTCAGTTTGCTAGGAAACATCTTTGAATCTGGTGACCTCAGGTTGAAACAATTCCCTGCCCTCTGTGCCAAATGCCAAAGGGGAACAGCTCCCCTCAGCTCTCAGCGGGGCAGTCTGGGGGACTTGGAGGGGCTGAGGGATGACAGACTGGGGACCTGGGGCTCGTGCCCAGGAGCCTTGGGGCAGGATGGGCCAGCTCTGCCCACGCCATGTTAGCACATCCTGGCTGCAAAGGGCACTCCCGCTCCATGCAGCTACAGCAGCTGCTTTATTTAATTGATTGCATCGTCCAAACGGGGTCGCCTGTCTTGTGCTAAAGCCTGGAGCAAGGAATTTAAGAGCCCAGCACTGCCTAGAGCAGGGCAGCTAATTGCAGGGGGTGACCCCTCATAAAGCAGTCATCCTCGCTGGTCCTGGGCGCGTTACTCTGTGTCCCTCGCTGCAGCCCTGCTGAGCTGAACAAGAGGAGGCAGCACCCACTTGGGCTGTTCCTCCCGGTGAGGGCACTGCCCTGGAGACTCCGCTGGGCTCTGTGCGTCCCCGGGGGTGAGATGCTGTGCTAGGGCAGGTGTTGGGGAGCCCAGCCAGAGTTTTAGAGCAGATGTGGCCCCTCAGTTGAGGGAGACAGAGGGACAGCTGGGATGTACCAGGCATTGCCCCTGATGCAGAGTGACAGTGGGAGCCTGAGGCTTGGGACTGGGCAGGATGAGGCCTTGGAAGTCTTTTTAATTCCTAGTCTGAGGGTGGGGCTGTGGCTGGATTTGGACCAGCAGGGACAGGCAGAGCGTGGCCTGTGCTGGGTGGGGAGGTGGGCTGCAGTTCCCCCTCCCAGGCTCTCACCCCTCTGCCAGCTTTGCTCAATTATGGGAAATCCTTTAAGCTTTTGCATTAGTGCTGTATTTAGGTCTGCGCTGTATTAGGACTTGGCACGGGAAGCAGAGTCAGATTTCTCACTTAATAAAGAATGTTTTAAAGGCATTTGTTGCCATGGCCCCGGCACTGCCAGCCCGGTGGCTGGGGCATGATGGGTGCTGTAGGAGGGGAGGGTGTTGGCGGTGCTGGAGGGCTCCTCACCAGCCACGCCTGGCCCTGGCAGAGCCAGCCCTCTTCCCTGCCTCACTCCCGTGAGGCTGCTGGGCTGGCAGGAGGCCGGTCCTGCTGGCAATAAATGTGTCATCAGGATGTGAGCAGGGATAATGAGTCACGGACGCCCACCTCCAGCCAGCCTGGGCCTGGCACCGGGCTGCAGGGCTAGAGCAGAGAGAGTAGGGATGCTCCAGCCCACGCTGCTGCTCTCCTCCCCTGCCGCTGCCAGCCTCTGTGCTGGGGCTATCAGGCAGGGGTTGTCCTGTTTGTGGCATTATTGACCCGTGTCTTTCACAGGACACAAAATGAGGGAGCATCCTTCCTGCCCAGTCCTGCTGTGAGGTTTCTGGCAGTGCCGACCCGGGGCTGGGGTGGCAGCATAGGGACACAGCAGTACCCCAGTGTCCTCTCCCGCCGGTGCCTGGAACCTCCACAGCTCTGCCTGCTGCTGATGAACAGCTGGGCAAGGACGCGACCGTCTATGTCCCCTGGCCTGCAAGTGGCTGGGCCAGCTGGGGTGTGCTGGCAGGAGCAGGAGAATCCTCCAGACTCCCATTTTGGGTACGCACACGGCTGTGGTTTTCACAAAGAAGACAGAAGACAAATTGTGGCTGTCTTTTGAGCAATGTTCCCTGAGTGGGCCTGGCACAAGTGTGTGCTTCCCATCCAGCCCTGCAGCACCAAGCAAGGAAATCCAAGGTGAGACAGATCCTCGCAGATCCAGTGCTTGTGGCACCTGTGTCTGGAGCAGCCCCAGCAGCAAATTGGACCAGCCCCAGCACATTCTCTCCCAAAACTTCCCCAGACTCCAAGGGGATGGAACTAACCTACAGGGCATGCAGGGACAAATTCCGTTCACTCCATCCTAGAGACCATCAGCTTCAGCTGGGCTGCACAAGCCAGGCCACAAGGCGTCAGCGGATACTGAAACAGAACTTAAAAGACTGCTAATTGCCTTTTATCCACCTCTAATCCCTAACTGAGCTGCTGCAGCTCTTCTTGGTGTGATGTCCATTCCTATTCATTGTAAAGCACTGGATAATAGAGGATAATTTTCTTTCTAGGGAACATGCAAGAATTTGTGTCAAGCAGGCATAATATGCAAAGAGCTCATGTTTAAATGATCAGAACATAGCGGTGGTGCAAGGTATGAAGTCTAAATGCAGAGGGATTTGAAACACTTCACAGTGGGGGGAAAAAAAAAAAAAAGAGACTTGCAGAATTTTAAGAGGATGAGGAAGAATTTGGCATGGGATTATTGGGGAAAAAATTAGAAAAGTGAGAATGAGAAGATGAGAACAGCCCTGGGGATGAGGCAGTTGCACCAGATCAAGGAGAGCTGCCAGCCCATGGATGAGGATGAGACCACAGATGAGCCTCATCACTCTCCCCCCAGCATCCCAAATCTGCATCCCCCAACTCCCTGGGCCACTGCCCTGTCTGTCTGTCCATCTGCAGGGCCGGTGAGGCAGTTGGCTGCATTGGAGGCTGGAAGGGAGTGCTGGCCCTGCCAGAGCCATGCTCGCTTTCATCAGCCCGTGGTTTGATCCTCTCCAGACTGGAAGGAATTAGGAAGTTCTTTGAAATGCTGAAGCACTGCTCTGCGAAACTGGAAGAGTCAGCAGCCCCTCACTGCTGAGGGCAGGGAGACAGCTGGGGTTTGGATTGCCAGCTTTTGTCCACAAAATGAACTCAAGCAAGTTCATAAACTGCAGAACAAAATGCTGGCGACTGCGGGCAACTACTGCAGAGACCTGGTGAGTCCTCAGCAGCACGGAGAGCCCCATTGAGCCTGTTGATGGCCCCTGCTGCTCCTGCTCCTGACTGGCAAATATTAGCTCTGTTTTTCAAGTCAAGAAAGTAACTGCTTTGCAACCCCATCCAATTTGAATGCTCCAATGAGGCCTCAAGGAGTTTCCCCATCCAAGTGTTTCAAGTCCTCAGCTCCTGTGCCAGGCTCCCAGAGCAGTGGGGCTCTGAGTTCTGCTGTTCCAGCTCCCCTGGTGCTGGATGCCACGTGTTCTCCAGGCCATAGCTTTCGGGGGTGCCATGGAGCTTTTTGCTGTCACCTGGATTGCCTCCAAGCAGCCAGGTGCTGTTTCCAGGGGAGCTGACAGGTTCTGGCAAGGAGGAGGCACAGCTCGGCGCCATCGTCCTCCCTTGCCAGGAAAGCTGATAAAGTGTCTCCTAATGAGATTGCTGTGTTCTCGCTTCGCAGACAGCTTTGTTAGCTTTCACAAATGCAGTCTGGGGAGAATCTCTGCCTGTCTGGACACTACTCACAGCTCTGCCAATACACTTGTCTGGGAAGTCTTTTCCTCTGGCCTCAGGTTGATCTTCTCCAGAAACATCTCAGCCCGTTACCTGCCTCTTCCCTCCAGCAACATCTGCATGCGGCGCAGTGACCTGGGGACATGGACACGAGTTCTCCTCTGGCTTTGCTGTGTGTGCGCACCCTCAGCTGCCATAGGAAAAAACTGATGGGTGTGAAGGAAGGTGCACAGGAATGGGGCACCCTGCACAGCTTTCCTCAGACCTAGAGCCAGCCCTGGCCACATCTCCCACCCAGGGCTGCTCAGAGATCTTAGCAGCCTTGGTCAGCGTGCGCTGCACAGGAGCACAGCCTTGCACCCAGCACATGTTAACGGCGTCTGCATGGAGGAATCAGCATCTAGGGGTAGCGCTTGTCACCATGCTACAAGGAAACTGTCAAGTGCAATTATTATAAAGAATACAGAAATGTTTTCGCCTATTAAGATCAACATAATATTAACGTGTTTTCACAAAACCCCATTTGGGTTGGATTTTACATTTTATATCTCCCTTCAACGGGAATAAAGCAGAGAGTTTCACTCTAATTAATTGTTAGCTGCTTGAGTCTTTTATTCCATTTCATGCACAAGTTTGCACGTTTCTTTAGCATTTGAATTGTAAATGCTGCAGGGATATGATAAAAAAAATGAAAATCCATGGAATTTTAAAAGAACTCCTGTTTGGTGTCAGATTAAAATTGCTTTATTTCCACAAATCCTAAATACATCCTGATGGTACATTAAGCTTTCCCCACCTTTCTTTTCAGTCTGGGTTTAAAACAACAGGTTTGGTTTATTTGTTCACTGCTGCCTTCTGGCTTTTGAGCCTTACAGAGACATATTTTCAGCTTCACTCCACAACAGCATTGTCTGGAAACCTTTCTACGTATTTATACAGAGGGAGGCTGTCACACACATTGGTGATTTGCCAAGGTAAAGTTTGAGGCCATCCCTGTGCGGGCATCGCACGGTGCGCGGGATGGGGAAGCCGAGTGGTGTGGATTATTTCAGCATGGACCATGAAGGGCTACAAGGAGACATCAGATCTCTGTGGCTGGGCACAGGGCTGAGGATGAGCACATGCTGAAAAACAGAAAGAGCAATGAAGCCCATCTCTAGGGACAGCCCTGCAGCTGGGGTGTCCTTGGGGATCCCCTAGACCTGGCCAGGGCAGCAGCAGAAGGAGCAAGGCTGTGCCCGTGGCTGCCCCCAGGAGCCAGCTTCAACCTCAAGTCAGCAATGACCCGTGCCTGGGCCAAGCTTTTCTAAACTGCTTGTGGCCTGGGGAACAGAGAGAGATGCTTCTCCTGCCCAGAAATCATGGTCACCTCCTTGTATCAACTGTAATTCAGTCATCCCCAAAATCAGTAATTGCTTTGGAAAAAATCCGTAGCTTTTTTTACTTGCCAGCATGCCTTTTGGTGCTACTAAAATAATGGCTGAAAGCTGCATGGCAGAAATATGGAATTTCAGAGAAAAGTCCTCAGAATTTGCCTCTGAGTCATCTCTATGTTGGCAGGAGAAGCTGGCTAAGAAGAAAGTATCTCTGCAGGTAATACTGACTGCAACGGCCCAGGATGAGGAGGCTCGGCCAGGTGAACACATCTAGACTCCAAGACATACCTCGCTGTACTCCAAAGGTGCTGAAATAGAAAGCCATCCTTATGGTTATGTGATCAGTACAAAGGGAACACCTTGAAAAAGCCTTATATGAAATGAAACCCAACACCCCGGCAGCCCTCTGGCCCCGAGGATCCTGTCCCTGCATTGCACGAACACCATAAGGCACAAGTGGATTAGCAAAAAACCACTGCAAAAGGTGAAAAAAAATGACACAGGGTCTTAAGCTGTTTTTGTGTGTATTCATGCAAATTATGTGCTCTGCTAGAGGGTAACAGGTGAAATCCTGGTGTCCGCCCTGCTGCCTTCACTCAGCCGCCTGCTGTATGCCTGCTGGCAGAGCCTGGTGCAGAGCTCGGGCAGCGGCAGTGAGTCACAGCAGCCGGCCGGGCAGTAATTACGGACTGCAACAGGCACCAGCAGCAGCCAGGCAGCGTTCACGCTTTGTCTGATGAGGAAGATGCTGCAGTACCCCCTCCAGGAAAGATGCTCCGGGTGCTCTCCCTCCTTCCAGAGGCTGGGATGCTGCTCTCTGGACTTCAGGGCAGGGCAGGGCAGGATGCTGCCCCCCATCCATACCTGCCTCGCTGCAGGACAAGGCACTGTGCAGGAGCTGTCTCTCACGTTCGTGAGATGGGGATTGCAATTATTTCTGGCCCTTGCTTGTGCCATCTGTCCATTCCCTGAACATCCCTGCAGGATCTGTGTCTTAGCAGGTTAATTTAATAAGAGCCTGCTTTATTGTTGCTGGCTGCGGGCATGGCACAGAGCAGCTGAGTTCATCAACAGCACAGAGCAGCTCAGGCAGGAATCAAATCCTGCCCAGATGCTCATTTGGGAGGTTTGTTTTGCTGAGGGAGCACAAGCCCTCCCACGAGCCGAACCCTGTGTTTTTCTCCTTAGCAGGAGCTGGGGAAAGTACAGCAGCAGAGATTAAATCAGGTCTTTGACCCAGGGAGTGCTGCACCTCACAGGTATGGCGAGACAATGCCAGTGAGGGAGCAGCAGAAAGGCATCACTGGCTGGAGGTGGCCATGTGGCTCATGCAGGGCTTGGCCATTTACGGGAGCAGCAGCTATTCCCCTCTGGAGTTTCAAAGCCTTTACATCACCAGCAATTTTCATGGCTCCAGTGCGTGGCAGCATACAGGCTGGTGAGATAACCCAGTGAACTGATGAAGGAATTACGTGCTTTAAGGATAATGAGCAATAGTGTGCACTTTGAGCTCTACCTTTTTTTGGATGTAAGATACGTAGGGGAAAGCACCGAGTGCTGTACGCTGGAAAATATATCCCAGGAACTCCAAACTGATATTGATTATACACCGAGGACCTGGAGGAAAAATCCAAGCTCCCAATCCCACACCACCCCCTTGGGCTCCCCCCTCTGCCCATAAGCAAGGCTTTGCTGGTTAAGTCAAATTATCTTAAGACAAAAGGGCTTTTTCTTTTGCTTGCCCCACCATTGTGCTCTTTGCCCCAGTCCCTCTTCCTTAGCCATTCCTCCACCCGTCTCACACATAAAGGACCAGCAGCACCACAAAGACGTGCACACAATGAACCTAAGTGACCGTGTAATCTTATTATTGTAACCCTCATCCCTCCTTTCCCCTTTTCTCTCTCTCTTTCCCCCCTCCCCGTTTGTCACCCTTGCTGACTGTGTCATGGTTAAAATTAGACAGAAGCTCCTCAGACAGTGACTGTATCTTTCTCTTCTTTCTCCCGAGCACCTTGAAAGCATCAGGTAGTTTGCAACGACTCGTGATTTATAATAAAGCTGAGGCAGGAGGCAGACGGTTTTAATGTTCACCTTTTTAGTTTCGAGCTGATTCACCAGCCACACGAGTATCTCCCGTCCTTGCACATCTACCTCATGCCAGCAATCCACCTGACAAAACGACGTCGGAGGCAGTGGCACAGGAAGGAGAGGAATTATTGCTTAGGTGTAATAAGAAGTGACTCAAATCATGTCCCCTACCGACACCTGGCGCCGGCTGCCGGCCCGGCACCGAGCGGCCAGCCCGGCTCCCCCGGGGCTGCGCCGCGAGGAAGGACTCCGATAAATCATAAAGAAACAGGGAGGGCGTTATTTTCTCACAGATTTTACTTTATTACCGCACAGCCCCGCGCGCCTAACCCGGTGGCGCTTTCACTCTTTAAAAGCGCACGGCCCTGCCTCCCCCACTTGGTTTTCTCTCCGTGGGGGTGCGAGCGGGATACGGAGCCCCCGGCCCGGCAGCGATCACGGCACGCTCCCGGCACAGGACCCGCGATCGCTCCCCTTGAGGGACCGGGACCGGCTTCGGGGCGTGCCGGGCGGCAGCCGCCATCTTGGGGGCGGTCCCGGCGGCAGCCGCCATCTTGGGGGCGGTCCGGGCGGCAGCCGCCATCTTGGGGCGGTCCCCGCGGGCAGGGCGGGGGCGGGCGGGGCGGTGGCGGCGCGGTGCCCCCTTCAAAGGCGTCCCCCGTGCCACACGGAACCCCTTCCCCCGCGGCGGAAGCGAGCCGGGGAGGGGCGGGCCGCGGGTGCCGCAGCGTAACCCTTCCGGGCGGGGCGGCCGCTGCCGGGCGGGTCCCGCGGCGCGATGGAGTGAGGCGAGGCGCGGCGGTAAGGAGCGGGGCGGCGGTGAGGAGCGGGGCCGGGCCGGGCCGCGCGGCCCCTCACGGCTGTGTCTCTCCCCTGCAGGCCGTCGCGGGAGCAGCGGGACCTCGCCCTTCTCCGCAGGCGGGCCGGGGCTATGCGAGGGCCGCGCTGCCGCCTGCCCTAGGCCCGGGCCCGGCGGGGGAGCGGCGAGCGGCTGCGGGGCCCGATGCGGGAGTACAAGGTGGTGGTGCTGGGCAGCGGGGGGGTGGGGAAGTCCGCCCTGACGGTGCAGTTCGTCACCGGGACCTTCATCGAGAAGTACGACCCCACCATCGAGGACTTCTACCGCAAGGAGATCGAGGTGGACTCGTCCCCCTCGGTGCTGGAGATCCTGGACACGGCGGGCACCGAGCAGTTCGCCTCCATGCGCGACCTCTACATCAAGAACGGGCAGGGCTTCATCCTCGTCTACAGCCTGGTCAATCAGCAGTCCTTCCAGGTAAACCTCGCCGGGGCCGGGGCGGCAGCTCGGGGAGGGGAGAGGAGAGGAGGTTGCCGGCCCCACGGAGCCCGGCCAGCCCTGCTGAAGGCGCAGGGCCCAGGAGGAAGTTTTAGGGTTGGCCATCTGTGCCCACGGCCTTCCTCCAAAAGGGAGCGAGTTAAAATGTGCCCCCCTCGAAAGTGCCTTTAGGAGCCCTGCTTCCCGATGGAAAACTGCTCGCCTTGCAGGTACTTATCGGGGTGCCACCATTGTTAAATCCCACACAGTGCTGGAGAACAATGACCCGCTCCTACTTCCCTAATAGAAATGTTTTGGCAATCCCCTTCTATGAAGAAACCACTCGGTATTAAAATCGAGGCTTCCGCCTTTTTTTCCACCCCCTTCTTGAAAGACATCTGTCTTCAGTTGCTTTTGAAGAGAGAATTATTGTTCTTCAGTTAAGACTTGTTAAATAAGCTGTTATTTTCCGCCCCCTCCCCCCAAACATATTCCTGTCCAGCATAAGCTCGATGCTTTCACAGCGTAGGTGGTGTACTGAAGAAGAGAAGCAAGCCATATGTGATAATCCGTGGGTCTGGATTTCATTTCTACTGTTAAAACTCATGAAAAAATTGAAATGTTTTGGCCGGTAACCGGTCTAAGCTGCCTCTAGAAATGAGGCTTTATTTGAGGGGAACGCATGGATTTAGCAGCACTGCATGCAGCACAGGGATTTGCAACTACTGCATTGGCTTTGGTTTCTGAGCTGGGTGTATTCCAGCTGCTTGGCAAAACCTTGCACACCCCCACTGAAGCAGAATGTTTGCTTCTGCTGAAGGCTAAACTTTATCTTAGCAGAGACCTCGAAGAAGCTCAAGTACAAGCTGAAGACATGCTTTCTTTGGAAAGCAGCAGCAATGACATTAGGATGCTTCTCTCATTTCCACACGTTTTTGTAACCAATGGGACCTCCTTATTTAAGGAACAGGCATACAGTTAGTAATCCACCCTGATAGTATTTAGTTATTCTTGTCTGTCTATAGCATGTTTACTCCAAACCTGTAGGCGTAAACCGCTCTCTATGGTTCTCTTCCACAGTAGTAACTTCAAAGCTTAATTGCTTTGTCTCAGAACTATGCCAGAATTTGTAGAACTTAGTGACACTGATAGTAACATAAAACATGCAGGGGGCAGGGGAGGCTGACTCAGACTTTCAAATGTAAACTCCTAATGTTAGCTCGGGCTTAAATAAATGCATCTCTAGGTAATGCAGTATTCGTACAGCAGATAATTTGGTTACTTACATGTGATTAAATGTGTTCACAATGAATTATTTTAAGCATTCCAGAAGTGAGAAGTCTCTATTTAGATTACAAACTTTCTCAAGCTGTAAACTAAATACAGGCTTCGTAAACTGGTCGTGTAAGGGTATGATGTTGCTAATGTTACAGGTTTGCTGTCACTAGACTTGAGAATGTTTTTTCAGAAAACTGAAATCAACTTTTTGAAAACAGCTGTACTGTGTCTTCCTCTGGCTGAACCAAAAATCTGAGTGTAGTAGCTTTCTGTTTATGTATAATATGTGTACATCTTATTTTAATTCTTATTTTATATAAATGTGTGTAGCTTACTAAAAGTGGGTAACGAACGTTCTCTGATTTCCATGTGGATATGAATTGAATAAGCCTCCTGAAATATTTTCAATTTTCAGTAGCACGTGAGGGTTGATTAAAATGTGCTTTTGTAGTGTTTATATGGCAATTTGCTATGATTACTTGCACGTACTAACCGCTTGGATTGTTTGATCAGGACATCAAGCCAATGAGGGACCAGATTGTCCGGGTGAAGAGATACGAGAAAGTTCCTCTGATCCTAGTGGGAAATAAAGTGGATCTGGAGTCGGAGAGGGAGGTCTTGTCTGCAGAAGGCAGAGCTCTGGCTCAGGAGTGGGGCTGTCCCTTCATGGAGACGTCAGCCAAGAGCAAAACAATGGTGGATGAACTGTTTGCTGAGATCGTCAGGCAAATGAACTATGCCTCCCTGCCTGAAAAACAAGATCAGTGTTGTACAACTTGCATCGTCCAGTGAGAGAAATTAAGAAAAACCTCAGTCATGGCCATACAGAGCAGGTTGGTTGAACAGTCATAACTAATTGAGGTGCATAAGCATGCTGTTTAAGTAAGCAGATAACGTGTGACAAGGAGTCTGAAATTAAGTAGCCTAACTTGGAGGTAACTTTCCTCTGGAAGAGATGGAAGCTTGTGGATTCAGTGGCACATAAGTACTTGAGGCAATGGACTTCTTGCATTACTGCGTTAGGGTTGGTCAGGGAACGCTGCCTTTACTTGTAGCAGTTTTGCAGTGAGACAAAGAGTATGATCTCATCCTCACCTATTTTGACTGTCACTGCTGTATTTGACGTTAGTGTATCCTTAATAATGTTTTGTGATGTAGCAGTGTGATTCTTCGTTGCTTCCCCTTGCTATCTGAATTATTTGCGAGTTAATGTGAATTACTTTGGACCTACACAGGAGTACTGTGGTCATGTTTTCCACTAATTATTCTGGGAAGACTAAGTTTTTTTTCTAAAAAAAAAAAAAAGGGGGGGGGGGGGGGGTGGGCTTAAAAACAAAACAAAACCTGTGGTACAAAAACTGAGTGTACTTAGAGTACATTTCTGCCTTATCAGCAGAATAAGTTTAAAAGAAAACTACCCTGAGCTGTAAGGAGTGGCTTGGAGCCCACACATACTAGTCAAGGACATGTGCAAAGTGCTCTTCATCTAAAAACTCCTGAGCAGAGAACACATGATAATGGCTTCCCAATGCCTCTTTCCTTTCCCAGTGACTCATAAAAGATGTTGCAAGAGTGCAGTGTTGAGAGGGGACCCTGAAATAAAACTTCACTAGTCTTGAGTACTGCTTTGGTTCTTCTGCTCTTGGCCCTTCACGTGCACAGTCATCTTTCTGTACCAATCCTTGCCTCTCACGTGATGTTGTAAATGGCTCAGCTCCTCCCGTGCAAGCAGCAGCGCTGTCATTCCTGTGTGAGGTGGTACTGTTACCCCTGCTCTGTTCTTGTAGCCGTTGCACGTGCAGTTCCTCCATCAGCTTGAGCCCATGCTGCTGCAAGGGGCTCTTCTATGTCATCAGCACACTTTTTGCATGGGCTCCCGGTGCAGCCAGGTGGTCCATGAGAGCTGCAGTTGTCTGTTGGATCTGTCTCGGCAAACAACTTGGTGTGATCTACAAGGGCAAGTGCAGGGATGAGGGAGGACACGAAAATTCAGGGGAAAGAACTGCTTGTCTTGACAGCTACACTGATTAAAGCTTAGGCTCTGACTGCCGTGTTAGTAACTCGAGTCAAAGGAGCTTTTTGTGTCTGAGTGACAAGAGCGAAAATAGGTTATTACTGGAAGCTTTGGACTATGTATCCTCTTTAATCTTAAGTGTAAGGTCAGAGAGTGAAGTCTCAGAGCTTGTCTCTGAGATTGTTATCTAGTGCTTTGTGAATATAATATTTTAGGTACTCATGACCCTGGGACTGTCATGCTTAAGATAATAGACAGTATTTTTATCTCTAATTCTGTGAAAGAAGGAAAGACTGCTGTCAGCATGTAAGAGGTGTGTACAGGTTCAAGGCTTTCTTGCTGAAAGGCAAGCAAACTGCTTGTATTGGAGGAGAGCAAAGTCCAAATAAAGTGGCACGGGGTTAATATCTTGGACCACCTACAGTCATGCAGTTTCAGCGAGTTCTAAGGCAGGTTCACAAATAAGAGCATCTGTACTGAAGGTATCATGCTAGAAGCTGTGGCAATTTTTTGGGCTACTGGTGGTTCATCTTGTGCAGGTTGCGGTCTTCAGCTCTGACAGAATCGGGTCATTTATCCATGAAATTTATACTTCCAGAGTTGATTACTGCTAACGGAAGCTTCTGTGTAACCAGACCAGTTCTGGACTTAACATTAAATACCAAGTTTAATCCTCAAGTTGAAATTGAGGGGGAATGGGGCGATGTGTTGCTCCTTTGAATCCTTCTAAGTCATGCCTAGATTTGATGGGCTTCCAAAGCAGAGCATGCTCTTGCTTTGCCAGAAACTTCTGTATTTTTATGTCTGTGATCTCCTGAGATAGAGGATGCTAAACTTCTGGTATATGGATTTCTTCTTCATTCTGCTTTGCTCACTTCACATAAAGCCTCTAGAAGCGAAATACTTCCAAGGTTCCAGGAAATGCTGCTTCTGCCCAATACCTCGCTTCAGCTTCACGCTTTTGGGATATTTTCTTCCTGGCTCCCACTCTGTCCTTGCTCTTTGAGTAGGTGCAGGATCTCATTAACTTTATCATAAGCCTTTGCTACCTGGTAATATCTGTCTAATGTGCTCTAGTGTAGGAGAGCTGCTGATGGTGTCTTCTGATAGCTGTAATCTTCTCTGCAGGGATAAGTGTTCTTCTTATCTGTGATCCGAGGGACAATTGCTGCTTCTCAAACATCTGCTGTAGCAGTGACCCCTCCTAGGTATAGTGAAAACAGCTGTCTAAAAACCTGTGTGTAAGAAACAGGCTTGAACTATAGCTCTGTCCTAACATCATCACACCTGAATTCTGCAGCCTGTGTGGGGGCAGTCTTTGGTCTGAACCAGTAAGTCACCTCAGGGTGAGGTACATGGAAACGGTTTTTTACAGTTCTGGTGGAGAAACTAGTGCATGTGTGAGAGGAGGGGTTTGTGCTGGGCCTAGACTTATCTAAGGCAGTTTCAGTATCAGTTTTAACCAGCAGTTAACACTTCTTTTTAGTGCGGGTACCTCAATCTGTACATGAAGTAGGATGTTGTGTAGGTTCTTTTTTGAGCTTAGATTGCTGTTTCAGTCCTTCCGGTGAAATGGAGGATGGAACGTAACCTAATCAGAATAACCCATAGTTCCTTTTCAAATGTGTGTTGTTCTTGCATCCTGTTTCCCCCTCCTTCCCTTTCCTGCTTCTGCAGTGGTCTTCTGTCATCTCGTTGTTGCATTCAGAGATGTGAGATTCCCAGTAGCTGCCCCCTGTTGCTTGCTCAGCATTTCTCTTGAATTTTCAGTTTGAAAGTGTGTTTAATTTTGCATCGTACCTGAAATACAGTACCTGTTCCAGTGTTGGTGTTAAAGGTGTTCTGTAAGAGGTACTGAGCAGATGGAGAACATTTGATATTGGGGTGGAAGACTGGTCCTGATCAATGATTTCTGTCCCTTCCATTCATGAGTAACTGAAATTAACAAGTGCTGAAGGAATAGTTCTCTTTAGGGAGAAAACTGAAAGTTTACTGGCTTCTGGTTTGCGTGGCTATGCAACACAGGCAAATTTATCCTACTAGTCTACCATCTCCCACCCCTTCCTGCCTGCTTGCAGAAGAGAATAGAGAATAGTAAAGGAATGTTAAGGGCAAGTAAAGCCAGATAAGTACAAGTTGAGAGTTGAAAAGAAACAGTATTGTAGGAAAAGTAGAGTCCTGACTCCTCTATACTTGAAGTAAATTCTCAGTAGACTCATCAAAATTCCCTCAAAAGTCAAGCATCAAACTTTAACGAAACATACGCACGTGAATATGGAGGGCTGGTTTCAACAGACACTGAGCTTCTACTGAGCTGTTCAGGGTCTCTGCCAATAAATCTTGTGAAATGCAAGCAAATTATCAGAAATACAAAGATTTATTGGTCAATGTTGGTAGAACTTTGTGTGCTTGATTAAGAAAAGCAGCACACAATTCTCCCAGCTGAAGCTGAGTCTGGTAAATGTGAAGGGTTTTTTGATAGTAATTTAGGGCATCTGAGTGCTGAGGGCTCACATGCCAAAACCGAATTAGTTGGATCACTGCCTGTTCCCAGGAATTGTGTAAAATACCACTGCTTCGTGTTGCTGAGCGGTGTAGTGCCTCCTTACCACCGATGCAAAGCCCAGTCTATGCATCACTGTACAGGAGAACTTACATTTCCTAGCGGTTTCAGATCTTTAGGAGCAGTTCAGTATCCCTTAGGGCAGCTGTTAGGAAGTTAATGGTTGTTGTTACCTGCTTGCCTTTTACATTACAAGAATGAGATGAAAAGAAGTTCAAGAATGCCACTGTAAAGCAGTGCTTTGAAGCCCAGTGTGGACAACGAGTTGTTCCGATCTATGGGAGAAGCTGAGTTCACTTTGAATATGTATTGAATGTGGCTTTCATTGGTTATTTTGTTTAAATTTCAGATAAAACTCAGAGGAAACTTGCACAGATGCTGCTTTGGAGAACTTTCAGCCCAGGTTGCAGAGCTGAGCCTTGGTAAACCTGTCTCTATTACAGCACATTGCCATACATCTAAGTGCATAAGGTTGGTGGCCTCCAGGATCCACACACCTTAGTCAGAATGCTTAGCATGTTTACCATAAGTTTAAAATCTGTTCTTTATCTATCAGTCCTTTTATAGCTTTCTAAGTTCATATAATGGCTAATATGCAAGAGTTCATTTTTAATGTTTTAATTGATTTCTTTAATCAATTTCTGAACTTGTATTTATTAAATACTTAAACTCAGTATTACCTACTCAATGCCTTTTAAAAGAGAGTTTTAATGGAGAATAAATTGAGCCTTAAACAAATGGTTACTTCTGTATATTACCTCGCATCAGTGCTTATTTCTATTTGCAAAGTT
This sequence comes from Nettapus auritus, assembly GCA_011076525.1. Taxonomy (NCBI): domain Eukaryota; kingdom Metazoa; phylum Chordata; class Aves; order Anseriformes; family Anatidae; genus Nettapus; species Nettapus auritus. The sequence continues at coordinate 8,270,921 of CM021768.1, forward strand.
TTCTCCTACGATGTAGTTGGTCATTCTTCGAGACTCTTTGTTTACGTGTGACAGTGTCGTGAAAAGATACTGAGGGCACCTCTGTACGGATGTAGTATCCCTTTTCTTGGCACATGCAGCTGTGATATTGTTTGTTAACTGCTCTGATTTGACAATAGGGATCACTTGGAACGGGATGTGAAGTCTCCGACTGTTTCTTTTCTTGCAATCATGGATTTCTTAAACTCATTTAATCAAAAAATGACAATTGTAGCATTGCAAAATGGCAGCACACTTTTCCTCCTACTGAGTTTCTAAACTTGCTTGTTTACAAGTAGCTTCTTCATGCCTTTGAAAAGGGATAATGTATCCTTCAAAATGGGCTGTATGCCTAGTCAGAGTCAGCTCAGCTTTGCCTGGCACATCGAGACATCTTGTAGACCTCTGCACATGTAAATCTAATGCAAATAAGATCACTTTACATTTTATAGTTCCTAATATTGTCTTTCTGAATAATATTTTAAAGCAATATTTGTTAAAGTTTTTCTTGCACTGTCACAAATTGCTTTTTAGTTTTTTTCCCAATAAGCAAGTTTAATATTAGAGACAAGTTGGTGTAACAAGGGGAAAAGCACCAGGTTTCAGTGATACTAACTGCAAGCGTGCTTTAAACAGCCATTGCCTTCCATATTGTTTACCTGATCAACATTTTCTCTGAATACTTGAAAATTTTAACAATAACACAGGTATAAAGAGCAGAATGAAAATGTACAAAGAACAGATGAAATCTTTTTGTTCGTTTTATTAACATGTTGCATACATGAGAGCTTTTTCTAGCGGTGGTTTAAAATGTGTAATTTTTTTTTTTTGCAGAAGTTTAATAACTGCAGCTCACCTACTGCACCAAAGTTCTAGGTTTTTTAGGAGCCCAGCTTTAGTCATTTGAACATGCTTCTAGAAATGTACATTCTTTCCCTGTAATAGCTGAATAACTTTGAGAAAAGCTCCAGTAAAAGCAGTGATGGATATATGAGGTTAAGCAGTTTAAAACTCACAAAATGTATTGTGGATGATGGCATTTGAAACAATAAAAGATCACCGGTACAGTATCTCAACATTAATGTGTTTTATTGGTAATAATGCAGGCTGACTTTACAGTGTTTAGCAGAAATAAAGGTTCTGAGTCTACATTCAGTGTTGAATTTGGATCCTGAAAAGAAGAGAACATCAGGTTTTCTGCTTGGGTATCAAAACACCTGATTTTTTTCCTGTGGGGTTACTTGAATTTTTTTTCCCCCCTGTCTGTATAAACTTTATAAACAGGCTGAGGCTAATATTTAGGTTTGCACTTTAATATCAGAATTAAACCAAACCTTGTATTCAAAGTAGACTTTTAAGTGGTGGTTGTTGATCTTTTTTTGTAGGTTGTAAGGAAGTAATAGGAAATAAAAGTAATTCATAAAGATCTTAGTTTTCCTTTGTCTAAGGGGGGAAAAGTTGTTTAATATTAATCAGTGGTTCATTCCTATGGGTAGTTATCAAGCCAGTGTTCATTTTCATTGACCTCAGCAAAAAATAAAAATAAAAAAAAAAGAGGAAAAAAAACTTGAACTAGCTTAGAGTGACAGGACTGGGAAAACGAGAGATGGTTTCTTCAGCACACTTTGGGGGGGAAAAAGGGACCAAAAGTTATTTTAGGCTTCCTCAATAGATTGCATGTGAAGTTGCTTATTAGAATAAGAGGCTAATAATAAATGAAATATGTATTGTCTTTACTATGGCATCTGTTTAGGAGTTGTTCAAATCACTGCAGTAGGGCTCTACAAATAAAAATGTAACCTAACATCATGTATCTAATGTACTGTATCTTTATCAGTGATAGGTGAAATCTGGAATAACAAGTGCAAAAATGGAACAATTACCTATAATGCTTTGTAAAAAGTTTTTTCCAGTAGAAATCATTCTTGTCATTTTGTAAGACAACCCTACAGTCCACCTGTTTGTAACTTTTTTAATAAAATAGATACCTGTATTACCAAACCGGGGTGACTAGTCTGTGTTCAATTTCTTCTGAAGAGGGCTGAATAAACAAGCCTCTTATTTAGTAACTTTTCTTTTTTTTTTGAGGTACTGGTTATTCTAAACATAGCAGCTACACCTGAATGGTCATGGATTACAACTTCTAGCTCAGGGGAACTGCACACACCCCTGCTGGGATGGCATAAAGCGCTATCTCATGCGTTGAATAGAGGAGGTGGGGTCCAAGGGCTGCCTGTTCAGAACTGTGGTGGTGCTTCTGCTCGCAGGCTGGCACGATAAGGCGTTGTTCAAAAGTATCCACCTTTGTCTTGTCCAAATCTGTAACGTCCTTATTTTTCATACATGCTTTTGTGTTCATAAAGGTGACAACAGGTAGGGGTCCTAACATCATCTTCTGGTGTTCCTGTAGCTACTCTCCCTCACAGTAACCCTGAACTGGCATCTTTCCACCACGCCATCCAATAAGCACACTTGGAGCTCTGCCTCAAGAGAGGTGGAATATTTGTCTACAAAACCTTTCAGCTGAGAGTGCTATTTGATAACCATTATCTTAAATGCTCGGTAAAAGCCCTGAATTTGCTAAGTCAGTGATTGAATCATCTAGAGTCTAACAAAAAGTGCATCTTCCTCAGAACTTAATGTCTTGGTGCTGACCTTTTATATTGCTTTTGTAACATGTGAAATGTGTTTAAAACTTTAGAAAATAGCAATGAAAAAAACTTGCTACTTTAGCAGCACCTTTGGTTGTCTGCATTGTGTCGGCAGGCAAAATCACCTAGCACCCTTAATGCTTCTCTTCCTGGTAAAAAGTGTTAGCCTTATCTTGTTGGTAGGCATCCATCCTGTTCCTTCCTGCTCCTCAGACTTCCTTACTGAGACAGGGAAATAATTTCCATCTCAAGGGAAAATGACAGAGAGGAAAGGTAGGCTCCTGTTCTAAATGGTCTCGGAGTAAATGTATGCTTCCCCTAACCTCCTCCTCTCAAGGAGTGTTGCTCTGACTAGCACTGATGCGTCAGCGAGTGTGTTAGCTGACAAAGGCTGATGTGCGTTCAGATGCAACTAACTGATTGGTCGTTGTCTCTGTCTGTTTTCTCAGGCAGTTTAAAAAAGTCATAGCTGGGTGATAATATTCCTGATTCTTATGGCTCTCCAGTGTAACTAAGCTGCTTCCTCTTCTCGCTCAGGCCAGGAACTGATGACAAGTACAGCCAGTAAGTCCCTGGGACTTCACAGCACTGGTTTGTTTCAAGGTGACAGTAGAATCACTGGAGCTGGGGTTTTAAGGAAGCGTGAAGATTTATGTGTAAGGCCATTATATGTCAAAAGTCTTGGTGCTGAGAGTCAGCTCAGCTCCTGCTGTGAAACTGTTGAGTAGTGTCCTTCATAAAACAGGTGTGACAGCTTCACGTTGTTTTAAACCTGGGCTAGCTGGTTTAGAGGGCTGTATAGATGGGACTTCATAGGCCAAGCTTTATTTTCGGTGTAACAGTTCCTGCTATAAAAGTGCCCATACCATGCAGAAAGCTGCCCGGTGTCCCACTTCTCCTTTTTTTCTTTTTTTTTGTCAGGACAAGTACAGCCCTCGGTATATTTGGAAGGCACTACCAAACCATGGCACAAGCTAGAGGACTCTCCCACCCCGCTCCCATGTAGCAGGGTGACACGTAAATGAATCGCTAACGAGGGCAGAGCTGGCCTTGCTGCCTGGCTGGCTGCACTGGGCTATGAACCAACAACCGCACGAACCCTGCAGTGGAGACGGCCCTAGGAGGAAGTACACAGGGTACCCGGAGTGGGTGGGGTGCGAGCCGACCGCCACACCTCGTGTCGGGTAGCAAGCTGTTATCTGCCCTAATAGGCTTTGCTCTAATTACAGTTTTGAGCTAGGTGGAAGTGTCTAGCCTTAATTAAAATGAGATACGGGTTCTGAAACAACATCTATTGACCTGTTGGAGTTATCTCTGCTGAAAAGTCAGCAGTCCTGCGAGCTGGTAGTTCGGTCGTTTGTTGGTTGAGTCACTGCTCGCCCAGCAGCTGGAGGAAGTGCGCGCAGCTACTGCGGCTGCGGGCGAGTTCAGTCAAGAGATGAGGTGGCTGCGGCCCTGTGCTCTGCACAGTGTGAAAGTGAAATAATAAAGGGTGCTTCACTTTTAGCTCTGCCTGGTCACTGCAGCTGTGAGGAGCAGAGAAGGTGGGCTTGCAGCTGTAAATCAGCAACTGTGTTTTTCAATTCAAAGGTCAAACCCTACCTGTAATTATTTCTCGGCTCTGTTGAGGGCAGCATTGAGCTTACAATAGCTTTGCTGGCCGCAATGATACAGTTCACCTACAAGATTGTGGGGGATAACATTTTTTCTTTATGAAGCCAGTACATTTAGCATGGAATCAATCCTAAAAGATCACCCCTCGAAGCTGTCGTTCTCCTCATGTCCCTTCAAAAAGTCCAGAGTTAAGTGCAGCAGCTGATGCTTTCTAATGGTGACTTACTTCCTCCAAATCATATTTTCAGTGATGAAGCTTACATGGCATTTGAGGCTCTGAGACATTGCTGGCCACTGGGTAATCTCAGTTCTTAATTAGAAGAAAGATGTTAATTTGGGGGGCGTAAAGTGAAGACTGCATTAAGGCTACAAGGTGCTCAGGCTTACCTGGAATCAGATGCACTGGTGTAGTAGAATAATTTTCATATTGCGTAGTAGAATAATTTTGACATTTCATTTATTGAATGTAAATAAATAAGTGGGCTAGATCTAAAAATCGAAATGTTGGGTTTTTCTTCAGATTCATGAGAAAAGTATTTCATACTTTTGTAATACCACGATAGAAGTGATATAGACTTCTTATGCTTATACAAAATACAGTAATAACAGTTGAGATAACTGAGACAATTAAAAGCAAATTAGGAATGTCCCTGTAATCACCCATAGCATGACCACTCTGGGAAAGAAAGAAGAAATAAACAGAATTTTCAGCAAAGCTGATTCATGTTGGAAATCAGAGAAAACCTCTCACTGGATGGCTGACGTGCTGGAGCAAGCTGCATTTGGAGGTGCTGGAGAATTTTTGAAGTCAACACTGGATAACCATCTGCTGAAGGAAGGAGCATGTGTGGTGTGTATAGCTCCTGCCTAGCATGCTGGGTTGTCATGTGGGCTCTCCTGAAGTCCCTTGCAGCCCTGTATTTCTGTGACCTCAGTCACATTACTGATCCTGGCGCTGTTTTCCATTTGATGTTCCAGGAATTAGCACAGACTTGCCAAATGCCTTATGTTTAATCTCAGTAATGCAAATGTATTTTCTAATAGGTTTGAATAAAGATTTTAGCTTCAGGGCCTGTCCTAGGGTCAAGCTGTGGTTGGAAGTGCTTTGGAGTCTGGCTGTGAGTGGTTTCTTTTGGGGAAAATCTGTTAGTTACCTCTCTGAACAAACATTTTAACTATGTAGGCTGTTTCTCTATTAACTGTCAGCACGCTGTCTCAGGCCATCTGAATTGTTTTATCTTGTGGCCAAAATTAATGATTTAGAAAGATTTTACAAACGTACCCCTGAAACTTTTTGCCAGTCATGGTGTAGGAATGTTTCCTGTTCTTTGAACACGTCTGTCTTTCAACTTCCACCCTCTGCCAGAAGGCCCTGGAAGAGGAACTCTAAAACAGGGATTGCCTTTGATCACTACAAAGTTACCAAGTTCCCAACTTCACATGGATGCTGCTCTATTGTCCTCTGCTTCCTGCTGTGAAGAATGGCTTTGACTCAACTTCAGCTCTGCTTTGAGCTGTATGCTTGGAATTTGGTGGGCCTTAATAGGACTGAAGTGTGATAAGGGTTTTTAAAGGAAGAATAAAAGCAAAGGAAGTGAGTGGGAGAAGAGAGACTACCTGGGAGGGAAACATGTTAACAAAATGCAGGATTGAGATCTGTATGGTGAGATGGGTCTGATCCATTAGCCTGGAGGCACCTTGAGAACACGTGCGTTTCTTTGCCTAGATGTAATCAAGGCTTACTCAACCAGAGCTTGTTGTCTCCAGCCAAGAGGGAAACCACATCTGTCATGAAAATAAGCAATATAGTTCCTTAGAAGTCCATCCTTTTCTCTAGGATTCAGTGTCTTCATCTGGTATTGCAGATTTAATTTGGCAGCTTCCTCAGAGTCAGCCTTTGGCCATAGGATCCTTCCTGATGATGATCAGCAAAGGAAGCTGCCTTTATTACCTTACCACCTCTCATTCCCTTCTGAAGAGCTGCTGCTGTTCATAGTCTCCTAGCTCTTGATTGCCAGAGCTGTGTGAGCAGAAGAGCAGACACCACCCACTTGTCATTCAGGTTTCTGCAGTGTAGTGCACGTATGTCGAAATCAATATACATTCCTAGCTGGGGTCTGATGTTTTCTCCCTTTGGGGCATAAGTTGGGAAAGATCTGCATGCTACTCTTGGAGAGCCCGAGGGGGTGGATTGATTGGTTTGTCTTCCTGAAACACAAGGACAGAGAGCCTAGGCATCCTGAGACCTTGGAACAGGACTGCTGCATTACAGGTAAATTTACACTTCCTTGTTGACATGGAGACATGTCAAGTGTTCAACACCGTGAAGTGTTCATGCTTGAAACAAATTAAGGATCGTATATCCTCGTCCAACTTTTTGTACTACTACATAGATGTAGTGAGATGCATCTCCCCAGCCAGAAATGACTGAAAGCTGAAACATGCCTGAGCCTATGGAGGAATCAGTGCTCCTTTGACTTGATATGTTCACAAGGCTTTCTTTTTCTGTATAAATTGCTTTCTTGTGTCTTGGAAGCGATCTGTTAGAATTAAACACCACTGAGTGCCTTATATATAGCTGTGCCAACAATGGAGCACAACGGATGCCTTAAAAATGAGATAACGTCGTATTCTGGGTAATACCGGAGTTATACTAGTGTTTTCTTATAACGATTATTTTTCTTATGTAGGTTTCTTATACAGCATTAGCATAAAGCAAGCTGCCTTCTTCACTGCCTGATAACAGGTTTTACATATCTGAAAAACGAAGAAAAGTTAGCAATATACATCAACGCATGATAGGAAGTGCACACTTTGTCACCTGTGCTGTCTGGCTGTTGGACACAGCAACCACGAGAGGGAGCTTGGAAGCAAGGATCTGTTTCCTCCTGGCAGTGGTCTTTCTAGAGCGGGGCTGTGCCCTGTCCCTGCAGCGCGAACGCGGTTGTGTACAGGTTGAGAACAAAAGAATAACTGAGATAAGTTTGTATTTCGGGACTTTGATAGCATGGTCAGAGTATGTCTTAATAAGACTTCCAAGAAAGTTTTGCACTCACAGTTAATTTGTCTGTTGGGTGTCTGGAATTGCAGATCACACTCGGAGACTTTTTGTGCATAACTAAGGGTTATTTTTCTTTTCCTACTCTATTATTACAGCTTGGTAAAAAGAGTTATTTACCTCAGCTGCTGAGACAGAAGCAGAAATGTCAGCAGGAGAATAAGATCTGGTATGACTGCTTCCTTGGATATCAGAAATTGTCACTGAAAAAAAAAAAAAAAAAAAAAAAAAGCAGGAGGAGCAGCGTGATTGACTCTTAATTTGACTTAGTGCTTAAATAAAGCTGAACCTACTTTTTCTGGTTTGTTTGTTTGTTTGTTTAATTGAAACCTGGTCCAACAGCTGAAACGTCAACATGCTTCTTACCACATCAGGGTCACCCTCTGCTCCCACACAGACAGACGCCTGCAGGTTGCAATGAACACGGGACTGCTGGTTTTGGCTGGGATGCCTGCCTGTAGGAGAGCTGCCTGCACAGAAGCTGGACCACTCCGAAAAGTCCCGTCCCTTGTTTATCTTGCAATACTTCCTGGCTGAACACTGATGCAAATAATTCATACAGCCAGTGTGTAATTGTGTCATCACCTGCCCTGGCACCACCTGGTGAGAGACTGGCAGACGGCACAATTCTTCCTTATACTTGTCTCCATTTCCAGCCTAACGCCAGGGGTGTTGAACATCAGTCCTTGTGTCAGAATTCAGGCATCGAGGCTGGTCCCCTCCTGCCAGCCTCATCAAGTTTTGCAGACAGAATATATTAACGCTGAGGAACACCGGGGTGTCTGTGGAGCTTCTTTCAGTGAGTAATTTGTGATGTTGCATAGCCATAAGTACAGCTCTCAGTGGGAATTCGAGCAAGATCACCAAGCACCTGAAACACTACACAACCTTTTCTTGGGTAGGACTGGGGCAAACCGGGGGCAAATTAGGCTGCTGCATAATGTCACCTTCTGGTGTCAAAGCAAAGCATGGCCTGATCCTGCTGTTGGAAGCTAATGGGCAAAATCCACCTAAAATTAAAAATGCAACCGTTTCTACTTTCCCAGCAATTACTTATGAGTAATAAGTTACAGCGGAGTGATGTCAGACTGTTTAACTGATGTTTGGCAAGAAAATTTGATGGAAATGCAAATGTATCATTGTTTATTATGTTCAATAAATAGAATGGTTCTGGTGCAGAAGTTTTTGGAAGGGCAGGACTTGGCTGGTCAGTTGTAACTCTTGAGATATGCTCAAAATATAATGACTTGTGAAATCAATGAAAAATAATAGTCATTGTTAAAACTTTAGGGAACTTTTTTGTTTTGGACCAATCACTGATGTATTTCTGAGAATAGTACCATTTGAGAACTGTCAGTGAATACCACTTTGGCAGATGTCCTCATGATCTTTTCTCAACAACAAATTAATGAAGTATTTATGCACAACCTTCTTAATCCAGGGTTGGGCCTGTACTTTGAGAGTGCGAGGTCGCAGAGTGGCGGCATGCTTACTGGCAGCCTCCCACTGAATTAGCAGCAGAAACGCTTTCCTTTTCCTTCCAGTTGCTTCCCCTGCCCACACAGGTCTCCAGCTGTCATCATCAGCAACAAGCATTCCAGGAATTATTGCATCAATTGGGAAGACTCCTTACTAATGCAAGACTGCAAGCAGGAGGCATCTATGCTCATGCATGGAGTCAGAGAGGAGGCTGGCTGAAAGGATGCAGCTCACCCTTTCCTCAGCCCCATGGCAGGACCCAGTTTGCTTGGACTGTCTGCTCTAGGCATTTCCCCTGCCCCACAGTTTACAGGTCTTTCTTAGCACCTAACTCAGATCTTTTCTGCAGTTTCAAATTATTTCTTTGTTTCCCTCATAGCTTGGGAGCCCAGCCGGCCGGTCATCCTGGCATGGTCCTGCATATATCAAGAAATATACCATTGCTGTTTCCTCTCTCTTCTCTTCTAATTTTATATATTTTTTTTAAATTAGTTCTTTCAGACTTTAGTTTCTGAAGTTACATTTTGTGGGGGTGAGGTAAGGCATTAAAATAAATAAAGCAACTAGTACCTAAGCCAACACCCCAGCATACAGTGAAACAATTCCTTTTTCTGTGGCAGCAGGAACATTGCAGGAATCCTGTTCCAGAAAGAAACGTGCCTGTTTTGCACTATCACTGCCCTACCTCAGGCTTATTAACCAGCTGGTTAATGAACCATGCTCCTTGTGCCTCACACTGTTCAGCCAAGACTTCAGCGTCACCTGACCCTGTGGCCAGAGATAGCAGCCCAGCCCCTGTGCTGCTTCCTCGAGGAGCTCCCTGCCTCGGTGGAAGTTCTCCGGCAGCTCCGTCTGGCACGGTTATGCTGAGGAAGAGGAGATCGGTCCTCTTTGGGAGGTCTGCCCGTGACACTGCCCCCTTCCAGTGACACAACGAGCATGAATCCTGGGCCAAGGAAAGCACTAGAAATTCAGTCCCACAATGCAGTGACCAGACACTTGGCACAGCCACTGGCAGAAGATTCGTTCACCTGCTTTGCAGAGCAGTTTCACATGGAAAAGCAGATTAGCTTCAATTTATATATATATTATTTATTATTTTATTTTTATTTCATTTTATTTCATTATTTTTATTTTATTTTATTAATAAATAAAATGTCCTCTGTCCTGCCAATGCCAGGAATATTTGGGAAGTGTAAGAGGGACCACAGCAAATGGCTCAGCTACCTGGAGTCATTGACAGCCTCTATTTCAGTGGAAACTGAGAAGAAAGCAACAAGCAAAATCTCAGCAGCACTTAATGTGGCTTTTTAGCTTTGCTTTGAGTCCCCCAGGACTGTGAGTGGTTGGGGCTTTTTCTGGGAGCAGCAGTAGTGATTCCCTGTGACAGTCCGGTGGCTGCCTTTTGGTGCATTCAAGTACTCATGGCACACATGGTTCACATGTATCTGCTGGGCTGATATGGCTAGACCTACCAAGAGGCTTGCCACACCAGCCAAACGTAAGACTGCTAGCGAGCAAATGTTTCAGTGCAACTTAACCAGAGCAAAGTGCAGGCGATGCTCACTGCTCAGTGACTTCTGCAGGAGAGCTGCTCACCTCTTTATCCCTGACCCTGCTGTGTAAAACCTGGGCTCGCTTTGCCCTCACATTTATCACCAGGAGTTGTAAAAGTGCATGTTTATCAGACACTGTCACTTCCCCATCAGTGTGACTCCTGCAGAGCTGGTGCACAGCCTTCTCCCCTAGCGACAGAAGCATCGTTCACAGGGGGGAAGTATCCTGCAGTGTAGTGGTGATGTTCAGACCAGGGGAGGCATCAGGATTTTTTTTGACTTGGCTTTAGACATTCCAGTCCTTTGCTGCAGCCTCCACGCCACATCTCTGACAGCAGCCTTCTGCATCCAGCTGGGAAGGAAATTATGTGTGAGTGAGGAGTGGGGGCTCCCTGCTCACAGCACTAGGACTCCGCGCCTGCTGCACGCTCAGCTGCATGCTCGAGGATGCTGCATCTGAAAGTCCAGTTCCTGGATGACTCCCAGAAGATCTTTGTAGTTGATGTAAGTGGGTATGATATTATTGGTTTTGGGCTAATTAATGAAGTCATTTCTACTCTGCAGGATTGCACAGCTCTCTAATGTCCTCTGCTAGCTTCTAGTTTTTAGCTTTGCAAAGCAAAAAGACAAAACAAGCAAAACAAACAAACAAAAAGATTAAAAAGAGTGCTCGCAGTGCTGATTGCTAGGTCTCTTTCAGCACCAACACACACCCACTCTCTCTTCTTATTGGAATTATTTATAAAGAAGGAGAAATGGCTTTTATTTATCTGGTGTTATCTTTTGGAAATCAGCTAATATTAAGTGATGTTCTTGACAAGTGCGGAGTTCTCTTATTTGTCTGGCTGCCAGCATGAGCATTCAACAAGGAAGAAAATCTGAGAACAGAATAAAAATAGCATATTTAACTAGATTATCCATGGTGAGAAACATCTGTATGCATCTCTTCTTGGGCATTCTTTTGAAAAAGAAAACTGGTTTTGGGGATAACTGAAGAGAAAAACTTATTGTGTCTTGTTTTCTGTATGACAGCGTCCCAAATCGTATTTAATAAATACTAGCTTTGAATATTGACTGCTGGAATATATTTTAAATGTCAGGCATCAATATCTACAGTGTTAGACATATATATGTGTGTGTGTGTATAGATAACTGAAACTAAATGTAAAGGATGTCCTGTCTATGTGCTAGAATTACACGTGTCATTGAGCAATTGCTGTTGGTTAGGATTTGATAATCACAGTAGTTAAACAAATTAGATAATTCAGGTAGATGTGTCCTAGTCCTTACCTACATATCTTATGGGACCAGTGTGTTTTATAGATAACCTTTTTTTTTTTTTTTTTTTCAAGTTCTTTTACATTTCTTAGATATTCCTGTCCTCTTTTATAGCATAGCCTAAGAACTACTTGGTCTCAGCATACTGTTCAGTTTCTTTGCAATAGTAATTTTGCACAAAAGAGGATTGTGAAGGAATTTCATCTCTTGGACTGGTATGGAAGTTGTCTGATTTAGTTTAATTAATGTATCATAGACCTGGAGTCTGCTTAAAAATGAGATTAATCTTATAATTTTATTTTATTTTATTTTATTTTATTTTATTTATTATTATTATTATTGTATCGATTAGATCTGAGCACAGTAAAAGACAATTTGAAAGATGCTGCTGTTAAAATACTGCTGCATTTTATCCATCTCTGCTTTCATATTTCCCGAAACACTTAGAGTCCTACAGCTCAACACATCAAGTTATTGCAGCAAATGGCTTCCATTAGAGGGACTCAGAGCTGATTCCTTTTTTTTTTTAGCAAGGAAGGGTTGAGGAAACCCCTTTTAGGCATTTTGTGCGTTTCATGCTGCATGGTTAAGATAAATGAGTAGCTGAATTAGTGAGTTCTCCATTATAACAGGACCGCTTTGGGCTAAGTCTTGAGCATACATTTCAATCAACTCTTCCTAAACCTGACTTTGGAAAGCTCTTTTCATGGCTAGTACTTCAGTATAATGGCTGGGAGAAAGACAGCAAGAGAAAACACAGTGGACTCGATGCTTTGTGCTCAGCGTGTATGTTTGTACCTATAGGCACATGTACATGGGTATGGCAGCTGCCAGCACGTGTGGCCAGGTGGTGGCCAGACTTTTGCAGGTGGCCAGGACTGGTGCCCTCCCTGCGGCCACACACCAGCTCTGCAGGAGGACACTGCGGCTGCACTCCCTAGCTGGCAAGTTAAAAGCTGCTGGGGGTGTAATGAGGTGGTCCCATGGCAGGGGAAGGCATTAGCCTGGTGCTGGCACCTCCCTGCATGCTCCAGTGGGCCCAGCACCTTGCACTTGGGAGGACACTGGGATGCCCTGCCCCAGTGCCGTGGCATGCAGACAGCCCCACGTCAGCATTCACTGGCCTCTGGCACTGAGAGGAGACCTTGCAAAGCTGCCTCCCTACTTCTCCCCCTGCCCCAGATATCTAAAGCTGTGAACTGGCACGTGCTCTTGCCTGTAAAGCCACTCTTCTCTCTGGAAAGGGTTTAAACAAAGCAGCCCTGAGCCCCTGGAGCCTTGAGAGAAGCACAGAAAAGCATGATCCACTTCGCAGCTTCACAAAGGCTGGGTGTTCGCAGGGTTCACGTCTTTGGGAGTAGACTTTGCTACAGGGCAAGATTCATTGGGAAGGAAAAAAAAAAAAAAAAAGAAAGAAAGCAAAGGGAAACCAAACAAGCCAGGAAAACGAATTGCTGGAACTGAGTGAAGGACAAAGTCTCCCTTGGTCTCGTGTCCCTTCTAATGAGAAAAGACTGGAATTTCTGAAAAGAGGTGCATAGAGCTGGCTGCACGCAAGCTGGTCCAGCAAGGGGGTGGGGAGCACCAGGTCTGGTGGCTTTTGGTCGATGGCATTGCCCACCAACTGCAGCCACACAGAAGACGCCAGCATGGCCAGTGTGGGGGCCATCTCCCAAGGTGGTGGGGTATGTAGAGGAAGGGTGCGTGCAGCCCTTCCTTTCTCTACCAGCCTCACTGCTGAGGTTTCTGCCTGTGGGTGCTGCCCTGGCCCTGCAGCATCATTGGACACACCACCAGTGGAACATTTAGGCTGGGACGTAGGTTCCAGTCCCGCACGTCGTGTGCCTGCTTTGCAGTGCAGCATGCACCAAGGAGAGTGGCTCGCTGCCCGCAGACGTGGTGGCTAATAACCTGGTAGGAAACACTTGTCTTCCCTGGATGCCTGACAAAGGCCAAGGCCTTTCATGCCGGAAAATTCTAGCTTGGAAATCAACAATTATAATTGTTTTAATTACCTCTGTGATCTAGTAATTTTGAGGAGAACCGGGAGTGCTGCAGAGCGAATGCTGTTATTACGCTATCACTTTTCAGCAGCCTTACAGCACGGAGCTAGCAATTTCACCCAGGGAGAAGCTGTGAAAGGCGGTCATTAGCATGCAGTCCCGCCAGCACCCCATCCCCTCCCGCCCCTGCGCAGGCCATGCAGCACGATTCCCCTACCCTGCTCCTGCCCCAGCTGGTCTTTGCATTGACCACTGCTCATTTCTGGGCTGCTTTCCTGGGTTAATGATTTAGGAACATGGATTTTTGCTGGGTTTGGTCATTTTCATGTTTTCTGGCCATCCAGGTCATTCCCCAGCTGAGTCAAGTGGTGCAGTGACAAAGCCAAATGCCCTCCAAGTGTCTCTGTTTCCTGGGTATACATAAACCTGGCCTTATCAGTGTGTGGTGTCACCTAATTAACATCACTGAAGTTCGCAGATGACCCAGGGCCCAAGGCACAGGATCTCTGCAAGGTCCAGTTGCTGTTAATTACCATTAATGGCAGCTCATCCTGGCCATCTGCCTGCAGGCTGGCCGACCGGTGGGGTGCCCCAGTTTGCAGTTACCTGTGCACCTTTGCCTGCCTGTCTCTGGTCCAGAGGCTCCAGCCAGGGACAGAGCTGTCCCAGCAGCTGCAACAGGCAAGGAGAAACTGAGACTTCTTTCCTCTTCCTTCCCCTCCTGATTTATTAATTTCCTTAATAAAGGCATGAAGTGGTAGGGAAGAAACTGACTTCCAAGAGCTGAGGTAAACATCATACAGCTGCTATCATCCTGTCCCACATACCAAAGCCATCAGCATTTACTAAATAAGGTTTAGCTGTGGCACAATTTGGAAAATTCCCACAGCCTATCTAAGCTGAAGGGAGGGGGCTAAATCATCTTCCCAATCTCCTGAAATCCTTGCACCACTGCTGTCAGCATTGCCTAACCTGCTGCTTCCCTGGTGTGTTTGCTCACTAGCAAAAATCCTGTGGAAAAGGGCTGTTCAACCTCACCTGCAGCCACCTCAACCTCGCGGAGAAGGAGTACTTCGGGCTGGAGTTTCGCAGCCAGGCCGGGAACCACGTGAGTGCAGCTGCAGCATGGCCCCATCGCAGTGCCCGCAGCCAGGCAGAAACAGCCTGCACTGCTGCAGGTGCTGGAACCTCCACGAAATACTGGGTGGAAAATCAAAATGGAAAGGGTTGCCATAATGCTAAAAAAATTTGGAAATGGGAATCACAAGCCATGACCTGGTCGGCAAAGACCTAGTGACAGCCACAGCCCATAGGTATTATCCGTGACAGTCTGTGGCAAGAAGTGTGGCCCCAGCAGGACAATTTGTGGCAGTCCCCAAGCTAGCCAGAGTTCCTTTATGGTGTTCCAGCACGATGCTCCTGCTTTTATTCCCACTGCTCTTGTGCTGTTTATTCACCCAGTTCATTGCCTTATTTCAGGTCTGGCTGGAGCCACTAAAACCCATAACAAAGCAAGTCAAAAGTAAGTATTTCAAAAATAAAATTCATCTCAGTCACTACCAGTGGGGGCACGTTTGTATAGTTTCTTGTGCTTGAGGACAGGAGCTTGGGTTTTCAGCATTTACCTGAGCTACCCATGTGATGTGAAGCTGGGCAGAGTTGTTTGCAAAAACAGCACTGTCCATATAAAATCCTGCAGAAATGCCACTGCCTTTGCAATCTGCTTTTTGCTCCATTTTGGGCCTGAGCTGTTAATATCCTGACAGCTTGGTGGAGGGGCAGGGGTGGCTGCGTGCGTGTGCGTGTTGCTGTGCTGGCAGAGCAGTAGGAACTGCTCTCTGAGTGTCCTCCTGTCCCCTTTGCAGCTCTTAGCAGCCCAGATGCCCACACAGCTGAGGCCTGTGTGGAGCAGTGTTAACCGTGTGCCTCGCAGGTGTGCGGCGACCCCGCTCCCCTGCAGTCTCTAGACCCCCACACTGCTGCGCAGTGATGCAGCGCAACCTGACCTGAATCCATGGCTGGTGTTAATGCAGCACCTCTTTCAGCCTATTTCCACCTGCATAATGAACCAAAGAGTATTTTCCCCACATACGTGATGACTAGCAAGTGGTCAAGAGCACGAGGCCATGACCCATGTGTTTGCAAGGGGGAGTCCCGGAACCATCCCTTGGTGGCCTGGGATGCTTGGTACCTGCACAGTCACTTCCCTGCACCTTGCCTGGGGTTTGGCTGCTTGCTCTTGCCCATCCCACTAACCAGCTTTGCCCAAATGGCCTCCCCTGAAGCTGTGGAATCCCAGGTGCTTGCAGGGCTGGGTAAAGCCCAGGGCTTTTGCTGAGGGTTTAACATACAGCTTCTGATGGCTGCTACAGTGCGGCTCTGGCCACGCTTCAGTGCAGCACCCGTAGCACTGCTCCAGTGGGGACCCATGTGGCAATCCCACTGCTGGCAGGGGCCTTTACAATTTAAAGAAATGCTGGGGCATTTTTTCTGGAATAGTTCTGAGGTGTCCAACTCCCTGTTTGGTTCCATCCTGGATGCTGTGGGTTGGGGCAGGCTGGTCCTTCCAGGCAGGATGGAGATCCCGATGCTCAGGGCTTCCAGCCCTGGTTTGTAAGTGACCAGGGTAATTTGCTCAGTAAGGAGACAGTATGTGTGAAAAGAGATGTAAATGTTCTCAATAGGCACATAAAAGAAAACTTATGAAGATGTTGTGTTTTAAGATCCTAAGGAGGTTCTTTTCAAATTTATGGTGAAATTTTTCCCAGTGGACACCGGACATCTGAGAGAAGAGCTAACCAGGTACCGTGTTTGTTCTGGTCCTTCCTCATTGCACAGTCCTACGTTTTTGCAGTTGCAATGCATGTGTGTAAAAAATCCTTATCTTCATCCAACCAAACCTGTCTGTTAGCCATGGTAATTCTAAGTATTGACAGAGCTCTGTGCTTTACAAAACAAAACTGCAAATAGTATCTTTCCTTGGTATTCTATTTTTATATAAAAACCACTTGAAAATCAGCCATCTTAAGAGGCTGCAGTGTGTTTACTGCCAAACGTTTTAGCAGTTGAGCACCAAGTCTGACTTTGCTCAGTCTAGCTCCTGCCTCAAGCTGTGTTCTGAGAAAAATCCTAATTTTATTTTTAAAAATGACATTGCTAGCTCTTACATTTCAGAGAACGCACTGCAAACAGGAGCTAAGAATAAAACCAATACAGTGTTTCTGCAGAACATTAGCCCTGAGAGGAGACACAAATGCCCTCTGAAGCATAAAGGAATGTTAGCTCTGAAACCTATTAATGGACATTTAAATGGCAGGGGCATGCTGCTCATGGTGGTGCCCAGCTGTAGCCTCGTGGAGGGGATGCACACGCCTCCTGTGACCCCCCCAGACCTGCATCCTTTGTGTTGGGGCACAGGCGAGCACTGGGAAGAGCACGGGAACAGCCTGGCTGTGCCGAGCTGGGGCCTGAGAAGAGTCCCCTCTGAGGGCAGCTCCTGTCCCCTCCACAGATATCTCTTCACACTCCAGATCAAGAAGGACCTGGCACTGGGGCGGCTGCCCTGCAGCGACAAGAGTGCGGCGCTGCTCGTCTCCCACCTGCTGCAGTGTAAGGGCAGGCACACGCCTGCAGCAGCGGGCACCGGGGCTTTGCTTTGACTGCATGGAAAGGGCTGCTACTAACCCCACTCTCCCTGTGCCCCCCACAGCTGAGTTGGGTGACTTCCACGAGGAGACAGACCAGCAGCACCTGGCCACCCACAGGTACCTGCCCAACCAGGAGTACCTGGACAACAAGATCATGCACTACCACCGAAGGCATGGGTAAGGGCTGCTGCGCACGGGTTCCTTTCCATCAGCACACAGGGACATCAGCGGCATGGGTGCTCAGCGTCCTGGCATGCACACATCCAAAATGGTGTCTCTTCAGCCCGTTTCAGCAGTTGCTTTTTCATTCTTGCCACTTCCCAGTGTGTTTGTGTCTCCAGGGGGAAGACGCCAGCTGAGTCGGATGTCCAGCTGCTGGACGTGGCCAGGAAACTGGAGATGTATGGGATTCGCCCGCACCCCGCCAGCGACGGTGAGGGGACGCAGATCAACCTGGCCGTGACACACATGGGGGTGCTGGTCCTGCGGGTAAGCTGGGGGCTCAGGGTGGGCTCTGCGAGGACATAACTTCCTGTTCTCAGCCTTCTCCCCTCACCTGCTCTAAACCAAGCACACCCTAGCAAACCTCGGGCAGGGAGGTGATGCTCTGGGATATCGCCCTGGGCTCGGCCCCAGCACCTCTGCCAGCACTGGCTGCACATTTCTGTGCCTGCACGGGCTCTGGCAGAGCCCTGCTGGCCCTTGTCATTGCAGGCACAGCCGTGTAAGCACCACAGGTTACATGGCTGCGTCACATGCATTCACCATATAATCTTCCAGCAAAAATAGCCACCTAATGTCTGTGCAATTACATAACATTGTAATCACAGCATAACTGAGGAATAAATACAGACTTCCTCGCAGCCGGCGTGAAACAGTGCTTGCCTCCCACACTGACTAATTTCAACCTGGGAACATCTTGCCAGAGCAGAAAAAAAATCCTAACTGTGGGTCTGCTGTTCATAATTAGTGCTGCCAGACCCAGTTATTTATTCAGAGTCGTAAACACCCCTCGTGTGCATGCATGATTAGACCATCTGTGAGCCCATGAGAATCCGGGCTCTCCCAGAGAGCTGAGAGGGTCTCAGTGCCATAGCACAGGGTAGCACAGGTTTATCTGTTCCTGCTGTGATACGAGTGTTGCATGGCTGCATCCAAATTGATGCATAGCAGTAATGAAGGTAAGGTATGCTTGCAGTCTGCTTAAGCTGGCGTTAAAAGAGGGGAAATGAGCTGATCTCTGCTGCATTTCCCATCTGACTTCTTTTGTGGGAGAGATTCTGCATTAACTCCTCACCTGCCCTGTGAGCTGGGAAGGATGGGACACTCTGCCTTGACCTCTGTGAAATTTTTCTTGGACTACTGCTGTTTTACAGTTAGCTTCATTAGGCAGAGTTCAGCCCTGAGCCTTAGTTCCTACTCTTGGGATTGGCTGATAGAGAACTGAGGGTCTAATGCTAAATCCCCATTGCCTCTTTCCCAGGCCCAGGGGCAGTGAGAGCAGTAGAAATGGCTCATGTGGTGTCCTGAGAGCCCAGGTCTTGGCCAGTCTTATTTCTGCATCTTGCCCCATCCTGCTATAACTGCTGTGTCAATCCTTGCAGGGCAATACGAAGATCAACACATTCAACTGGTCCAAAATTCGCAAACTGAGTTTCAAGAGGAAGCATTTTCTCATCAAGCTCCATGCAAACATTTCTGTAAGTAGGTCTCTGTAAGCTCCTAAGGCGGCTGCCCAGCTCAGGACTGTGAGGGCAAGCGGCAGAACCTGGCCCAGCATGCCCCTGACACCCGTGTGCTTGTCCCTGGCCACACAGGCACTGTGCAAGGACACGCTGGAGTTCACCATGGCGAACAGGGATGCCTGCAAAGCTTTCTGGAAGACGTGTGTGGAGTACCACGCATTCTTCCGGTTGTCTGAAGAGCCCAAGTCAAAGCCCAAAGCCCTTCTGTGCAGCAAGGGCTCGAGTTTCCGCTACAGGTAAAGTTCCAGAGGAAAATCCCTGGTGTGCAGAGGCTCTAAGCCTCCCCTTTACATCTGTCCAGGCTGTGTGTGAGAGGCTGACGCCTGACAGCTGTTTCCTTAGTCCTGCTGATGCCACCCCGGTCCTGCCATGTCCCCTCACCTTCCCCAGGGTGTGGGGCTGCCCAGGGCTGGGCTGATGGTGCTGCTCACACCTTTCCCTCCTTGCTGCTGCAGTGGGAGGACACAGAGACAGCTGCTGGAGCATGGGAGGAAGGCGAAGATGAAGAGCCTGCCCTTTGAGAGGTACCGAGGGCAGGGAGGGGGGCAGGACTGAGGTGTGTGTGCGGGGAATCCTGGCTCTGCATCCACCCTTACACTCGGCCTTGCAGGAAGCACCATGCATCCCGCTATGACGAGAGGCAGTGCCGCTCTTCCCCGGACCTCCTGACAGATGTGTCCAAGCAGGTGCGTCCCCGCAGTGTGCACAAGAGGCAGTCAGAGTCTGAGCCACAACCCTGGCTCTTCATCCTGCTCCCCCTGCCCGCCTCGGGCTGGGCAGGATGCCCACACACCCTTTTTTTTTGCCAGGTTGAGGAACTCCGCCTGGCCTATGGCAGCCGGGGCTCCTTCCGCGCTGCCAACGGGGTTCACACCTCGGAGCCCACGCTGGACAGCCGCTGCTGCAGCTCCACCACGGAGGTGACATTCGCCGCCGAGCTGGAGCGCTCCAAGCCTGAAGCAGCCCCCGTCTTCCTGCCCCACTCCAAGAGCAGCTCCGCCTTCCCCCTGCTCTACGCTGAGCTGGAGCTGGAGCGGGCGTGGGAGCCCGTCGACCTCTTCAGCTCCAGGAACCCCTTGACATCCTTTCGGCCCCACCACAAGTTTGCTGGGAACAGTAAAAGCACCTCAGTGGGCAACATGCGGGAGGTCAGCACGAGGCCGCTGGTGTACACAGACGTGCCATGCCCTCAGCCACTGGCCACCCCAACCCCGCAGGTCCTCTTCTACGTAGACAGGCCACCACAGCCCCTGTGCCATGTGCCCAGCCAGGAGGCAGCAGGAGCAGCCGGTGAATGCATCCCCATGGCCACAAAAACACCCAAGTGGAGCCCAAGCACTGCCTGGATGGGGGAATTACAGCACGAGGCTTCACACAGGGCTGCGGGCACCAGCGCAGCCCCAGAAGGGGGGAGCAGGCCACTAGCTCGCTCCTTTGATTATGGCCTTCAAGAGCAGCCTCCCAAACGGTCCTGGAGCCAGTCGGACATGAAAACCATCCGCTTCCCCTACGGCTCGGAGTTCAGGCCCCTGGGCCCACACCCTGCCCTGAGCAGCCGGAAGGCAGGGATCCTACGGCACACGCTGGCCCAGCAAGGGCTCACGCCACGGCCGCGGCACCCCGCCGAGCGCTATGTGGGCAGCAGCACTGAGTCCAGCGACTCCGACTCCGACCTCCTGGCTGCTGAATACTGCTCCCTGTACGGCCGGGTGCTGCGGTCGCCCATGGCTCGGATGCGGCTGTCTTCTGGCAGTCTCCAGCTGGAAGAGGAGGATGAAGAGGTGTCCTTTGTGACCAGCGCTGCTGAAGAGAGGACTTCTAGGTATTTCACTTAGGTGCCTCACACCGGCTGAAAGGAGCCACAGGGGACCAGGACTGATCCAGACCCACAGAATGGTCACAGTCCTGCTTGCAGGGCCGCTTTACTGCTTGTGAAACGTTGTGATGGGCTCGTTGTGTGAGTGCTTTTAGCTGTAGAGGAAGTGTTAAGGGAAAGCTGGGGAATATTTCAAGGTACCCATCTCCTGCATCACAGCTTCAAAGTGGTGCATTTCTGCCACCAGGCTTTCCACATGCAGGGGTCCAGTTTGAGCCAGATGGGCAGGGGCTTTCTCTTAAGCCCTGCACAGAGACTGCATCCAGTCCAAGCAGGCCACACTCAGAGCATACCACTAAAGTCTTCATCAGTGAGGTGGAAGAAAAAGAAAAAGAAAAAAAAAAAAAGACCTTTTATGGAAGATCTTAAACATTAGTTTTTCACAACTCCAGTGAAGCCTGCTGGTGGGAAGAGTGGTTGAGGCCCATTGGGAGAAGAGCAGGATGGTCAGGGGAAGCTGAACAGATGCAGCTGCTCTTGGAGTTGTCAATGCCCCAGCACAGAGCCTCCTGCCTCTCCTTGTCCCAGTGCTGCAGGAGGGCCCAGTCCTCAAGGACAGGGTGCCATGGGCCATTTTAGGGCATTATCCTTCCCAGGAAATATCATAGCAGCACTCATAAATCATTACACAGCATCCCACTCCAAGCTGTAGTAAGTGGGTTAATGAATGATGATGTATAGCTCCACTCTTCTTAGGCCTATTAACTATTATTTCCTGTCAGCAGCTCCACAGCCCAGGCATCTCAGTATCCTGCTGAAATCTGGGGGGAAATGAGGCATGCAGAGGAAGGTCTTGCTCCCCCAAATCAGGCCTCCACCAAGCAGCATGGGGAAAAAGCTCTCAGAAGCGGGGCAGGAAAGAGAGGCAGCTGGTGCTTACCCTTTTAGCATTAGGAAGGCTGTTGTAACCATGGTGCTTCTAAACGTTCCTGTTTGCTACATGAATGCAATGTTATTTTTACCGGGGCCATTTCTAGTTATAGAAAAGCAGGAGGGGAGCTTCTCACCATCCACAGAGCAGCAGGAGGGAGATTACTTATTTGTGCATTGCTCCCTGAAGTGAAAAGGTATAGATAGTTCCTAGACATGCTTTTATTACAAAGGACTTATTACCCTAAAAACACAGGAAATCTACTCTGAAAACAGGAGAATGATGCTACTTCTGTAAGATGTTAGAGAAGTTCTTATTACTTTTCTTTAAGAACAACTCTGTAAAACTGCAGGACATGACTATAAGGAGAGGAACAGCCCTGTAATACCTATGGTTGAGAAAACAGTGCAAACTACCTGAAGGGATTTTGAAGGGATTTCAGGAACGAGGAAGCTGGGGCAGGGATGGAAAGTAAGTGTGGAAAAAAATAGGTTCACAGTTACTGCCTCACTCTGTGCGTTGCTGTGTTTTGTTTTAGAAGCTGGACAATAAAATAATAATAAATAATAATATATATATAAAAAAAAAAAAAAAACACAAAGCTTTGGTTTCCTCCTTTTGGATGGTGCCCAAGCTGCTGCAGCTAAGTTCCTCTGCACCTCAGCCCCCCTTCCCCTACAGCTCACAGCCCCCATGCAGCCCTCATTGCTCCACGGAGCTGCCAGGCTGCTTTCCCTCTGTGTGTTCATTGTCTTACAGGCAGCTGAGACTCACTGAATGCTGCTGAAAACAACCACATTCTTGGTCAGCTGCCCAAAGAAATGTGTTAGATCAACAAGAGAGCACACTGTTTGCTTTTGCTCCAGGTTATTCTGGGCTGAAGAAGCTGTGAACTACCTGGACCCCACACACTGCTCTGGGACTGGTACACATTCTGGTGAAGAAAAAAAAGGAAGAAAGAACTCTGCATAAATAGAAAGTTTACTTTCTCCATGCTCTGCATCTTGGAAACAGCAAGAACTGCCATTCAATGCAGCATTTAAGTATGGCAATCTACATGCACGGTGTGGTAAGGGGAAAAAAATAGCTGCAGTGATTCAACTACAAAATTTACATGTAGTCCCCAGAGAACATCCCTTAAAGGGTTATTATACCTTAAGCACACAGGCAAACCTACAATCACTGTTAGGTTCTGAAATCATGTGGAGACATGGAAAGCTGGTCCAGGTCAGCTTTACCTTGAGCATAGCCCAGAACAGACAAGCAGCCTTACTGGGAGGGATCGACGTAAAACTACAGAGCACAAACCTCCAGGATTTCCTAGCTCTGGCATTCAAGACTGCTGGGGACACTGCAATGAGATGGAGAAACAAGAACTTGGGAACTATTTTTGGATTTTTCCATTGACTAGAGAGTACTGGGGCACAGCATGTACACTGTGACTTAGCACATCATACATAATGGTCAACAATAGCAGAGGAGCAAAGCAGTCCTGACAAAGTGACAGAAATTAAGCTAAAATTATTGCATAAACCAGCTTTGTTCCTTTATTTTAGTCAGTCCTAGCAATCTCAGTAAGCAGTGGCACACATGCAAAGAAGCAACCAAAATAACCCTTGCAATAGTCCTTCCCTGTGGTACCTGTATAGTCCCTTCTCAGCTCTGTTCACCAAGAAGAGGCAAGAATGTTGAGTGTGTTTCACTAGTAAAACAAACGAACGAAAAATACTGAGGATAGACATATTGGTACCTGGGAAAAGGCAAACTTATATCCCTTAAGCAAGCAAGCAGTATTAATTGGGTGGGGGCACAGAAGCATTATAGCATCAAAACATTAAGCTACTCAATGCATTTGGACAAATGTAGCTGGGGCTCATAAAATGCATCACTTACAGATAAAGCTAATCTTGACAATTACATGCGAGATATTCAGGTTTTTTTTTGTTTTTAAACATATAGGTGTATGTATTAAGTTACAAAAACATCAAAATGTACACAGTATACGAAGAACATTAGTTTGGAAGAGCTCTAAGGTTCCAGCAAAATTAACTAATTTCTATATTAAGAATAACTTCATTTATTGAAAAGATGTGAAATAAGGCAAGCTGACATACATACCATTAAAACTTTGTAAAGAATAAAATCATTTTATTCCAGTGTTAAGTCATAAAACAGTGTTATAAAAATGAGACCTTTAACAATTGCTAAGCCTTGTGCAAACACATCAAGAATCTATGTACTTTCCTATTCAACTATAGACATTCAATTGAATGCAAGAACAGGTTTTTACAATACTACAGTGCTTACTGTACAGAAGCGTGCTGGAGGAATCAAGAGACCAGGGGTTTTAAGAATGATTACATTGATAAAGGACTCATCTACCCAAGAACAAATACATTTCTCTACTCTGTGATTCAGACTACTTTGATAAAACTACTTCAATATCAATTCTTCTCCATCTATGGTGGGAAACCTAACAAACCAAACACACAAGAAGATGATTCCTAAATGAATATCTTGATATCTCTTCCCATTATCTACCTGGCAGCAACAGAATACTGCTGATTAAGTTACACAGCTCATCAACACCTAACAAGTCATGGGGAAAAATAAACTGTTCTCTGGAAACCAGTAATACAGACATCCATTCTTAAGAGTTAGTTGTACAATGCACAGAGACCTTAGGTGCAAAAATGCCATGTGCAGTACAATAAAGTAGTCTTTAAATGGACTGTTCTTATGAGAGAATGAAGCTGTTTTATGCATACATGGGTGATTTTTTCCCCCCCCGTACTGTCCTGTGAGGTAGGTATATGATCCACCCATTTCACAGGAAGAGGCACCATAGTTGAGTAACTTGCTACAGTCTTAACCACATAAATAGACAGATAATTAATTCACTAACCCTGGCTACCCAGAACAGGATATGGAGTTGCATAGATTAAAGACTGTGTCAACAGGGTATAACTACCAATTACAAAATTCAGGAGAAATTCTTATCACCTCTCCCCTTAGTCTCATTAAAAAAAAAAAAAAAGAAACCACACCTTAAGGTAAGTGACATAGAAGTAAAAATATGATTTTAATTCTGAGAAATTAATATGGAGGTTTTTACAATAAGATCTGGGATGAGACTGGTGAAGTAAAAGCTGAGGTAAACTGTGGCCCTGGCCTTTTTGTACCTTCACCTTACAACGCCAAATTCACAATTAACCCCATAGAGATATTAGGTCACACTACGTTGTTACAGGCCATGCACATTGGTTTGAGCACATAGATCCTGAACACCCCTCTACGGGACTGAAACCAAAACTGAACCCTGGAGTTGCTCTGTCTCTCTAGCATTCCCTGTTGCATAGCAGCTGGTAGGTATCTTCCAGACAAGAACAGCATGGGGGATGGGGGAGAGTGACCCAAAACCTTTTCAAAACAACCATGCAACTCTGTGCAAGGAACATCTTTGCTAAACCATAACACAAGATAGGAGGTATATCCACGCCTCTGCACATTTATTAAAATCCAGAATAAAATGCACAACAGAAAGAGCTCATGAAAGTTTACAGAACTTAAATATTTATTTTTAAACCATTTAACCCCCCCAAAAAACACTGAAATAAGCTTCATCTATAAACAGATTTACAAGACTAACAACTACAGAAGCTAGAGAAGCACTACAATTTGTTTCTGTGATGCAGTTATTTTGTAAAGCTTCAGATCAACTGTATTTACAACTTTTGCTGCTTTTACATTTATAAAAATATTTATTTAATCCATAACATTATTGTTTTCAAAAACTATTTCCAGACTTTTTCTCAGATATAAATTCTAATCGAATTTCAGTTATATAGCAGATGAAAGTTTTAAACAGAAACACTTCTTTAAAATTAAAACAAAGTTATTTTCTTTTTTTTTTTTTCCTTTTTTAAAATTTTTTACAGTGTAGGCACCATTGAAAATAATTGTCCTTGGCATATCTAACCACCATCTCTCACAAGTGTCCTTTATATAAAAACGATGTAATGGCAACATTTGACTAAAAATGCAGTATTTACTTGCACACCATTACTTTTTTAATATTTGGCAGATATATTTCAGATTTTTTAAAATGACTTTTGTGCAAAAACAAAATGTGCAGGTCTGAACCATAAAATAAACACACCCAACCTTTATCAAAAATAAATTTACACCAACAGTTCCACAGCTAAGTACTGAAAAAAAATCCCAGTCCAAAATTTCAGCATAATATACATACTGGGTTGAAAAAGAAAAGAAAAACAAACAATAACAAAAAATAATAAAAAACCAGAAGAGATTGCCCAGTTAGCAGTACCATAAATATATAACTGAAAGCAACTTTATAATCTTACCTACTTTTTATGAAAAAAATCACTCCATACTGCACAGTACTACCTTTTTGTGAAAGAATATCTATAACTCAGTTATTTGCATATTAACTGGTAAATACATATTCAAAATACACTTTCAGAAAATTATAAACAAATTATGTTGATGTACTGTATTTAATGTATTTAAGAACAAAAACGTGTATAAATATCTTACAGGAGAAACAACACCACCACAAAGAACGCTGGTGTTACACTTATACCTGCTTGTGAGGTATGTATCATGCGACGCTCGGCTTCTCTGGCTCCCTTCCACCCAGGTATGTATACTCAGAGGAAAAAAAATTAAATTAAATAAAATTGGACTTCAGTTTTTGTCCATTATTGCCAAAAGCCCCACCCCCTCAACTGTATTGCTTTAATTTTCCTACCATGATGATATAAGATTGAATTACTACTTGTTCTAAAAGGTAATACATATACTGTACATCAGGATATACCTGTTGCTACATATCACCTGCAAACTATTGACATATTGCTCTCAAATATATTTAATCATAGAGCTGCCTAAAATACTGTACCAATTTAGAATTATAATAGATACTGTTGCAGGTTTATTCTTCAGGGCACGATAACTATATGCTGGTTGAAGCAGGTGCTACAGCAATACCCTTGCCACTACAATACATGTTTTGAATATGCTTGTGAAAAAGCTATTTTCTCTGAAGCTTGTTAGTGATTTACAAAAGTTTAACTCATGAATACAAAAGACCTGTACATCCCTGTGTACAGGAACAAAATAGCATCAAAACATACTGTACTTGCACTTTCTATCAACTAAAGTAATGGTTATTTCTAAAAGCAAAACTGCACCTCAACATTTATCAGATTAAACTGGTGAAACTACAATATTAAAAGTTGTTCTTTACAAAATAATTTCCTGAAAATATAAAACCATGTGCACTGCCACAAAATAGTTGAGTAGGTTCTTTCAAATCCTCGAATCACCATCAATATGTTGCAAAGATCCAAAAGGCACAAGGAGCTCATGAGCTAAGCACTGCCAAGCTTGAAGTAGTTTTGGTGGGTTTCACTGGGTCCATATGAAACAGCAGTCAATTATGTGAAGTTTCTTAGGATGAGTCATTAACAGAAAATCTACAGATAAAAAAAGTGAGTAAAATTTTTGTTAATTGTTGTGTCTCATCTTGGCAGACAGCAAGTAACTATCTATGCATCATTAAACTAGTAAGGATTCTCCAGCTCCCTTCCTTGCTATAAATATGCTTAAGATAAAACTGCAGGTTCAATTAAAGGAAGTAAAATGTAACAACTACAGTAAAACTGCAGAGTGTAAAGACAAAGCAGAAAGAATTGTTAGCATTAGTTTTTCTTTCAATAACCAGAAGTGTTACATATAAGTACTGAAGCTAAGAATGTAGAGCCCTGGATGTAACAGATCTATCACTTATCAAAACACTGTACTCAAACTTCCCTAGCTTATGAAATGCTTGAAATCAACTAGCTTTTCCTTAATGGACGCGCCTCCCCCCCCCCCCCCCAAAAAAAAAAATATATATATATATATATACACATTTTTAAATGCATACAAGACTTTCTTCACTTACTTCTGAAATTTCTCCATAAGTTTCTTCACCATCTTATCTGTGATCCCTGGACATGTTGCTTCTGCCATATTGATGCTTTTCTCAAGTTCCTCAATTGCTTTCTTTCTGCTAGCATTATTTGTGTCCTGCTGTTTGAGCTGAGTAGCAAACCAAAGCAGACAAAGCTTACAGAGTCCATCAGATGCTTGGGCAATAACTTAAAATTTTATTTGAAGGTAAAACTTACCTCAGCAAAGACAGGGGTGATTATCATAGTTAAACAACTCAGGGTTTTAACAAGATCTTGATCCTAAAAATTAACAAATAAGGATATCAGTATATTCCTAATACCATATGTATGCTGTGTTAAATGCAGCTTACATGATTTTGAAAGTTCAGCTCAATTCAATACAGCCCTTGTAACATATCACAAAACAATGAAGGTACAGTACAAACGTTAGGAAATATGGAAATAGATGCCTGATGACATACATCATCTTGTCACACTTCAATTTCTCTTCTCTAATATTATGTAACAGTTTAAAATTCACATATATTTGAAGAGATACTGTTCTATTAGTATGTGGTATCTTTTGCAATTAAGGCTGACACAGGCATAGGAAATGTCACTAACAATCATTATCTGTTGAACTACAAAAAAGTAGTTAGTGCTTAAGAAAACCGAATAATTACAAGGTTTTAACACTACCTTACGATGGCTTCAAAACCGTCAGTGAAAGAACTCTTTAGACTACCTACCGTCCCATTCTGCAGCTTCTTTGCATCTGGTTTCTTTCGAACTGTAGTAAAGCTCCACTCAGGATGAGAGTTGTTTTCTTTGTTACTTGACTCCCTAAGAAAAAGGATATGGTGTACATAATACTAGCCACAGCATAATGCTAAGCAACCATAGGTAACCCAAACACACAGTAAATCTACATGGATTATTTCTGTATGCCTTAAAACAAGAAAAAAAGCATGTGTTGAAGTGTTAACTGAACTTCAGAAAAACAACTTCAGAGACCAACTTGAAATACAATCAAAGCAAGCAGAAGATGCCTACTTATAAAGCTTACCTTCTCCTATGACATCCCATTTAAAACAGTTATCTGATGTCCAGAAAGGCAAGACACTTACAGAAGGCATGTTGTTCCACCCACATTGTGCAAACCTCTTTGTACACCTCAGCCTTGCTCTGTGGTATTTCTAATTGTAATTCATTGTTTTTGGTATAACCACTAGCCCCAAACTAGGAAATACGTAGCACTTAAACAGCACTGAAACTGAGTTTAGATTTAAAAAATTTAAAGAGAGTGAGTGCATAGCTTGACTTATACATTAGTCTTCAGTTTCAAACAGAGGATTTCCTTGAAAGAAGCCAAGGCAAAACAGAAAAAGTCAGATAGAGACTAAATTGTGAAAATTAACTTACGAATCAGAACCATCGGAATCAGTTTCATCGCTACTATGTCCCTCTGCTTTCCATCTCTTAAACCTATCAATTAGTTCTGTCAGGTATGAAGTCTTCTTGGCATTTTTCATAATGAATTTGTGCTTCAGAAGTTCTTTTGCTGTAGGGCGCTATAAGAAACACTTAAGTATTTAATGTTATGCTAACATTTTGTGACTTTAAATGTTAGTAGGGGAGATTTAGTATGACAACTGACTTAGCTCATACAGCATCAGGAAATTAGTAGAAACAGGAAGTTGAGAAAAGCCAGTAATCCACATTTACAAGCACTCTAAAAATATGATCAAGTCACACACAGACTATTGCTTACCCTTCTATGCTAGAAAGTACACACCCAGGAAAATGACTAATCAAATTTCTCCACTGCAACATTTCCTTGTAAGCAGAATTCAGGCAGACAGCAAAAGTTCTGCTAGGGAAGAGATTTAGGATTCTCTCCTCTTTCAAAGCTTCTCTTCTGACTTTATCCTAGGTTCCTTATCCTAGGTTCACATGTGTTGTAGGAAGTTGCCTCTGCCATCATCATTTCTTTCCCCCTCCTCCCCCCTTCGTTATTTTAAACAGAAGAGGCTGGGGTGAAGAGACAGCTGTTAGGAAGTACCATTAATATTTACAGTCAGAAGTATAGTCTCCAAAATTATTTCAATCAACTATGATGTACCATACCAGCAAAATGCTTCACAAACATGTATTTAAAAAATATAATAATTATACATCTCTGCACACACACACACGCTTATCTACTCACAAATGTTGGATCCTTATTCAGACATGCATCGATGAATTCTTTGAAAGGTTTACTGAATTCTCCTAACAAAGTTGGAGGATTGTTTTTTGGAATGAGAAACAGAACTCTCATTGGATGCATATCAGAGTTGGGTGGCTCCCCTTTGGCTAGTTCAATAGCAGTGATTCCCAATGACCAGATGTCAGCCTGAGAAAGGAAAAAGTTACTTATAGTATAAAGTTAAGTGATATCACAACAAAATATTTAATAACTGAAATCTGCATTTATTATATAAAGTTAACTTTGGTCTCAGCAGAAAATGCATAGATCCTTTTTTAATACTCAAAGGGGGTGGGGCTTTTGGCAATAATGGACAAAAACTGAAGTCCAATTTTATTTAATTTAATACTCAAAGTCTATAATTTCCAAAGACTTAAGTGATTTAATCAGTCTTGAATAACTTTGAACAACACATTTTGAAAGAGATGGGGCTTGTAAATCTGTTACTATAAAAGTGTATTAATTTATTTTATTTTTTTACTATTCTGAAGAAGGGAAAAAAAGTTAAAATTCAGTTCAGTTGCCAAAATACTTTTCAGTATTAGACTAGAAATCAGTGTATCCTGTCCAAAACCTTTTCATCTGTCCTACCTGAAAGCTTGCCTCTTTCATACTTTCCCACTAGACTTATGGCTAAGAAAGAAAGGAGAAAGGGCAATGCTCTCTCAACAATAGTGAGGAGATACGGAACACAGGAGATTAAGTTGCTGGCAGAATGTAAATGAAGGGGTGGTACAGCTGATTTACACACAGGGCAAACAGAAGAGGAATTATTTTCACTTGGACAGGACAACATGCATTTTTAAAACAAGCTAGAGTACTTTCCCGAAAAGCCCTAGAAAGAACATTACCGTTGTACCACTGGAACTCTACGCATGAAAATTACAAGTGAATGTATATGCTCCTTATCATCAGCAAGAACCCCTGCTATGTACAAAATTTCTTCAAACTTGAATGATTCTGGGAAAAATCTCTGTGGATTTTTAGTACATCTCAGATACTAAGAAGGCTTTTATGTTAAGTAAAACTGCACATTAGATGTATGGTTAAATGCTTACTATTTGAGAAAAACAGTATGAAAGTTACTTTGCACTACCTAGACTTTTAGATTTCTTGTTCCTACCTGAGGATGTATCTAAACAAGCAGTGTAGAAAATCCAATGCCAGCACCAAAATATACTGCCATTTCACTAACCACATGCTCTAGATCATTTTGTGGTTATATACCCAGGAGTAAAGGGGATTTTTCCTTCCTTATAGTGATTTTAAGCAGCAGCTCCAAACCCACAGAAAACATGGCAGGGGCATAGTGTCTGCTTTTCTACTGTTCGTTCACATTGAGAAACTCTCCCTTCCAATTCGTCTACAATTAGTTGAAATCTTCAGAATTTCACAGATCCTCAGAAATACCTGACAGTAAGTTGTAGAAATGCAATCACATATCCAATCGGTCCAATGTTTACTGACAAAACAGGAGATAAATACTAAAGCTAAACCTGGTCACCAAAAAAACCAACAAAGTGCTTTCTGTTAGATCCATAGATACAAAGAAAAGATATTCTACTCTCATACTTACTTTTGAATCATACGCTGACTGCTGAATAACTTCAGGGGCCATCCAAAAAGGAGTTCCAACAAAGGTATTCCTCTTAATTTGCGTATCTGTCAGCTGCCCAGCAACTCCAAAATCAGCAAGCTTAACATCACCTTGCTCTGATAACAAGACATTGGCAGCTGCCAAATGGAAATAATATAACATCTAATTTAGAATGCTGCTCCCATGATTTTTAAGGGCTTTAACAAAGTTACATTTTAAATGCACCTTTTATGTCCCTGTGAATTTTTTTCTCTGAATGTAGGTAGTCAAGACCTTTCAAGATTTCCTTTAGCATGGTAGCGATCTGGAACTCATCAAATGGGCCAGCACGCAGCTTTAGAGAGAAGACACAGTAAAATAGTTTTATTCTTATATCTGATTTCTGCCTTGTTATTGATTTAATTAAATACTAACTTGAAACATTTTTAATGTAAAGAGCTAAAAATTCATAAAATGAAGATTTGATTAAGTAACTTAATATTCCATCAGAAATAGGTGCCATTAGAATGATCATCTTCTCATCTCCTCTACTGACAATACACGCAAAGTGCTGCTACTTTTATATACAGTACATTCCCCTCAGCATGCAACTCACATGAAAAGGTAGAACTTCCTAAGAAGTTTGTTTTCTATTAAACACAGTAGACTGAATTTTGCATTTTAAAATGTGCATAAAGAAAAACAGTTTATTTCAAAATAAATATCTATTGAATGCTGTTTTTAAAGTTCACAATACTTCTTTTTTCCTTGTTCCAGTATTTTTGATTCCGTGCTTGCCTTTGCAACAAGAACATAACGCACTGCTAAAAAGCTGCTTGTATGGGGTAAGTTTTGCACGTTGGAAAGCTATGTAAATAAAACAGAAGTATTAAGGTGTGTGATTCTACTATAAAAACAAGAATCAAAAAACCCACACAAAACAGTAGTGAAAGAGAAAACTATAACACTACGAAAAATTGAAGCAAAATAAGCTAAAAATTAAGGTTTTATCCTTCAAAAGAACAAGTGAAACCACTGAACACTACTAAAAAAACTACTTCATTATTTCCTGACAATCCATGAAAGACTATAAATTATGCAAAAATGTTAAAGAATTATCTCACAGTGTCTCTCTCAAAAAGACTAAGTTCCAAAGCTACAAAGTACTATACACTATACATAATTACTATGCTTTTGCATTCCTAGAGTTGAGCTGATGTGATGTAATTCCATGAAGTTTAAATAGATTTGTGAAGTTAAGCACAAACTTAAACCTTTGGAGAAAGGAGAACTGGTAGCAAATATATAATTAACACCATGTTGTAATACTGAAGACATGATATTTTTCCTTCAGAATCACACAAAGACTGGGTTATATTATCTTGCAGGAAAGGGTGGGTCTTGAAGCTTTACAGTTGAGGCGGAACAGTACTGAAAGTATGGGGAAACCACATCCCCATGAAGTGGACTGTGCGCTTGTTCTGTCTAAGCTACATCCTTCATGAATGCTACACAACCTTAAATAAAAGGTACTTTCACGTTTAACAGAAAATGGAAAAATTAACACCTTCTAACCAGTTAAAATTAATTATACTTACACATGGCGTTAATTCCTGAGACCTGATCCTAAAGGAAACATTTTGTATGCAACTGTAAGGAATACCCTGGTTTGGGGGAGGGGGGACGACTGGACACCGACAAAAAAAAAAAAAAAAAAAAAAAAACAAAACACACCACTCCTCACTCAAGACAAACCACCCACCCTCCTACCCCCTCTATGGGGCAAACAGTACTTCTCATACTAAAAAAGAAAGCCACCACAATTTGCCTTCCGTTTGACTGAGAACAAGAGTTTCCTAATGCTTAGAGACAAACAGTAAAACAAACAAACAAAATTAACACCAACTCAATGTACCAACATGTAACAGAACTACCATGCAAATCAACAACTTTTGGAGCACTATAATGTAGCAGTGAAGCAACATTAACAGCCTCCAGGGACTTGATTTCATTAAGTGATATGAAAACACAATTAAGTAGGTTTTACTAGTACTTATAATGCAAATATTATATACTTACAAGATCCAAAGCTGACCCTCCACCCAAGTATTCCATTATTATCCATAGTTTTGTGCCCTGTAAAAGAATGCATGAGCTGTTAGAAGTCCAAGGGTGCCATAGAAAAAGTCCTTCAGTGGACTACCAGTATACTGTTAGGAGAACACAAATACAGAAACCCATTAATCGTGAAGATGCATCTAATTACTTCCTGCAGAATGATCACACAGCTCCTGTGCAAGATGCCTACGTATCAATTAAAATTTGACTTCCATATAAAAACAACAACAACAACAGATACACATCACCACCTTCCTCCTCCCCCCAAATCACTTTCCTCTAAGCTGACCTAAAACAATTCTACCTAAAGAAACGGAACTTAAGAGGAAAAAAAAAAAGATTTTGGTGGGGGTTTAAGTTTAAAACCAATGTTTTAATCTACGTCTTTTGCAAGAACTACAATCTATCTTTGCACTGAAATGATTACTTCCAGCTATTTGCTGTACAGAATCAATAACATTTTAACAAAAAACTTGTAACATCATCAGAATTCTCATCTGAGGACAATACTCCGAACTCAGAACTGCTTTTGGGCAAGTGCGAGAACACAAACCTCTCTTCAGACAACAGAAATTTAAAGACTAAATGGACATAGATGCTAGCTGGCCCTCCATCCATGTTAATTGTGCAAGTGCACATCTAACATGTCTAGAAGTTCCAACTTAAGTTGTGGGAAAAAATAAATACATGAAAATTCACAGCTCTTGTATCTATCATGAAACATGAAACATGCCTGCTACCAGATAGGCAGCTCCAACTCTGAGATAGTAAGCAGCACGTTAAGCACCAGCCATGAAAAACTGCACTGTTAGACCTGGAAGCCTACAAAAACATTCGTATTTCCTAGGTTTTTAGACCAGACATTCTAAATCAACCACTAAAAAAGGTTGATAAGAACAATGTAATTAGATAAAAGGTATGATTTAAGGAACCTAACTTATAGTTTGTTTTTAAATTGCTAGTAACACTGCAAAGTTCACACATTCCTTCACTATGTACTATTTGAATCTTCAGTCCTGAGAGTTGCTTTCTTTTTTGAGACGTCTCAGCTACAGAACTAGATTTGACATTCTTCTAACGATTTCAGAGATGCTGAGTTCATCCTTAGTATGCAATTGCAAGAAGTGGCTGATTCATATGAACAAAAAATGGGAAGATTCGTTATGAGATCTCCAGAGCGTATGTTTCAAAACTGGGATCTGCTACTTGCCACAGTCCCCTCAGAAGCAGAAGTGCAGATATTAACCTAAGGGCTACTACTTCAAGGAATTCTGGGAGTAAAACCATTTCATTGAGATAAATACCACAGCTATTAAAAAAAATTTACTAAAATAGAGCAGAAACGATGAAGTACCATGCACACTGTTTAAGCAACAAATATTTACTAGCACTAGTTCGTTATAGCAGAACACAAGCTTACAGCAGAAATACTTTTTAAAGCCTCGTGCTAGATTGTATTCTGTCCTACCCTATTTCCAGACTAGTGATAGAAATCTTAAGGATACAACAAGCAAATAAAGGTGCAGTTTCTGAAAGTAACACATCCAATTATGTTAACAAAGTGTACTCTGTTAGATTTATACTGAATTTAAGAAACACGCCATTTATGAGAGTCTATTCCAATATTATGAGATCAGCAGGGAAGGGCTGGCTAATTTTAGCAGTTTTTATAAAGCCCTACTTTGTCAGTTGAGAAGACCTGCAAGGAACTCCAGTTTTAGGCAAACACTGTGGTTACCAGACATGTTTGGAGGATTTGACGATTAGTTGAAAACACCATAAGGTGAAAATGAATAAGTACTGTGTTTCTGAAATAATGTCTCAAAGAAACTGCTACTATCCAGCCTAACCGGGTGTGGATACTTCCTAGCCAAGCATGTACAACCTTTTTCCTAGCTATTTTAGGTCGACCAAGTATAAATAGACAATGTAGAACAAACAATATCTTTAGATGGACTCAAAACTTTGCTGCACTAACTTCTGTACAGTTTTGATGGAAGTCTCTGGATGCTAGTATAAGTTTTCCATACTGAAATCCAAAGAACTAAGTAACTTCAGGTTTGTTTAATTGCAAAAGAAAGGAACAATTCTAGGCAGCTATGCTAGTTACAAGGACAGATAATTCATTCCCTACTCCAAAGACTAAGGCTACATAGCACAAATACAGAAAACAATCATGGTATTTCAGTCATCAAGATAAGATTGCTCTCTATGGGATCAAGCAAAAAATACAGCACAAGTGTTTTATTAAGCTTCACAATTTGGAATAACCAAAACATACCAGAAGTGGAGTAAACTTTAATACCTTTAATCTTTCTTTTTCCATGATAATTTTTTTTTTGGCAAGCCATGGAGTTGAAGAAGATACTCACTTTATCAGCCTAACTCATCTTCCACTGCTACATTGCTATGTTTTATTACTTTGAAGGGTACTTAACACAACCTCTGTTTCATTTACTGAGGTTAAATGCAATCACAGTGCCATACTGGATGACAAGAGGCATTTAGACCTTTACCTACCACAGACATGAACATCTACAAACAGATACATCAGGATTTTAGTTATCTTACCTACAGAAGTTCCATTAATACTGCAGCTGTAAGCTGGCACAATACTACACACATTTCTGACAGGCATTATACAAAAGGCAAAACCTTTCTGTACCTACACAAGTGGACCATTCATTGACTATATATTTGTACTTCACCTACCAATGTTTAGAAAATACTAGTGATCTTGCCAGGCACCTGAAGAAAAAATAGTAACAATAGCAAAACTCTAAAATCAGTGGGAAACTCCCATCTGAACTCCAAAATTCAAGATACACAGGTGTCCCAAATTACAAAGATGGGTCTTTTGTTTTGTGGAGCACCTTTTTTTGCATCAGAATAACAGTAAACTGGCATCAGCTTTATCTCAAGAAGCTCTAAAAAAAAGTAAACCTTACTATCTTTTCTCAATGGTAAGTTTTTTAAAAGTATCTAATAATAGATAAATAACTTCACTTTGTTAGGTAAAAATATTCAGGGACTGTCCATATTTTTAAAACCGCATTTAAAAGTCAGATGCAAACATTGTAGCTGAAGAGCAGCTAGGCTGCAGAGCATTAGAGTATCTTAATGGCATCTGTTGAGCTGACTAAATTACAAATTAGTTAAGTCAAGAGTTGCTTGCAAGTCCCAAGGCCAAGACTGGGTCAGTCACAAAGCTGCTTCTGCATCAGGAACTGTAGGAAACTGAACGAACTGTTAAGCGTCAGAATACTTAAAATAGACCATCCAAAGCAAAAATCACTAATCTGAAAAGCTTGCCAATAGAAAACCCTCACAGTTAACATCTCTAACTTCAAATTTTAATCATAAATAACTTTCAATTATCAGCTCTGGTAGGAGCTGACAGAAGGAAAGTTGAGACTGACTAAACCTTGATGACAGGAATCATCTGCTTGTTCAAAGTTTACTTAAAATTAGTCAATGAACAAGAATAAGTTACAACAGAGGATGTTCAGTTCCAGTTCAATTGGATGAACAAACAAGAAAAATCTGAAGTCAAGACATGATTTCAAGTGTACTTTCTTCAAAGTGAAACCCATCAAATCTTTCAGGCTTCATTAACAGCAACTTGCAAACAGTATATAAAAAGTGATCAGGACCATTCAACTAAAACATATCAATAAACACCGAAAACAATTTGTCCATCTGCACTGATGGTTTGCTTTGGTACAGACAGGAAAAGTCTCTTTAAGCAGTGCAAAACTGCAAAAACATTTCTAACATCACTCCTAGAGCTTGAGAAAGCTACATATATAATTATTACATTTCAGCAAACTATTCCTATTCCATAAGCATTATCTAGAAGAGGTCAGTAGAGCTCAACCCGTTTGTTTTCTGGCAAATAAAAGATGCAAACAGAAGAAGAGTACTATCTTTTAAATTTTGAAATGTCTACTATTTATTGTATACTAATGCTCTTTTAGCCACTACCTTAAAGTATTTCCAGGAGTTATTTTCACTGATTTTTATATATATAGCTAAGTATTCACCAACAAATCTGTTTGACTGCTTTGAATGTGATCATGGTACCAGTCATATCCATAGCAAACCGCTATTATTCTCAACAGCCTAGGACTTTGCTTTCTAAGAAATAACATGTCTTAATTTTCAGGATTTAGCCTCAATGTTCTTTAACCTTTAATTATAAAGTCATTTGGAACAAAATTGCACATACTTCTGTTTCCAAAAGAAGTCTGCAGTGTATGTAGAAATTAAATCCAGAATTAAATACTACAAAGTTGAATACTTAGGCTGACAGCCATTCTCAGAATAATAGTTAACAGAAAGTCAAAAGTTACAGCAATTAAATTCTAAAAAGTAGACAGATACTACTCTCAAAATACCTGTTATTACCAAAATTAAAGTCAGCATAAAAGATTCTTTGCACATTTATAGCAAAGCTAATACACTCTTTCCACTGAGGAATCTCAAGTTGAAAGCCCTAGTATTAGCAACAAAGAATAAATCTAACCTAAGAAAAATTTGGAGCCAAGATACTACTTAAGCAGGGAACAGCAAGCAATAGAATTACCTACCATGCTAGTCTGGGATGAAAAACATTCCTGTGGACTTTTTTTTTTTTAAATGAATTTCTTATAGGAATGGAAGAGTAACCAAAATTCCACAAACACCTCTCTAAACTTCACACACAAGTTTTCCTTCCCCCAGAACATTAGAAGTGTGAAAAGTAAGCAGGAGAACAGCATTAATCTTTCAGAATTTATCCATCTAGAACAGAAATGGAAATCACAGAATCACAGAATTTCTAGGTTGGAAGAGACCTCAAGATCATCTGGGCTGAAAGAACTCAAACAGTGGTGAGGAAAGTAATGAAGCATTAATATATGCCTGTATTTGCCAGGATTTTTTAAAGAGTAAAAAGCCCTAACCAAGAGTTGAAAGTTTTATAGCGCTGACAAAATAGCTACATGTATGTATCTGAAAAAGAGAAAAAAATGGAAGACTTGCATAAGAATGGCAAAGACACCACTACTATTAAGCACAGGTACTTACTTAGATTTGGAATACCCTTTTAGCACCTATGTTACTGTAATAATAAAACAACAATTTTCTTTCCCTGTTCAACTCATTGCTTACAAAGCTTCCTCCATCCACTACCCCTCAAACAACACCTCCTTCCCCCCACTAACCAAGTCAAGGTTTCATTTCCCCATTTACAACTGTCGAAATCCCTGTCTCATTCTGAACTTAAGAAAAACTGATTCCAAGCAAAAACACTTCCAAGACATACCTTGACATGTCTGTACTTCAGGGCAAACATTTGGGTTTTATAACTCAAAATAAAAATGATGAACAACCAGGAGGATAACATTTAGGACCTAACTCAGAGAACGCTATTATATAGATTCTGCAAATAATTCCATAGTATCAATCAGAAGTGTGACGCAGTTTATCAGAGATATCTTTGGAATAACACCAAAAAAACAGTATACCTTCAGCCTCAAAAAAACAAACCCCACACCGAACACTTTAAATACCAACAAAATTTAATGCTTTTAGATTTTTTTAGAATGGTTTTAGTTTTAAAATACTTTAAGAGATATTTTAGATGATTACACTTGGACCTTTTCACAAGTTGAAAAGACTTTTTCAACATTTTGGATTTCTGTAGGGTTGTGGTGAGTTTATTTAAGTTGTAGTTTGTTTGTTTGTTTTAAAAAAAACATTTTTACAAATATAACATTTTACAAAGTAGTTACATAACCCTGATGTCAATTCTACTGTCTCAGGCCTACTGTATTTCATAATCGCAAAGGTATCTCTACTAGGTGCATGATTTCTTTCCGTATCAGAGAAAGGTTTTTGTTAGTATAGCTACAAATGTATTTTTCCTTCCCCAGAAAGGCCACAAAATTGTGCTAGAGATTGTAGGGGAAGAAAGAAAACTATGGTCCAAAAGCAGTAGCAAAGGCAATCCCCTGTCTGCAGGACATGTAGCCACTTAATGCAAATTCTAGCCTCAAAGAGTATGCAGCAAAAGAAGCAAAACAAAGCGAAAAGAACTGCTCAAAGAAAAACAAAACAAACAAAAAAGTTGGCATCACAACATATCCTCAAATTCAGATTTTTTTTCCTAGCAGCATTCAAAACTGGGTGACATACTGCCAGCAAGTATCTGTGCAATACTATACACTACCTTTAAATATGATCCATAGTATTTCGTTACGTAAGGACTATCACACTGACTTAAAACAGTTATCTCTTGCTGTATATCTTCTATTTCATCTTCTGCTTCCTCAAGGTCTATGATTTTTATAGCAACCACTTGCTGCGTCCGATTATCAATTCCTTTAAAGACTTCACCAAAGGAGCCTTTCCCAATGCGTTCCAGTTTTGTGAATAGCTCTTCTGGGTCTGCTCTATGGTTCTGGAAAAAGAAAGAAAAAAGGGGGAAAAAAGAGATGAATTATCTTAATTTACTTCCAATTTATTAGCACTTATTACTTCCCAAAAAGCACATCATCCAGATTTATTATTAGAAGGATCATATCAGATTAAATTTATCTCCCGTACACTAACTTCTAATTCAGCTGCTAGTTACAGAACATACATTACACAATTATATTAAAGGCACATGAGTCTCACCAAGGAGAGAGTCAGGTACAAGTCTCATTTCATTTCCCCACGTAACACTTTAAAAGGAAAGAATCGAGCCATCCTTAATATTAATCCTACCCGTGCATAACTCAGAAGACCGGGGAACGCAATGACTGGCGCAGAAGCCCTAACATCATTACTCAGGCAAATAAAAGGCTGGGCTTCCTACCTGGCCAACAGCCTGGGGCAGACAAAGCATTACATCAAATAACAGCGTAGAGTTAGTTGTCAGAGGACCGCAATACCAGTGTTCACCAGCAGCCTCCAACAAGCACACTGAGCTTCTGGTAATGTTGGACACGTTCAGGTTAGCTGAAAGTGCTGACAGGTAGTCGAGCAAAAGGGATTGAGATGTTGGAAGGAATAAGAATGCTGAAGTGAACCTGAAGCACTGGTAAGAACTTGCTGATAGCACCCAAGCGTGCCTCAGAAGGGGGAGCAGAGCACCAGACAGCAAAGCGCTGCTAGGGACATCTCATCTAGACCCTGGAGGTTAACTGCTCTAAGATCAGCAAACATATCATACAAAGATCTTTAAAAACTTCTCAGCTTCACTCAAGTAGACAGGAGGGAAAACAAACAAACACCCTGCAAATTCTCATTTCTCTTTCAAGACAAAGCATAACACAACTGCTGAGAGAACCTTGCTTACCCAAAAGCCGCAGCAGTGACTTAGGAAGGATACGGACAATTTGACCCCCAGTTTAAGTACATAAAACTTCAGAACACAGTTTTCAGAAAGGTGTTTTGAAGAGGTAAAACAGACATGTTAACAGAACAGCCCATGCTTTGCAGAGAAAGCAAGTTAAATATATTACAGTCTGCTGAAAAATACAACAGGATTTTGAGAAAGATGACCCCTAACACTACACCGCAACTTTGCTACTGTTCACTTGCTAATGCTGCCAGAACTGGGCAATTCATTGCACAGATCAATCCTCAAAGGAGAAGCCTTTGCCCCAAAACCCTCTGATTCAAAAATCCGCTTTTGAAAATATAAACCCAAGATCATTTGAGATCTTTCTCATGCCCCTAAACTTCTTACTCACTGGTCAGAACAAGTGAGCTGTCATGAAAGAAGCTATCTAGCAAAAGCAGGTATTTAAGCCAGAGCACAGATTACCTTGCGTAACAAAATACTCCAATACCAACATCAAACTCCAGGAAACATCTTTACACCAACCCTTCTGCAAACAGATGCAAAACCTTTACCGGGAAAACAAAAACATTGCTATTTTGTTCCTTTTGGACTGAACCAGTCTCATTTCCTTACTGGCCCCTTATTACTGTTCCGTTCCTTCTATCAAGACCAGAATTTATTCCACAATATGGTGAGATGCATCAGAACAGCCTACCAAGGATTTAACCATATGATTTGTCAGGTTTATTTTCAGCAGAATCAATTCACTGCTCCCATGTACCAAGCTGTCACTTGTGCTATCACAAGAGGAGGGAACATGAAGCAGTATGACAGGTTCGTGCTGATCTGTATAGCTAGATTTTAGATTTTGCAGATATACAGGACATGTTGTTCTTGGGCAGCACATTAAATTGAAAAGAATAAGGAATTTCTCCTTTGTCTACAGAGAGCCCTTTACTACTTTGCTCCATTAAAACCACAAAACAAACACACAAAACACACCTTCAGAGAAATGATTAAGCAAAAAAATGTGTATTTTCATCTGGTGATAGATCTGAAGGACTTGAAAGATAAGCAAATACACAATCAAAGCAAGTGGAAAAAAGATAAGTACTATTGTGACCTGAAATGTGAGATAATTAACATTATTATAAAAGGAAAGAAGATGACTGTAGGCCTCAGATGCTTGGGAAGTTTTTAGTTAGATGAAAGAACAGTAAATCTTCAAATTACCCAAAGACAGTCACACTGATGGCAGGAGTTGATGCAATAATGTAAGGCATTTTATTATTAAGACTATAAAAATAATGTGAATTCAAAGTTCATTTTTAGAGCTGTTTCAAAAAATATTTCGGGGACAAGTAATGGCAAAAGCAGCAGCAAGTGCCAACCAGACTTCTCCTGCTGCTAGTTAAGCTGCAGAACTGTTACCTAGCTAGCAAACTGATGTGTTTCTGAACTGCGACCCCAGCTGCAATAAGAATGATTAACCAATAGGTCTCTGTTGACATAAACAAAAATCCCCCAGAAAGAGTGAATAGAGAGGATTGGCAAAACTTTCCATTAACCCCTAAAAAGTCATCTTCAGAAAGACCAGCTTCACTTTGAGATGCTTCAGAGCCTAGGATGCCCATTCAAGCTAATTAGCACTGTTGGATTTGGTAGAAAACCTGCTGAACTCTTCCATATAGGTAAAACAAAAGGGACCTAATCCCACACTGGCAGCTGATCTAAGCTTTACAAGCATTTGATGAACTCAAAGAGCTGCTCTTGGATTTTGCTTGGGGAGAAACCTTAAGTAGAAAATTCCTCTGGGATCCTCATTGGCAATGCACACCACTCGACCTCATACAACCAATTAACGGTTGGTCATCAACAAAACAAGACAGGCCTCGCAATTCCCCCAAGCTACTTCAGGTGAATCACGGCTTTAAAACTATTTTAACTTCCAGCAATTCCTAATGCCATCACGTGGGAGTGCTGGAGTATAGGCAAGAGTTGGCACCATAGAACTGTGTACACCCTGGGGAGAGAGGTGGAACAAAGGCAGCTCAGAGATGAACAAATAGTGTGGAATTACTAAAGGAAACGTTGAATCTTTATTCGGAGCAAACCCCTTTACTGCAAGCAAAGTCAGCTTTACAGCTTCTGTTATGGCTTCTGAGGTTAGCAAGCATCTGTAGGATGCTCCAGGACGAAAACAAGTATTTCTGAACAACTATGGCTAATGTTGAGATAATTTATTTTGGAAAGGCTCCAAACTAAGAACCCTTACATTACTTAAAACACAGGCTTAGAACAAAGACTGCATCTTGAAACATATTTGCTTCTACCTTTCTTTAATTAGCTTTTCTTTAAGGTTGTTCTACAAGAGTATTCCTTTACATCTGATAAAAACAAACAAAATCTAAAGACTACTACTTTTTAATCAAAGGCAAATTTAAAAGCTGCAGCAATGCCTATTCTCTTCCTCCTAGTAGAGAGAAGGGTGGAGATTTATGAAAATAAAAGTGTATGTATATACACCCAATATAGATCACTGAAATTTTGCAGTAGAGATGCCAGCTAAGCTTCTAATATGGCAGAAATTAAAATGTAACACTACTAATACTCCTGACCAAAACTGTTGCTCTATATTCTTTCACAGATATTTCATTGAACAGCAAAAAAGATTAGAACCTTTGCAAGTTGCCAGCATAAATAACAGCATTTTTTTTTAATTGGTTCCTATGGAGAGCCATGCCTGTCGGAGAGCAGGTGGAATCAACAGGCAGTGTATGAACTCCATCATCACCTCGGGTAAGATAACACCTGTATGTGGACAGGTCAGGAAGAGAATTTATGGCTCCTCTACTCCCTAAATCTGCTACCACAGACCAAAGCAGCAACAAATACGACAAGCACAGGCATATATACATGCCAACTCCAATCTATCCAGCATGAGTAACAACAGTACCAGCACGAGCATGACGATACAAGCCCTCTGCACAGCTTAGGAAGTCCACCATTTCACCAGTGCAGCACAACTACACAGCTTGCACTGGTGTTTAGCAAGATCTCTGCCATCCTCGTATCCAACGATGTGCCGTTACTGTCTGAGTCCATACACGTATGGATCTACACATATGGAGTCACAGGATCATACCACATTTTGTCTTGGAAGTGACCTCAAGAGGTCACCTAGTCCAGCCTGTAAGACCTGAATTGGGTCTTCCTGTAAGAAGGTTCGTTAATGTATTTCATTAATGGCTACTGCGTACAACTGGATGAAAAAAAGAGAAGGCTCCAAGTATC
Organism: Nettapus auritus; assembly: GCA_011076525.1. NCBI lineage: Eukaryota > Metazoa > Chordata > Aves > Anseriformes > Anatidae > Nettapus > Nettapus auritus. The sequence continues at coordinate 8,315,225 of CM021768.1, forward strand.
TCAGACAGAAACTGAGTTAATGCTTTGCATCTAACTAAATCAAAACCAGCATCCTCCAGGTCTCCCAAAGCAAACAATTTAACATAGTCACATTAGATTCCTACGTAGTCCATCAGTGTGAGAACAAAGACTGCTGTCTTAACAGTATTTCTAAAACCTGACCCATAAATGGTGTTACATTAGATGGATTTTTCAAGCATCTCACAGGCTTTATTTGGAACAAAAGTTCCCTTAAAATTGTAGGAGTAATACAGAATAGCTCACCTACATTGTGAAACATTGCTGAAATATACAGATAAAATATCATTTATAAAATATAATTAGCTCAGATTTTCTAAGAGGCGAGTAAGAGAAGACTTGAGTACCTACTGTCATATTTTTCACGTATCCACTTCAATGACATCCTAACATATAGTGGTATCTTTGGAAGCCATCAGATTAGCCACGTGTTTAAAAGACATTTTGAGCAATTGCTACAATAAAGCCCTGATCTTTAGTCAGGGACAAGTCAAAGGCAAACTTTAAGGAAAAGAGTCATCTTAAAGAAAGCTTCCAGAAAAGATTATGTTAAGGCAGAACATTAAAAGAAAAACCAAAACAAACAAAAAACATCCCTGTAATTAGTTTGCTGGGCAGCCCCACAGCCATGTTAGCGTTAAGATGCCAGATCATGTGCCAACTTCGGTGCTGAAGCCTGCATGTACCGCACTAGGATTTCTCTGAATTCCCATTATCTGAATTATTGCTGACAATAAAAGTAAACTAGGCTTAATAATTACTGTTATCTGTAAAACCTCCAAGGTACCACTTATTGTCTTAAGAACTCATACCTGAAATACAATGAATAAGAGACACTTGAAAGTCAGTAAAAAGAAAACCAGATTAAAAATTAAGTCACTTAATCTAGTCTCAGCATTTATCAGGCTCTTACAAAACACTGGATCAGGGTCAAGCACATTGAAATTGTAGGCTAGCAGTCCACACATAGATATTTATGTAGTCTCACAGAATAAGTTACCTCTACATTGTTATTCCATTCAAATTCCAAATAAAATTGAAGTTAAGCGGGGAATAGGCATGCTGAAACTAACAGCATAAAGGACAACTTTAGAACCATGTTTTACTCAACAGATACGGTGCAAATATATTGACTGAATTTCTTTCCACACATTATCTACATGCAGTTTCAGATATGAAATTAACTGTACACTACACATATTCTAATATACACGTGAACATAGAGAAAGATGTAAGTTTCCGTATTTTATCTGCATAGGGAATATTCTACTTCTTTACAATAAAGCCACCACAGGCAGAGAGAGTTTTTTAATTCCTAGAGTTCCTCCCCCCTCCACCCCTTCCATTTTCCTTTTACAATCCTATCACAATTAAAGTTACTCATACACACAGTGCCATATGCTCGTGTATATATATATATACACACACACACACATTATTAAAATACCTTGAAGTCAATAAAAGTACAGGTGCAAATCCATTATCACTTACAAAGAGTCAGAAAAAGAATTAACTTGCAGACATTCAATACCAGGGCGGAACCTGCACAGGTTTTTTCCTCCATCTCATCCATACTCCGGCTTCTCACTGACTTTTGCACAGAACTGAGCTCTGATGTTAACCCACAGCCCTTTCTAAGACCTAATCATCAAGATAATAGATACTTTATTATATTTACCATAACTGATAATTGCTGAAGGAAAAAGTGTTTTTGGCAACAAAGTAATTTCATTTACACAAAGTATCAAACCCTTACACTAACTTTTCTGTACCACAGGTAATAAAAACCAGATCTGAGCTCTCCTCTCCTTAAATGGGACCTGACCTGTTACACCCTTTCCAAAGCATCTCCCTTATCTGACAAGGCCAAGACTCATTGCCATTTTTAGTAAAAACCTGAGAACATTATTAGAAAACAATATTCTTTAAAAAGCAAGCAAAGAACAACCCATATGGCTTTGTTTTCATCACTTTAGCTATAAGGCCAGCTGCTTAAAAATTCTCATGAGTATCAAATTGTAAGATTTGCTTTCATTCTCGCCCATTCTCAGATTTTTAAGGAAGGAACCACCTTCATCCTCCAACCACCTCTGACCCAAGGCAGATGTATGCTGTCAATTGCACACCGCACTGAAAATGGAAACAAACAAACTCACTTCCTCTGTCCTCAGCTATTCTTCCACTTCGGTAACACAGCGCAAGAAGCTTAAGGAATAGGATAAGTAAGCCAAAAGCAAGAATTACAACACGGTTTTCCCAAGATTAGCTCTTTGACACTGGCAATTAAAAAATTACACCAGTTGTTTATGTTGAGTATTTTGCATAGTGGAAAAACACAAAAAGGAAGTCGCCATGCCAGTGCGCTTCTCTGCATCCGAAAATCCTTACAGATACATTTTAACTATCCAGCACTGTAAAATATTTAAATAAAAAAAATCCTCAAACCTCCGCATGCTTCATATCCTTCAGTTGGCTTTCATCAGTGAGCATGGCCTAGCAAGTCAGAGGAATGCAAAGGGGAGGAAAGCCACAAATTACGTGACTAGATCCTTACTGTCATTTGGAAAAGAAAAAACCTCCAGTGACAGCACTCCATAGCTCAGATGGATGGGCGTGCTTTGATGGAGACAGAAGTCAGTCAGAATCCAGATTCCTGTATCCCCAAATGTTCAAATTCCATTCTGCATTTATTATGGAGTTCAACAAGCTGATCTTTCAAAACAAATTTGATCTCCTTTGTTGAACAGCGCAGGCCAAATGGCTGTTGAATGGGTAATTAACCCACCTCAATGAACCGCCTGCACATCCGAATTACAAGTCTGGAGACTACTACAGCTTCTCGTTGCTGAAGAATATTTGTATTCTGCTGATTTTACCAACTGCTATGAAAAACCTAACACGCAGAGAGATTACAAAAGCCACGTCTAACAGGAACACGGAAAACCAGCCATTTATGGGCTGCAGCCTGCTTCTAGCACGCTGCCTTTCCTTTCAGCTAGCAGCCTGCTTATCAGCACATAAACAATTTTTTTTCAATTTTTGCCACTCCCATTTAAAGGAACAACTGCGTCAGCACTCTACCAGCAATAAATTATATAGTTTGGGCATTTGGGCTATTTTCCCAATATTTGGAGGTTTAGTACCCGCAAGAAGATGGCACCTGCTACACAAGTTCCAAAGGCCTCTCACTGCTGTCTTAGAAGCCATTTTAGGACTCCTGCTGTGCAAGCTGGAACCTGGTAACACTGATTTCCCTCCTGTAAACAAGGCCAGACTCATACAATAATCCAGATAGAATAAAAATAACCAATTCCACCTTTTTAACATGCTAGTTCCCAAACTAGAAAGCAGCAACAAGACCAAGTTTAACGCACATGTAAGTATCCTTGTTAAATGTCTCTAGTGAAGCAGTCACTACTCACTTTTGGGCTAAACAACATTAAAACATGGCAGAAAAACACTGGCTGAAAAAAAAAAAAAAAAGATGGCTCCAGAACATGATACAGAGGAAAGAGCAGGCCACAACTTGATTTACCACTGATAGTTCTCCAGGAATAACCACTGCCTGCAACAACCCCAGCTGGCAACCCACAGTTCGAGCATATCATACTAGTCCTTTAGCTTTGGAGGGGACCATTGTGAGAAAGGACAAAAAAAACAGCGGTCTACTGGACTCCTAGATTCCTGTCCTCTCCCCAAGGCTACGTGACCACCAGCCCACAAAAGCTGTGGTCTGCTCTTGGACAATGACCCTTAATCGTATCAATCACACCGGGCCTGAACGTACCAGACACACAGAGTTGACACACACAATGGAGAAGGGGAGAAAAAATTAAAAACACAACTCCAAAATGAGCTACAAAGGAAGTGAAAAACCTACCCTACCAAAACCAAGCTGGACATTTCAGGAAACTCCTTTTTCCTATTACTCTGCAGCTCACTCATGGCATTGGCAAAGCATCTCGTTACATAAAAGGCAAAGGGAGGTGGAGGGGAGGAAGAGAAACACCCCCCCCCCCCCCCCAAAAAAAAAAAAAAAAAAAAAAGATTCTTCTTGCCAACTAGGCTGGAATAAAGCTGAGCAGGAATGTAAAAATGTTCTTGTTGTGACCGGTTGCCAGATAACACCTTCCTAGGTGAGAGATCAGCGGCAATGATCTCCTGCCAGTCTGCCCCACCACACCCAGCCTCGGCTGGGGGCAGGTCCAGCCAGCAGAAGTCTCTGCCAACAATGGCAACGCACTTACATCCATCATCTCGCCCTCCTCCCCTCCCAGTTTCTCTATCTGCTTTTAAGTCAACTTACATCAGTGGAAATCCAACCTTTTTCGCTCAGCACTTTACATTCAGGCACTTCACATTCTGAGGTACGCGGTGGTTTTATTCTTGTTTTTATTATTTATTCTGTGTTCAGCTCCCGAAGCTGAAGCCTGCACTGAAATACAACGTGACATCTAGCAAGCACATAGCCTCTGACAGCCCTCCAGTAAACGTTATTCCAATATCCAGGACGTGGCAGTATCCAGCTGAATGAAAAGCCTGCAGAAGATGAGGAGGGAGGGAATACTGACATTGAACTGAACAGGTGGTTCTTGACTTCTGGTCCACGAAAACGGGGAAGCCACCCTGGGCTCTCAGATTCCCACAGCTCCAGAGATAAACCTGCAGATAACATTTCTCATTCAAGAGAGCATACAGAATTCAAGCAGATCTGAGCTACAACGCTCCATGAAGCTTCCCCAGATACACTGCCTCAACCAAGACCATTCAAATCCAGACTTTGGTAAGACAAACTCTGCTTCACACTTCTAACACTCAGCTACGAGTAAAGCTTTAAAGAACTGCAATCAAGAAAGATCTAAGCTGAAACTCCTTCCTGAGCTATGGACCTGATCACACACAGCATATAGCATCTCTCTGCAAAACCACACGCACAACGTATGATGAAGAACAAGACCAGCAAGCTACTGGTACCTTGTCAGACCCTTTATTAATAGCTTAGCTTCTCTGATGGAGGTTCTTTCGCCCTATTTATTTAGGTAGCAATCCCTCCGGGAGAATAGTTCTCAGTGCCTATCACTAGATGGGCACCCTTCTCAAGAGATTTAAGTCTCCTTCTGAACTGAGTGTGCTCAGTGATCCTCACCTAATCAGCAGAACAGACTTACTCTAGAACTGCCACAAGTTTAAAGAACAAATGACAATTTTCTAAATACAGTTTAAAAACATCAAGAAACCTGGTGAGACAGTATTAGGAAAGGATTTGATTTTCAGCAATTTAAGTTAGAAGGAAATAGCTGGACTTGCAAAAGTAGCTCCTGACATGGCAGATACCTCATCAACTGTTTATTTCTGCAAAGAGAACATACATGTAGCCACTAACTACAGCTTGCAAGAAAATTATTTGTTTCACAACTGATCTCGTACTGTTTATCCCCCACCCCATCCTCCCCCAAAACCCACCCCTGAACTCTGAGGGCCTGGCAATTATTGAACCCAGTTCCTAAGGCTGGAAAAAAGAAAAACAAATGATAACCTCTTATCACTTCTCAGTTGGTGACCCCTTCTTAAATCTGAAGTTAATCACCAAATTGTAAATACAACCACTAACAGGCTTAAAAGTCACCCTTTCACTTTTGGAGAAGATTGAAAACCGTATTTTCAGGGCACTAAAACCAATGAAAACTGAGGACAATATGCTCGCCCATCTTTACTAAGATGTTTCACAGGTCTCACATTACAAACATTACTGCAGTAGCACAAGTAGCCATATACTCTCAACAGCGTGCCATGAATTAACCATGCAGCTTCATGGAGAGGGTGGTCGAGCATCCCCTGGGGAAGTGGGAATGGCAGCGAGCCTGCCCAAGTTCAAGGAGCATCTGGACAACGCTCTCAGACACAAGGCTTGGTTTTGTGGTGGTCCTGCGTGGAGCCAGGAGTTGGACTCGATGATCTTCGTTGGTCCCTTCCAATTTGGGATATTTTATGATATAAAGAAAGAATCCTCCCCTCAAAATAAACATCTAAATGAGATTTATTTTTTTAAAGAAAGTGCAATACAGCACTGGGCTACTAATATATTTTCTTCTTCTTGAGAAAAGGAAGAAAAAACAACCTTTTACTGGGACTTGTAAAACCATAACAGTAAGACACTGGAGTTCAAACAGCCCATACGAATCTTTTCAATGTTAAATTCAATAGAATAACCACTACCGAATAAAATAAGAATTACGTATTTTTAAGTTAAATTATCCTCTGCTCAAAACTGATAGCATCAGATGGTGCACAAGAGCAAAGCAATTAAGGTGAGAAGAGTTGAGTTTGTTTCATGCATTCTCTGCAGCTTCAGCAGATTTGCTGAATTCCAGGTCAGCGCACTTAACAAGTGTACAAAACTGTAAAATCTGCACAAAAAAAATAACAGGAAAAGACTGCTGTGGATTTTCTCCTGACTGATAAAAGCGCCTGCTGAATTCCAGTTGCTTATACCTGATATAACTTCCATGCAGCAAACACTTTCCCAAGCTCGCTCTACCCTCCTTTGATAACACTACGACAATACAAGTATGACTGAGCCCTACTTTTTGTCATCAGAATAACTTATCACAGTGCATGAGATGGAAGAACCAAGCTCAGCTAATGAAGCCTGCCCAGTTAGCAGACTGTTACATCCAATACAGCTTGTACATCAACCAGGAAGAGAACAACTGCAGTGCTGAATTCCACAAATACTTTCATGTGAATCTACTACAAGGAGCAAAGAGAGGCATGCTCTCCACAAGTCATAAATACTACATAAAATATTCCTGCAGTCTGACTGCACTGTGGGTCAAAGCACAAATCAAGGAACTGAAATAGGACCAAGGTATTTATCAGAGTCCATTCTACATCAATCATAAAGAACGCCAGTTTTCTAGGCACTGTGCAAGTTTTCTGGTGACCTGCAAGCACTAGACTTTCCACTTTCCTCTAGTTAAGTCACATTTCTAAGTGTAAAGCCCTTTCAAACTCATTGAGGAACTATCTAGGTGCCAACTCAGATCTGTGCACCGTAATATATTAACAGATCCTTGAACGGATCCTTTTTCAAAGGTTTAAATTCCTCTAACGCACACCCTCTACACATGTAAGTACCCAACAGTAACAAATTGCTTGCTCTTAGCCTAAGTCTCACCCTTGTAACCATAATAAATAAGGCTTACTAGCAATCTGACACACCTCCAGTGCTTATCTTTAGGCACTGCGCATAAAGAGCCTGTTGCTACAAAAGCACCAATTTAAGAGAAAATGTATTTTTTTCTCCCCCCTCAGTCTGTGAAGTCTACCACTTCCCAATCTCAACACTACTCCTGTCATCCTCCTATAGCCATCCAATAACTGGATGTTAACTGATCTGCCTCTGAGCACCCTGCAGGGACAGGATCTCCAGCTGCCAGGCTCAGGTTGTTCAGCGAGCAGCACCTTACAGTCAGTCTGCTCACTGGCAGCACAGGGAGCAAAGCTCACCTGTACATGCGGGTTTGCATTTAATCAAGCAATCCTTCAGCGATGAATCAGAGTACACTGGCTGACAGGTCACATGTTCCTAGCTGCTCTGCTTTTAGAGGAAGGTAGGTTCCTTATTGCAAGATAATCTGGATGCCAAGGAAAGCAGATCTGGTCTAAATAACCTCGCTGGCTGCCCTGAAGACTACTGCCACGCAGCATCAGGAGATAAAGCCATTAGAAAAAAAAAGAGAAAAAAAGAAAAAAAAAAAAAAAGGTGTTTAGAAGAATAGCATAGCATAGACAGAGATAAAGCCCCAAAGCAAGTTCCAGAGACGTGCATACTGACAGGAAGAAGAGAGCAAAGAATCAACATTTCCATGAGTTAATGAATGAGTGTTTCAGACTTATTTTGCAGAACAAGTTAGAATAGGAAACGTTTATACATAAAACAAATTGTAACAACTAAAAAAAGAATGTATTACCTGAAGTTCCATTGCTGAAGTCTACGAACTAGTTTGGAAATTCAGGATGCTAAGAGCAAAACTTTGTCACTGTCCACCTTAGAAAGGTTAACTGTCACTTATTTGTAAGCTTACAAGGGAGGCTGGAAGTTTTTGAGTAATGTATAAGATGCTGTCAATAACATAAGGAAGATGCATCATCACTCTGAAGTGACTGACAGACTTTAAACTTTCTGATCATATGAAACAAACATAATCCTTTGAACTATGCATCCTGCCAGCTGGAAAGGAGATATGCCAAAGTGTATGGCTACCAATAAAGGGTCCAACACCCTCACTCCAGCAACACCGTCATTTTCAGTATAATCCCCAGGTTGGTAAAAATACACAGATAGGCCCAGTTCTAACACCTCATCTCTCTTGCATGCCATGTCCAAAAATGCTCTGTATCAGTTCAATTGGATTCCTCCAAGATACTGCCAGTCAACAAGATGCTCACTTCACTGTGAGATTTCAAAATATTCCAGCCTAAAAAATATTTTGAGTGTTTTATCTCATTAAAAAGAGGACCCAACTTACAATGGCATCACTGAATAAAAACTCCAACCTGACTTTCATAGCAAAGCGTACCTCGTGTAACCAGGACACATCAGTAGTGCTCACACAGATCCATCAACCTTCTGTTTTTCCTTTTAATCTTGCATTCCGTATAAAATGCCATAACCTGGAGAATCACGCTCAGCTTCAAAGCACTCGTTTTGTATATTCACTAAGTACTTTGACTATATTAAACAGAAGTTTGATCGCTGGGTTAAGTTAACATCATCCAAGTGGTCCAAATGGAACCTTTCCAAAAAACTGAGGGGGGAGAAAAACATCTTTAGGAAGTTGTTTGCACAGGCGTGAATTGTTAGGTATAATACTTGGTTTTGTTAGGGACACAAGACAGGATGAACGGAATGCCACCACTATATAAACAAGTGATTCTGTAACTACTCATAAGGGCAACAGATAATACTACCTCTGGGTCTTCCACTGTTGTCATGGCACTCAGTCAGACTCCACCAGAATAACCCCATATGACCTCCAGTAATTTTCTGTTTGGATTTATTTAAAGGGAGTCTGACACTTATAGATGAAAGAAGACAGTCAAAAGAAAGAGTTTCTGTAAAGCTCCAAAAAGAAGAGTCTGACAGTGTATCATCAGTCTGAGGTGTTTTTTTTTTTTTTTTATATAATGAAACGGGATGTAAATCATAGGATTACCATAAAATCGAAGGGTTCACACCTGTAACACATTCTCTGGCAAGTTCAGTTTCCATCTGTTATATTCAATAAATTATTTCCGTCAGCACAGACTACAAAATAAGGGGTTTAACATCACATCACTTTCACACAGTGCTACTTTTAAGGCAACTATTAGATCTCCTTCCATCACAGATGAACTTATTTATTCCTTCACCACGTATTTATTTTAACGTTGAGCAGAAGCAGAGATGCTTTTATAATCCCTTAGATGATCCTGACTGAATAGTTCAAATAAGTCAAAAACAAAAAAAAAAGCAGTCCTTATACTTTAGACTACCACCCTTCCAGAGCTTTTTTTCCATAAACTCTTCTTAAAGAGCAGCAAACAGTAATTATGCACCAAAGCCTATCCTTTTTTTTACTTTAAGACTGTCAGAACTAGTGTAATAGTTTTAATTAAAAGAGTCACCTTGATAAAGATTTTTTTTAATTCTATGTAGCTGTACATACCGAAGAGTTAAAAAAAGGTTTTGCTTTAAACCTACAGATACAGGTTAAGAAACTTGGGTTAAGCTAGAACCACTCATGAAACTAATGCAGTATTACATAAAATTTATTTGTTTAACAATGGAAAACAGGACCTTAAATAATTTCAAGGTCCTTTTGTGATGACAGGGCAGCTATGGGAAATTGGACAGCAATACATTAAGCAAATACAAAAATAAAGAATTGACAAACTTGGATTTTGAAATACAAGTCTCCCAGAAATGAAAACACTAACAGAGGCAGAGGATATAAATATAGAAGCTCAGGCTAAAGCTCGTAAATCTTTATCACGAAGTTTCTTTAGCTTGCCATTGTTGAGGATGTACCAACCCAACAGTAACCTTGACACATCAATAGAACAGGGAGGCTGAGTGTAGTTTATGTCCTTTATATAAACAAAGTCAGTGGATGACCAAAATTTAACTGAGTTTAAAAGGCCTGCAATCTATTTGAAATCAAAAAGTTAAAGCAAACCTTGGTATTGTAACCGACACAAATTAATATATAAATACTCTTTATACCTCAATTCTATACTTCCTAAAACATGCAAGATACTTGACCAAAAGAAGTTGTAAATATCTGTTCTGAAACCTCCTAAATTATTAGCTGTACATCTTGCATATATGGAGATGTATCATAAAGGCTTCTGTGTTACTGAAACAACAAAAAAATAAAAAATAAAAACCTTGGCTATTATACAGGCGTGACTATCCTAACGAGCTGAGAGAGAGCTGAAAATGCTGACTGGGCCGCCAGTCATTGACAAGCACAAGCCAACACTGAAATGAGCTTAGCTTCTTTTTGCTTGATAAAGATCTCTGACCAAACTTGTGTTAGATCGTCCAGCAGAGTAAGAATGAAGAGTCAGAGCTATTCCTACCTTCCTATGAAAAATTAGTTACATACTAGCTCATTTATTTTTTAAACAAGTGCCACAAGCGCATAAATGACACAAAGTCTCATTCCGAATGACACAAAGTCTCATTCCCAGCCACAGCGAGGTGGAAGCTCCCGACAGACGATGGCTCCCAGCAGCAAGGTGGCTGCTAGCTCCGCGAACACCGGCCCTCCCTGCTCCACCGAGCGCCAGGTCCTCCGAGGCCGCACCGCGGGCCCAGCGCCAAGCGCGCGGCGGTGGGGAAGTCCTGCGGGAGGTTCGCCTGCCAGCGAGGCCGATATGTCACCTCGAGCGCACCCACACCTCCCTGCCATTAACTTCGTTTCGCCTTTAATCACTTTTAGAAGCTCATACGTGCTCCTGGATGCCCGAACAAAGGGGGGAGGGAGAGAAACCCTTCGCCCGCCAGGGGCCGGCTGCCGGGACGCGGCCGCCGCAGCGCTCCCTCCCCCGGCGGCCCGCCGAGGCGCGGCCCCCCCCGGCCTCCCGTTACCTCGCGGCGCCCCCTCCCAGGGACCGGGGCTCCGGCCCGCCGCCTTCCCCCGCTCCTCCCCAGGCCGAGCGCGGCCTTTCCGCGGCCAGGCCGCTTCGCCCACCCCGCTTCGCCCTCCCGCGGTCCCCCGCGGTCCCCCGCACCCGGCGCCCCAGCGGCGGCCTCCGCCCGGCGGGGCCGCGAGCGCCGCTTCCGGAGCCGGGGCCGAGCCCGGGCCGGGCGCCTCCATTTTGGGGCCGGCTATGGCTCGGAGCTCACCTGCATGCCGGGCACTTGCACCGCCACGGGCGAGTGGGCCATGGCGGGCTGCGGCGGCCGGGCGCCGCCGGCTGCTCCCCTCTCTCGGCCTCCCTGCTCCTGGGCGGCGGCGGCGGCGGGGCCTGGAAGGACAAAGCGGCGGGGAGCGGCTTCAGCGCGGGCCATGCTCGCTCCCTCCTTCCCTCCCCGCGCGGCCCGCCCTGCCCGGCGCCCCCGCCCGCCCGCTCGCCCGCCCGCCCGCCGCCGGCTCACCTCGCGGCCGCGGGGCTGGGGCCGAGCTGCGAGGCGGGCGGGACGGGGACCCTAGCGCCGCTCTCCTCCCATGCCTGCCGGGCTCCTAGCAGCGGCCCTGCCCATGCCCCGCTTCCCGGTGCCGGCGCGGGGGCGGCTGCTCGGAGCCCCCCGGAGAGGCGCGCGCGGGGTGGCGGCTCTCGGCGAGGCCGGGGCTGGGCTCAGAGCGCCATGTCGGGCTCCGGCAGGAGGCGGCGGCTGCTGTGCGGCGGCGGCGGCGGCTTCTTCCGTCTCAGCTCCGGCCTCGCGGGGCGGAGCCGCCGCCGCCGCCGCACGGGTCCCGGCGTCAGCTGCCCCCGCCTCTGCCGCCGCCCCGGGCCGGGCGGGCAGGGAGTGGCGGCCGGGCTGCGGCGGGGCCCCTCAGCCCCGCTGTCACTCCGACGAGGCCGCCCGCGACGTCGCGCCGAGCTCTGGGCCCCTCGGGCTGTGTCGCACTGCCCTGGGCCCCCGGACACGCTGTCACACCGGCCTGGACCCCCTCAGGCGCTGTCACGGTGCCCTGTCCCCCTCAAGCACACTGTCACAGGGCCACGTCCCCCTCAAGCACACTGTCACAGGGCCACGTCCCCTGCAGGCACGATGTCGCTGGGCTCTGTCCTACCAAACAGCGTCTGTACCTCTGGGCAAACAGTCGCTGCGCCCTGTACCCGCAAACACACTGTCCCAGCACCTGTACCTCGGGCTCCCGTGCCCCAGAGACACACTGGTGTAAGTAATCCAGTGGACATTTTATGGGGTTTTGGCTTTTGTGACACACAGAGGTGGCATCTTCTTGTCTCGGGGGCACTCCTGGCAGCCAGCCTCTCTACAGGTCGTGTGGACAAGTCCAGGGTGCTGTGGAGGTGCAGCATACACTTTGGGGTGAGTTTTGTGTCAGCAGAAGGACTTCCCACCACAGCCAGCCCTCTGCCAGCCTAGCCCAAGCTGCTACTGGGCCATCCCAATGACCACTTCTGTCTCTCACCACCATCTTCCACATCTACCCCAGATTCAGCAATGGCCCGGAGAGGAAAATTACAGTGTTTTAGGGCGGCATTTTTCTCATTCATGTGTGAGTCACCTATTTGTGTTGCATGATTCACATTCCTATACATTAAAGTTTTGCCAGTTACTCAAGTGAAGCTAAAAATGACATCCTTTATGCCACTGTTCTTCCCCTTACCCCTCTGAGCAAGAATATAGAAATCACATGGGGTGGTCACGCTCATAATCAACTACAAATATCCTGATGGGTTCTTGAGGACTTTCTTCAAATTCACAGATCTATGGGTCTGAAAACTAAGAAAGTGTAAAGTAAACTGGAGACTTAGGATTGTTGCCCATGCTGGACCTACCCTGTTCAAAGGGTGGTTTTCTTCAGAAAGGATGTGACTGGAGGCAGTCTCTCTCCATTACGACATGGAGAAATGTTGCACTGTGGCAAGAAACACAAAACACCTCTGTTTAAGGTGAGGTTTTGCTAAAGCCAAGAATTTCAACGTTAGGCAGTCTTTCCATCCTTAACTCACTGTGGTTTGAATCAGAAAACAACTCACAGTGATGTTAGTTAAGGACAGACTTGTGGCTCATGCTGGAATTACTTTATTTTCAGACTTGCCATTTTGTTAAGTCTTTACTGTTATTAAAATATTTAGATTATTCTGCACCTTTTAAAATATATAGCAGTAAAAGGTTTCTAAATGACAGTTACACATCTAAGTTACCTAAGAGCCTGCAAAGAGGTCAGTGTAATGGATGGAATAACTAAGGTATGCATTTTCTGAAAGTTTGTGTTGTAAACTTAAATTCGAAAATATTTTTATTTAATAAAATTGGGGAAGAAAGAGGGCTTTCTATCAATGAAAAGCTTTCTTAATTGTATACAGTGTCTCAGTGAATAAATTAATGAATATCCACTCATAGAACCTCTGAATCCTGCCTGGTTCATTCAACTCAGACATACTTAAATCACTTCTCATCTTAGATTTTAATGACCTGTAGAACATAATTCCTGAAAAAATCCTGACAAAGGGCATTGGAGGGCTTTTGTTTCAGCTGCTAATGCATTACCATTTTGGTTCCCTCTGTTCCTCCTCTGATTCTGAGGCTCTGCTTTTCTTTTTCAATCTGTTACCTTGATTTTTCTCCCTAGAATCCTGTGGACAAGTTATCTCAGCCTTGCATGGATTTTATATTCTCTCTCTTGATGGTACCTGTTTACTTTATATCAGAGAGAGTACTGGTTCCAATCCATGCTTCCTGTTTTGGGACCATACACTGAGATTTTTGGCCCTTTATGCATTTCTGGCTTGCACACAACTGAATATAAAATGACCAGGACTAAAAAATATATTTGAGTAAGAAGAGGACAATTGATATGCATGGTACAATGTTTTCTCCCCATTAAATTGTATCTGTAGTTAAAACCCACCGTGGCAGACTGGCTGGGAGAACTGCAGTGACAAGAACATAAGCAAAACGTTCTGCAAAAAGGCAGCACTTGTTTATGCCACACTTGTTCAGAAAGCCCTAGGATGATATGGTGAGCAAAGCCAGGAAAGAAAATCTGTCAGGGAATCTTAAGTAATCAGTCAGTCACGTAACAACTGAATCATCAAGCCAGGCTGTGAAGTAAGGTAGGCTGGCACCATAACATCTAAGAAAAGGGTTGTAATATTGTATGCCACTCTGTAATTAGCAAGATCTAATTTGTTCATTAAGAAAGTCAGATGGTCAGTTGCTGATACTGCTGTATGAAAGGCTTTCCCTGCCCCTTCCCAGCCTGCTCTGTAAATACCTGTTGCTGCTGTTTTCCAAGACTTCAAATATGTCTATAATTCACATAGGACATCTCTCAGGGCCTCACAGTAGCAATGTGACCCAATTCAGACCTTCTACTGTTTTGTGCATTTAGGTACTATTTTGACGTTGCTGGTGTGAAAATACAGTTATTTTTACACCAGAAGACTGCAGGGAGATAGTAAAAACACTAGGCTCTTTGCGAGTGCCTATACTATGTTAACGAGTTTAGACTCACCACAAACAGTTGGGATTTCTCTCAAGTGTCATTACACTGGTAAGTACAAAAATATTGTATTTTAGCGCTGCGGACTCCAAGGACTCCTCCCAGTGATTTTCTGGGATGAGGGAGGGAGTGGATGTCTGATCTCATTCCAGTAGAGCTGATGCAAACTCACTATTAGCAAAGACCCCATCAGACTCACGTGTCTGTCTAGGAAATGGAATGCCCAGTTTCTACGTGTAAGCGGTGGGTCTGGGTATTTAAAACTCCTTAGTACCTTTGCAAAGGTCAGCTGGCCAGTGCAGTACTGTCCTGGGCTCATTATGATCATCCCATGCAATGAACTTAGAGGTCACTCCACAATTTTCTTCCATGCACCGTTCTCATAATACAAGCAGTATATCAAAGGGTCATCAAGTTAAAGTGGAAAACCACATCCCAAACTTGTAAAGTCCCATGCCTTTCATGTTTTGACATTTGAAACACCTGCCAAAGATGTTTTGGAGCTTAAAAGTTGACTGAGATGGTAAAAATGGGCTGCATATTTATTTTATTAATGAGAACACCAGATATGTTAAAGGAAGAATGAAAATGTTTTTGGAAGGCTATAATTTCTCTATTCTTTGACGTATATCATTCTCTGATTCATGGGCACGAGGAGTCACTTTGTCTTAGAGGCAAGTTATTCAGCAGCTGCAGAACGTCTAGCACTGCTTCTGGAAATTGTGGGTACTCACTAGTGTAGAAGACAGATATACCTCTCATCAATCCCATATTACAACTTTGATGTTTCTACAACTAGATAATCATTTAAAATGACAAAACCTTGCCACTGGTCTAGAAACAGTACCATAGTACATCCACTTCTGCCCAGGACTTTCCTTTCCATGCCCTGTATCCAACCTCCCTGCCTCCCCTCATTCTCCAGCTCCTGCAGCCTCTGCCCTTCTTGTTTCCTATCTGACCTGGCATGGTAGCTTCTAGCCTCCCACTGTCTGCACGTACGTAGGTGAGCGCCAGGACATAAAGTACAGGTTACCCTTGTTCCCAGCATGGTGACAGCAGCTCAACGCCACCAGGAGAACTGGCTGTCAGAAGCCTTCTCCAGCTCTGGGTTCCCCTGATCAGCAGGTGCACAGAGCTCCTTCAGCACAAATGAATTATTTAGAGAATTCAGCTGCCAAAGTCTGCCAGTGTCAACTAAGTGTTCAGAAATGGAATTTTTCATGTAATACGGCCAAATTGTGCGCTTTATCCTGGAGACAAAAATGGCACATCCTCAACACAAAGATGATTGCCATACCATATTCCACATCCTCCCTCAGAAGCAATGGGGCACATTTATTCTTTTTCTTAACAGGGCAAAATGATACATCTTCCTGCAATCTTCTTAGAAATGGCTGAACTATTTTTTAATTGTCACTTCCTGAAGTTGTAAGGAAAATAAATAATCAGGCTGAGGTAAATGATTAGGATGGAAAAGGTGGGTGAGGGATGCTTGTTCATCATCTCCTTCAATGCAAAGACTAACGATCATTAAATCAAACAAGCAGGTGCCAAGTTTAAAACAAACAAAAGTAGATACTTCTTTGCAGAGGTAATAGTTAAACTGGGGAACTCCTTGCTACAGGCCAAAAGTGACTGGACAATTTAATGGAAGAAAAAAGCATTGGGAAATACTATTTATAAAACTAGCACCTCTGGTTGAGGAAGTATGTGAGCTGCAAATCCCTGCAGGCATGTGCGAGCATTACCCATCCTTACGCTGTTCTCATGCGCTTCCCTAAATCACTGCCACTGGCTCCAGTCAGAGACGAGCTACCCTGGTAGACAGACTCCCATTCTGGCACAATCTGCCTGTTCCTGCGTTGAACTTTCAACCCGGAGGGTTAGCATTGGGCCAAAGAGTACACAGCTGAAATGAAATGAATGATCTTACAATCAAGGCAAAGCTACTTACTAACAGAACAAACAGACACGGTACCATGGTATTAAATGAGCATGTAGCACAGTTTTGCTGTTTCTTTCCTGGGAGTTTTTCCCTGACATTATAAAAAGATCAGTAAGTTCTCTTTACATAGGTACTAAGCTAACAGTGAATGTGTATTGTGTGGTGAATGGTGAGTCACTACTTGATTAAGGATTGTGATAAATTGAATGGCCTGTTTGCAGGTTCAAGGACAAGCTTTACACCTTTGTCATAAAAAGATCCTTGTCCTGGTGAACTTCATATTTCAATATAGTATTTGGCTTAAACAAGCCAGTCTTCTGTAGGTTAGTCCTGTGCTTCCAAGGTTGCAACAGAAGTGAGATAGTGTTAATATTGTGTTTCTGACCTCTTAATTACAAATACACTCTACTTATACTTCCATTTGTAAAATAAACAATATGCTCATACATATATATGCAATTATAACCAGTTCAGTAGTTTAACATCACAGAACATTGATCTTAAAAGAATGTTCTCATATCTTATCCTCCCTACTTGAAAATATATTTTATTCTTTTAAATAACTCTTCCCTGCTCTAACTTCACCTTAGCATGAAAACAAAATTTCAGCAAAGCTTGCACTCTTGGAACACCAAAAATAGTTTGGCCACAACAGTGGAAGGGGTGAAGGAAGTGAGAGGCCCTGCCCGTGGGCAAACAAAATGCCAGCCCAATCAGCACAGTGTCTTTGCATAGCTGGTCCAGCCATATATATATTTACTAAAATACATACAATATTTATAGAATTAATAACATTTCTATATAAGGAAATGGCAACAGGAAGCTGGGTCTGGTAGAATTCCTATACTAAAAAAGCAGCTGCTCCACAAGGACTGATAGCCCTGGGCAGGAAGCTCAGGGGTGAGCTGGAGAAAAAGAGAAAGACAGGATGGTTCAAAGGAGAAAGATAAAAGAGAAATAAATAATTTTGTTAGGAAAGGGAAGGGAAAGGAACTGGTACCTCTGCTCAATAATTCTCACCTGGAATTGTCCTAAAAAAATGGACCTGCTCACCTTATCTACCACCTCTTTGGTCTTTTTCGGTGTTTGGTTTCTCTTGCTCTCCAGAAGAGGGTGGTCTCATCAGCTCAGGCCTCAGGCATGCTGGTCCAGGCCTACAGCAAGGCTGCAATGATTTGATGATGGCAACTGCGATGAGAAAAAATAGAAAACTTAAGTTCTAGGAGCACTAGCTGAGAGTGAGAGACTGCTTTTCCCTAGCCTTGCCAGACTGTTAGCATCAACACAATGATGTGCAAGCACATGGGCATGCACATACACATGTGCGTGCAAGCAGACAAGAACACAGAAGCACGCCCATTTTCAAACAGTCTCCTGTCTTTCCTGAGAAGCTTAAAGATCTGCCAGGGCCATCAGTTAGCTTTATACCACTCCACAACATGCCTTATGAGCCCGTTTCCCTCCGTGCTGGCTGCAGCAACAGTGCCTGCCTGTTGGGCCCTGACAGTGCTTGGCTCCTGGGAAGAAGTATTCACACACGATGGCAGCTCAAAAGAAAAGTTGAAAAGGAATCAAAGCCATCTCTGTTGAAATAAACATCTGCTCTGCGTTCAGTATCGTGGCAACAGGGCTCACAAAATGCACAGGCAGCCCTCCAAGGGCTCCTGGCACATCACAGCTATCAGTACCTGCTGAAAACAGGCTGGCGGAGTGGTCACAGCCCGGTGGGGAGCGCAGATGGGGATGCTCAGAAGAAAAAACTTGGGTCAAAGCTAGAAATAACTTCACAGTTCCCTTGGAGGAATACAGCTTAGAAATTCACCACCCCTGCAGCGACGCTGGCAGATAGGAAAAGACTGCGGCAACATGTTTTCTCCGACAGGGCTGGGGCATGTGCTCATTACCCTGATCTGTGACCAGTTTCTTCTCCACTGCCTCGAAGTAGTGAGAGGAAAAAAGCAGTGGGATGCGGCTGTGGAAGAGCACTTATCCCTGGAGCCCACGCGACAAGCGTTTGGTGGCTCTCAGTTAACAGCACCGTACATTTCCCCAGGAAGCAGTCAGGGTGGGAGAGACCTGTCGCTTTTGTCTCTGCCTGAAGTTTCTGCAAGGCCAAAGCATTACATGCAAAACCCTATTCTCCTTGTTGCTGTCTTTGAATTCCTGTATCCCTGCAGAGGCAGGGCTGTGACACAACAGCAAGCTGAGCCCAAGTGGCACAGTGAGCTTAAACAGCTGGGACTCTAATACTGTCACAGCCAGTGGACCCGAGTGCTGTATTTGTCTTCTATGCCTTTGTTATTAATGATGATGGCATAGTAGGGGGTAGGACCACAGCTTGGCTCATGGAGACCCACCTAAGCCTCCAGATAGAACTTAGTAATGTTGGCAACAGGTCCTTTTAATAAGTGAATTGGATGTGTTTGAGCCAGGAATCAATCTGAAGAGACAACTTGATAATACCCCTGTTATTGAGCTCCTTCCCAGAGCAGAAATGCACATTAAGCAAAGGAACCTGATACCTTCCTGGGAGAGGGAACAGAGAGATTTTTGTCTCTGGTCTGATTTACCCAAATTCCTCACAGAGCACTGAAGTGACAAACATGGCCTTCACTGAGAGCTTCAAAAGGAAACTGCTGTTTGCATAAAAGACGTGCTAAGTTGCTTTGGTTGTTAAAAGGGGACTTGAGCAAGAAGAGAGAGTGGAACAAATCTCTTGGAAAAATGTCCAAAAGCCACTGGATTGTGGGAAACGAAGCTCAACATCTGTGTCCCAGTTGGGCTGTCACTTGATGAGAACAGCAAGTGCCCGGCTTTGGGCGTGCTGTTAGACACCACAGATGGTGGCTCCTGTGTAGGGAAAATCAGGAGATGCTCAAGATTTCAGCAAGGCCAGAAAGGGGAGGGGGGAAGAGGGCACGAAGAAGCTGAGAGGGTGAGGACAGTTCAGGGTTTTGCTAGTTTTACAGCAAAAGAGAGTGAAAAGATAACAGAAATAAAAAAGAAACACAGGGCTACCAGAAATTCCTGCTAGCTTTTCATCTCAATTTGAATACGTAAGTAGGGTGATCTGGAAACTTTCCTGCCTTCACAATTCTTGTTTCCAGGAAATGAAGCCTCAAGCAATGCTGCAAACCAGCCCAGCTGCCCGCACAGCAGCGACTAGCTGAGAGTGCAAGCAGACTGACAATGATGTTAACAACTCTCAGTCTCAGTTCTGCAATCAGACTCTTACAGGTAGTCTTGTAGGTAAAACATAACCCCATGCAAGGGTCTCTGTGTGAATGGATGAGGCCAAGGCACCAACATTGTCATACGGTCTTAGTGGGTTCAAAAGTAGACTGACTGTAGTGAGAAGGGAAACTTCCAGTACAGCCCTGTTTGTAGGGAGTCATTTTTCTGCCAACTAGGAACAACCAAGAGCAGATGACTCATAAGTACACTTCTTTCCCAGCTGCTTTGGAACTCTCCTCTATCTGGTCCAACTGCTACGTACATTTATCCCTTGTGCTGACGAGGAAGTCAGACGTAAATACATGGATCAAGGCCAACAAGGCTACTGGTAAGACTGAAAATGGCATGAGAATGGCAGTGTGACTTATGTGGTAGAAGACTGCATCCATAAAGGACACAGTGGTTGATGTATCCTCCGCGTGTGCTAGTGTTTGACCAGCTTTGCATCCATGAAAGAGGGCATGCTTTTAAATAAAATATAAATAATAGTGAGACTTAGATAAGTACCTTCTTCTACAAGCAGATGTTGAACAGCACATTCAGTCCAGGAAACTGCCACTACAAAGGTTAAAGTACATGGAGGATATGAGTGAGAAAGGGAAGAGGAAGCCTTGCAGACCCTATTACCATTCACTGCTAACGAGCTGCTGAATACATGGGCCATTGGTTCCCTCTTTCTCAATGTGTGAATGAGGAACGACAGCAGAATAACCTACCAGCAAGTACGAAAGGATCCCCAGGAGACGTGTCAAGAGTGCACTCCAGAGCCTGATCTTCCTGCTATGTTTGGAGAGGCTGCCACAGGGCGAAATGTTTACTAGACTGACTCAGATACTAATGGGAGTCAGGGGATAAGTGGGAGAAGAGAGAAACAAAGAAGTCAGTGCAGCAGAGGAGAGCTGAACTTTCATAAGAGGGAAGTGAGGAAAGCTTGTTTATGAGCTGCTTTGTCAGGAAGTCCTGTGACTAACCTTATTTCACTTTACTGATTTTATGTACCAAAGTTGTATTTATTGCAGGCAGGAAAAAATGGACAACGACACAGTGAAAAAGGTGTGCTCACCTTTCCTTTGCAACATAGAAACAACTCCCTGGAAGCTCTCTTGCTGTGAGCGTGGCCCACCAGAGCACGGCTCTGCCTTTGCAGCTGTGACTGTTGTGGAGGGGCCTGAGAGCAGATTTTGTAATCCCAGGGAAGAAACAAACACGGTTAAGAGCCGTGTCCTCTTGCAGATTTTTATTTATTTATTTATTTATTTTAATTTAGAAAATGTGATGTGCTGCAGCTCTGTGTTGTGCCGGTCTGACTGCTCCCATGCAGCATAACGTGGCATCTCTTCTCTTTCCATTCTCCCTCTTCCGCATCTGTTCTCTATTCTCTGAGCTCAAAGGAAAGGAAAACTGTCATTCTGTGGTTTCAATGGCAAATTATGATCACATAGGAAATGTATAGAGCTGCATAGGAGCCTTCTCTCACAGAACTTTCCACTTTCTGTTCCTACCATGGAGTGAACAGAAGGCCCAGCAACAATCTGGGAGTTAGTGCAAGCCAGACAGGATGAACATGAAGCACAGCATCACCTTGAAAAGCGTGTGTTAATGACATGGCAAGTCAAGGAAGATGCTGACAGACTGAAAAATTCAAGGGAGGAGAAGAGGGAAGGCTCAAGGGCAACAGTGCTAACACAGAAAGATTATAGCAAAATACGCTTAACTTGGTTAAACATCAACTCGCAGATAAGAGGAACAAGCCAGCCTCCTGAAAGGGTTTGCACAAGCCAAAACAATGAACAGTAGGGCCAAGGCCCTATATGCATGTGCAACAACAAACAAAAAACAAAACAAAACAATTTTTGGAAAGAGGATAAATAACAATAAAAATGTTATGGTGGCAGGAGGTACTAGCCCAGATGGCAGCAACCAGTGAGTGGCATCTCAGCTCTGTCACTGTTGTCTTCTGCTCATGCTGCATGCTTCCATGGCTCTGGCTTGGGCTGCCTGGGAACGAAGGACTGGTACAGATACAGGACTGCTTGGCAAGGTGGGCAGACACCCTCAAATGGCCTTCCTGCCCCACATCCTGCTGCCATGGAGGGGAAACCTGACAAGGTCCTCTACTCCCCTGCCAGCTCCCCAGGGGAAGATGGGTCACCGATCCGCAACTGTAAAGTCAGAAAGGACAAGTCACGCACCCAGCCTGGCCCAACATGGTGTCATTGCTTGGTTTTTGCTTCAGCTGCTTGCCACAGCCCTCCCGTAGCCTGCGAGCTGCCTGGTGGCAGCACTGAGTCCTGAGAGACAGGCCCTGCAGTGAGACACTCAGTCTAATGCTTCCACGGATTAGGTAGGTCCAGCCTGGCCACCTTATCTACTTAGATGTGTTCTCTGACACATCTTCCCATGCTGTAGTTTGGTGGTTTATGGCCACTGATGGCTTATCCCTTGGAAAACACCAACCTAACTAGCAGGTTTTGAATGGCATGCTGTTGGCATGACAGCATGGGAGGGAAGACCACACTGTCTTAATGATCCCGTGTCTTAAGTTGTAGTGCTTTGCTTTCACTTCTTGCAGGGGTGGGCCAAGTGGGTAGAAACCTCCTCTACAGTGGAGGGTACAGAGAGAGTTGGGGCTTGGCTAGCAGCAGCAGGTGACATCAGAGAAAGATACACTCACTGGGGTGCTGGGACTCCTCATGCTTGGTCCTGGTGGTCCCCCTGCCCGCACCCCTCTTTCCCCTCTTTCATGGTTGATGCCAGGGCAAGAGCTCAGCATCCCCTGTCTCCCTCCAAATTTCTGCCATGCCTCCAGCCTGGAAAAGGAAAACACAGCATGTCTGGTCCTGCACTCTGCAGCGTGGAGGAGGACGAGGGTTAGAGTCAAGTAGAGCAGAGACAGGAACCCACCCACCTCCGTACCAGCTCCCAGCCCGAGGACCATTCCCATGAGTAGCTGCCCATTAAAAAAGCTGCTCTGAGGAATGGTTCTATGTCCCTGCAAAGGTCCCATTTCCCAGAAGGCCACTCCACACCAGCTCATCCCATCCAAAAGTCCTTACCTGCCTCTGCTTTGGGGAATAAAGCACAAGAGGGAAGGCAAGCAGCAACCAAAATCCTGCCAGGTGTCAGTCCTCACGGTGGTTAGCTGGGAGAGGCAGCAAAACTACAAAAAGGCTTCTCAAAGAGGCAGTGAGCAGCTGGTGAAGCTAGACCTCTCCCCCAGTTATTTCAGAGATATTTATCACATAGCACTGACACCTGCACAGCACCACCTTTGAAGCTGATTTGTTTAGGAAACAAAATTGAGAGAAAATAGCCAAGTCACCTGAGGTGTCTGAGCACGAAAAGGAAGCTCAATAGTCAATTAGCTTTACTCTGATGCCTGAAGTGGATGAGATTTGGGGGTGGAGGAGAGATAAGACAGCAGATTACACTGACTTTCATTCATTTGCAGGTTCAGCCGGTTTAGCAGGATTTCTGGCTGCTGACATCAGAGTGCTCCATGAGCAGAAGGCAAGGCAAAGCCAACATATTAAATTTTAAGGAAACGCCAAAGAGACTGTCATTAGTGGCTTATTAATAAAATATCACTGTTCCCTGTCATCTGAGGTTTTCGAACAGGGCCTGGGCACCCCATTCTGCCCCCTGCCCTTAAGGTATTTCCCAAGTGTACTTTACTAATTTGGGCTTTTCTGGCTGAGCAACCCCAGGTGCTTTCCCATTTAGGCCAGAACAGGGGCAGTTTGTACAACTGCACCAATTGCTAGGGAGAAGGAAATCGTGTTCAAGCTCAGTCCCCTGGGACACCTGTGGTGCTGGGGCACCCGCTGAGGGCAGAGAGAGGCGCAGTGGCAGGGGAGGCTGGGTCGGTGCTGAGTGCTGTGCGACCGCAGCACCCGTATTCTGGTACTGGAAGCCCTGAAACAGGATGCAGCACATCACCAAACCACAGCCTCCCAGAGTGGCTGGCCAAAGGTCACAGGCTGCTTAGTCCCACTTGTTAGAAAACACGGATTCACTTAAAGCAAGGAAAATGGGTTTTGTTGAAGTATCAGAGACTGGCTGTTACCAGGGCATAGGGGTGGACGGTGGCTGCAGGACCCGCTCCGCAAAAGGAAATATGAGACCTGCTGCCGACACTGGGTAACTCTTGGGTAGTGCATTCAAATTTCTTAAAACAAAAAACAAACAAACAAACAAACAAACAAGTTGGGAGGTGGATTTGTAAACAGCTCCCAGCAGCTGCACCCAGTGAGCGGCCCATCCACCTCTCTGCTCCCCTCTCACCCTTAGCCCATGCTTTGCACCTTCACCAAAGCCATTTCCTCTCTCACCAGGTGCTGCACCGAGCTGAGACAAGGCAGAAAAAAAGAGCAGGAGGAGCTCTCACACGAGGTGTAGAGCAGGTGCATTCCCATGCAGAAGTTCCCTGCACTCTGAGAAGTTATCAGAGCTGTTAATTACTCACAGCCACATGTCCCCGGTCTACCCAAATAGCAGGAGGGATGCGCGCCCTCCATTTACCTTCACCTAGCCCCAGCCTAGTCCATGCCCTGGAGCACACGGACACGCCTCGGAGCACACCTGCTCGCCCAGAGGCACACCTGCACACCCCTGAGCACGCCTGCACACCCAACCCTGGCAGCGTGGCCAGCTGCGAGGTGTGTGGGCTGACAGGGCATGTTTGGGGTGAGAGGGGCCAAGGCAAGCCAGGGGGATGCCAGGGCATGCTGGGGTTGGGAGGGGGATAAGCATGCAAGGGGGGGGTGCCAGGGCTTGGAGCAGCTAGGCATGCACTGGGGCTCCTGGACGTGCACAGGGGGTGTTTGTGCATGCACCGGGTGGGCCGGCGGCGCAGCACAGCCCGTGCTGGAGGCGACAGGCTGGGAAGGGACAGGGTAGCTCTTGGGGACCCGTTCGCGGGAGGCTCCTGCCCCCCAGCGCCCACTGCGGGCAGTGCCGCGCTGCCACGGCCGGCAGCCGTGCTGGGCTGCTGCTGCTGCTGGTTTTGCAGAAGCAGGTGTTTACATCGGTTCGACAAGCAAACAAACACACAACTGTCAAAGAAGCATCCCAAAACTGTACGTGAAAGGGACAAACTCCCTGTGGGTGGTGCCAGCTCTGTCCCCCTACGCTGGCCGTGCCAGCTGGTCTCAGGGCTAGTGTGGCTCTCTGCTCGTTAATCGTCTTGCAATGAAATGTTGGGCTGCAATCATATTTTACATTCCAATTTCTTGCAAAAACCTGACTTCTCAGAGGTGCAGAGAGGGCTGAACAATTCCATCTTCTCCATCATCACTTTTGGACTTTGGTCCGCTTTCACCTGACTTTGTTAAAGGACTGGGAGGGTTTCTCCACCCATGGATTTACTCCTACCAGCTTGAGGAGACAGGGGATGGATGAGGCCCATGAATGCATCCCAGGATAGGAGAGATAGCACCTACCTGCCAAGTGGCTGTCAGGGAGCACAAGGCACAAATCTGCAGGAATCAAGGCTTCATTTGGTTCAGTGCTCACAGCCTCTCTCTTTGGCATGAAAAGCATGACACCTTTCTCCCTGTCCCCCCTTCAAGCTAAGAAAAGAAAATGTAACAGGAGCCCAGGCTCTCCCTAGGAGCTAGTTATCCTGCAGCATTAATAACCACAGACATATTCAAGCTGCAGCTGGCAAGAGCATTGCCTCGGAATATCGGTAAACGAGGTACAAGTAACACCAGGACCTGACATGAATCTTGTAGTGTTTGACATTTTCCCAGAGCTCTGTGTCCCAGAGATAAATGGCTACAGCTTCCGCTAGAAAGCTTTTACCTTCCTTATTGTCAAGGGAGAGCCAAGAACTGACTTGATTACACCAAAAAGGCAAAGAATCCAAAGGAGGGGAAAAAATTGCATGGTGTAACCCATCTGTATCTGTTTTATATCAATCCTAACCAGTCAGCTTGGTTTCTGAGATGTTTAGCATAGTGCTTCTCCAGAAGCACTGTGTTATTTGGATTTAGCCTTTAAAATAGAGGCTTTTTTTTTATATATATTTTTTTAATTATTATTTTTTTTTTCCCCGGCAAAGTCGGAGGTTTTACTCCTGCTACCCAGCAGTCAAAACATACTTCAAAAAGTGTACAGTTTTAGCTTAAACACAACAGCAACCTTCCTTCTTAATTCTTTCTGTATCACTCACTCAGAGGCTTCACATAGCAGTTAAGCAGCATAAAAACATCAGTTGTGTGACAGTTCCTGTAAAGGCCGCACACAACTCATTTATAAGGGTGGCAGGAGCCTTTTTTACGAGAATCTGCTAACAAGACTATCCTTGGTACAATGAGTCTGTGTGCTGAAGGAAATGCTGCTTTTGCAAGCTTACTCTGCTTATCTGACTGGCATGGTTTTGGCTGGGATAGAGTTAACTTCCTTTGTAGAGGTTTGTATTATGCTGTGTTTTAGATGAAGAGAGTGGTGATAGGACACCGACATCTGAGTTGTTGCAGAGCAGTGCTCACACAGAGCCAAGAACTTTTCAGCTTCTCATGCTGCTCTGCCAGCAGGGAGGCTGACGGTGCACAAGGAGCTGTGAGGGGACACATCCAGGACAGGTGACCCAGGCTGACCAAAGGGATGTCCCACACCGTGTGGTGTAATGCTCAGCAATAACAGATGGAGGTGGAGGGTGGTGGTGGGGGAACATTTGGAGTAATGGCATTTGCCTTCCCAAGAAACCATTACATGCGATGAGCCCTGCTTTCCTGGAAGTGGCTGAACACCTGCCTGCTGACAGGAAGTGGCAAATGAATTCCTTGTTTTGCTCTGCTTGCACATGCAGCTTTTGCTTTATCTAGCGATCTGTCTTTATCTCAATGCATGAGTTCTCACACTTTTACCTTTCCAATTCTCTCCCCCATCCCACCAATGGAAAGTGAGTGAGCACTGCGTGTGTGATACTGAGCTGCCTGCCAGGGTTAAACCAAAACAGTCACCTACAGAGGAAGAAAAGCAGAAAAACAATGAACAAGTCAGGAGATAAATGTAGTAAAAGGACAGTATAAGCAGCAGCACACTCTCAAAACCATTAAAAAACACCCTTGCTTTATCATGTCTATTAATTAAATATGAAGAATAGTGGTCCTAGTCCAGATGATTCAGGAAGACACTTCATGCCCATTGCACGAGCAGTTTCTCCTTTATACACTGACGCTCAGGAGGAAAAATTCAAAGGCTGGGAACAGCTATGCCCCAGGGCAGAGCACCCTGGGTGCTGGCAGGAGATGCTCAGAAGAATCTCAAGCAGAGACCGGCTGCCTCCAGCACCCCTGCCCTGGCTGGGTGCTCTGCCATGGCACACAGAGCAGAGCCCGTGCTGGCTCCTTGGCTGCTTCTCAACTGCCGTGGCTGGGGACACTCTGCTCTGAACCAGACGGCACTGTGTCCCCTTGGGGCTGTGGGACGGAAAATAGCTCAGAGGTCTGCTCTGCACTTGGGACAAAGTTCTCAGATACTTCCTCTTCCTAGTTGCTTAAAAAATAAAGAAAATTACATTTTCCAACCCCAGTCAGGGTGTTACATTTCCTCAAGAGGAAGAAAAGCTGTACAATGGCTGAGTCAGCTCTGGGTTGCATAAGCTATACCTCAGTCACCATGGGAGAGACATTCACTCTAATCCCACTGTTATTGGCATCCATAAGTCTGCATGTGTCACACACGTATTGTAGAAAATTAGCAACTCTGGAAGACTTTGCTTAAAGGGAACAAAAACACTACCAAGCCCATATGCATTAAGAAGATGCTACACAACATCCCAACATACAGATAAAAAAAAAAAAAAAAAGATGGCAGCTATAAATAAGAACATGTAAAGACCAGCATCACAAAGTTGGGCACTGGCAAGTTGAAAATCTGTTATTTATGTAGTTATTTGATAGGAAAGTAACAGAGCCCTGAGCTCTGTGGTGGCCTTCTTTTTTTTTTTTTTTTTTTTTTTTTTTTTTTTTCAGTTTGCTTCCCATTTTTGCTCTACTTCTAGAACACAACAGAGCAAAAATCCACATTGCATCCACTTCCACATATTTTTTAAAGCTACAATTGACAAACATGCAAAAATACGCGACACATTAAGAAGACAAGCTAGTGAGTGATTCACGAGAGATGTTGAAACATCTTTGGGAGCACCGGGAGCAGGGGAGAGCTGCATGAGACCTGGTTTAAGTCTCAGGGCCACTGCACGCTGCCGCCAGACCTTGTCCTCGTACCATATTTGGTAGAGCAATGAGGATACAAGGCAAGAACAAAAAGCCTGGCTTGGCAGGCAGTTGGCAATAGAGCCTGTTTTGTGTACGCTGTAATTTGTGGTCACTATCTCAGGGACATCTGATATGTGTTGCTCCCTCTGAGCATTCCCTGCCTCTGCCCTCCAGCCCTCACCTCACCTTGCTCTGTACTACAGTGGCCAGCATGAGAACCCAGGGCTAAAAGGCATCCTGATTAATACAGGGCAAAGCAGACAAGGAAAGAACCTGTGCATACCCCACAAGCTAAAGGAAGATGAAATACAGGCTCATGGCCCGATGAGAAGGATCAGAACGAGCTGGCTGCAGTGAATCTTGGAGCATTTGATTTTCCTTTTGTTTTAGTCCTCACAAAAGCTATTATCTATAATCAGAGTGCATTAACTTTAACAAGCAAATAAACATACATCCAGACTAACAGGCTGGAGAACACTGAGATAAAGTGGATGTCTTCAGATGGGCAGGACAATATTAATCTCTGAGTGCAGAATGACCTAAATACTGAGGCCACCTGAAATGCTGGCAGTTCTCCTTGAAGCCTGAGGCAAACAGGAGAAGTCTCTAAAAACTGAAGAACAAATATTATATTTGTTTTCAGAAGCCTCCAAGCAATTATTCATCCAGTTATCCAACTTTTATCCCAAGAGAAATCCTGGAACAGAGTAAACAATTCTGTATTCCTTCTTTGCTTTGTTTATGAGCCCTTAACAACAGTTTGTGCCAAAACATATATATATATATATTTTCTGATATTGCACCATATATTTGGGCTATCCTTATAACCAACTTGAAGAAATACAAGTTAATCACTGAGATAAGCACACAGCTAGCTTAAAAAAAAAAAACTCTTAAAGAACACTTGACCACCCAGCAGGATAGTAAATGCTGCTGTTTCACAGGAATCTGCCAGGTTAGCATCTTTATTCAGCGTTTTAAACAATTTAATAATGTGAAAGATGGCACTCCATGGATTATATTGAAGGAGAAATGGTTAGAAAGATGTCCAGGGACACAGAGTATAAAAGATTGCAACAGTTTCCAAATGGCACAGAAAGACAAGTGACAAAAATCCAATTCAATAAAATTGTTAAAAGCATTCCACTTAGGCAGGAGAAATCAATTTTGCAGTAAAACGTGACTAACAGGGTAGAAGCATCGCTAAAGAGATCAAAAATTGTAGAAAGCCACAAACCGACTATATAACAATCCATTGCCACAAAAAGAAGGAAAAACTACTAATTCTGGATGTACTTGGGGAAAGGACTGACGGACAAATAAGGTAATTGTTCTGCTCTTCTGGGGATGATGCAGTTTTGCTTAGAAAGCAATACACACAGCTATAGAGAAGGCCAGTAAGACTGACAAAATGTTTGGAAACATAATTTAGGAGATGAGTTTGAAAGATTTGGGCTGTTTTCAAAGAAAAGAGAAAGTAGAGACTGAAGTCAAGGCAGTATGTCAGAGTGCAAAAACAGCTGTTAAACAGCCATGGTCCCTGGCAATGGCAGGAAGAAGAAGAAATCAACTTAGTTTGCAGCAAATTCAATTTAGGTCAGTTACTAGGGGAGTTTTCTAACTAAGGCAAATACAGCAGTAGAACAGAATGTTTGGGAGCCTCCATCATGATTATTTTTTTTTATTATTAAAACAACAACAACAACAACAAAACAGCAACAAAAAAAGCTTGGCAAACAGACACCATGAGTGCTCAGTTCTGGCACAGATAAACACAGCAGGTGTTGTCCTGAGACCTCCCCTAGCCCTACCTAAGCTTAGAAATAGGTTATCAATATCATTTTACATAGCTCCTATAAACAAAAAATACTCCACACATATTACACACCTAATAAAAATGGTCCAGTTTTTCCAAGGATGCAGGTTTTTTGCTTCAAGCTAAGCTTAAACACAATCCCTGAAGTCCAGAATTCAGATAGGCAGACTCCCTTCTCTCTGAGGTGTGTGTTATCAGCTTTTCTGCCTTTTAACCCCACTAGGAAAACAAGTCAAAGTCTTGTGCACCGTGTAATAGATATATGAAAATCAGCTCTTGAAAAATGTCAGCTAATGGTTCTGCCTTAGTAGTCGCCAATCTAGTCAGGGTTATCTACATTTGAATATTCTCCCGGAAAATGATAGGATGCAAATTAGAAACTAAATAGCAATACTATGAATAACGTTCCCTGTAGCTGACACCTTGACATTTGAAGGGCTGAACAGTTTCATACCTTTTCCAAAAAGTACCTAGCTGGCATTTGCAAAGTTTCTACGCTGACCTTTTTTGTAAAGGAAGGAAACTAGTGAGGCTAAGAGGCTTTGACGTGTAGGAGCGAGAAAGGTTCCAACAGGCAAAATAGATAAATATGAACTAATTTCAGTGCTTCCACTGCCATTGCCAAAAATCAATAGTATTTTTTTTTGAATTTGCTTCGTTAAAACAGGTCAAGGAGAAGTGGTAATGACATACTTAAGTGCTTTAAGGAAGCACTGGCGTTTTATAATTCAGACGCTATAGAATTGCTCTGTATACAGTCAATGAGCTCTGAGAGAGCAATAGCTGATAGCATGTGATCTAATTGGTCTTTGATTAGATCAATAGGAAAAGATGCCCATTAGATACATCGGTTCATTTTTTTTTTGTTGTTATTGTTGTTGTTGTTTTTCCTTTAGGGTGAAGCACACATTCAGGTGTTTGTTTTGTTGTTTTTATATCACAGAAGACGTAGGGCCAGCACTACTTTTAATATGAGACAGTTTAATTCTGGGTTCAAGTTGCCCCAGCTTTCAATTTAGCTTATTAAACTCTGTCTGTGTTCCAAAAAGGGATACTGTCTGAGTTTAATGAGCTTCTTTGTGTCTACTTCCCATCTTATGATTTTAGCCAAGACCATTTGAGAATGTAATGCAAGTTAAACAAAACGTCAATGTAATAAGCTAAGAGTATGATTGCTTGAAATACTGGTTAGCTGGAAAGCATCATTTTGTAGATGCTTTGTGCAAGAGTCATCAAAATAATTCCAGTACTTTGGCAAAAGCAAAACAAGGAGCCGGGAGTATTACTAGAATACACTGGCTGGTTTACAGCTCTACAGTGACAGCAGTGATCAGCTTTCACTGCTGTTATTACCTTAAGAGCACTACTTGGAAATAACTACATTAGAGCTGTAGTTGGGATACTTCAATGATAAATATGCAAGGTTTATAAGCCAAGAGAAATTATTTCATTAGCCTAACAACATAAGTGGAGAAAAGAGAAAAGACGCAGATGTCATCAACAAGCTTTCAAGCTCTCACACGCTGCAAAACTGAGGCACCGTTTCCGGACCCAAAAGAAAGTTTTTCTCTCCCCGTCCCTCCCACCCAAACTGATATTGCTTTGCTGTGGTGAGAGTGTGGATTTATTTACATCAGTGATCTTAAGCTACTTACTTTTCACCGTGATTCAACATAGCTAGTAGGAAACTCATCCATAGAATAATCTTAACCTGGTTTTGCATTTGGATTTTATTTTATTTTATTTTTATCTAGAAGCCACATTTCTACAGTTGACAGCACAACCACTGGGGGTTGTTCCAATAGAATAGTTTCAGCATAAAGCAAGCAAGCAAAACTGAAGTATTTGGGAATCACCATGAGGAATCTTCAATAACCCTGGCAGACCTCTTGTTCCTCAGCCTCACTGTGCCCGTTGCTGGAGGTCAGGCACTCAGCAGCTGCCTGAGCACAGTGCTGGGGGAGCAGGAGGGAGGTTTCTGCTGTGCCCTGACCGTACCTGGGTTTCAAGTCACTTACATCCTCCTCTTTCTTGGGGTGAGGGGAAAATCCCTCCAAAACTGAAAGCTGAAAGTTTTTTGCCTTTTTATTTTTCATTTAAAAAAAAAAATTAAAAAAAAAAAATCAACATTTCCCTTCCAGTGGAAATTCTGAACATTTCAAGTGCCATTTCAGAACTAAATTTATTGAAGACTTTCCAGAGAATGGAAATACCCAAACTGTGAATAGTTCTTTCTACCTATTAAACACTGAAACACCTTGGTGTACAACTCAGCATCCATCTACTGATTGCTTTAAAGTTACTCAGCTATGCCATACCTTAATTTAAATCAATTAAAAATATCATAAACAAATCAAGTGTTTAATCTTTCTAGACAAATACAGAAAACTTCAATTATTTTGTATTTAACATGATGTATTAAAATAGGGAAAGGTTATTGTTATTGAAGGGAAATGTTTAAAATTAGTGGCCATTACTGCTATAAAGACTTTAGAAATAAAAAAAACATTGTTCAAAATTAAAGAATAAACTGTTAAATAGCAAAAGTATCTGCTCACTGAACTGAAGGGAACAAAATGTACTTTCACTGAATCTTCCAAATAATCCATCACTAATGTGTTTATTTGGCACTTGAACACATTTTGGTCTAAGCAACTAAGCAATGGCTATCATCAGGTTAGCAACCTGACATTTTCAATTTAGCAGCTAACAGGCGCATTAAATATTTGAACTACACTGAAGGCTACAGAACACTCAGTCAAATTTCAGTTTGAGAATTTTATTACTTCTCTACAGCATTATGACAAAAACATGCCAATATAAGAAAATAGTGTTGTAATGAGCATGCACAGGGCAAGACCACCCCCCTGGTGCACAGCCCTATCTCCATTTCATTACTCCAGCTGAAAAATGGCAGCCCCAACATCCCCCACTGATTGTGCAGGCGGAGTTCACAGAAAGAGAAGAGGACAAAGCAACACTTTTTTCTCCCTCTGTGTTTTGCATGCCTTAAACACTTTCTTATTAAACCATTGGCATCTTTTCTGTCTCAATTTATCTTCTAACCAAAGAGTGCCATGCATCCTTATTGAAAAACATTCAAACATATTTATTCATTCCTTAAACAAACTTACAAATCAAGTAACTGCAACAAAGAGCAAACATATGATAGCAAAACTTAGAAAAAACTAACCATAAACAAGACAAGATTAAAATAAACTTGAACAGTTACTTTGTATGCCAAAACACAGGCTCAAGAAATCCATTCTTAGGAAGTGTTTCAATTACTATTATTCAGAAAACATAGTATTACCCAAACATTTCTATTCTGATTAATCCATCCTTTGCATTTAAGCCTTCCTCTTGGCTTAGTACTTCATCTGTTTTTCCCTCTTTTTGCTTTATGAAGTTTTTTTTTTTTTTTAAAAAAAAGCTTTGGCTTTACTATAAACATCATAACAGTCAAATGAACTTAGGGTAAAGTACCAAGGATCATCTTCCTAGACAGCTGTACTGAAAGCCACAAAACCTTAAGCTGTTATGCTTACTGATATTGAAATCATACATTTCTGTTTGTCTAGTGATCTACAATGAGCAACATTCGAGATGAGGTAGATTTGAGAAATAGTTATCTCTCCATAGTGATGTGAATGTTGCGGTGGAGTGGGAGTGAAGCTGATGAAGGAAATGAATAACCCCTTCCCCCACATTGTTCCTTTACCTCTGGAATATCAAATAGTGCTGCTAGCTGACTTTATATAACCTGAGTTTCATTATATTTCACTGAAATCCCTGAGACTTCTTGTTTTGTCTCATTAACCAGTTTTCATAGTGTCTTTTCTTTTCGCCTGCTTGTAAGTAAAAGATTTTAGCTTTTATGTGGTCTGCTAGTTCTGCTACATTTCTCCTCCCCTTTCTACCACTAGAAACCAGAGGTAGATAAGAGATGTAGAAGAAACTGTATATATGGGAGGTTCAGTGGGGACTGAGGAAAGAACTGGATTTATTGAGGGAGGAAATATGTAGGAGGGTAAAGGATGTAAATTTGTAGCAAAAAAAAAAAAAAAATACAAACCAAACTCCATTAGTTCTACTTCCCACAGAACAATGTTCTAAAAATTAGTATTTCATTTCAGGATTTTGATTGAATTGAGTTTGAGAAGAGGGCTGAATTTTACAACATTCAGTAGCTACAGAATTTGTTTCCAAATGAACGTCTGAGGAGACATTTTCCCAGTCTGATAAGAATCTGTGTCTCAATGACTAACACATTTGCACTTAAATATTAAGGGAGCTGGGAGGAACAAGTTCCTCAACAGTAACCAGCTGCAAGGATCCCTTTCTCCCCATTACTTTCTGCCTCCAGTACAATCAAGGTACTTCTGTTAACAGCCTTGCAGCACAAGTTAGAAACCAATGCTCAGAACTCAGAGCAGAGAAGTATCACAGTTGTATCAAAAAACTTCTGTTGGACTGTGGTGGGTTTAAAAAAAAAAAAAAAGTCATCAAGCTGCAGCAGCAAATATCTTGGAGAAGAAGCTAAAATGAAAGCATCATCACTACAGAAACAATAAAAATTGTCCCCGAGAAAGCAGGCCAAGGTGTCATATTTTCTTCCCATAAATCCATCAGCATAGCAGTAAGGATGAATTTTAAAGTCATTGAATTCATCAGTTGCTGTGGTTTAGCATCTTACTAAGCAATTTGTACACAGCTCCTTGGACATACGCATCCATCCTGGTAATTTTGCTGGAGAGACTCAGGATGACTCAGCTTCTAAAAATCAGATACTTTCAGCCCAATATGTCCAAAGCAGAATCACTGTCTGGTGACAGTCAATACAGAGGTATCAGCCGCTGCACAACAAAGGTAAATAATTCTTTTTACAATTTTGAAGTGTGATTAACCCAAGAAGCTCATGAAGGCCTCAGATCTGAAAACAGGCACTTGAAAGAATAAAAAAAAAAAAAAGCCTTTTCTATGAATAGTCTGAATACCAGCTGTAAGGTGAGGAGGCTTTTCACACACATTTTTAAAGAAAATGCAATCCTCTTACTGGGTTTGATCAGCCCATAGCTGAAACACATCGACTAAAAGCTTATGAATGTTAGTCCATTAATGTCCTCTGGGGAAAAAAAATGTCCTAGAGCACTCAAAACAAGCCATTCATAAGTGGTCCATTGCTCTGACATCCTATCTGGCAACAGTGCTGTGTATTAGCAGAGACAGCTCACCTACTGCAAGCAAGTCTTGTCTCGCCTGCTGCAAAACAGAGCCAAATACTTAAAAGTCACAGTGCCTGCTCCAAAAACAAAGCAAAGCAAAACCCTAAAAAAAAAAAACAAAACAAACAAACAAACAAACAATAAAAGCCAACATTTACAGTCTATTGTGAGGCTCAAACACAAGTGCAAATGACAAGTAATAAGGCAGAGCTGGTTGGAGCTAGAACAAGAGATGCTGCAATGCAGTTAGATGAAATTTATGTACATATTCATCTCAGATGATCCAAGATGAATTTTTCTAGCAGAGATGGAGGAACGGCCAACATTAGCAACTCATCTTCTGAGCAAAGAAATAAGGCTCAGAACGGACTCCGTAAGGCAGAAGTTGGTGGTAAATGTCTTGCAGGCCTCTTCACATCTACATTGTCACCTGAGGTAAAGTAGCAAGAATTAAAGTCTTCCCTCATCCATCATTGGGAAAGCAGAGTTTATCGGTTTTCTTTTTCAGAATTAAAGGATTCTGGAGTTTCTGTTATAACTAAAGAATGAATTTCTTCTTCCTTGATTAACCTGTCATAAGCATTCATATAATCATCCTTTGCACAGCTCTGAAAGAGAAGAATAACATTTTAAACATAATTTTTTCATAGTAATTTTTTAGTATGAAAAAGAAAACTGGAAGCTTACAGGTTCCAGCTCAATGGACATGGCATCCAAACAGCTTTGTACTAACCTGGGGATTCTCATTCTGTTCTCCAAACATGCGCTTAAGTATTTCTCTAGGGTCCGGGACTGGTGGAAGAATTAATATCTTAAGCCTTCAGAAAATTAAAAAGAAAAGCATTAGAAGAAAGATATATTAATTTAAAAATCACTATTTCAAAGTAATACCTGGGTGCAGTCAAGAAAACGTGTGGAATCAGCTTTGATACCACTGGCTAGCTTTTATCCTCTGTGCAACTGTAGCCCATTTTTTAATCCCATAAAAATATATATTAGCTTAATTTTATATTTGGATTTCATTGCTTAAAGAGGGGGGATGCAATGT
The DNA here is from genome assembly GCA_011076525.1 of Nettapus auritus. Lineage (NCBI taxonomy): Eukaryota > Metazoa > Chordata > Aves > Anseriformes > Anatidae > Nettapus > Nettapus auritus. Next base: position 8,351,432 of record CM021768.1, read on the forward strand.
CCATACTACAAGAATCTAATTGTAAGCAAATTTAAGCAATGTTACCAAAGTGGAAACAGAACATGTATTTTGGTCTATAATGACTGAGGTATGATTGAGTTGCCATTTTTCTTATTCAAGGCATGTTACTCAGAAAAGAGCTAATGCTGAAATGTAACATCATGGGCAGTTATCTAGAAGAGATGAATTATAAAGGAAATAAAAAAAAAAAAATCAGAAATACTGTATTGACAAAGCAATATAATTACCTACCTTTTAAGGTAGACTAGTAGGACTATTGTAGATACTGCTACTATTAATGGAATGGTGACTATTAAAACAAAATAGAACGTAGAGTCTGGATTCTCACCTGGAAGACAAAAATTGTTGAAATTTAGGGATGTTTTGGGAGGCTTTCTGGGAATAAAGACAATAACTCAAGTCTCTAATTAATTCAGAGAATGTTTTCCAAATACACTAACTTGTAGGCAAGAACTCATTTTTCAAAATATGACGTTATAATGTAGATACAGTTGATAAGACAATGAAAAATGGAGAGTTGGGTCTGAAAAATCAACAGCTCTAGAAAGAAGTTATTGCACAGCTAAATGGATGGCAATCCCATCAACATATATAGTAGTGCATGTAGTAACAGAAATCTCTTGCTCATACATAGGAAGATGATCTTGGACTCCCATTTACTTAGCAGACAAAAGTATGAGATTATGAACAGATGAAAAATGAAGTTCAAATTCAAGGAACAACTGTTCTCACCAATACTCTTTTCTTCACTCCATTCACTGCAGATCTTGCTGCTGTAACACTCAGGCTTTGGTTGTGCTCTTACTTGGAAAGTATACTTGCTATTAAGATCAACACTAGGAATTGATGTATGATTAGATGTAACCTAGGATACAAAGAAAAGGTTATTGACGTTGTTTGATTACTAACATATTCCCAGTCATTTACAAGCCCATTTTCATCATGCAGTTAATGTATTCTTAACATTAAAATAGAAGATTTATTTGTGAATACCAAACTTCTTAAAAAAAGGATGTAATAGCATTTAACCAGCAAAGACTGCCTAAATAGAGATTCCAAAGCTAAGATTTGAACTGACTCAGTGCTATAACTATTACACATCATTCGGCATAAATGATTAAAGTAAGACTCTGTGTCTGGAGCAGAGCTTCTTGTTTTGTTTTTGAGAAACATCTGTGATTTACACTGCCTTCCCCTCTCTCAGTCAGGATAACCGTGCTGATCTAATTCTGACCATACAAAAGTCTTCTGTGATGCCTCTGTAGATGGCTGAGATGGAACTTCACTTATTTTTGACCCAAGAGGCCAGTTTTCTGATTGTTGATATAATTCAGGTTTGCTAAATTTTAGGTAGTACACACAACTAGAAGCTCTGCAGGAGAAGACTGACACTTTTCTTTTAAGTTTAGCATTCAGGATGATTATGCATATCCAGGCATGAGTACATCCAGACACAAAGCCAGTGTTTTTTTTATATGTATGTCAAAATTGGCATATCTAAGAGTACACACTTTTTTTTCCCTACCCTTGCCTCCTGCCCTCAGTCTTTTCATCCCCTTGACTTTCTGTATCACTTTCTGTGCTCTTCTGTGCATCAGCAATTAATTTTGCTTTATGGTTTTTGAGTCATCCAAGGACAAGTCAGTCATCTGACAGAGAGCAGACCAATAGCATACATATACAACAAGAAGAGACCAAAGTTCCATATCAAAGAGAAGTAAACAGGTAATACACACAGCAGTATATTCCCAGGTAAGTGCTATTTGGTTTAATAAATACTTCTTTATCAGAGACTCTTTACATGTTATTGCTTTACCATAATACATGGTAAAAATTTGGAAGACAAACATGGATTATGTTGGATAGATATTACTACCAGAAAACTATCATATGGAAGAAAAACCTGTTCAATCCACACAACACTTTCAGTTAGTACAACAGACAGACACATTCACATACAGCATATGCAATCATTCATTTTCAAACAACAAATTTACTATGAACATCAATACAAATTATAGAAGATGCACAGGAAAAAAAAAGACTTAACTGTAACCAATGAAAACTTACTCGAATTGTCTGAGCAATGGTCAGATTACCATTGTGATACCTCAATTCATAATAGAGACAGTTTGCTGGAAAGGTGTCTGATTCACTCCACTGTATATATATTCCACCATTAACATATGATAGTTCAACTATTTTTGGTGTAGCAGGTTTTACTGAAATATAAAATAGAAATAATTAAAAATTATATTTAACTGGTTACAAATGTGGTTAGAAGTCCTGTATGGCATATTATACATACACAGTTTAGCAACAGAAAGGAAAAAAGCTAGCACAAAAAAAAATAAAGAACAGAAACAATGGAACAGTAGTAGAAAACAGCGAAAAACAAATAACAAAAAACACCCACCTCCCAAAAAACCCTACAGATTATCTACATAATTTCTAAATCAAAATATCAGTAGAAGAGAACATATCATGTTGTGTGATTCACAGCTTACAAGTGGCAAGCTTCTCAAGCACATTGATACACCAGCAAGCTTAATTCCACACCCCCATTCCTTTTTTTTTGGTGCCATGTGGCATTAAACTTACCAAGGGTGGTAGGATTTTTAGTTGCACACACAGGCCTAATTTCTTCTGAATCACCTCTAATCAAAATATTGATAGCTGGGTAAGTATTGGTAAACCTTGGGAAGGTAAGACTGAATGTGCATTCAAAGCTTCCATGGCTCATAGAATACTTTTTGCATTTCTTCGGATTTTTCAAACCATCAAACCTATAGGAATAAAAATACATATATATATTTTAAAAACTTCAAAAGAATAGGACAGTAGGGAGTAGGCTTATTTTTTGAACCTGTTATGAATTCTAAAGGCTGATTTCGTATTGTACTATAACATATATAAAACTAAAGCTGAACAAAGATGTTTCTCATTTATATCCCACTTTAGGAAGAATATTATTTTCATAAAGCATACAATATCAGAAAGAGACAGGTTACAGTGTTTATATATCCAAGAAAAGATAACGGTTGCTTTCAGCTTGAGTTCACATTTTCCCCATGAGAAAACAACTTCAAGGAAAAATAATTAGAAATCAAACCAATCTGGATCACTTCCCATCAACAGAATTTCACTTGTGACAGTATGAAATCACCAACATCCTTTAGCAATGCCTTAGGTATTGCTGCTCTTGCTTCAGATGGTCAAGTTTCACCTACGGCATGCATTTGCTATTTAAAACGTCAGTATTAACTTCCAATAACATAGAAGCTATGTCTACCTTCTTTCTTGTTTCTGTCTTCCCTAGGTTCCACTGAAAATATTCCAGTAGCTTTTCCTCCATAGAAAATTAGGGAATCAATCTCTCGAACCAGTAACCGTAGCTTCATTTAGGAGCACAATAGGAGTAAAGTTCCCCCATTTCACATTGCTCTATATAGGGGATGCCAAAGCCAGAACTGCCTGTCCTGTTTTCAGGCCCCCTTTTGTATGTCCTTCTCATCTCTCTACTCCAGGTGTGATGAAGACGGGAGGCATTCAGAGCAGACAGCACTATGCAGGGACATCAACCTACTCTAGTAAGCCTCTGTTTCAGCAGTTATTCCCATGCACTGTCAGGATTTGTTTGTTCTATGCAAGTGTTATAATCAAATTCACTTTGGATGAAAAGATACGTTTTAGAAGAAAACATTAAAGAAAAATAACAAAATAAAATCAAGCAGTATTTTTTCAGGTCATTTTTCAGTCATTTCTTAGTAAAAAAAAAAAACAAACTGAACTCTCCTGCATTATAGAAAAAGCATCTTTCAGTCCAAAAATCAAGCGCTTCCTCCGTTTTCAGCCTTAAAACTTTAGAATATCTTTTTGTTAAGCAAAATGTTGGACTGAAATGGAGAAAAGGTGTTTGACTTTCAATTATTTTTGCCATAAATTTGGTTAAGCAGCAGTAATCAAATCACTCTGATGTCACTGCAGCTATATCTTTTATATTAAGGGGTAAGATCAAAGCATTTAGCTCTTATCTATAGCATTATTCCAGTAAGTATCCATATACCCACAAATTCAGATCTTCATCTCCTCATTGTTACTGTTCTTGTAATAAACAAAAAAGCCTCCTGTGAGTAACAGGTTAGACCATTAGAGAACAGTCCACCAAGCATTTAACTAATGCAGGAAGTTTTCTGCTATTTGCTGTCAAATTGCATTAAATAGAACAGTCTGTGAGTCTGACACTGAAGAGGGAAAGATTTATGTAGTCCATTGAGATAAGACACAAAGCTGATTTAAAAACTACAACAAGGGACTTACAAAATAAAACTTCAATATTTCTACAGAAACTAATACAACCTGGCATTTCACAAGCCCCATCAACATGAAGTATGCAAAGATTAGTGCGCACAGAACTTGCTGCCAAGTTTTTGCTCACACCACAACTCTGTTCCTTTGGAACAAGAGTCTATTTATGGCAGTCAGCTTGCAAGCATGGATGATGATAAAAAGATGTTCATTACTTTCATTGCAGATCAGTTATTTATGACTTAGAAGATACAAACAAAACTACTAGATGTTAATGCTTCCATTCCATTTTCCAATGATTTAAGAGCTGATATATGCATTAATGCGTGATTCTGGCTTAAATGGACCATGCTTAATGGGCTTTAAGGAAAGGAATGAATATACTGTTCTAGTGCAGTTCTTCATTTTCCTTGTTTAAATCCACAATTAGAAAAAAAATAGAAAAGAAATAGCAGTTATTTGCAAAAAGAGCTACAGAAGCAGCAAATTCTTCACATAGTAAACATATCAGCTTCCCAAACAGACTCAGTAGCAGCAGCTTCTTCAGCAGCAGCTTCTTCATGCTAAATTTTCTGTTGGACATGGCCCAACACTAACTTGTATGCAGTGCTTTTGGGATCTTACAAAGCAACAGGAAATAAAGTAGTAAAACTTAAGTAATGTAAAATTACAGATTAACACGAACAGGGTTTGCAATAAAAAGTTAATACGAACCAGTAGAATAAAGTATAATTGGTTTCACTACTTGCATTCTCTCCAGGACGCCACTTACAAACCATGTGCTCCAAATTGTGCCAAACACAGTCCAAACCAACAGCAGCAGTCCCTGGAATACCTACAAAAGAAAATTGAAAGATGTCAATATTTATTTTGCCAGCAAATTCTTATCTAGGTTTCCAAAAGTAAAACATCCCTTTTTACATAACTAAAGATGTTCGAAAGGCAAAGATGGGTTACCTCTCAGCCTGCAGTCTCAGCGCAATAAATCCAGTTGTTTATTGAAATCTCACAAGGACAACTTCTAAATGTCAGCTTACTGTAACACTGAATCTCAAAGCTTCCACAACGTCTGAATTACTACTCAGTTATCTGACTCTAAGCACAAGGTGGTGAGTCAGAAATAATATTTTGTTTCTATTAAACTACTGATACTTTAAAAAATAAATAGAGCAAATATCACTTATAGGGACAGTGCTAAGCTTTGTTATAGTTATTACAGACATCTCCATAAAAATAGTATTTAATTATTCTTATATTCTCCAGACAAATATTAGCTTCTCAGTATTCTAAATACAGAAATATCTGTAGCTCTTAAATATGGACAAAAGCAACACTGGGGTTAAGTTGAATTTTTAATTGATACCCATATACCTCTAGACATTTGACTTCTTCAACATACTGAAAACACCAGTTACAGAACATAAAAACAAAACAAAATTTTGCTAAGTGCCTGCTTCGTAATGTTTGCTATGTAGCCCTCATTTCTGGACAAGAAACAGAAAATATGTTTCTCTACTCATTTTACTATTCACTCAGCTACCTTTTGAAAAAGAGAGAACCTTACTGTAATTAAGTCCCTTTTTTTATTCACAGACTTGTTAAATTTGCTAGATTCATCCCTCCAATGTTTACAGTTGTAGTTTAAGTAGTCTTGCTTGTATAGAGAAATCATAGAAAATATAAATCAAGTCAGCAGACTTAATTAACATAATTTCTCTCATCTCACAACCACAGCATGGCAGAACAAGATTAATGATGGGAATCAGGATGTCTTGGAAGTGCACTGAATATTTAAAAGCTTATCTGTAACATTTTAAGTGTCAGAAGAGTACTTTGGTTTAAACGTATCAAAGTCATTTTATTAAGCTCTGTCAACTGACCTTTCCATTGCCTCTGGTATCTCTCAGACATTTTGTTCTGATACAGTCCTAAGATATTTTGTTAAAATAGCACAGATAAAACTACATCTCCTCAGTCCAAGAGAGGCATGTCTATCTCAAGCCTTGCCTTTTTGCATGTTACCTTTTGGTAGAACAGAAGCCTCCACCCATCGGCTTGGTTCACTGGCATTATCATGCTTGCATTCACTTCTCACTTTGAAACGCATTTCCTCATTCAAGAATGTATCCGTCACGCGAAAGAGACTCTTACTCCACTGCTAGGTTCAGATGGGGAAAGAGAAAACCATAGCATTTGGTATATTGTATCAAATACACAGAATTTACTGTTAAAGTCCATCAAAAAAAGTTGCAATTCAAAGAGAAATGAAATGAATGTCTGATAACATGGAAGTCTCAGTGTCACTTAACTTTTCTTTTTCCTTATCAGGCACGCTCAGAAGTCACCAAAGGAAAACCTCTCTTTGTGGCCATTGTTTGTGTTTATTACTAGCTGGAGTGAGAGACCAAGGAACTAGTATAAGGTGGAGGAAAATGGTCCTAGATTAAGTCTGCATGGGTAAAGCAAAACACACCTGGCTATACTACAGTCATACAGAAAGAAGCTTACAGATTTAACCTTCACACTACACATTCACATGTACCCACATACAGAAAAAACATCTGAAATAATAAAAAGAATCTACAAGGATATAAGAAGCAAAGGCAAAAAATCCTCAAACAGCTATTAAGTACAGTGATATCACAGCAGGACCAAGAAGTCCATGAGCTTCTATTTTTGGAAGAAAGTATGTGTTTGTGCAAGCAAAAGGCTAAACCTTTTCTCATGTGCTTTCTTGATCATTTTTGACTAGGGTGATGCCTTTTACTTGACTGGAAACAAGATAGAAAAAAAAATGTTATGATCAAAGAATGGTATAACCACTCTTATGCGTTGTGTGTATAGAAATAATAATATTGGCACTAATGAAAGCACAAGGAAATTAACAACTATTAACAAACTACATTCTACCAACTGTAATGCAAGACAAGACAAAACACACTCTCGTTTATTCTGTTACATGAAACTAATAGCTCTTTCACTGCTGCTGACCTTAACATTTGGTAAACCTTTCTACAAATTCATTCAACTTATAAACCAAGCAGACATTCAACTTGTTAATGAACCTATTAAAGAGGTAAATAGGTTTCTGCTGAGTTGGCAAGTTCAACTGGCTCATATAAAGGTCTGATGAAGATCATTAGAGGATGGGATGTCAACAATGAAATATCACCCTTTTAGCAGTGTCCAGCCATTAAGTCAGCTCAACTATTTATGAAACTGCAGTCTTACTTCAAGTCCAGGATATCCCATAGCTATCAGAAAGAATACAGCAGTCACAGTGACGAGGCCACTATATCGGGCCATAAAACTACAAGAAGGGCTCAACAACAAAGGACTATTTCAGGAGGCATCCTTAGAGGCATAGTTTCTTTTCCAGGAAAAAAAAAAAAATTGTTCCATGTCATACTCCTAACACAACACCCAGGAATAAATGTAAGCACAGGTGCTGGGACAGAGCAAACATGGGAATATGTTAATACTTGGCATTACTTCCAAAAGGCTCTAAACAGTCAAATCACAATTGCACCAAGATTAATGTGCAAACCTCTTTCTTGAATTGAGCTCATAGTGAAGCAGGTAGGCCTTTGCAAATTCACATTTACATCTTATACATGTAGGCTGCTTTGTGTGTGTATATTGTGTATTTTCCTGAAAGGCTATAAAAACCAAAAGATGGAAACAAGTCTTTTCACATTATTATTATTGTACTTCTGTGTTATCAGTCGTAGCTCGATTATCAGAGAGCTGCAGAAAGATTTTTCTAGTCTCCATATTCCACATGCTGGTATGACTCATTTTTGAGGTTTTGATCCCATGACGAGAACTGAAGGTTATATTAAAACTATATATATTTATATATATATATATATATATATATAAACACATACACACATAGCTTTATCACAATAATATATTCACTGGAGCATAGAACAGCTTCAAGACTTGAAGAACTTACTCTTTGGTCCCGAGGGACCTCGTCAACCACTATGTCACTGGAATATTCCAGGTCACAGCTACTGCTGATGTTATCTGGGGGATTCCAGGTCCAGTTCAATGTACAGATTTGGATAAATGAATAATTTAAGTTGGATGGAGGTGGAAGAACTTTTGCTCCTAAAAGAAAGGAGAAATGATCAGAATAGCAATCTTGTTGGTCCACATTTCATCACTGATACATTTTTTTTTTTTTTTTTTAACTCTCCAAAAGGAAAGAACACGAATTCTCAACTCTGTCCGTTCCTATTTGCTATCAGATAAGTTATTGTCCAAAGTGTTTGTACTCTTTCAACTAACAGAGTCCATTAATTATTTAAATAATTATAAGAAACATTTTTTTTTTTTTTTTAAGGAAATTGCAGCATGCAACAATATAGTGCTTGTGGTAATGAAATTTATGTTTGCAGAGGGAAGATGAATCTAAGTGACCTTGTTTTTCATTTCTTTCTTGCTGTGAGTTTACAAAGTTCATGCCAATTTTTAGTAAGTACATTTTTTTAGTAAATACATTTAAATTATGAAAAGCAGTTTATGTTTTATTCTACTACTAATTACAGAATCACAGAATTTCTAGGTTGGAAGAGACCTCAAGATCATCAAATCCAACCTCTGACCTAACACTAACAGTCCCCACTAAACCATATCCCTAAGCTCTACTTCTAAACAACTTTTAAAGACCTCCAGGGATGGTGACTCCACCACTTCCCTGGGCAGCCCGTTCCAATGTCTAACAACCCTTTCGGTAAAGAAGTTCTTCCTAAGATCCAACCTAAAACTCCCCCGGCACAACTTAAGCCCATTCCCCCTCGCAATTAGCCTGCAACTTAAGCCCATTCCCCCCTGCAATTAGCCTGCAATACAATTTTAGAAAGAGCACTTTACGAAAGACAAACAACAAAACTCACAAGTAGCAGTTGTAAGTTAGAACCACGATTTAGCCTAATATAAACAAAAACGAGAATATTAGAAAAACGACCAAAAAACCACAACACTTTTTCAATTACTCACCTATTAAACTTTTAATGCTATGCTCATGCACAGTGAGCAAAATCAGTGTGAGAAAAACAGAAATTTACTGCTGGCACACTTCATCGGTAAATTTTTTTACCTCACCAAAAACAAGACAGAAGCCGAAGAAGAGCCATGACTCAGAAATACTTGCTGGGATAAATCCATTTGTGCCTTGAACCTTCCTCACATTTGTGTACTGAGTCACAGTCTAGTCAATATCCAGTCACACAGCTCGAAGGTCAGATTAGAAAAGGAAGAATAGAAATGAGACAGAAAGTAGAAAATTGCCATGAAAGATTAAAGTATGAGTCTAAGTCAAATTCTAAAGAAAGTTAGCAATTGGTAATTCCCTAAGAAATTGAAAGTGATTAAGCTTCCCCTCTCCCTCCCCTCTGTGTACTATTAAAAGACATTAAATAAGAGGCCAAATGAAACTGCTTCTCGATTGCATTTACAAGTATCAACACTGAAGCACCACCACCCACTTGTCTGTGGAAAGAGAATATCCTTGTTATGCAGCAGTTTCATAAACACTTCCAATTGATATCAACAGCACTGCAGGTCTTGCTCATCCCAGGAAACCTGTCTCAAAACCCCTCCAACTTTTGGGGAAGCGTGTATGGAAACAGCAAATAGTTACACCGAGATGCAATCTCTCATCCAGTTCGCTGTGCAACCACATTGGCTTCTGCTAGCACAAGGAAGAGGGTGGATAAAAAGGTGAAAAATGTTCTTTCAGCAAGATTTTTTCCTAAGTGTCTGTGTCACGATTATCTTGCATTCCCTGGAGCCAGGTCTGCTGAAACTTGAAGAAAATTCGTGAAACACTTGGAGGTTTCACAAACATAGCTAAAGAACAGGCAATAGGAGAGATTGGACACTACCACCATTTGTGTGTCCGTGTATGTGTGTGACTATGTTCACGAAGAAATGAGAATAGTTACTAGGATTTGTTCATTTAGTCTGACTATTCCTAGATTTCTGAATGCTTGAAAGTTACAGGATATATATATATTTAAATGCTGACCACAGAAGCAGGGAAGAGAACATGTAGCTCTTCAGATCCAATGAACTTAGAAAAATAGCCTCCTCTTTGAAAGCTAAACTTAGTCAGCTAGCTAGAGCATCTTTATCTATTACCTGCTCCACTAGCAAACTCTCTAATAAACAGCATCAGGGCCTGACTTTGCAAGTATTGGGTGTTTCTTGCCCAAGTCCTTTAAAACATGTAATCAATCAACCAATAAGAAAAGAAAAAAAAAAAAGCACATATTTATTCAAAATAACTACACAGTTTCAAACATTCTCTTCTCATGATCAACTTTTTTTTTTTTGTTATTACCTACAAAAGTCGCAAATCATTTAAAAGAATATATAGTTTTCTCCCTGACTGACATTCTGAAGTTCTGCACGTTTCCTTTTAACGCGTCTGATGAGAAGTAACGGAGCTTGCAGATTTCTAACTGCCCAAAGTAAGAACTGTGAATATTCAAGATTCATAAATAAATAAATCACATTAGCATAAAAAGTATAAATCTGAAAAGTTTTAGGTTAAAGCAAAAGTTTAAGAATTGTGTAGATTAATGTTATATTCAGATGAAAGTTTTCTTTTATTCATGGGCTTGGCCAGTCCAATTTTTTGTTGTTGTTGTTTTTTAAATATAAGATATATAATCTAATACTTTTGCTATTAAAATCTCATTGGTACAGCACTTCAGGAAAACACCTCAAAGACAAATTACAAAACATATGAAGGACATTGTTATTTCACTCTTAAAACAAACAAACAAACAAACAAAAAAACAGCAACATGGTAATGGTTTCTAAAAAAGCGTGGCAGTAACTATTGCAGAGATTAGCGGGAAACAATCCCGCATTAAAAAAAAAAAATAAATAAATGAAACGTTTTATTTTAAAGAGCAACAAGATAGAAACATCAATGAATGGTTTGTATGAAGTACTGTAAAATATCATAAAATACTTTCTACTTGCATTTTGTCCTATATTTTCTTAAGATTGGTTTCATCCTATAAAACTGAATTACAGCCAGTTAAAAAAAAAAAAAAAAAAAAAAAGCAATTCTTTAATGCTTGTTATAGTGCTGGTGCATTAACAGCGGCAAAGATAGAGCAAGGTTGCATTCCCCATTTCCTATTCAACCCCCCTACGCATTCATTCTTTCCTACTATTAAACGGTCGTGCTTCCAAAAGTGAGGAAACCAAAGCTAATGGGCTAATGGCAAACTCAAGGTACAAGACGTACAGCAAGGGAAACTGTGCACAGAGCTCCAGTAAACAACAAACCCAGCTTCTCCAGGGCTGTCAGTGACAGCCTTCCTGATTTCCAGGAATCTGCCTCAAGACGCATAGAGAATGCAGTAGGCTTCTGCTTGGATTTTTAAGACAGAGACAGCCCCGGGAACCGAGGACTGTTTAAAACGTATTCGCCGCCCCTGTCAAACGCTGCCTTAGAGAGAAGAGCGGAGTTGTACGCATCCCCTTTCCCCTGCCTCGTAAGACGCCGAGGTCGCTCCGAGTACCGACCTCGCCAAAGCTTCGGCGATCTCCACCCCGAAACGAAAGCGCTGGAGTTCACTGCTCGGACACGAACGTCGCCGGGCCAGCCCCGCAGCCGCCGGGCAGGGGGAGACCCCGCACGGCGCTGCCGGCACCGCCACTTCCACGCCGGGCGCTTCTGCCCGCGGGGCCCCCGAGCCGGTTACGGGATGCGGCCGGCAGCGAGCCCACCTCGGCCCCGGCCCCGCCAGCGAAGCGGCGGTGCCGGCAGCAGAGCCGGCAGCGGAGCGAGCGAGCCCGGCGAGCTGCTCGCAGCCTGCCCGGGGGTCCCATCGCCGCCCCCCGCCCCAGCCCAGCCCGCTCCTCACCTGCCGCCACCCCCGCTGCCACCGCCCAGCAGACGGCGAGGAGCAGCCGGCCCCGCAGCGGAGCTCCGAAGGGACCGGCGGGATCCATGGCTCCGCCGTCCCGGCCGTCCGAGCGCACCCCTGACTCCCACTTCCCGTAGCGGGGGCCGGGCCAGACGGGAAGAGCCGCGGCGCGGCCCGCCCCAGGTAACCCGAGCCGAGCGGGGAGCGGCTTCGGCAGGGCGGTGGCGGCCGCCCCCGGCCCGGCTCTGCTGCCCTGCACCTGAGAGCGTGGGATGTGTTTGCCCCGCCGGGGGGGTTTCCCTTCGTGGCCGGACCCTAGCCCTTCCACTGGCCCCCGCCTCCCTCCGTTGCCGCCCCTTGAGGCCCCCTGCGCACCCCCTGCCCGTGCTGGCGGTCTGTGCTGCCCATCGCTTCCTCAAGCAGCCCCGCCACCGAGCCGCTTTTCTTGTCCCCGGCGCTTTTTGCGATTCCCAGGGGCCTTCCCCAAGCCCCGCTACAGCCTTGCCACCAAACCAGAGCTTCGTCGGGGCTCCAGGCTCCTGAGCGCTGTCTGCGCATCGCTGTCCGAGGACCACAGGTACCCTGAGGCTCCAGGCTGTTTCCCTCATTCCAGTGGCACCCCACAGTATGTCCACTGCACTCTCCCCAAGCACCCTGCCACTTGCCTTCATGCCGTGCTCAAAGACAAGTCCCTTGGAGAAGTACGGCCATAAACTCTGTGAGTTCTTGTTTTGAGGGTCAAAGTAACTTTCCTGTTGCAACCAGACCTATACTTGTCACCTACTACTATTGAAATGTGCTCAAGACGTTAATACCCTCTCAGCAGGAAAATATGTTAGTGAGTCCCCTAGTACTTCTCTTGATGTTACACCTAGTTATTCAATCCCCCACCCAGCAGAACTCCCTTCTTCCCAATCCCTCCTGCAAATTCATGCCATTGCTAGAGTTCTCATCTCTACTAAACACACATATTGTTCATTTTCTGATCTACTACTACTGCTTCTTCCTTCTACAAACATCCCCATACTTCCTCCGCTTCAGCTCTTTCGCAATCATGATATGGTCGCTTGCACTATTGCTCTCATTTCTACTAGTGTAATATGGCAGCAGTTTTCGCAGATTTCCACAGAGGTGGAATATCACACAAGTGATCTTTTGATACATTCCAAGATAAGAAAAAAACAATGGGATCAGGTGTTTTCTCCTGAACCTAGATTTTTGTGGTAGCTAGCAAGCTTGCTCCTAGTTGTCACCCAAATACAGATATAAAAAAGCACAGAAGAAGCAGGAAGGAAACTTTGGCTAAATTTCAGGGCAAACTGAAATTAATTAGTGAAAATTACTTATTCCTAAGTCAACTGCACTGTTTGGTATTTACTCAGCTCTTCAAGGAGTTTTGCAAGAGTTCATCTGCTTTTTAGAGACTCGTTTTAGAAAAAGGGAAGCAGATCTTTTCTATAATAGGGTGGAGAATATCCTGTGTTAAAGCTGTAAATTTTCTTTTCTGCCTGTTTTTGTACTCCTGGGAAAACAAGAGGATTTAGCAAATTTCCTAGTTGCTGCTAGAAAGCACCCAAAGACCTGGAATTATAAACAAATGGAAAGTGTGACTTAAAGTTCCAGGACATGACTTTACATGCCAGGCTGTATAACTGCGTGTAGCTGGTGTGGACTATGGTTGCTACAGATGACCTTCGTAGACTAAAACTTATCTGAGACCCAGTGACCTCTCCCTTGCTTTCAGTTTCCTTGTTAATGTTTTCTTTCCTTCCTTCTTTCTGTTTTGTCCACTCCTGCTCTTGGGGGACACAGTGCCAAGCCCACATCCAATGCTTAGCATGCTTTTGGCTGCCTGCCGGTAGCTGGAGGCAGTTGAAATGTTTTTCACCGGCAGCCTTCTCCCTCCCCCCTAACAGCCTGTCGTCACTTTCCCCTCCCATGTCCCAGTGCACGGCAATCAGAGTTCTTGCCAAACCCTTTGATCCTTACCACCTCCCCAAGACTTCCCGTTTCTCAATCTGTGAGTCCTGTCCTGCATCTTTCTGTTGCAAATATCATGCTTCCTGATGTTCTTAGATAATCCGTCCATTACGTGGTGACAAACTCATGACAGACACACCTGAGGTATTTCTAAAAGACTACTAAATAGCTACTTGGCACATGGCATCATATCTGGCGTAAACTGGTTTAAGATCATACTGGTGATCTGCCCATGGCTGTGTGTTCTTGCCATTTCCACCCATGTTAAGATAGAGATCATAGGCTGTGTAGCAAGTCTGCTGATGCATTAAACAAACAAACAAACAAAACACATATATATATTTCTCTACATGTTCTCTAAATCAGATTGATAAATGAGTCTAATGTGTGTGACTGCATGATTACTAGGCACAAGAAGAGGCAGCAGTAATTAGCAATTGGGGGGTGGGGTGGGGGTTGTGGAGTATGGGATTGTCCCTTCTGAGAGCAGAAGTCTTCAGTTACCTGACATTGACCAGGAAATTCCTTCTTTCTCATTTCTGATTTTGCAGCAACTTCTGTGAATACTTTAGATCTCACCTGACATAATTACAGGCTCTTCGAAAGATGGCTGGGGTCAATTAAAAAAAGACCTCAGTCAATTAGAGTACAGCTGGATCAGAAGCATAAAAATCCAAAAATGTAAGCTGAAAAAAATAAACTCTGACTCACAAGGCCTCTCCCTTTTTGACCTCGGTGTTCTTCGGGGGATGTCGAGAGTTTTGCAGTACGTGTGCTCAAAACAGCCATGAACTCTCCAAGTTCTCTCCGACCTGCTACCTGAGCATCACTGGAATCCAGAAATTATGTTGAATAAAAACCAATTCCCTTGAAGAGCCCTTTGGGATAGATGTAGACCCAACTATGCTTGTGCAAAAATTGTATCCCTCTCCAAGAAATAGCTACTGTAAATGCGTGCATCAGCTTTCTGCTCAGTTCCCTGAAGACCAAGGTCTTAACCTATTTATTTGGCAAGGGAGTAAATCCTTTGCCTCTTATAACTCACAAACGGAGGCTAGGAATATATCTTATTCTGCAGCTGTTTTGACAAGACTTGCAAGAACCCTGTACAGAAAGCCTTGAAGGTGGAAGAGAGCAGTAGAAAAAGCAATTTGTCCTTTATCAGATGGTGTGAGGTAAATAGCAATGGTATTACTGACTTCCATTACATTGCATAATAGTCTGTGCTTGGAATATTTATAGGTATACTGGCAACTGAATCTAGCCATCTAAGCCGGGTTAGTTGGAGCAGAGCAACCATAAAAATATTCCCAAAGAGGAGAAATGTGGGTTTGAAAATTGGAACTACAAAACACAGCACAAACATGATCATGAACTTACTGAACTTACTTTTTAGGAAAGTAGGCTGATTTGCTGTGACATTTCTTCATGGGTGAATCATACTTTATTTCTATTTATAAATTTGTATACATTCCTGTGTCTCAGTTGTTGGTTTCCTGAAGAATCGTATTTCCAGGATGCTGAGAGAAGGATGTGTGGCATTCATGCTCCTTTGGTGTTTCTGAATCAACATCTTCTTTCATTTGACAATGAAAAATTCAGTGTCAATGATTGAATTTGGTGTAATTATGTATTTGGAGTTTTCTTCTTTATTTTTCCCTGTTTTTTTTTTTTTTTTTTTTTTTAAACAGTGTACACAATAACACATTTGGCTAGGTTCTATGAATCTTACCATGGTATTATCTTCAGATAAGTCATTCTGTTGTTCAGTGAAGGGGAAAAAAGGAAGCCTACGCTAAGTGTACTGATTGCAACACTTGTTTTTCCTGATTTTGTGGTCTTTTAGTGTGCCCTAGAACAATTTTTCCCTTCTTTTATCAACCGAAATATGACTTTGTCCTTGCTTCTTGTCAAAATTATTGATTCTTCAAGAAAAAGAAAATAACAACAAAAAGAGCAATATAGGATCACTGGTGTCAGAATTCTCTAGAGTAGCTTTGTGTATTACTCAGTGCCAAAGTTACACCAGTTAACAACCAAGTCAAACAATATGGACCATTCTGTCATCATATACAGAAAGTTAAAGAGAGCTTGTACAACACACATACATGCAACATGCACGATAAAAACACTTCTGCTATGACTATGTGCTAGCAGATGTTATTTACATGAAGAGAGAGTAGATTATATTAGGTGTATATCATAATTGGTTCACCATTGCTTGACACAAGCATATTATCTAAAGGGTATGTACTACAGTATGTGGTTGCATAATAATTACTTGCATATGGTATTCCCAAATCCAGTAAGATTTCTTTGTTTAATTAGGAAAACTTAGCTCAATGAGCATCAAAAGAAACACCTTAGACACATGCTACTCTCCTAAAGTGGGCAAATTAAGTAATATGGGGTTTAACTTGTATGACACTTTGAGCCTATCATTTCCATGTGTTTTCCTCTTTTTTTTTTTTTTTTGTATGTGTTACATGAAGTTGGAGAGGGAGAGTCTCTCCCCTTTATTCTGAAGCCTGCTGCAAAGTCAATGGGTTGCTCTCTCTACAAGAAGGGAAAACAAACATACTTTAAGATAAAATGCATTATGCCTATGTAAACTCTTACTCTACATCAAAATACCATGTGGTATATGTTCAAAAGGCTACTGAAGCAAGATGTTCATGTTCACACACTACAGATATTCTCATGCCCATGATTTCCCATTTATTACCCTATCTCAAGAAAATGTCAGTTTTTAGAAGAAATTTAGAACATCAAGTAGCATGTAGAAATATATCCTTGGCTGTAGTTCTGGGTTCCAGACTATTTTATTTTTTGGAAAGAAATGTAGCTCTGAAGTCGGAAAATACTGATTACTAATCTCTCTGCAGAGAGAAAAGCAGCATCTCAGAGATGACAGTAGATGTTCATGCTTTCCCATGCTATCCCACACAGGTATATAAATCTCTAAAAGCATTTCTTGAACATAAAGTGCTGGCAGACCCTGTGTTGCTCTTTATGTCCTATCTGCAAACAATTTGGCTCTAACAAACATATACTATCATTCAAAACAATCCTGATACTGACAGTAGTGCCTCATTGCCAGGCATTTTACCCTTTTTCTTCTCCCTTTATGCAAACAATCAAGTAATTACTAAATTACCAATGCATCTGTTCTAGAGACTTGATAGAGAGCAGTTTTGCAGCAGAAGTTATTAGAAGTCTTATAGAAAAAAAAGTCTTATATATAAAACATATATGTGCAGATACACTGATATTAGAAAGTGTGCATGCCATTCAAAATATGTCTAGTAACTATTATAGACCAAATGACTCCCACTGTTCCTTAGTTAGGCAGTATAAGAAAAACTGAAGTACTAATAAACAATAAATATTTATATTCTTCCAAAGAAGGAAGGACTTGTATTACTATTATTATTATTTTTTTTGGCTGAATTACTGAGACAGGTTTCCATATTGATATTAAAATGAAACGACAGGATAACTCCAATACCAACATTAGGTTTAGAAGTTCAGACAAAATTTCATCTTGGAACATTAAAGACATCCAGACATACAAACAAGAATTGAAATGGAATTTCACTAAAATAAGGAATAACAATTAAAAATCAATTCATAAACATTATTTTTGAACGTTACGGACATCCAATAATTTCCCTGCAGTTCCAGGAAAATTGCTACAGAAAAATGTAACTGATAAGAGAGTGATAGTTCATGAACTTTCGTGAATTCTCATTATTGCTTCTTGTATTCAGAATAGGTCTTTAGTACTGATCTTTAAAGTATTACTAGCTCCAAAAACAAGCTTTAAATGTATCCACTATTAGGCAGCTTCACCACCTTTTAGAAAAGTAATTTGGGAAACTCTCACTATCTGCCTTTAAACATTCTTTGCTGAAAGATGACAATCAGTAAGGTAGTAACCATATTTAAACATTCAAGCTCTCTTCCTCTTTCTGTTTAACTAAATTTAGGGCTTGCCTAGCATAAAAGCACATCAAAGCAGAAATGTGAGCTGTCTGTTACACTGGCATATCTATAAGTTGCTTGCAACTGCTAGTGGGTGAATGTATGGATGACAACATTTGTTTCTCAAAAGACAATTAATTTCAGGTATTTAGAATCATGCATAATGAACATTTTGAAATGTGGTCCATTTACTATTTGAAGATATTTTTTGTTACAGAAATTGGAAGTTTAACGTTCTATGGACACTATAGCCAAGCTAAATACCTAGGCTGGAGTCCTTTTATTATGGCATTTTGTTACATATCATTAAAAAGAAACAAACAAAAACGCTTCCCATATCAACTACTGAAACCATATTTACAATTTATGGGATTTTGAAAAATATGGACATTTAAATGTTGCTGGATAAAAGAATTACTGATCTGTTTTCTTCTTCCTGGATCTGCAAGTGTCTTATTAAAGGAGACAGAACTAATGTACTAAAGCTCTGGGGAAGGGAAGATGGAATAAAAGCATTATGGAGAATAGATTTTCTTCAACCACTGCTTGGACAAAAATAACAAGTTTGTAGAAAACAGATCTGTTTAACAGGAGGGAACATGCATGTCATACGATGTTAAAACACTACAATTTATGTATGAATTACTTAATTTCAACGCACTGCACTTTTTTTTTAAAACACATCTCACAGATTATTAGAATTATATCAAAAGACATTAAAGCACTTTATAATGCCCAACTTACCTTAAGGTATTCTCAGAGTTTATATTTGTGTGAGACAATGAATGATAAACAGCAAAAACTGGTATCAAATGACAAATCTGTTAGGTTGTCCTTAGTGACTACAATCCATCCTCTTGGAGACATGAAAGGTTAGCCAAAATTCAAATCAGCTATAGTATACTCTGTTCTCATGGAGGTCACTTTACAATTTTCTGCCAAAAGGATGTACAAAAACGATCATTTCTGATTTAGGTTTTAGTTATTCCAGACTAAAGCGAGTTTACTCTCATCGTGTGAGGGAAACAGGGGCAGTCTGGACCCCATGTCACTTTCTAGACAAGGAAGATCTCTTACAAGTGAGATCTCTTACAAGTTCTCCATCATCTTCCCTGCCCGAGAAAGCTTTTAGCAGCAAATATGATACAGTGCTAATTTCTATATACTCTATGCTCCTTCTATTTACAAAGTAGTTTTACATTTTATCATATTCCATTGTACAATTTTACATAGTACCATTATCATTTCAATTCATAGTTCTGCAATTCAATACATACTTAGATAACTGCCTTTCCATGTCCTGTTATACACTTTAAAAAAAAAAAAAAAAAAAAGGTAGAAAACAAGCACAGTGGTGCAATGTCCAGGCACTTTCAATGTTGCTCAGCAAAATAAGCAAGCACCCTGTTTGAAAGCATAGTAACTTTGGAGGAAAAAAAATGGTAAATTCACTCATTGTGGATTTTTTTTTAAACATCCTTTGTACAGTTCCAAATATTCCTGAGAAAGCTCTGTAAAATATCGCTGATATGTTTATATTTCAGCGGTGGGTCTGAGTGAACAGTAACTTCCATCACCAGATGTTCCGCTGATGGCGCAGAAGACATGTAAGGAGTCATGCATCCATGGCGAATGCATTGTATCTTCATGGTACATCTAGATGAAACAAAACAGCCACAAATTCAGTAAATGTTTTAGTTCATTATTATAATCAAGCTCTTTAAAAATTTATGTGAAAAAGATATCCGACCTTGTCTTCAAAGCTGTTTCACAAAGGCAGCACAACAAAAAATGAGAAAGAACAGTAATTTAGCAATTTCTGTAGCATTCATATATACATTCTTCTGCACATTACCAGATAGCTTTCAGTTACGACTATCCAGTCAAGCAAAGAAACAATTCTCTCTGTATATAAATTTTAATTATATCTTAGCAGCGATAGAGTTTGTTTGTTTTTTTAATCAATTTATAAGCATGAGGAGCATATGCAGCTAAGTATAACAAACACCCACTACATCTGTGACAAAATTTTGTACTTTATAAGCTGAAGGATGGTCTCACAGCCTGGAATCTAACAGTACTGGTAGAGCTGCTCTAGAGCTGACTGGGTATTTGTTTTTCACTCTGTGGTTCATCAGCCAACAAGTTCATCTTAATTTACATTTGTGAAACTGAGATCACTGGCCATCATAAATAGTTTCTGGACATCCAGTATTCAGACACTCTCTGAGGCTTCTTGTACCTATTCAGGTGCAGTTTACTGATTTTTTGTTTTTACATTTCCCTAACTTAAAATATCAGTAGATAGGTCACAGGCTGACCCATTTGCTCTGCCATCTCAAAGTAAATGCACTGCCTGTGTTGCTTTGGGGCACTGAAAAAATTTAGAAAAGGATTTGTTATTTGTAATGAGAACCCTAAATTAATATAATATACTTTTTACACTTAATTGAGCAATTTTGCAGAAGAAGAAAATGTTTCATTTTTTCAATTGCTAGTTACTTGGCTCATTTGATGGCAATACAAAATTAATGTCAGCAGTTATCCATACATTTTGTACATTGATTAAGAACAGTGCTTGTAAACATGGTGTTTTTAGCTGTTTTTTGATCAATTACAAAATACTAAATCTCCATATAAGAAAGTGAAAATATCTCCTTTCCAGTGAGCAATTCTCTTTGACTTTTCCGTTGCTGTAATATTTTACACATTAACAGAAGAGAACAAGACATTGTATTTGTAAATATGTAAAGATAATACGGTGTGCTTTAATAATGCTTCTTTGTTCTAAGACAATCTTAACTATTATACTGCCACAGTGCAGAACTGAGTGATTTGTTTTCAATTTGACTATCGCAGAATTCAGAAACCACAGAAGTTCCAGCAGCTGCATGCAAATCAAATGTCTTGGAGAGGTTTACTTGCAAATAGCATAGAGTAAGCAGGTGGCAACTCCTATGGACAAACATCTCTGAGCAAAATTCAACAGTGAAGTAAACAAGGTAGGGAATGTACATGGAAAAAATGATTGCGCTAAATGTGCAAAATAGTTTGCACACTAGGAAAATGGTGGTCACACACAGAGTATTTCTTATTCTCAAACAGATCCTCCCTTATATTTCTATGACAAAATTCAGCCGTATCATGAGACTACACATCCTGCTTCCCTGAAATGATACGGTATTTTTCCATTAAAAAAACAAAACAAAACAAAACAAAACAAAAAACAAAAAACAAACAAACAAACAAAAAACAAAAAAACCACTTTGTTTGATTTTCATAAGCATTATTTTACTGTAAATAAACATGACTTACGAATAGCAGCCTGGTGCAGCTATATTATTTTGCGACTTGCACATTTTTCTTATGTACTTCTCAAATTGTTATGGAATTTGTCTATTTTTAGGGACTTAACATGCTACATTTTTAATTGCCACACGTGGAACTGTTGTATAAAAGGTAAATAAACTATATTTAAGCAGTGTATCTACCTATGGCGTGAGAAGCTAAATGACTGTTCGTAGAGGAACTAGGAGATTTTGGAAACATTCTTCTTACTTTCAGGATGCATGAATCACAACACAGTCAGAACCATCCATCTTACATGCTTGATACTATAAATCTACATTGAATTTTCTTTTGTCAGCACAGTTAGAGCACAGAGATAAAGAGGTTACTTCAGAAAACCAGTTTTGATCTGATCTCACAGCATGATACTAGACAGATGTGGAACTGTTCCCTAAACTTCTCACCTCTCTGAGGTTACTATTCAAATGTGTTTTCCTGGAAAGATCCAATAAAACATTAAAACATGGGTCACATAATTTAGCACAAATACCTTATCAGTGCATGTGAATAGTTGGCATTAAGTCAAAATTCAAATAAAATATCCTTTAAAGAAAAAAAAAAGGGGGGGGGGGGAACTTAAGTGGGATATAACAGGAGACGGAAATTTTGCCATAGAATTTCAACCGGTGACTTATCACAGAGCTTTTCCAATGCAGAAAGCATGAAGCAAAACACGGCACAAGATTTCTGACGACCACAGTAGCCAGGAAACTAATGAAACATGTCACTGAAGACTCCACCCTGTATACCAATGCCAGGATGAGGATTGCAAGCTACAGAAACTGGTTGTTAGGAATTTACCAAGTGTATAATTTACTTTTCACATTTAGTTATTTGCCTTTTTTGAATTTGGTTAAATTACACGAGGTGTTTTCATTTAGTTTTCAGTAAGTTTTCAACTTTAACTAGTTTTCAAGCACAGAGAACCACTTTCGTGGGCTCTTGACATGCAGTACATGCCTGTTCATGGATGATATCTGAAAGCTCTTTCACCATATCCCGGAAGTTTGATTTTAGTCCCTCATGGTACTCCACTTGATCCTCCTTAATGAGTCGCTCGTTGAGCTCCAGAGCAATTCCACAGGCTTGTATAAACTTCCTGGGGAGGAACGGAAGGAATTTTGTGTTTTACAATTTCCCAGTCTTTTTCTACCAAAAGAAAACATTTTTTCCCTTTTCCCCAATGTATGGGACAAGTCACATTCTAGGGGCGTCCCTGGCACAGTGGGTCAGTGAATGGGGAGGGACTTCAACACAGGATCATGTTCTGCTGGGCTCTTTGAGCCTGGGTGCTGAATAAAGGGAGCACACACCTGCAGTGCACAATGGTCTCTGACCTTCTCCAGAACCTGTGGCACCACACACAGCTTGTAGATCTCAAATGAGCCCAATCTGCAGCAGGTGGGGGTCACAAAACAGAGGCAGGCCATGCTCAGGTGCAGGAGGGAAATCAATTGTACAGGGCTTGACAAATCTGGATGTATGTGATGCAGCACGTGCACCACACAAGGTCAAATTGCTAACAGCAGACAAGAAATACAGATCATGGGGAGCTGTAACATTGTTTTCTTGGTTACTGTTGCTCGTTTTCTTCTCTTATTTCACAGACATTATTTCTCTCTCTCACTCTCTCTCTTGAGACTACAGTGAAAATACTACGAGCATGTCTGAGATTTTTTCAGAAATTTATTTATTTATTTTGCATGAAACAGATTATGTTTGTCCTTTTCCTCTGTTCTGCAGCCATGCATGGCAGGTTTGCAGGGATTATTCCCTTATTCTTTCCATGGTTTGCTAGATTACTCGATACCCTGAAGATACCTAGAATTGGCCCTAATGCTGCTTTGTCACCAAGAGATGAAATGGGTGTCACCAGCAAAAATCTCTTTGATGAAATGGGTGTCACCAGCAAAAATCT
>CM021768.1:8374898-8633058 GCA_011076525.1 Nettapus auritus
ACCAGCAAAAATCTCTTTGATGAAATGGGTGTCACCAGCAAAAATCTAGTCAAAAATCTCTTTGGAAAGATTGGGAAACAATGCACAAAATGAAAGAATCCTGAACACAAGGCTATCAGACCTCTAATTTTCAAGCGTACTTTCTGTAAACTCAAATACCCACACAAACAACTGAAGCAGGCATTCACTCATAGAAATCACAACCCCGAGACTGGGAACACTTGACATATATAGTTACAGTGGCTTTTTTACATATGTCTGAGCAACCATGGCACCATCAGACCTGGATCTTTAAAGACATGAGCATTCAGCATTTGCTGATTTTGGAGACACACCAAAACACAAGAAAAACAAGTACCATGTTCCAGCCAGTTGGCAAGTTTTTATTACATTAGAAGTCCTACCTGAACATTTCTTTCAACTCATTCACCTTCTTAGCAGGATATTTGCTGGACTGGCTGTCACTTAGGAAAGCCCTGGCATAGGCCAAGGGACCAGCATTAACCTGGAAACAACAAAGTAAGGAATCATTTATGATAGAACTTTGATTGAGTTGCTAAAGGTAGTTAAGAAGTGTATATATATATTTTTTTCCTTGAAAATAATTATCTTATTATTTTGAATGCCACCAGCTCTACATTACTAGTATTACCAGAGGCACCTAAAGTCTCAACACTTGAGAATTGTTTTCCATCTAGGCTTTTTAAGACCAAAAGATAAAAGGAGATAAAAAACATAGAGGCAATCTGTTTCCTCATACTTTCCTCTTATTTCCGTTTGGCAAGCTGTATAGTCTGAGTGTTAAGGTCATGTATCCGGCTGGAGGAAAGTCAGGTTCATGAAAAGGTTATTTCAGCCTGATATTTACAGTACAGTCTTCAAGAACTAAGTGTATTTTAGCATTCATCCATGGACAACTAATGTGCAGCTACACTTGGACTTGGCACTGCAAACACCACCGGACAAAACCCTTATTGCCACGAACCACCCACAAATATATGTGGCAAAGCAAGCTGTGCTGGCAGGCTGATGGCTGCAGTGCTGCAAACAAGGTAGTTAATGATTTCTGGAAAGTAAATGTGCTGTGTTGTGAAAAGATGACTCACTCTGAGATGTGTATATAAATGTAATTTTGAATAGATGTCAAGCCTTACCTGCACAGAAACGCAGCCTTGCAGTTTGAGCTGCAGCTGGATCATGTCAACATCACCAGCAGAGCAGAGTTTTTGCAGCTCTGCTGTCTTGTCTTTTATTTCATCAGTTGCAACATCAATTGGTTTTAAATTAACCTGGTGTTCATAATTGACTGGAATTCTCTTCTTTACATATGGAAAGGAGTTCGAAGCTAGCAGAAACAGCAAATGAGGTTTATAGATTGAAAAGTCTTTTAGAAAACAGGAGTATATACAGATACATCCTTATGCTCAGAGTTTTACTTGGTGTGTGTGAAATCCTGAACAAGGCTGTAACTTAACATTACAATTTATTCATTTGTAAAAACTTGCACATAGAAATGCAAGGTAAATCCCCCCTCCTAACCAGAATATCATATCACAGTTTTGATTAATAAGGTTTTTAGGAGATAAAATGGTCTAAAACCAGTTGTTGATACCTACTGTCTCAAGTTCAGATGCTTGTACTTACTAGTTAGAATGGTCCTCTTTTTACACTGTTCTTCCACACTGCCATGTTTTTTTCCAGATAAAGTGTAAGGAGTCTCAAATACAAATCTGTTGATGTTATGATTTCTTTCAAATTCAGTCTTTCTTTCAGAGATTTCTTTCTCTTCAAAATACGGCTTCACATAAGTCACTTGAATATGAGCATACTTAGGGTCAAGGTCTTTAACATTGACCTGTGAAATAAGAGAGTTTCTCACTAAAAGAACAAAAGTTAGTAATTTAACTTACAATCATTTAATTTATCTACTGGGATCAGATGTACACTCTGATTCTCTGCTGTCCTGGCCCAATTGCTTGCATGTGAATGACACATCAGACACTCCCTTTAACCTCAGCTGTGTTGGTTAGACCATCAGCTAGCAAACATAGGCAATGAGGCTGTGGCACAAGAAATACCACATCTGGTGCCAAACAAGCTATACCGGGAAGGGATAGTCATATTGTGCTATCAATCAATGCAGCACTCTCCTGAACTTCCAGTATGACCATACTGCTTCCCAGCCATGAGCTAGCATTTATGCAGCACTGTGCTGTAATCATGCAAATCTGCAGGTTTGCACAAAACAACATTTGAGGTCTCTAGCATTGTCTTTAGTAACTGACACATATCCACAGTTGCAACCCAAGAGCGTACACAGCCCTTGCAGTGAACATAAATGGATATTCTATAGTGAAAGGAATCTATGACTATGAGGCCACAAAAGATTTTCTCTTAGATTTGGAGTGTCAGAGCAATTACAAGTAATTCTCCTTCCAATCATTTGCTCTTCTGTGGTGGTTCCCAGCACCTATCAGCAACAGGGCCCAGAGAGATGTAAATTGCCATTTCCCATTCCTAATTCCCAATTCATTTATTTCCACCTGGAAGATCAGCACCACGCTGCCAAGCTATGCACCTTGTCCATGTGGGAGCATAGGGTTGGGAGGGGCAATTGGAAACAAGGTGCCTGTAAAAGGGCAGAAGACAGGGCTTGCTCCTCCCTTTCTACTGGCAGAAGGAAGGGATGCTCTGTTATCTCCCATCTGTCAGGTCCACAGAGCAAAGCTCATCCTTCTGTGCTGCATGTGCACAGTGCTTAGAGCAGTGTAGTCCCAGGCCCTCACCAGTATTAGTAGAATACAATTGATATTTTTGTCAGTGCACTCTCTAGTATGTGGCCCTGATGTTCACTGCCTTTTGTTAGCTTGTTCATGCATTTTAACTTTACCTTGTTGGAATCCTGGATAATTTTTACAGTTTCCGACCCAAACTTTTCTCCATAAAGTTTAAGAAGTCTGAGGGAGATCTCTGATAGGCCTGTCAGCTTGGGTTCTTTATAGATATATTCCTTTCCATCTTCTTCTTCAAAGAATGTCTAGTAGTAATCATAAACAAGTCATGAGGAATAGATGAGTTTCTTCGCTTGGAAAACAATACTTCAGATTTGCTACTTTGAAAGCAACTTTCTACTAACATTTCAGAAAGTGGGTTTAGAAGACTATGGCTTGCACTAAATCTCACAATGTGGTGTGTTTAATAGACTCCTTCAAAAATTGTGCAAATAAATGTTTAAATTCCTCAACAAATAAGAGCATGTCATTGCTAAACATAAAGGCATTAGCATGACTAATGAGAAATCTAAACAATGTGAAAGAGGGGTTTGGTCAGAGGTTGTCTTTTAGGAACGTTGGAAAGAGGCAACTAGGAGAAAACAAAAACAAAAACAAACAAACAAGCAAACAAAAAAAAACACCAAATCCAGGGATAGAGAAGGAGCAGAAGGACATAAACTTGCCAAGCCCTGAAAGCAGATCCATGTGAAAAATCTATAGAAAAGGATTTTGTGTAAGCCAACAGGGACTTCAAGCAATAAATAAAGAAACATGCTTCCACTGTTTTTATTCTTGTTGTATTCAGGGAAGTGGAATTCAGTGTATTTGTTGTAAACAGAAATGAAATTGCACCAAAGGTTGTGCTTGCATTACCAGTTCTCCCTGTAATGGAAACAGCATGAAAGCTTCAATCAGAAATTGTGACATTATTAAAACTATCTCTATGTAGCTGACATATAAAGCTGACAAAGCTTTAAAGTGCAAACTGGATCAAGTATTATTTGTCAGGATGATATGTTACATTGATTAGTTTTAGGGGTTGATTCAGTTATTTCTAGATTCTAGAAAACCAAACTAGCAGTTGTTTCTTTTACCTGTTGCTAACCTTATTAACTTTTTACATACCCAAAATATGAAGTATGAAGATGAGGACAAAATGTCTGCTGCAGCAAAAGTCACTGATCATAGAATCATAGAATGGCTTGGGTTGGAAGAGACCTTAGGGATCATCTAATTCCAACCTATGGAATTAGAATGCCATGACAGAGTCCCTTCCCAGATTTTCTGTAGCTCCCCTTTAGGTACTGGAGGGCTGCTATAAGGTCTCCCTGGAGCCTCTCCTTCTCCAGGCTGGACATCCCCAGCTCCCTCAGTCTGTCTCCATAGGAGAGGGGCTCCAGCCCTTTGATAATCTTTGAGGCCCTTCTCTAGGCTCATTCTAATACATCCATGCTCTCTTTGTGCCACGGGCTCCAGACCTGAATGCAGTACTCCATGTGGGGTCCCACGAGAGCAGTGCAGAGAGGGAGAATCACCTTCCTCAACCTGCTGGCCACTCTCCTTTTGATACACCCTAGGTTGCCTTTCTGGGCTACAAGTGCACATTGCTGGCTCATGTTGAGCTTCTCATCAACCAACACTACCAGGTCCTTCTCCTCAGAACTGCTCTCAATAAAGATATGTTGTTCGTGAAATGACAGTGGTGTTCAAAGGTACAAACCCATGATGGTTTCAGGGGTATTCATCACATCTTCTAAAAGAAGGAACCAGGAAAGGCAAGGCTAATATCATTTACATAGTATTTTCTAAAGAGGGAATCTGCATTTCCCTTGGGGTTATGGGTCCATAAGCAGAAGATGATAGTCCAGAGATGCAAGGGAGATGAGCAGTAACACACTTTATTAGATTAACTGCTATAGGTGGAAGAAAAACCCATGCAACTACTTTTGGGTTCAGAAGACTGCATCAGATACAGTAAGATCACACTCTTTGGGACTGAGCCCCAGATCTCCATTTTTCCAGCTACCTCAACTAATGAAAAATGCTACCTATCCCTAAAAGTATGAAACCAACTCTGACACATATTTTGCCTCCAGCTTCTAAGGTAACCATTTACTTTGCTGATATTTAGATGGGAGCAGCAATTGTCCGCAAAAGAAAATATCTGTTACTATTACTGTTTATAATCTATGGTTGAATACTATTACTGCTTATATACTAGACACACTAAATTGCATTTGTGTAACTTATAACTACAATTAAAAAAAAAAAAAAAAAAAAAAACCTGCCAAGTCATTTTCTTACTGCTGAGTTGCTTTATGAAAATCCCATCAGCAGAAACATAAAATAAATCAAGTGCTCTTAGAGAGAAATACAAACACTCACCTCAAGGGTGCAATACCAAAACACTCACAAAAGACACAACACACTAGTGGAGCACCAGAGGAACTAGTAGGTTTTTCAGCTTAAGACCTGACCAAGCAGCAGCTTTATGGGTCTGGATGCCAGGTGAGTGGTAGCTGGCAAGCCTGTATATATACTTACTTGTCCATAAAAGGCGACTCTGAAAAAAGTTCCAAGAAGCCTCTTCCTTGTGTGCATCACTTCCAATATCTTAGCATATGCTCCATGAAGTGTTCTGTATAGTTGAGTAAGTTTCTGAAAAACAAATCTTGATATCGTTAAAGCAGAATTACACAAGCAGGAAATTCTAGCTAACACTGGAAGCTACTGAGTATTTGATCACAATCCGTTGGAGAATGCAAATCAGAATTTCTAAAGAGGTTGAGTTCATGTAGTTTCTTTCAAAAAACCTCAGTCTCAAGCACATTCTTGGCTTCAGGTCTGAAAGGTACAGGGGACTGCAATAAAACCACTGTCTTTCAAGAGAAGACAGCCTACAGTCTCAGCATGTTCTCTGACTAAGCCTTTAGGGGTAGACCAGCTTGCAGTATTTTACTCAGAAATTCTTTTCTGATTAAAAACAGCTTTTGAAAAAAATAGATCAAGACTTCTCACGGCTTTATTTATGTAGCTGGATGCTTTCCTGACATGGAGGGGATCACGGGAGAGGAAGGGAAAGGGGAGCACTGATCAGCATTTAAGCCTCGCTGGAGCACAGATCAATGTAGGTGTTGGGGTATAGCAAGACAGTAACAGCTTCCTTCCTCTCTGCTAGCCACCGAATTACTTGAGGATCCAGTCCTCTCTTTGAACAGTTCGCACTTTTCTTAACCCTTTAAACACTCAAGTCTCTATGTATTAAAGGACAAAAACAATGCATGGCTTTGATGAGCATATGGAAATGACAGCTTTATTTTAGGATAAGGAAGATGGGCATTATTCACTAGCAATGGTCTTCCACATCTAGGAATGCTTTAACTTTAATAATTACCCTCCAGACCACTGCTTTCATTCATTCGTTTAATGACCAGCAATGAAGCACAATGTGTGTTTTACAGACTCCAATCCATTAACTCAGAATGTGAGAAATAGAAGCGTCTTGTTTTTTCCCTAGCAATCTATGAAATTACCTGATACATACAAACTACTTCAAAATGAGTACCTCAAATTCACGCCGTTTTTCATAAATAGGAATGATCAGTTTGGAAACTTCAGAAATTGTTTCGTAACGCTCTGCTTTCCACAGACCATCTATACATTGCTCCAGCAGCTCCACTAGGACCTCCTACAAGAGCAACCAAATGGGTGTTGTTAAGTCAAAGAGAAGATAAACCGCTTGAGCTTCAGATACTTTAATAGGTCCCAGTATAAGTGGCCACAGTTACATATGTTCAAACACTTTGTGTTCCTGGCCTTTCCAAATGTATTCTAAACTGTGAAGGGGAAAAAAGTTAATTTTTAAAAGTTTAATTCTTAGTAACTCATCAATCAGCACAGTAGCCAGCAAGTATGCCTTGGTTATCTAGCTATCTCCCTAAGAGAATGCCAAAACTTTGGGAGGATATGGATATGACAGTTATGGAAGAAAGAGGTACATATCAAAGAGGTATGTTCAAGGAACATGCATGCAATAGTAATGGGATGTACTGCTAAGGATCTCCAGGCCTAGTCTTGATGAATGGACAGTCAAGCAGCTGGGCTGCTAGGCCATCTCACTCACCCACGTGGCCCACCCAGTTGCACATGGATGGAGCAGAAGTAATCGTGACTCTCTGTAACTTACGGGAGGATCTTTCTGTTTCCCCAGTGCCTTGCTATGGTCTCTAGATTGTTCTGTTACCATGGTGTCCTGCAGCACAGCCCAAACTCAAGGGGACTCTAAACGGACCTCTTGCTCGGCAGAGCTTGATTTTTGTGCCTCAAAAATACCAAGCTGCGCTGCCCTATTGTGGCAAGGGTTAGCATTTGCATAATGTGGCAGACAAAGTTTGCGGTGTAGCTTTTTCACTCTCAGAACTAGAAAAGCCTTTCAAAGGAACCAAGAACTTGCACCAGATTTACCTATCTGAATTGTACACATAACATCTGTCAACGAAGAGTTCTCTTGGGAAATTGCCATGGAACAGTCTTCCTTACAAATGCCAGTGCACAACTACAATTTGCTAAAGCTCACATGAGCATGGTCTAACACTAAATACTATTAGGTTATCAAATTTTCCGTAGTCTATACTACAGGACCTCACCTCACTGTAATGTACATCCATCATCCCACCATCTTCTTTCATTGCACCTTCTTCATCAATGTTCGGAGTGATTTTCCTGAAGGCAGTGCATCCACTAGGGAAGAGTTCTGTACCAGACAAAAGCAAATGGATTCACAGTATTCTCAAATGCATTGTGCTTCAATGGCCAAAGAAGTCCAGTTGATAGCAAAGTCCTACAGGCAGCAGGGGACCTGACTCCCATTTTTGCTACTGGTTTGCTATCATGGGATTGAACACATAAGAATCTCCCCAGACATTTGCCAAAGGAGTCATTCCTAGTATGTGGCTAACATCAACAGCAGATCTTCCAGTGTACTTTCTGGAAGTCACCTTTGACCAACCCATTAGGACAGACCAGTTTTTTTTTTTTTCAAATAAGTTGCAAGGAGAAAGCTAACACTGGATGCTGGAGAGCAGGATAGAAAGTGAACAGGGTGGTATACTCCTAGCAGAAACCATAGTTATGCACCCTGAAGCTTTGAGTAGTTCAGCCTGTATTGAACTGTTTCCAGCCTACATATATGTAAACAGTGTCAGTGACAGAGATAACACAAGGTATATCACTTGATATTCCTTCAGATGTGTTCCTCTTCTTTTTTATCGCTGGTTGTGGACAGCAGCCTCCAGGGTACAAATAAGGAAGATTCAACTTTCAATGCTCTCCCCTCTGCAGCCATATGAAGTTTATATACATATCAAAAAAAAACATGTCCTGATTTTTTCCATTTAGCCAATACACAGAATTTGGAGGGACTTCAAGCCCCTCGAGCAAAGCACTCAGAGACCTTTCCAGCCAAAGCAGTTCGCATAGTCATCTGTGTGGCTTTAACTTTTAAAAGTAGCAGAAAGTTAAGTCTCTTTCAACAATACTCCCTTACACGGAAATAAGAAATGGGGTCAATATATCAACTGTGGAATAGATTTTTACAAGAAAACCTGCAAAATGTTATGCTCTTCATTGAGAATACACAAGTTTGTCCTTGCTTCCTGTTTTGCATTAAACCACACCACTCTCTTTTTTTCCAGTTGCTCTTTATATATTTGTATAGTTAGGCTATAGCCTCATTTTGTGACTGAATTTTGACTGTTTGCTTCTGTATAGTTTTCTGTATTGCCTATAGCGATACTTCTGATGAACATACACACAGCCCGTTTGTAAAATGGGCTTCCCCTGTGAGTACATTTCCTAATGTGAAATACATCTGAACATTTAAACTGAGACATGATGCGTCAGTTCTTATTTTTCTCAGAAAGGTGCCAACATGACTGTCTAAGTCCTGGCCAGCCTAGTAGATGCTTGTGTTTGAACTTTTTAGCATGTTCAGAAGAGATCAATAAATAATAATTTACCAAATCATCATTCACCACTGCACTGGCTTGTGCCTCTTAACACTTACTTTTTCTGTGCAGAAACTCCGCAACAAGGGCTGCTACATGAACATAACACATGGCTGCCTGCAAAGTAAAAAGGGAAAATTAAAATGTCATCCATACATCTGTCTTGTTAGGCACATTATTTTTACTTATGTAAATTACCTCTGAAAAGTCTCCATTTTTCACATGTATCTTTGCCATACTGTCCAGCCACGTTTTCCGGAGCTCTGGGGTGCTTGCGTAAGATTTAGCTAAACTGTACTGTAGATCTATCAACATTTCTGGATCCTTTTCATGTTCTTTCATTTGGGCAGTAGCCATAAGTACTGTACGGATTCTCTTTGTCAGATCTTTGACTTCAGAAGGAAAAGCAGTTGCCTGATACAAAACAAATTTAATTAGAAGCAAACACAGAAACAAAAGGTGTTCTAGGCTTTGTCAAAGATTGTTGGTACCCTTCAAGCCAAAATTCCACTTGCTGTCAGTCTGAAAAAGCAAAGTATAGGGGATAGCACTGACTGTAGCTTTTACCTACTGAACTCATAGTTTATACAGTAAACAATATTTCGTATTCAATTAGTGATATTTCAATCTGAGCATGCACAGGACCAATCTCTCCTGGTTGTGCACAGGATGTCAGGCTAGCTGTTCCTGTGCTGAAGTACAGCAGGTACTTCTGCATCCTGAGGAGTGGGTGTGAGGGCGAGACAGAGGTGCTCCTTGCACGTGAATGCCACAGAATGGAACCGTAAACCACCCTGAAGCATTTTTCTCTTCAATCAACATCTGGCTTGTTAGTATTTGATGTGCTCACTCTATAATTGCTAAAGCACCAAAGGCATTTGTAGAGCTTCCCACCGCTGGAATGTATTAGAGAAAACAACACATGCTCAAGTCTGAGCGTCTGCACTGAGCAGGATCAGCACTGAGTTAGAGCAACGCTTGTCCAGCCAAGTTTTGATAATCTCCAAGGACAGAAATCTGACCTCTTTCCTGGCCCCTGCCCCACTGTCTTGGAAAACAACTTTTTCTTTATGTAAAGTTGGAATTTCCCTTGTAGCAACTTGTGTTCATTGCCTCTCATCCTGCCCCTTTGAGAAGAACCTGACTTCCTCATCTCTATAACCTCCCTTTTTGGTAGTAGAAAGTAGCAGTTAGATGCCTCCTCATCTTTCTCTTTTCTGTATTGAGCCTGGACCTTTTCTCTCTCCTTGTGCTATGTCTGGACCTGTGCATGGCATTCTCTCCACCATAATAGAATCTCTCTTGTACTGGGAAATCTGTCTTGTACTTATTTATGTATGTTAACTAGATATAATGATGGTCTCATGATGTAAAATAAGACCAGCAAAATTTGGATCAGTGAAAACCCTATAAACATATGTGTGCAGAAGAGAGCTGAAATTTTTGTCAGCTATATACTAACTATAACTTTGCTACATCGCAAGTCAACACCCAACTGAGGTTCCCATTCCACCTTTAGGTCATAGGATGGTCATAGAATTGTAAAAGTCTTATTTTCCATTTTTCTCAGTCCTACACTGGCAGCTACACCATGAGCAATGAAGCAAGTTGTAGTGATGATATATTGCTCAATGGGTTAGGTAGAAGTTGTTCATTCTACTGCAAAGAGAGACTGTTATTATCCAAAGAAACAAAACCATTAATCTTTACAAAAGAGGACCTTCATAATATTACTGACAATCAGTTAATTAATTTTAATTCCTGCTAATTATTTCCTTTAGGCAACAGACCTCCCTTGTCATTCCTCTCCAAATTGGATGTTCTTAGAAAGCTCTTTGGAAGTCTTTGAAAGGAGCACCCTATGCGAAGTGTAACTTGAATTACTGTGCTCTCTCCTCTTGCCGTTAGGCATCGCAGTGGAACATGACGCATGGTACAGCTGGCCCTACTGCTGTTGCTATAATTCTTGTTTATGGAGCAACCAGGCCAGCGTGTGCTTATAAATCATACAGTTAGAATAATTAGGCTTACCCTTAAACATGAGTATGCACTTTCCTTGAGTGCATACGTACCCCATCTTGCGTTAATGGCTGATAGCACATAACGTGATTTATCTTCTCCAACCTACCTTCATAGGCCTGTCACTGTTTGCAAAGTTGTTAATGATGAGCAAGGAGTCCTGAAACCTCGTCCCACCGCTGAGTGCCACATCTGCTATTAACTGGCTCACTGCAATTATTATCTGTTGGGACAGCATAGGGGCTTTATTTAAACGAGCCTTAATAGGAAAGTTTTATTGTCACAGTTACATAAAAAGCTTACACAAAAACATGTCTTTCCCACAGTGTAAGCAACGGTTGTTATGGCTTTACTGGCTGATCTCCCATGGACAGAGTCCCCAGAGGACCAAGCTGCTTTGCTGAACAGCAAATTCACAGAATTAACAAGATAACAATCATAACACAAATCCTGATGCAGAAAAGAGTACATTGGTTACCTTCTTACCCGACTTATTACAACCCAGAGGGTGTTCATCTGCCCCTCTAGGTATTTAAATTTGCTTTAAAAAAGCAACGCTTCAAAAGCAGCTCCAAAAAAATCCCTCCTCCTGCCCTAAAGGTGGCTCTTCTTGCCATACCTTGCACCCCATCCCAGCCAGCACCCGAGGCAGAGATGTGTCTTGTAGTTGCAATTCCAAAAAATCAACAACTTGGAGTGCTTGATGGCAGTGTATTTCAACCAATGGGCCCTAGGCCAATCCCTGAAAACAGGGATTAGGTAAAGCCTGAAAATCAATAAGCATTTTGTCCATATAGAAGACTAGCAAGATTTGCTCTTTTTTGAAATACCTGACAAGTTCCTCTGCAGACATGTGGTAACATAGCTATATTGATATATCTGTTCATTAAATCTGAGGTGTCCCAATCCCTCCCTTTTCCCCAGTAACTGACCTGAAGATGTGTTCTCAGGAACGTTCTTCTTTTGGTGAACTCAAAGTTATTTCTCATCAGCAGATACAGTAGAGCAGAGGCTTCATTCCTTGTGGAGGCCACCTTTGAAGTGCAGCACTTCAGGATCTCATAGCAGAGGGCAGCGCACATGTTCACCCTTCCCTTGAAAAACGCTGAGGGAAACTTCACAAAAGGTATGCAAATATTAGAATATACTCCACAAAATAATACCTACAGAGCTCAGATGAGCAGGGGCATGGGGCAACATAGTGGGCTCCAGCCTGGACAGCCTAAATAAAACTTCTGCCAAAGTTTCATGCTCAAAAGTATTTGTGGGAATGATATTAGGATCTATTTTTAACCACATTTCCTAAAGCAACGTAACCTTAGCTGTCACACTTTCTGGGGATGTGCTTGTGTATGTCCATCTATTCCTACCCCCAACAATTTTTGGTTCAGTACAAATTCTCATCATAACAGAGAGAATTCTGTCTCATGCTTTATCAAAAGCCATAAACACAGGCAGCAGGGCAGAGACAAGAGGTCCCATGGACATTGCCATCAAAGGCTTCTGTGTGAGATATCAGAAAACCTGCTGGAGCTTGCCCACAAGTCCAACCTTGCTGGGAAACATAACCTGCGATGCTTGCATAGCTACTTCTACATGTCCCAGAAAAAAATGCCTAAAGTCATGACTGCCCTCAGGAATTCAGGAAAGCAAGTAAGGGACACACTTGTCCCAGAGTGCCTAAAACACACAGTGACCCTGCAAACTAAGCCAGCCCCAGGGAGCAGCAGGACCAAACCAAACCGCAGCATGAGCTACTTTGGTTAGCTTGGGGATTAGCAGCAGGGTGAAGAAAAGCAGAAAGGGAAGAGCAGCAGCCTGCACTGCCACAGCATGTCTGTCACCTCAGCAAACTCCTATTTCAGCGCGTGTCTGCAGGGGCGAGCTCAGCCATGCCTGAAAAGCAGACAGCTGCAGCAGTGCATTGCCCCAACTGGCAGCAGCCTCCATGCAGGGCTTGCCGGAGGGATGCCAGCACGCATCCATCCGTCCTTGGTCAGAGTGGTGGCTGGCTGTGAGGTGCTTCCTTCCACCCCTGTCATGGTGGGCTGGGTGCAGAGAAGCAGAACAATGCAAGGTTTTGTGCTGGCATGCAGCCGCCTCCACAGCCACCTCCACAGCTACCACAGGGACTTGGCTGGAGAGGGGTGCGTCCTGGGGTGAGCGGAGGCTGTTCAGGCATCACATGGCAGCATTTGGTCCCTCTGCCAGGGACCAAGCCCTAGGGAACTTCCTGGCACAAGGAGGTAATGTTTAAGAGGGATGTTTTCTGTCTATTCGGGGGAGAGGATTTGCTCAGTTCATTCAAGACACAGTGGTACTGAGGGGGCATGGTCTGTGAGTCACTTCTCTCTGTCCTACCATCTCCCCAAGGGAGATGACAGTAAACGCTGTCAGAGTACTCACTCACATCCTCCAGATCAGAGCCTGGAGATGTTACCTTGGCCCTCTATTCCTAGCATTAAATATATATGATTCAGAAAAGCTTGTAGGTACTGCTGTGGCCACCACCATGGCATGCTGGTGGGCAAGTTTTAAAACAGGAATCTAGGAGCTGCATCTAGGAAGACTACATCATTGGGATTACACTGAGCCACACAGGTTACAAGGCAGCATGAAAATACTGCCCAATGATTTGATGTTCTCTGCCTCTTGCAGTATTTTCAGAAGAAAAAAAAAAAAAGGGAGAAAATAAGCAAATAAGTAACATAGCAAAACAGGGCCAAGAGGGTCACGTGTGCACTTGAGAAAGGAGCTATTAAGTAACCGCTGCCTGTTGTAATGCAATCCTCCCATAGTGAAATAGGATCACACTAATAATTGGGATTAGCACAGAGACGGCCACAGTGATGTGAGATTGGGCATGCATGGGCAGCACAGGGGCACCCAATAAAATATGCCTGGCACTGGCTCTCGGCATGCATCACTGCTTGCCTGAAGAGATTTAGGGAACATTTCCAACTCGGTGCTAGGCTTTTCCTGAAAATCTGCTGGGCAACAAGCCCCACATCTCTCCCTGTGTGCGCCTCTCCACTGTGCACCAGCTCAAGGAGGAAAAGCTGTGGCCCGTTCATAGGCAACGTGCATCCCTGAGAACCTCCCTCCTGGAGACCAATCCCAAGCACATGCAATCACATGTGGTGCTAGGGCTGCAGACCCAAGGGTTTATGCCTGCTGCAGCTTGGACCAGGTGCTGACTGTGGCTCTCCAGCTGGCAGGAGAACACAAGCTGGGAAGTGCTGAGAAACATTGTATGTGGCCATGACCCCGTGTGCTCTGGAGGAGTATGTTTCTGGTGCAGCTCTAATATGAAGGGCTGGAGCAGGAGTCAATACAGTGAGAGGCTCCAGACCAGCTTTGGTACAGTGAAGTAGGTCAGAAATCTGTGTGCTCCTTCCTGCCTTTCAAAGCTGTGGGCATCAGTTTGGACAAATCACAGCCTGATGCTGTGAAATTGCACTAATAGGGAAAGAAAGCAAGGCTTGACATGGTCAGATGCAATTAGCTGTTGCAGGAAAGGAGCAAAGCTCTGCTGCCTTTGTACTTCAGGGCCTGGGAATGGTGATGCCTCTAACAGGCCCTGATAGTATGAATGCACCAAGGGACAGAGAGGCAGGGAGCTGGCAGCTACAGGGGGTTTCCATCACTCTCACATCCACCGGTCTCTTTAACACAGGCAAATTATCTCAGCCCTCTACTCTGTGCATCTTTTCCTTCATAACCCTTAATTTAAAGACCATTCCCAAGCATACACATACGTATTCATCTATCTGATGCTCTGAAAAAAAATAATTATATTTTAAGAAAACCTGTGATATTAAACAGGAATATTCTAGTTATTATTGCTTCTTCCCAGCCAGTAAAAGCAGACAAATCTCCCTTTCCATATTCCCACCACACATGCATGCAAGCAACATTCATTTTAAACCCAAAACCAAACATGCAAACAATTATAAACCTCCTTTGTTCTTTGCTTTCTTGTGACATTTCTATTCAGAATCTCTTGCCTATGAAATAACCAGGTTTAATGAAGAAATAAGGGTACTTTTAAGACAGATTTTGGGAAGTGAAATAACTCCAGGAGGTTTTCCCTCCAACAACTATTTGCTGTGATGCTAGATGAAAGTGGGGGCTTTTCATTTTAATTATTAGCTGCAGAAGGCCATAAAACTGACAAATGGTTTCTTCTAGCTGCGTCAGAGGTATAATTCACGTTTGGTTTTCTTGAAATTAACACTTTTATAGCTAGCAATGATACGCAACTCAAAACAAAACAGCTCAACTTTCGTATTTCAAAACAAACTTGCAGAAAAAACATGCCATCCTTGCACTTGTCATGAAATGCAGTGACGCCCCATCTATTTTATTGTTGCTTCGGATCTTAGAAAAGCCTTTCAGAGGACTTAAAAGGAAGTTTGGGACCCATGTGGTTAAGGAGTTGGCAAAAGAAATCACTTCCTTATAGATACCATCTGCTGGGCTCATATCTTGCTTTTACAGAAGCAACACCGTGTCCTGTCATAGGGGAAATGTGAGAAATTAACTGAAAGCAATTTTTCAAATCTCCAAAGACCCATAATGCCAAATTCAGTGAGGATTCAGGATGGCAGAAATCCAAGAAAACCACATGAATGCCTGTCCTTGCAGCTACCTGGAATGCAGCCTTCGTTGCTGCAATCAGCATTTCATACAATGAGTGTGTAGCCCCTGAAGGGCTCCAGGTTTTGAAAGCTGATAGTGAGATCAAGTTGAACAGGTGTGCAGCTTTGGCTTTGCATTTAAACAAACACAGAAAATTTGCCAAGGAGGCAAGGAAGGTCTCTTATTTGCTATAGGCAAGAAACAATACCTTAATCTATACAAATTTTCAGCTAATAAGGGGACAGAGGTGCAGAGAGACTATGTTCATGTGGGGTCTATGTAGATCTACAGCAGGATGTATTTCAAGGATAAGCAGATCACAGTCAAGCAGAAAACCTGAAAGATACTGGGAAAGGTAAAGCAATAAACATATATTAGACCCTGTAGAAAAACTAAGTGATTCCTGCTGGTGACAGTTGCCAATTTGGCAGGATTTAAGAAGCGCCGTGGAAAAAATATCATGTAGGAAACCATGCTGTCTGGAGCCAGATAGGTAGCTAGTGAGACTTCTGCATTTTCTGCTTTCCACGTGTCTGGTCAGAACAAACCAAAAATCAGCCCTAAACATACTCAGATTAGCTCTTAGCTTTTATGTGTAGTTATAGTAAAATAATCATAGTACAGACTTCTTCCACCTTTGAAAAACAGTTTGAGCAGCATCTGTCTTTCATCAGACTTTGTTCAGCGACTCATGCAAGACCTCCTTTGGAAACAATACTTTCCTGCATATCAATCACATGCTGCGCTGCCTGGCTGCAATCTCAAGCCATATGAATTTACCTCATTAAAGAAGTGTTGCATTCTAGTGATTTGAGAGCTTTTAATTCACTTTGAATTTATTATAACTGTGCAGCTTGGAAGCAGCGGAGCTTGCATGTGCATCTGGTATCAAAAATGTACTTATGAGAAGTGGCAAATTTTGATACACATGAAAGGAAATGTCAGCAATAGCATCAGTCACTGCTCTTGTGTGGTTAGCTGTGGCTTTGTCACTGCATGAGCTCAGGGGATTAAACAGCCTCACAGCTCAGAAAAGTGTAGGAAGAGGTTCTGCAGGTGCTACCCTCTGTCAAATGCAGCCCAAGACGAGAGGATGAGCAGGTCCTCAGTGCAAGTACTATTCAAGCAATAGCACTGTTAGCAATACTGGCAGTTTGGGGAAAAAATAGTAAAGAAGCATCAGCTTTGGGCAGAAAGGATACTAATCATTAATAGGAGTTGTGTGACTCAGGCTCATGAAGGAATTCCTTATGATTTCTCATTTTGTTTCCTGCTATACAGCAAATAATAATGGTTGTAATATCTGTTTTAAAGACATGCCCTGGATAAGAAGCTACTTTCTAAATCTTATCTTCAAACTGCACAAAATGGCAGTTTAACAGGAATTAAACTTTTTAAAGTTAAGTTAAATATTGCTTTTTTTGTCATGCCTATGCAAATTCTCCTGCACCTTTGGAGTTGTGCATTACATACCTTGCTAATAAAAGCTCTCAGAGAGGCAAACACATGCTTAAGAGCTGCTTCAGACTGCCCGTTTTTGAGAAAAGCAAGATGAATATCAAAAACCTTCTTCATGAGTGGATTATGGCCATCATTGCTTAAAAGTTGGGTCTGGAAAGCAATAAGAGAATTTACTTTGCAGCAATGTTGTGCCTGAAGCTGAAAATGAACAAGAAGATAATTTTGCATAATTAATCACACCAATTCTTAAGCCAGAGAAGGAGCAGCGCCTTTGGTAAAAATATAACCAGAAACTGTGACAATCAGTACAAACTTACACTGTTTGGTCAGATGCTATTTTAATAGCAAGAGAATAAAACAAAACATTTTAATATTATTGCATCACTAATTCCAAAACCTAACTCTTTTAGGCTTTGGACAATGTTCTGTACAACATTCATCAATGGGCTAGAGATATTTTAAATAAAACAGGCTGCTACCAACAAAACAGTTACACTCTTTTTCCATTTCATGTTATGAGTCTCAACACATGTTTTATTGCTGTAGTAAATCAGTAAATCACTTCCCTCGTCTTTTTCAGAGTTTTGACTACTGGCACCTTCTGGGAACCCACCTCCCTTTTTCTCCCTCCCCTATAGACAGATGGCAAAACAGAATTACCTAGAGAGGATTAATATAGTTTCATGTCAAAGTTATCTTGCCTATGCCTCTGCCATCCTCAGCCACTGTGCAGGAAGCTTGGCACATTGTGGCCACCCAGCATGAACGCAGACGCCCCATATCGATAGACCAACAGTCCCCTGTATGATTGTCAGCCCAATCGACCTTTTGTCTGGCTTGGATTTCTCTTTGACATCCTATACACATCTTGTAGCAGAGCAAGTTTAGGATCCATACTTTTAAATTGAAATTATTTATACTGTCAGTAAGAACAGCATCAGCACTTTTACTGCACACTTCTGTGTGGTAACACCATATAACCATAACAGCAAAGCAGAAGCCCATTAAAGCGGAAGGGAATCCAGTCTATCCTGTGGTTTGAAAATCACATTGTTTTGTGGTTCAGCTATATTAAAAAAGAGGCAACTGTGAAATTCAAGCAAGATTTAACTCTTCCATCTAAATCCTTCTGCTATTGCCAAACTATTAAGGAGTAATTTAATGTATGCACCAGGATGGTCTTTTTGCTCCATAACAGAAGCAGAGGATACACTTTGTCTTCATGTTGTTCAATACATCTAAAAATAAAGTCTTCATTGAGCTTACTCTGAAATACAGAGTTATTCTTGCGACATTATGAAAGACACATTGCTATGAGCAGGGTTCCTCCAACCACACTTTGAGAAGAGCTTTCCTGGAACAGTTTTTCAGTATTTTCTTGCCAGCCTAGGGTTCTCTCCATCACAAAGGCTTTGATGCTTGTAGGTGGCAAAAACTGCCAGGAGGGTGAATCACTACATGGAGGAGAAGACTTCTGCCAGCAGCACTAGTCCTATCTGGACCAGCAACCACATGTGGAAAGCCTCTGCCCCTGGGACATCCATGTACGACAATTCAAAGAAATCTGGGTCTCACTTCTAGGCAATTTATGGTAGAAAACAGTGACTATTGTATGCATGTTCATTTCCCTTTCCTCTGGTCCCTACTTTCTATATGAGGTACATTTCCTCTTATTCTATTTTTGTAATGCCTACAATCATGGTATAACATCCACGTAACTTTCTCTGGTCTTGCAATTTTGAAGAAATTGTGAGATTGCATAAGTGCATAATTACTTGTTGAGCCTGTGAACACTTAGTGTGTTGGAAAATAAACAAGCTGCAGATGACTTACTTTTGTAAATCCTTTCACAATCTGTAACTCTAAGAGAATGGGTCACCAAAATCAACAAGCACACAGAAATACAGCACGCTTTTCTCCAATACTTTTGATTTCAAAGCTGACCTTGAAACTCTGAGTGAAAAAAGAGATGGTGTCCAGAACTGTCAGGCACACTTCAGTGGCTATATTGCCCTCCAGTAATGCTTGGTGCACAATATCTGCTTCTGAGGTGCCTGCACCTGTGGACAA
Organism: Nettapus auritus; assembly: GCA_011076525.1. Lineage (NCBI taxonomy): Eukaryota > Metazoa > Chordata > Aves > Anseriformes > Anatidae > Nettapus > Nettapus auritus. Next base: position 8,393,869 of record CM021768.1, read on the forward strand.
AAAGAAAAAAAATCAGGAGGAAACAGTATTCAGCACTCCAGCTCCCACAAGATTTAAATGCTGATATAGGTAGGTTCTCCCTTTACACTTCCCTGGTGTTGTGAGATAAGGTGCACATAGCAAGATGCTAAATTTGCCGGCTCCATTTAGAGAATGCCTCAGCCTGATGCCAACCAAAAAAAACAAGGTCAGTATTTCCCCTTAATCTGTCTTTAAAGCCAGACACAGACTGAGGTGTACAAGTTGCACCCACAGAAGGGAAATGGCAAATACCCACATGGAAAGGTTTAGAGCAGATCCCAGCCCAGGTCTCTGTGTAGGGCTGAACTGCACACCAGAGCAATTCTCTTGCCTGTCCTGCTCAGTAATCAAACCAAGGCATCACCTGTGCTCACTCCCAGCCAAGAAGCTGAGCCATGACAGACAAGGGGAAAAGTCCTTAGTCCCAGGGGTTATTTTTAAGGGGCTGGCTCAGACATCTCCCCTTCAAATCTAGGAATGTTGCAGGAGAGAGTGGAGACCACTGCAATTCTGCAGAGTTTGAATATCCCCATGCAACCAAGAGCAAATAGCAAATGGCTGCATGAAGTTTTCAACAGGCTAAAACTGCATGATCCCATCTTGCTCCACTGTACATACTGTGGTTGAGTGTGAAGGATGTGTCCAAGCTGCCCAGGTGCTGGAGCCGCACCTGCATCCCACCAGCTCTGCTGCGGAGCACTGGCATCGTCTGGGATTTCCTATCAGCTGCCACATGCTTGGATAACCAGGCGTCATGCACCCTGCAAGGGGAAGTGAAAGCTGTGGGATGGGACAAGGAGCAGAAGCCACACCACTACAGGATTACACGAGGTACCTGGCTGGGGACCTGGCCTCCCTCCCACAAGCTAAAGTGTCTCATCCTAGACAATCCCAGGTCTGACCAGGCTGCCTTGGTCTTGCCTGCTACAGATGGCCTTAGAGCAAATGAGACAGCAAAGCTGCTGCTCAGGGAGCTGAGATGGAGCTGTGTCTCGTGTCTCACCTGCAGCCAACTGCAGGGGACATTGCAAATGTGCGTAGGCATCCAGGAGCACCTGGAGCTGGGGGTGTCGTGCAGGAGCTAGAGGGGAGGGAAGGGGCAGGGTGCTAAAAGGAGGGGACTCTGCTCCCTGCATGACACTCAGCAGAGTCCTAGCCCCAGCCCTACAGGCTTCCTGCTTGCTTCGGTTTGCCTGGCGTGGGTGTGCACGCTCCCTTCTTGCCTTGGCTGTGGCAGGGAGCATGGGGAGGGCCCCCTCGTACTGGCCCCAGATGGAAGAATACAGTACCTGGCAATATTTCTCTTCCCCACGTATCTGAAGTGAAATAAACACACTCTAGAAAAAAAAGAAAAAAAAAAAAGTATGTTACAGATCCTGCAGATTAGGAAAGATCAAAACATTTCAAATCTACTCCAGCCATGGCTGTTGCTGGAGGGTTTGGGGTCTATATTTATGCATTAATAGATCTCATAACTTTGGTTTCTGAACCCAGTGGTGCACCTGTGTCTTCCACCCACATGTTCCACCAAGGAGGTGGAGGCCGTGCTGCACTGTGAGCCAGGCTCCCCTGTGGGAGGTGGGACACCCTCCGCACAGCCTGCATTGAGCACAGCGAACTGCCGCTTCACCCTGCTCCCTCCATAGACGCCTGCTTCCCAGAGGGAGGAAGATCATCTCATTGTACCCTGGCCAGACACCTCTAGTGCTGCACAGGACCACGTGCACCCTGAGAGGCAGCTGCACTCATTTCTTCTTCCTTGAAAATGCTGCCAGCACAAAGGTGCAGTGTTTGAACTGTAGCCTCACAATACTCACTCCAGAAGCACAAGGATGTTGATCAGCTCTTGAGGGGAGAATTTGTTCCAGTAAGCTAAAAGTGTATCTGAAAGAGGGAAAAAATTACACTTTGTTGTTGTTGTTGTTGTTGTTTAATTAAAAAAAAAATGACTTTATAGACCAAAACATCCAGTGATGGACTCTGTCTTTCTGGCCACCCTCCAGTACGCCACCCTCAGTAAGCAAGAGCCACTAACCTTCAGAAATCATCTTCACAATGTAGAGGTAGCACATCAGGAGCGTTCGGATCTCAAACTGATCCAGGCGGCTGCAGTGTGACATGCTGCTCCTCATGGAGCTTCTGCGGATCTAACAGGACACAGATGTCACAAGGAGGCCAGTGGCTCTGGGTGCCTAGGCTGGACCTGAGCCCCGGGCACAACAAATCCAGCACATTCCAGATACAGCAGCATGCCTCCTGTCCCCAGCACTTGCAACCCCATCAGCACTATGTGTGACATGCTTTGGAGACACCTCCACCTTTGGGGCTGCTGCCCATGCAGGGATGGGCAGTCTGGAAATTCTGGACACACAGCCAAAGTCTTCTTCACCCAGAAAAAAATGTCTGGGCAGAGAATGATGACTTATCCAGCAAAATGCACGGCAGTCTTACTTTCACTTCTGCTCTCTACAGCACCTAGGCTCCATGTTTTTTAAGTCAGTTTTTATAAAAAAAAATAATTCATTAGCTTTCATGTTTTAAACAAAGAATCTAATTTTCTGCCAAATATGTACACTTCAAATCAAAGTGACAGTTATTAAAAAACAGGAACTTTCAACTTAAGAAACGTATTTTTTTTTCTCTCCTGATTTTTGGGAGTGGCTTTTGTGTTCTTTTTTTTCCCTCCTATTTGGCGAATTACGCAAAGATAAGTGAAATCCCTCTGGTGAGTCAATCTTAGTGGGAAAGGCCCGGGAATTCTGTGGTGGAAAAACTGGATTCCTAAAGTTTTAACTTTTTTTTTTTTTTTTTTTTTTTTTTTTTTGCATTCTCTGTGCTTGCCCTAGCTGTATCCCCTGACAAATTGAGGCAATTAAGCTCTAAAGAGGATGCTTCTCTTAAAGCTGTGCCTCAGATGTTTGGAGACTGACCCACAGATTGTATTTGTTGTTTATTCTATGACAGGCTATGGATGTGAGTCATAAGAAAACAGATTTAAACATTCAGATTAGGGTTGGAGATACAGCACTATAGCCAGAACTTTGCTTTTGACCATGCCAAACTATCAAGTCAGTACACAACTCACTCCAGGGGAAGAGGCAATAAGTAACATGTCTACCCCTGTACAGCAGCCTTAAAGCCGTGCTCCTTTACATGGCATTACTTTTTCAGGGTTTTGAGGATATTACATTTAATGACAGAAAATCTATTTTCAGCTACTCTGAAGAATATTCCTTCAAGGACACAGAAGAGGGTGTCTGGCCGTGGGGATAAGCTGAGCTGAAAGCCGTAATGCTTTCTGCAAACCCAGCCAGGTGTTGCTGCCAGCAGGGTGGAAGCATACGCTCTGAGCTCTGCTGAATATGAACAGTTTGATATTCAGGCGTTTGGCTATACTTGGTCTTGTAGCTTTTTGATTCATGTGGGGGAGCGTGAAAAGCCCCACCTCTCCTGAGCGTGTCAGGACACAGCCAGCAGGAGCCCAGATAATCTTTGCTTTGCTTGTTGGAAGGGCCAAAGTTTTTCAAGACGCATCAATGATTTATGCCAACCCAAGACATCTGGAGAGTGCCTTGAAGAAAACCAGGGGCTGGCCTGCACAAATAGCTGATTTCCATGTGCGCAATCTGCCAAAGAGAGTACATACTATATGAGCATTTGGACCAGACCTCTTTTTGGCGTGGCCACAGTCACCTCATGCAAGTTTGGGACTGTGGTTATTAACTTGTGCTGATTTTCCTACAAATATCTCATCTCTTAAGGCAGCACTCACCGGTAACCTCATGTCATGGCACTTTACCACCCAGCCGTGTGTGGAAGCCAGTCCTGGTGCCACATACCAGGCACTGACCAGCTCAGACCCATCCAAGCACAGGGAATGCATCTGCACATCGATATATGCAGATGGACTTTCCCCATGGATTTTGGCTTTCATATTTTATAATTTGTCAGCAGTTATATTTTTAGCTCAGAGATCTTTGAGGAGGGAAAGCATACCAGACCAGTGAGTCTGACCTCCTCTATTAAACATGAATCCGCTTGTTTCCAGAGAGAGGTTTTTATAAGTTGTTCTTTGAGATTGTTACCACGGGGAAGTCCTTTTCACTCCCCTTATCTAACACAGCCTGTGCACAGCCCACGTTCTGGTGCAGTAAATGCTGTCCTTTCTAACCCCAGATACATTACATTTTCACACTGATCTGGTGAACCGGTTGCCCCTTCTGAGTTCAGGGATCCTTTTGAGTCCTCTCGCTTTATCCCATGGCCATTTGGAAGTGCTGCTCCACTGGCTGGACAATAAAACAAAAAAAACACCCAAAATGACACTGTTTGCACCCACACTCCTCAATGCATCATGGACAGTGAGTGGGGGATGCAATTTGGACAGTACAGATAGGGCTTGCAGAAACCCTTAGTTTAAAGTTGGTTCATCTGGAAAGGACAGACAGGCTCCCACCACATCCTGGGAAAAGCATGCAAGCTCTTAGAAGTTGCTGAGCAGATGGCTATTTCAGATTTTGGGAGAGAGCTGTTTACCAACTGTGCCTACCAAGGACTGGTGATAGTTACACTGAAAATAAAAACAAAAGTAATATTTTAGAAAAGTTAATTTACCTGCATCTTTGTCTGCAATCAGGCTGGATCTATTTGAGGGGGATGCAAAACTGCACATGAATTCATCCCTGGATGCCTGTAAAGCAATATGAGTTTTGTTGTGACCAATGGAAGATAATACCAATCCTTCTGTAGAACAGAATAATGAAATAAAAAAGAAAATTAGGGCAGCTTTTAAAATGCAGATAAAAAAAATCTACTTCCTTTCACCCACAACAAGGAGACAAATGACTTGGGGAACAGTAAAACATATTAAAGGAAATTATGTCAGTGTTATCCCTTTCATGTTTCATCACTTGATTTGAAATTATTATTGTTTAAGTATCTTTGCTGTTACTTTGCCCAAAACAAGGAGGAAAGCCTAGTCTGCAAGGCTGAGTCCACACAGATCCCTCAGGCAGGCAGACAGTTCCCAGAAAAGCTACTGGAGGCTGAGTCCTGTTCCAACTCACTCCAGCTGGAGGGACTTACCTCACGTACAGCACTATGCATGCTGTAAAGAAATACACTGAACAACAGCAAGCAAAACAGCAGTACAGCAGACAGAGCAAAGTCACAGGAAATGCCAAATTAAATAAACAAGCACATTACTGGATGGCGGGGAGAGAAAAAAAAAGGAAAAAAAAAAAAAAACATAAAAAACATGTATTAAGGCTAGCTGCAGGCAGTGGGGGTTGGAACTGGGGGTGAGCAGGGAGAGGCGGTGCAAGGGGAGTGGTGTGGGGTCAGGGGGCTTCACTCACAGGGCTGGAGGCGGCTGCGCAGGAGAGTACGTCGCGGCCAGCCAGTCGCTGAATGTTTTCCAGGAGCAGCCCAAAGAGCGGCAGATAGAGCTGGGCTATTTTTGCCTGCTGGTTCTGAAAAAAGGGAGAAAAATGTAGGTAAGAGCCCAGGTTTTCTACAGTGAAAAAGGGAAACTCTTTAGCCAAATTATATATATATATACACACATACATATATATTTACATACTATATGCTGTCTGAGGGCATGGGTTGGCTTGAGTTCTCATCACCACTTCTCCAGCTACCAGTGGATTTTACCCTTTTAGCTACAAGCTTTGGGAAGTCAGGGGTTTCGGGGGCTGAATGACATTCCCAGTCATACAGGAAGCGTGACAAACTAAATCCCGGATTTCCTAACTCTAACTGGCACTTCACTCACATGGCTTGATTTTCAAGTGCAACACTCAGGAGTAATGAACTAAAAACATTCGCTTTTTGCCTTTTGCTGACTATTGCTTCCAGTTGGGAATTCTCTGTAACAAATGCTCCTAGTTAAAACAGTTTGTATGAAAGAATTAACTGATACAGACTTGTTTTTATACATTTGAAATGATCAAAAACAATCTGGCTTTTCTAAATGCAGCACTCCTTGACAACCAGTTCTTTTGTTGATAATTATTCTGGACTTGACAGAAAGGTTAGAAAAAGATATCTAAGGCTTGCAAATCAAATGGAACATTTTGACTGATACAAGAATCCAACATTTTCTTCTGATTCAGTATGACAAAAGATACAAGAAATCTTGAAAATGATCACAGGCTGAGCAAACCCTTTCAGGCATTGGTATAGATGAGGTTTGCTTGGCTGGAGCAAGACTGCAGCAACAGACCCTGCCATGCTCAGCCTGTCCTGCCTGCAATGCGACTGATTCCCAGGACACCAGCTGAGCATCATGCCCTGGCTCCAGACAGATTCCTGGCCATGCAGCCCAGAGCACCACGTGTAAAAATCCAGAGGGACAACTCTAAGGCACGTTGTATTTTTGAGGAGGCTGCACACTGATGAGGCAAACAGCTTCTGAATTAGCATAGTTTCAGGCACCCAAAAGAGCAGAAACAGGCTGCCTCTGACCCAACCTTGGCAGACAGCTGGCAAATCTCTCCTGTTATACCAAGTTTGGCCAACTACCACATGCTGTGGTTTTGTTCCCAGGCTGTACAAGTCACCAGGAATCCTTGCTGCAGAGAAAAACAAGACCATCTCCTGCTCAGCCCATCTAGTGATGCTGCCAAAGACGCAGAGATGGGAGAGGATAGGAGCTGGTTCTTGTCCATGCAGAGGGGTAGGAGTCCCTGGATCATTTGGGTCTTGTCTACCCTTCATGCACAGGATACTGTCCATATTCCCAGATAAAACCCTGACGGCAGCAAACTAGGAGCAATTTTAGGAGATGAACTCTAAAAAGAGGCTTGTTTTCAGCCTACAGCAAGGACAGGTAGTACCTGGACAGGTAGCCCTGTACTTTCCAGGGCATGTACTTCAGGAGGGATCAGCATCCAGAAAGAAAAACAAGTTCATCACCAGTCTCTTTCACCAATATCGCATGCTGAACCTCTGACCAAAGAAAGCTGAAAACTCCCCAGCGGAAATCCAGCATCTCATGAGAATCCACAGATCTTCTCTTGATTCACTAATTAGCCAAACATGCAGCTGACTTGTAACAGAGATCTGTCCTGCTTCCTAATTATAGTATATTAATGCAGGATATTAATTTAATCCCAAGACCAGAAGAACATTGCCATTGCTTAACTTTGAACAGCCTCTTGGCTAACGACACTCTCAGGTTCCTTACTGGCTCAGAGCTTTATCTAAATACTTAGCATGGATAAGAGCGCTGCAGTTATCTTACTAAATTATTTGTATTCCTAGACCATTTCTCAGAGCTATTTCTGTAATGTCATAAATATCAGTTACTTAAAACAGTTTCCTAAACAGTAATGAGAACACCCTCAGTGCACCATGCAAGATTTAAAACTCTGATGTAAGATTTTTCATAAAATTCAAGAACCTTAAATTTAAAAGCCAACAAAATATGCCTGACCTTGTGCTGGTATCTGTTGTCGAAGGCATGCTTTATCAAGAGATTTTTTAAGACTGCAATGGCCGTATATCTGATATCATAGTTGTCCTGCAAGGCAACAGAGGCCTCTCTGAGAAGCATCCCCACCAGGAAATGATGCCTGCAATACTCATCAGTTAAATTGTATTCAAGATTTACATCTGAAAGAAACAGCAAAGCAATGGTTAAGGACACTGTACCAAAGATTTATTCAGAGAGACAGAACAGTCAAGTAAGCCAAAACAGTCCAAGAGCACAGTTCATCACACTCTCTTCTACAGTGCAGTGATCTTTTAATAAAGCCTGAACTGACTACAGTTTTTTCCACCACTGAGTTACGTAATATTAAAGAACTTGACATCTTCCAGTTCAGACTAGGCATTAATTGTGGCCCTCACCATTTCAGCAGCAGCTAAATGAAGGATTAGGACTAATTTGCAAAGTCAGAGATGGGTGAAAGAGGGAAAGACAGCATGACTTACTGCCTGGGAGCTGACAGGCTCCTTCCTCGCTCCATGTGACCCTGCAAATCTCCGGAGTGCCCAGGCAGCAGAGGCACTAACCTCCACAGTGCAGCTGTGAGAGTGGTAAGGAGAGACTGCAAGGTTATCACAGTTGCCCAGCTCTGGCAGTGCCATCTCTGCAGCTTGTTCCACTTCTTCTGTGAAACCTGCATTCCTTGTCGTCAGGGTCAGAGAGCAGAGCGGAGGCAAATGCTCCTGCTGGGATGAGGGATGCAAACAAGGACATGGTGCCAAGTGACCTCTACTGCATCCTCCAGCAGTTTACATAGCCAGGCTTTCCAGCCCTGCTGCAAGGACCCTGGAACCAGGGCAGGGTTCCAGGAAGCTGCTTGCCAGAAGCTGAAAGACTCCATTAGCCTCTCACCAACAAACACTCAGCACAGCTTTTCAGCAGCCCTGATTACCAGGAGAAAGGCAGCTCTGTACCTAATCAACTTGGTTAATTAACTCGCACTCTGCATCTCAGGTAGATTCAGGCTGTATCTATACTGTGATCAAAGGAGCGGCTGCAACAAAAGATGAGGAATCATTTTCACTGACTGTCCTGGGTAATGCAGCAGAAAAGTGACTGAGACACAGATTTCAGAGTGGGTTGCATACTCACTCAGCCTGCTACAAATGACCTTACTCTGACATCGTTATCTCTTTTGGGCAGCCCATATGCCTAAACAGACCCACAACAGACAACCGTTTGACTGTTGCATTACAGCACTAAGCCTCCCAGAGGGATAACCTCAAAGTTGTGCATTCCTCCCCCAAAGGGTACAAAACCTGTGTGCTCAGCTCAGATGTTTTTGAAAGCCCCACAAGTAGGAAAGCTTTTCTGTGATTATGCATGGTGCATACACACAGCTTTGAAAATCCCAGCCAAAGGGTACCAACAGCTTTGCCCCATGCAAAAACATATTTTTAAATTGGTTGATTCATAAGTAGCATGTATTGGTTTGTGAAAACCTGATTCAGAGGAAAGAGAAAGCAATCTGAACTATTATCTCTCTTTCATTGTTAGTCATGTTAGTAAATGCCTAAGTGTCTCACATCATAGTTACCTTATTAGTTGGATGCAAGCTAACTGATTGGAGGTAGCATATTTAATTTGACATTAGAAGATTCAGTGACAGCAGTTGGACCTACCCACTGAAGCAAACTGTTCCACAGTAAATGAAAAAAAATCTAATTCATGTGTAAAAAGAAAAGGGACCAACAAAAACACAGCAAATGCAAACAGATCATGGAGAAATTAGAGACTACATCATGTTCTAATATTTTTTACAAACTACTTGCTTAACTTCCAACTTCTGTCAATCTCTAGTTGTTGTTTTTTTTTTTGCTATCACAAGATTGCAAAAACAGTTCTGTGCTGCTGACTGAGGACAAGCTTGGTGGTTTGCTCTGGCTGATGAAACACACATGTCCCCAAGGAGAGACAATAGGGATGCAGCTACCAGCCTCTCATCAGTTAAGGTGTTTCAAAGAAACTGCTCCAAGATGCAATCTTCCAGCTCACTGGGATGTGCTCTGCCTGCAGGCCCATCTATAACAGCTTCTGCTGCAGAAGCCCTCTTTTTCCATCTTCCTGGAGGCTATTCCTTTTTTTTTTTTTTCCAAGGAAGAGAGTACTAGGGGGCTGGGCATGTCCCATCTCTTCATTCAAATTAAGCTGATACAGAGGTGAGGCAGGACATTTCCTTGGTGATGTGCACATTTTAACTCCCAACCTCTGAACCCACTGTCTCCTGTAATCACAGTTCTGTCCTTGAAAACAGATGAATCTGCAATGGAGATGTACCACTATGCCTCTACCATGGCAGGTATAGCACAGGCACTACCACAAAGGTACTTCTGCTACCTGAGGGTATTTTAAAAGCAAAATCTCAACTATGAGGTCCCAGTTACAGTAAAACGTAAGAGGAAAAGTGACCTACTCTTATGTCTTTCCAGTTAAACCAATGCAAAGGTGAATGTTAATTAAGAAAGAGCATTGTTATGTTAACGTACCACTAATAACCAATGGGGAGGCACTGTGGTTGTGTGTTTTTCTATTACTCAGCCATTTCCAGCAGTGCTCTTTGTTAAAACTATGGCAGGCAAGTAGCCAAACTGATGTAAGTGAACGCCAGTGTTAGCACCTGGCCCAGAAAACTCAGAGCAGTCAGAAACCTACCAGAATAAAAGAAACCTGAGAGTTACTGCTTTTGCCACCAGGATGCAAAGGGAACCCCTTTGGGATTTGCATGGCTGCTTCTGGAGGCACAGCCAAACATTCCCTCATCACCAACAAAATAAATCCACAGGGATTTCACACAGGAAATCCCAAGCCTCACCTTCCTCTTTGGTGCTTGTCTTGGCCATGTTATTAGCACCCAGATCTAGCAATTTTCACTACATTTATCTAGCACAGATGAGAAATCAGGACCCAGAGAGCATGAGGCTATATCTGTAACAATCTTAGGATGCCGGTGAGGCACTCTGAGCCCAGCACTGTGCATCCCTACTGTCATCGGTAGCCCACCTGCAGCCAAATACTTGCACAGCACCTCAGCTCAGGCCCTTGCAAACTGCATCTGTCCTGCAGTGAGCAACATCAGGACCAAAAAGCACATGGTGTGACTGCGAAAGCAGGCTGGGTGTGTGGCGGTGCCACGGCAAATACATCCATGGTGTGCGGCGGTGCCACGGCACATACATCCATGGTGTGCACTAAGGATTGGCTTGGGCTCAAGTCCTCTGCTGGCTGCCTTTAGCCCAGGCTTGAGTACAAGCTTCAAAGCACTATGCACAGCTATACTTGTGTTCAAAATGAAAGCACAAAGCAACCTAAATCACCTTCTTGTGGCCATAAAGAGAGCTGGCAGCAGAGCAGAGAATGCAATCTTTTCTCCCTTTATCTCCATTCGCTACAGCCCTGATTGATGAGAAACAATACTTCTCAGGGGATGCTGACAGTTGTAGAAACAATGGATTACACTTGTACAACCTGTATTTACTGAAATAGGGATAATTTATTTTGGATATTGTGAATCCCTTGTGAATTTAAACATAAGAAATACTGAAAGGAGTGATTGCAGACCATTCTGAAGCCCAATAAGGTAATACTGCCAGAGCAGCATCTTTTCCTGAGGTTAATGTAAATAAGGCTAACTCAGACATAAATTTCCTTGACAGTAAAGCAAGTTACGTCTGGTTTGAGGCCATCAAGAATGACAAATTATAGCTTTCTAGCCTGTCCCTTGAGAAAGGACATACCTTGAACTCTCTGCAGCTTGGGTTTGGAAAAGGTCATCGGTAAGTTCAGAGGAATGTAGTGCTCATGATTGCAAATGGTTTGAAGAAATTCAAACTTGTATTCAACCAGCAGCTGAGGAAAAAACAAACAGACAAACAAAAAAATATGTTTTCAGTTTGACTTATTTGCTTCCAGTTCTGTGTGTTTCTTATACAAAGACTGGGGAATATAAATACCATTTAGTGATCTCAGTAATAATTGACCACTTTTTGTGATGTCCTCTTAAGCATAACTGCATGCAACTGTCACTTGGGATGTCCTTCCCTTTATCATCCAGACTATTAACCAGTCCCTCCTTTAGTTCTGGCTCTTTATATTGTTTTAAAGCTTAGCTGCATAGAGGCTCTCAGCCTAGACAGAGAGGTCCCTGCCTACAGAAAGCTCTGCAAGAACAGTGTCTAAAAGGTCTCCAAGCGTGTTATGAAATAATCACTACAGAGCTTTGGCTGAGGTAGAAAAGTACAACCAAAAACCACCTTTCAAGAAATGCGCTACGTACCTTAGGGTCTTTTGGGCTGAATCCAGAAATGTAATCATTTATCAGGTTAAAAACAAATCCTCTGTCCATAAAGGTCAAACAACGCTGCAGAAAACATAGTGGCATGTGACCAATCATTAAAGAAGTAATCATCCTAAATCATTTCCATGCTACCATCCCACCAGCAGCCAGATTTGATCCTCTGGGTCTCAACTCATTTATTCTCTGAAATTATTTGGATGACCTCACTTAAGTCTCCAGTGGACAACAGAAGTATTTAAAATGAGAACATGCATATTTCATCTCAGGTTTTGAAGTTTCTAGTCATGACTGAAAACCCTAGATAACATATGGAGCGTCATAATCTCTCAGAATGTTTCTTTCCTAGGAAAGTTAATCTCTTGAGTTTTCATCATTGAAGAAACCTGAGAGATGAGACAGTAAAAACACATTTGTTTGCTTGTTACTTTTTTTTTTTTAATTAAAGCCTGGGAGAATGAAAGAAACTGCTGACCTTCAGGAAATTAGCCAAGCTAAAATTGGCATTCCTAGATTCTTCAGGGATTTCGTTATAGCGTATGGTCACGTGAGGAATGATGGCAAGCAGGAGTGAATGCAGGGCATGCTGGTAGGAGTCAGGAAACCGCTGGCCCCTGGGCAGCTGAAACCAAAAGCACGTACAATCAGTGCTGCGGGCGAGCAGCTGGGAGAGAACTGAGCACAGGCACAAGTTCCCTTCAACATTTATTTATGGTTTTATATTTGTTTATGTTGCTTCCTAATAAAACACTGGCACAAAATAAGCTGTGGCTGAAACTACAGTAGCTTGTAACAGAAAAGAAAGGCTGCACAAGCCACAGGGAGATCTGGAATTTTTAAATTACAAAAGAGAAAGAAAAAGAGAAAAGAGGGAAAAGAAAAAAAAGAAAAAAAAAAAAAAAAGGCATGATAGGCTTTCCCATTGTCTTTTTTTTTTTTTTTTTTTTTTTTTTAAATAAAGAATTACATAGTTTTTCATTAAAAAAAAGGAGGAGAGTTAGTTTGTGACAGCTCTGTAATGCAGCATTGAACAAATTCATTTTTACCTTGATTTTGTTTTCTTCCAGTAAGTATATTGCCATTGATTTTGCCAGTGCTTCAAAGAAAAACCACGAGTACTAGAACAAACAAAGAATATTATTTTTTTCTCAGCAGGACTGAACATGCTTGACTACACGGGGAAGAAGCAGTGTGGGAGATTGAGTTCGCATTCAAATGGCATTTTATAAGCACGGCTGTGCTTGCGCAGATAGCTTGGCATGGGAAGAAATCTGGAAGAATGCTTTGCTACCTGAAGGAGTCTTGCCAGCCTTGGGGTGAGAATAGCTCCATCCCTTTGCACCCCAAGGTGCTGGCAAGCAGCCAGCAGAGTTTAGGGTGCAAGTCTTACCCAGAAGGGCAGGAACTCAGTTTGCTTCCCACGTGTGGCACGAAGAATAAAGATAAAACTGGCAAATTGGAAAGCCTTTTGCTGTGTCTGGCCATGAGCCTTAACACAGGCAAGTCCTCTGTGAGAACTTGTCTCTGTTGCAAGGGGAGAACCTCAAGGATGTGGATACAAGGAGTTGTCCTGGTAGCTTTGCTCCATGGTGGGCTTGGATGGGTGGAAATACTGGGCTTTATTCCAGATCCCCTTTTCCTCCTTTCTACCTTTGGCAGCCAAATACTGCCAGTACTTCACCTTGAGTAGTTTATTGATGGCTAGAAAATCTGCCGATTGCTTCAAAATCGTGGCCATGGAAAGGACCAGTATTTCATGGGTCATCTTAGCCTGTGCAACACTGGGTTTCTCAGCTCGAAAGACGTACTGAAAGGCAAGAAGAACAATGTCAGTAGTGTGCCTGCTCCCAGCAGAGAGTTTCATGGAATGGTATATCATGACTGACCTTTATGAAGGAGCGCAAGTAGTGGTCTAGGCCTTCTTCATGGCACTTGGACACTATGTGCAGAAGAACCCTGGGGAGAAACGTGGTTTGTGTTCAGCATGCAGCGCAAGGGCAAGTTCCTCCAGCTCATGAAAGCAGACACTGTCTGTGCCCTATCCTGCTCAACCCCCAAAGCCTCAACACTGGCAAGGCCTGATTGCTGCAAAGGTCCTGGTTTTCCAGACAGTACTTGCAGGCCAGCGTCCCTCACAGTTCTTGTGGCTGCACCATCCTTGCCATAGCTCAATCTATCAACAGAGCACCTAGAGCTGAGCACCCAAAGCTTTTTCTCCTGATGCTGGACTGGACCAGGTGTCACCCCGACCAGCTACCTTCAACCCCCTGCACAAGGAGGTGAGGTGAAGTGATTCCCTGTGGAGGATATGTCCTATTCATTAGCCTCTGTGCAAACCAGGATGAAAGTCTGCAGCTCCTTAAACCCATATTGCAGTGACCGTTAGGCACCTGAACAACATTCAGGGGTTAGACAAGTCAAAAATGAAAATATGAAGTTCATCTGCTCTTTGGCTGGTGTCACCCAACACAAGATGCATATCCAGATCTCTACATGAAGAGGGAGCCAGATTTCACCTTCTGCACACCACCAATTCATCCACATCATACAGCTTATTGCGTGTTGAGTCTGTCCTCGTTGTGAGCCTTTTCCTAATGTTAATAAGACTGATTTCTAACAACTGTATCACTACTTCAAGTCTGAAAAATCAATTAAAAAATAAAAATTAAAAAACAAACAAAACCAAAACAACAACAACAAAATCTCTGTCGAGAAGTGGAGAAAAATTCTTCATGGTTGTTACACTCTGATATCTTCCTGGTTCCTCCAAATGTATTAATTTTGAAGGCTCTTTTTTACCGAATTGATGTCACTTGTATCCTCTCTTGCTCCTTGTTATGTGTGCTAGATTTTTTTCAGACTGTTGTCTTACAGTTCACTGGGGATACACAGCCCCGGAAGTACGTGCCAGCCCTCTGGAAGCACTCCAGGCAGCTGACAAAGGCAGCAAGTGCCTGGGTTCCCCAGCCAACATCAGGAATTTACATTCCAGTTCAAGTCAGAGGGAACAACAAACTGTTGCACACTGTCATATACCCCATAGGCCAAACCACAGAGAGAAGTTTACAAGCCACTTATCAGATAAGGCGGGCTTTAAATTCCACTCTGAAACCCTGGCTAGGAAAACAGCTGTCATTAACAGAGAGCTACTGACAAATGGGAAAGGATCAGGCCAAGCTTTGTACAAATCTGTGGAGCTGAACGTGGGAGCTGGTCACCCAGCAGGTAGCTGTGGGGTCACTTATTCCTCTGTCCCTGTCCTCCAGCAATTTGAGCAGAATGGGAGTGTGCTTGGCACAGAAGCAGTCCCCATACCTTCACCCCAGGACTGTGACTGCAACATCCTTGGGGACCTACATCCTTGGGAAACCAGGGCTGTCTCTGACCTTTGGTTTGATGAGAGCAAGATGCTTTTGATATGTGGATGCACAGTTCCTCCTGCAGTCGGAGCAAGACCTCCATGCAGCAGCATCCAGCATTCCCCTAGGCATTGCAGCACTTTATAGAGCAAGAGCCATAAGAGGAAGATGCATGTTTTTAATGCATCCTTCGGTTTATGTGCTTGGTGACCAGAGGCAGGACTGAAAGGCGCTTTCAGACCTTTTGCTCTGTTTGGGAGCAGCGGCACGGCACGGCAGCCAGGCGCTAGGCAGCACTGCCCTCTGGGGGCTGCTGCCACAGCTGGGCAGCCTCCAGGAAGGCAGCACCCAGCACCATGGGGTTTTTGGGGTTCGGGCCCCCACCTATGGTGATACCAGCAGCAGCTGGGATACCCATGAACATTTGGCATGCCAGTGACCCGGCTTCCCTGGCAGCAAGCTCCTCCAGCAAACCCTGCCCAACTGCTGAAGGGAGGTCTGAAACCTCCAGAATGAAGCCTGTGAGCCAAATGAAGCGATGCGGAGGAGAAAAATCCAGTCCCCGGGTTCCAGGTGCTGCACTGGGATGCCTCACCACAGCAACTTGCAGAACTCTGCAGGGTCTTCACCACAGATGTCATCTAGGACTACTGCTAATTATATTTCTTGTCATGAGAGACAAAATATCAGGATGGTTTCCCTGAAATCACTTGCCTAAGCGTCCCTTCACCTCCTCACCATCTCCAGCACTCTTTCTCAGCAGCTATCTTTAAACTGACACATTTTCCCCCCGGCATTCCCAGGAGAAGGGCCCCACGCTGCCTCATGCCACTTGCCTGTGCCAGAGGAAGGCAGCGTCTGGTGCTCCACTGCATAACCGTGCGACCAAGCAGCAGTGGACAGCCAGCGCTGTCACTTAGCTCCCTGTGCTGGGAAACCACACCCAGGCTTGCACTGTAGTTTGCGGCTTTGCGTTTGCAACTGAGGAAAGACAGATGGTTTACCAGACACTCACATGGTGCAGTTGACAGCTACTTCATCTTCCTGGGTCACATTTGTAAGGACTCTAAATAGTTGCATAAGAATTACAGGTAGAAACTGAATCATTACTTGGATCTCCATGGCGTGCAAACACTAAAACAAATGTTCAAAATACAGACACTTTTAGTTCAACATTTTGCAGATGTTAAATATTTATAGTCCAGAGACATTTCTGTGGCAATATGACAGGCATTAGCGAATGCTTCAGGGTTTGGGCTTCAGCCTGCCAGAGGACAGGAGAACTTGGACCCATAGCACTACTTACTGCCTGCCTTTCAGCTGACAGATCCCAGCTGCATGCCTTCAGGGAGCAACATGAATCACTCATGGCAGGTATTAATCCTCCTCTCAAATGTGCCCAGGCAGCTATGACTTAATTAGAGGTCACATGCTACAGTTTGACCCCAGTAACCCAGAATTTAAGGCTGAAGGTTTGCTTCCAACTCTTCTCGCCCTGTTTGACAGTTTTTTGATGTGTCCAAGTACCATTTTCACAAATGCCTTTGAAGCACGAAAAACTAATGCATGATAACTGGTGGTAAGACTTTTCTCTAAAGGGCAGAACTTGCTATTGGAAATGGGATTTAAGTGACTTGGTGAAGGCCAAGATCATCTGTTGTACACACCCTTCACCTGTCTCATAGGTCTCTTTTGCCTGAATCTCATGATATGAGTTTAGGAAGGACAGTGTGTTTCATTTTCAGTTTTCAAACCTGCAAATCTAAAGAAACATTCTTAAATCTGTATGTGGGTATTAAAATGACTGAAATTACTGATGTATCAGTGGTAAGAAGCCCCTACTTGTGGCTAGCATATAAATGTTTCCCTGCTTGCAGGCTGCAGTGCAGTCAAAGCAACAGTTTCTCTTAGTGCTTGGCTTCAAAACCTGCAATTATTTTTACTACCTAAAATATTTGTATGCTATCTGAAACACACCCAGTAACTTTGTGATGATAAATCCTCAGCACTGGAAATGGAGTTGTTGCTACAGCAGACAAAGCAGACAGTTCTCAAAAACAGACAGTTATGGAAGGAAACAAGGACAGTAAACAGCCAAGAAATATATTCCCTACAGAAACTTTTGTTGGACCTGCTCCGAGGCCCTTACTCATGCTGCAGTGAGTACTGAAAAGCTAGGTCTGGGTCACAGGCCATCTGTGGTCAAACTTCACTGAGTTAAAATCTCACAGATCTTTTTTTGGCCTGAAAAAAATAATCCTGTTTTGAATGGATAAATTTGTGAAACCAAGGAATCATGCTACAGTTTTAAATCAGATCTATGGCAGCAGCAGAGGAGTGTGTGCACCTATCAGGAGGAGGGTTTGGCATGCGCATGGCAGAGCAACGCTGACTACATGTTTCTTCCACTGGGAAAAGCAGCAGGAAGCTGCATGCAGACAGCAGACAGTAAGCAAAAGTAAGGACCTTGCACAATGTACTGGTCCCAGCACTGTAGCAAGTGTGTGTTCCTACAGAACAGGGCTCTGGGTATTTACTGATGGTCCAGAAAACATAAACAAAACCTACTGACAGGCACTGTTCACCTTTAGGTATTTAACAAGCTCTCCAGGGACTTCCTTAGCTCCCGCCTGAACCAGCTGGCAGTACTGGAAGAATTTGTGCAAGTGCATGTCCTGGAAGAGATGAAAAGTAGTGCATCAGTGTAGCAGACTCAATTTTTTCCAGCCCCTACTTTCCAGCTTACACATGAAACTCTGCTGACAGACCTGCAGCAGAGAGCCAGGAGCACGTACATTTCTAGCAAGGCTCCTGTCACTAGCTGTGGCACTCCTGGTCCCCAGCTGCCACACCCCAGGATGACAGCACAGCTGCGACTCTTTCATACTGCCTCGCTATCTGCCTCACTGACCTCCTGCAGTCCATCTGAAGCAGACCTCAGCTCCTTCCAGTGCTTCTCTGTTTCCCTCCCTCCTCTTCCAATGTGAAATGTAATTACTGGGTTATGGAACCCTGAAACACATCTGGGAATGAAATTTGAAAGGCTGTAGAGATACTATGCTGCTCTTAGTTCTGTACAGAATCAGTGAGACCTTAAAACAGGTCTAGATGATGCTTATAACAAGTTGCAGTGAATGTAAATGCAGCTGATCCCATCTGGCACAGGACACGAAGCCCTGCCAAGTACATTTCCCCATGAGCAGTACAGACAGGAGGTGCCCTGGAGCATTTGCTCGGAATCTTTGCACATCACATGAAACTTGGGGAAGTCCATCACCACCATAAGTCAACAGAACACTTGAGGACTAGGTAAAACAGTCTAAACTGGTTTCAAAGGGAAATGAGGATTCTTGTTCACTTGTGAAAGTGTCTGCTGTTGTCAGATTTTTTTTTTTTAAGTCAATGTACAGTCTATTATTTGCGAAAAACCTCCTATCTCCACCAGTTCTTGTCTCTTTTGCATCATTGAAGCAGCTTATTTCACAGAGTCACTGAATGGCCAAGGTTGGAAGTGACCTCTGACGATCATCTAGTCCAACCTCTCTGCTAGGCAGGATCACCTAGCACATTACACAGGATGGCATCCAGGCAGGTTTTAAATATCTCCAGAGAAGGAGACTCCACAACCCCTCTGGGCAACCTGTTCCAATGCTCTGTCACCTTCACAGTAAAGAAGTGCCCTCTCATATTCACCTGTAACTTCCTGTGCTTCAGTTTATGCCTATTGCCTCTCGTTTTTTTTTTTCTCAGATGTTTCCCTTGTCCTGTCAGCTACAGCACAATCGGCCAAGAAAACATCAACATCTCCCAGGGCTCATTCACTCACACAGCTGTCTCATCAAATCTAGACAAAGCAGCAGACCCCTACAAGTAATCCCTGCTACAGAAGTATCTCAGTGCTGCTCTGCAAACATGGGTACCTCTTTCCCACAGCACCTACAGCACAGCAGCAGCAGAGATACAGCAGTTGCTTCCTCTGCATTTGTGTTGAAAGTCTACGAGGACAAGATTTTTGACTTACCTGGGTGTAAACAGTCGAATCTAAGTGGATTCTGATTTTAAAGAGAGGCTTTGCTCCATCCACCCACTTTGCATCCACGCTGGGCTGCTGTGAACAGACAACATTCAAGCGCTTGGCCTCAGAATGTGGAGAGAAGGTGGTTCTGCGTGGGCAGGCACCAGCTCAGAAGGTAAGGTTGGGGTGGCAGAACAGGGACCCCGAGTGACATTACTGCAGCCACAGCAGGGCAGAGGGGTCCACATGAGAACATGCATGCAGAGCATGTGCCTACTGTCCTGCGTTGCACCATGTACAACAGCCCAGTCTAGCCTGTCACAGAAATATGATCTGCAACCTATACTATCACAGAAAGTGGAATGGAAGTGTCCCACCTCCCAACCCTTTGAATAGTAAGCTTTGGGGGCCACACTGCTGTGAGGATCTTTCCAGCCATGCAGAGCACAAGCACAAGGCAAGAACTTACAGCGGTAACAAAAGCTCATCTTTTCTCTTTGTTTAAGCCATTTTAAATATCCACCCTACCCTTCGTGACTCTGTGTCCCCGAGACCCAGGTACCCAGGTGGAAGGTTGGAAGAAACAGGCAAATGCCGTTCCAGGGTGACAATCCGTCCATCCTTCAGCAACGGGACCCAGGCGTACCCCACTGCAGAGGCAACCGAGGGACCAAAGTTAACAGACACACAATGATACACGGTTAGCTCAAGCTGACAGCTGTGTCTCACCCTAAGAAAATCCAACTCACAGTAGTGCACATGGCTTCAACCAGGCTGGGATCGATCATGTCAGCCTTGCTAAAACATATTTTACTTGAAGACTCAGTGAATAAAATTTAGACAGTGCTCAACCAAGATAAGGAGTGGGTTTGAGGAACAGAAATGGTGCGTGAGCTGTGAGCACCGTGACAAGGACAAGGGTCCTTCAGTTGCCTGAGGACTGGTGGGAAGGAGAAGCATCCCAACCAGGGGGACTTCAGTACGCTCAGTCTCTTACATGTGCCTAGCGCTGGCTGGACCAACCTTGGAGGCCTTGATTTTGTGCCAAGTTTTTGTTAGTGACTTGACTGACAATAGTCCTATCTACACAAGCCAAATCAAGAACATGCAGAAATAGCTGTCAGATTGCAGCAAAAATATGAGATTTAGTATACACAGTTTAAACCCACAATTTGTCTAACGTTGCTTTCAAAAAAGAAAATTCAGATAAGCTACGTTTGTGTGTCTAGACATACATTTCATGTGTCTACATTTATTTTTATCCTGGACTCTTAAACTCCAACAGAAACAATGTAAGAAGTGAACATACCTTGAGTTTCAACGGTGTCCTGTTTTTTTGATGTTCCCTTTGTATTAATTTCACAGCTGACATGATAGAAGGTGAAAAGCAAATGATGCTTTTGATGGAGGTGAATTGGAAGCTCAATTTTAATCTAAAATGATATCATGATAGATAAGACTGTATTTTTAATCATGGAGTAATATTTTAAGTTCTACTTTATTTCACAAATGTTATATTTTATGCAGTTACGCAAGACACATTCCTACCCATCCAAGATAACTCCTGGCTAACATTTTCACCACATTTGCACATTAGTTATTAATGGGGGTGTGTGATTGGAGTGCACGAAGCGTGACAATAAAGACAGCAGAAAACAAACCTGCATTAAAAATTGATAAAGTCTCTTGCTTTTCTGGGCCCTTATACTGAGGCGCAAAGGGGAAAAGGGCTGGTGGTTGTTTTTTTTTTCCATATTTCACCCAGCCCTGGAAAAATCCTAAAATGCCGCTTGGCTTTGTAGTACCCAGGCAAATCAGTTATTTCCCACCATTTTGCTTTACCTCATCATAGAACTCTGGGCTCTGGTTGTGATGCAGCACGGCTGCGTATGCATTTGCTGTCAGGAGGTGGCCTCCAGGTTTGCCATATATACACTGGAAGTACAAATGAGAAACTGGATTCAGAGATGTTGCCACCCTAAATTAGCTACCAAACTGAAAGAGCAACCATGAAAATTCAGTGCTTTCCTACCGTCCTGCTCAACTTGGCTGGCATATGGACAGCTAAGCAACGAGCAAATGGCAGTCCCAGTTCCCTAGAAATAACAGGTACCCACCTTTAACGGCCTGGCATCAGCTTCATCTGAATCCCTGAACTCAATACAGACAGCAATATTCCTCGCCTGGAATGGGGGAGAATAGGAAGATGAGCCATTGCTCCAGGTCAGCAGCATCACCCCAAAGCCCTCCAAGTCTGCCTGCAGCCTCTTCTCTGGTTTGCTCACCTTTGCAAACACTTTCTGGTTCTCATACTTCAAATGCAAGGGGTAGACATAAAGGTGGTTTTTGTAGACAGTGAAGGGATAACAGTATTTTGCAACTTCTGGGACAAGCTCCTCCACTTCAACTGCAATGTTCTCACAGCTCTTCTCAAAAGGCTTTATAGGAATATAAGAAGCTGTGACACAATCTAGAAGAGAAAATAAGCTTGGATGAGCATATACCCCAGAAACATGGGAAGTACAGCTTATGTGACAGGAAATTTGTGGTGTGAAGCTCTGCCATTGCTCCTGAGCACTCAGTTCTCTCCATGCTGGAGGGCTGGGTGTGTTGACCAAGCAGTGGGGCTTGGCCCACTCCCATAGAAATGATTAAGTGAAAATTCTCCTCTTGATCACACAACATCTGAGGTCCCCATCTGCAATAGCAATACTGAGAAAAGACGGGTGCACAGGCACCACGGTGCTCCGTTCTCCTTGCCAGAGAGGACTGCAGAAGTGGCACTTTGCTGCAGCTCTGGCAAAGTTGAAGGACCTTGTGGCACACCCCCGTCTGGGCAGTGAAGGCTGCTCTGCCCAAGACCTCTAACCTGAGACTCCCAGAAATATGACCTGTTAAGTTACTGTTTTGTAAATCATGCAAATGCTACCTAACTGAAACAGACAGGCTACTGAAATGATGACTTGAGACTGACTTCTCAAAATGCATTGGTTCTACTATGTCAGTCCTTGACTCTCTGCTTCAGAAAGATGCTTGATGGTTAGTTTGCCTGCACATACCTGTGCATAAACCCCACCTAATTCACTGAGACTCACATCCATCATGAGGGAGAGTTCACCTCAAGTGATGGTGTTCACAAAGATTTAAATATATATATACATATATATATATATGTATAAAAATGAAGGCTGCCAGAAAAGCCTTTTGGACAGGGGACTGGATCACAGAACCCATGACAGGAGCTGGCAAAGTCCCATGGGGTGACACTGAACACATCACAAGTGTGAAGAATCACACTGAGCATGTTTGTTAAGCCCTCTGGTGTTATATAAGCCTGGTGTAATAATAACGGCAAAGCAGACATGTGGCTTCCTTTAGATTTAGGATGTGACAACCAAGCTGCAAAGCAGATGCACCCCTCAGGCAAACCTCTGCACTTGGACCACAACCCTCCACAGAATCCATCAGAAAGAGTTGCAAGTCAGCAGTTGTCCCAAATTACCCATTTCTCATTGCAACCCCAGGATATTCTTGCTAACGAAACAGAAAAACTCCCCATATAAGTGCTAACTCCTGCGGCTAGCACCACCAGCATTTATTTTCAGATCCAAGATCCTTACTTGTGAAGTCCAGCGGGATGTCTTTGATGACAATATTTAACTGGGCTGGAATGACCTGTAGTTTTGTCTTCTCTGGTCTGCATTAGGAAGAAAGGAACAAGACTGTGAATCTTGAAAATTCAGGTGCTGAACACATCAGCAGGGCTTTTAGTTACCCCGAGTATTTCAGAAATTGTTATCTCATGCTTACACTTACTGTTTAAAAATGTATATTAAAATGCCTGTTCAGCCTCTGCACCAGTCTCTTAAACTTACTTCTTATACTCTGCTAAAAGCTTCAGCATATCTTCATTTGAGAGTTTGCCACTGTCTTGCTTGTACAGAGGTGAGAATTTTCCTTCAGCATCGAGAGTGCCCTGGGAGTCTTTGAAAACTGGTCTGGAGAAAAGAACAGACACACTTCCTAAATGCTGGTAAATATGCAGACATCTGATGTCTTTGACAGTCTGCAGTTTATCAGGCAAGAGGTTCGCTGGATGGTGACTGCTCCGATCATCTCCAGACCTCATGATCACTCTCCCATCCTCATGTGGTGTTTAGACCCCACACAGTCTGCAACACACCATGTCACAGACTTGCACGGGACATCATCCACTTCTCTTCTCTCCAGCCAGGTGAGAAATATACACCCAACCCAGCTCCAAACCTATTCCGCAGTCATAAATGTCCTTCAGTCCTCTTCCACTAATACTGAGTGGTACTGATTTTCCTGACAGGAAAATCCAGCTCAGGAATACACATTGCAAGCTGTACACCATCAAATCCCAGCTTACCACGACAATCATCTGATGTTCCTGTATCACTACTGTCACTTGTGTCACCACCAAATGGCAATTAGCAACAGGAGGCAAGGGCAAAGGGTTGAACTTGACTGTGTGGCCTTCTGATGTGAGTTTTAAGGGAGTTACCACTAATGCACTTTATCAGTCACATAAACTGATAACAGTGAGGGATTAGGATCATTATTCTCTGGTCATTCCCAAGAACGTTAATTAAAGCAGAGACAAAGCTGATTGCCACCATCAGGCCAGGAGGTCTCCACTCTCATCCTTTCCCTGGGAATGTGTGGTGCCAGGAAGGAATTTCTACAGCAACTCCCGCAATAGCATGGGACAGAGTAATCCATCTCCAGGAATGTTCTGCCTTAAAATCAGTTAACTGCAGGTCAGTGGGAAGGTTACTGTCTTCCCAGCACTGTTTACTATATAATATTTTGTTTCTAATTCTAGATAGAGTATTTCAGGCCAATCCACATTCTGCCTAGGGAGTCAGAGACAGATTCTGCCCCCTGTTGCTTCCACGCAACCTCACTGACTTGAGCAAGTTGGCCCTTTGCCCACTCAGCCTAATGGTGTCCCAAATAACTTAGAGCAGCAGCTCCCATACCAGCCAAAGCACAGTCCAAGGCGACTAACCTGGCAGCCCAGCCGAAGGGCATCCTGTACTGCCCAAGACGGCTGCACACCTGCTTGGCCACTTTATGGACCTTCTGGGCTGTCTGCAAAACACAAGAGAGAAGGTGAGCATGTGCCACTGCTTCCACGCCACTGGAAAAAGAATAAAGGGTGAAAGAAGGGAGAAGACATTCTGTATTCCACAATGCACAGCCTTGCAGGCGCACGGCATAACACTGCCTTAAGCAGTCGATAGGAAAATCTTTTGTCACTTCACACCGTGCACATTTATTACTTTTGCAAAGCAGTAACAAACATGCCATGAGCACAGTCATGCTGTGTGGCTTACAAAGTGCACAGAGGGAATGCCATCATATACCAGGTATTCCACACGTCAGTTTTCTGGGGACTAAGTTTGATTGGCTGCAGCAAGGCAGCATCAGTCTCTGTGCATTCCACGTGGAGCTGATGCATAACAGGACCAGGGCCCTTCACTGACCAAAATGTGCATAAGCTCCCCCATACAATCATGCATGCAGCAGGACAGAGGCAGGGCAAGTAAAGTAAAGGGTGAAGCCTGTGTTCTGCTGCTACTAAAATATCGTTATTCTCAGTGGGAGTGAGGCAGGACCAGTTAGAGATGCTGTGTGTTGCATTATATAGCAGTGTGGCCCCTTTCTCAGGGAATGAAGGGTCCTACTTTGCCACTGCCATACCAGGCTCTGCTTTGTTGCAGTGTAATGGGGAAAGTACTCCTGCTCCAACTGCTTGGCTCTTTCTAAAAATTGTCTGCCTTCTGCCCGAGGAAGGAGCTGATTCTCCCAGGATAGCCCAGATGATGCCAGCCTGGGAACAGCAGAGGTAGCAGAATGGATGAAGACCAGAATTTGCCAGAAAGAAGCTAAGGAGCAGCAGAAACAACCCACATTTTAGACCACGCTACTCCCCACGGCAACAGACAGCATCACTAAACAGATACTCTCATGGGCCTATCCAATACCTTCCCCGGGTCCGAGTTTTTCATGTACGGCTCTGCACAGTGTGTAATGCTGCCCTGCAGCACCTTCTCTACGCGGGCCACCAAGAAGATCTCCACATGTGGGTCAGTCACAGAGAAAACACCCTACAACAAATAGACAGTAGGCTGTCAGACAGTGGGATACCCTACTCACACCACTGGGTTTGGCCCCAGTTGTCTCACATCCCTTGCCACAGTCCACACAGACCCTGCTATGGCTGCCGCCACAGATGGGCCATGGGGGCTCGCAAGGCTTGAGAACAATCAGCTTTTGAAAAACTCTAGCTGGTACTTTGCCTATAGCTACCAGCAAGCCCAAAGTGGCAATCAGCTTGAGACACTGACCAAAACATGACAAAACCCCACAGCTCCAGAGAAAGGCTGGCTTCTGCTTTTCCATTTGATTGACCTGTTCTCATTTCAGCAGATGAAGTGAGAGAAATATGGTCAATTGAGACGGCTGATGGCTATCTGGGGGAGGCAATCTTTCCAAGTAGTTTTTAAACCATGGATCGCACAACAGGGCATGGCCATCCACAGCGACAGCTCACAAGCACTGGCCCAACACAGTGGATAACAACATACCACAGTGCTACTGAACAGCCACAACCTCAATGGAGACACAGAACTAGAGGAAAAAGTCAGTTCTTCACCCGTTTTATGTAGCGCAGGCAAGACTCTGGTACTCCATGCACAAGGTTCTCGCCCAGTGAACGTCCCTTGGTGTCCTCTGCCCCAGATGTGGAGGGATCCAGCAGCATATCACGAACAGATGGAGGGTTCAAGTCCACATGAAAGTCAGCTGAAATCTTGCAATTATTCTTCAGGTCAAATAATGCCAAGCTTAGGAAAAATGGCTCAACCTGGAAATTTAATGTATGTGTCAAAAAAAACCCCCAACATGGTACTGGCTCAAGAATATTCATATGCATTGCTTTTCCCTCTAGGTTTGCCTTCTGTATCTGTTTGCTCCTTTAGTGTACCAGAATTTTCCAGGATTCATATAATCCATGCGTATTTGCTCTATAAATACATAAAACCTCTTTTTCCCTTCATCAGCTTGCATTTTGATCTAGTCAATTTAAACAAAGCTACTTTAAAAACCAGCAATGTAGAAGGGTTTATATAAATGATAAACTAGTCCATCAATTAGAGTTGTGAATTCTTTATCCCTTGTAATGAGAAAGAAAGCAACTTAAGAGTGTTTATCTTCACATGCTAGAGAGCACTTCACTCATCATTGTCCCAAGTCCATCAGCTCTGGATGTCCTACTGCAAGGCATTAACAAAACGTTCCTTGGCTACTATACACCAGGGCACAGAAGTACCCAGCTAGGAAAGCTTGAGCACAAGGCTAACACTGCTGGGGAACCACTTGTGCAAAAGCTGCATCTCAGGAGGTGCTCTACAGAAGAGGGCTGTCTCACACCAAGCTCAGCTTGCTTTGAAGCTATTGACCTTGACAGCACAACGTAAGTGGTAGCAATTCCACATATTTTTAGTTCAAAGATCCAAGCAGGCATGCGTCCATGTAAGGATAAAATGAAGGCCTATGATAAGGCTGTAGTGTGTCTGAGACATTACAACATAACTTGGAGGCCTTACATCAATACTAAAAATGGGCTGATTAGGTCCAATGCTGGGCTTGATTAAGTACAAATAACAATCTCTGCTATCAGCAGTGTGCTCATCTGCTGGGAGTGACTGAGAAGGACAAGCCTGGTGTACTAACTGATCCTACATGCACTGTGAACTACCAGTGTGAAACCATCACAAAGATGCTTTTGCAGTCCTAATAGGCACCAGACAAGACATCAGCAGAGACTGGTCAGCTGGTGCTGCTGCCTCCCTTGCATGCAACACTATCTGCTGCTCTGGGCACTGTTGCATAAAGGGCTGACTCCAGCCACAGCAAGTATAGGACATGATAATAGGGAGCTTGTCTTGGGAGAAAAGACTGGTCTGTTCAGCCTGGCAGAACAAAGGCTGAGGAGAGATATAATTGCTGTCTACAGACCTGAGAGGCTCAGAAAATACAAGGAAAAGCTTTTTAGGCTAAGGTACAACTTTGGCACAACAACAAATGCATACAATAAAGTGGCTGTGAACACTGTTGGTCTGGGAGTCAGAAGAAGGTTTCAGAATAGGGAAATCCCTTGCCATTAGGGGAAATGAAATAAAACACAGCAGTGAGTGGTTTGGAGATGGAGCTTAATCATTTACCAACAGGACTTTCAAAGGGACCCAGAATACTGCAGACACGCTCCTTGTTCTCTATGCTTGTGAACCTCTGGCTTCCCAGCAGTCCCAGTTCCTGGCAGGCTGAGGCACATAAGGACAAACTTCCTCCCCAAACACATTTTGGAACACCAGAATACCAAGGCAGACAAATCCTGCAATGACCCTGGGCCAGCAGACACCCCTGGCCCAGGTTCCATCACAGCTCATGGCAGAATGGGATGTCTTTATCCACCTAGATTGACATGCAATAGTTTTTTTTTTTTTTTTCTCTCCCATTTGTTAGAAAGATTCCAAAGCAGAAAATGCCAGAGCTCTCCTTACATTGGTAGGTCCTCCTTCTGATCGATCATTGAGCTGAGTGAGAAGGTTGAGGGACAAATCCTGGCAGTACACCACAAAGCGCCTGCTGCACTTTTCCTCAAATGGCTTCACGTCTGGCTCGATCCCTGAGAAGTCTAGCCTCTATACAGCAAACAAAGAAATGTGGTTTCATTAAAAAAGAAAATATACACCTGAATAATGTTAAGGGATTACATCACAGCCAATACTATCTTAACCATTTGCATTTAGGTGGTGTAAAAAGTACAAGACATTCACAAATGAGTGTCATTTGGTGATGTTACACAAATGTATTCAAGACATGAATTCATGGGGATGTATCAGTTTTTAGCAATCTGGTTTGTATAGCACAGAAAACTAAACCTCAGAATGATTTCAGTTCCTTCCTGCTTTGCTGTAACCCTGGGGATCTTCCCAAACACCATTTAGAGCTTGGGGAAGAAAGCGGAACATAAGCCGTCGTTACACTCAGAAAAGTATCTTCCACTTTGAAGATTTGACTAGTTTAAGAGATGGTCCCTGTGCCTGAAATAGAGAGAAGGCACATGCTGTTGGGATCGTGAACATCATCTTGAACTGGAAGGCATTTCTAGATGCACAGCAATAACTGGCATGGTTAGCAACAACAAAGACTGCAGAGCTGGCTGGGAAATCCAAACAGCCTTGATTATAATCACCTCCTTCCTAACCCAGAATACCCACGGCTGGTCTGTGCCACAACGTCTGCCCTTCTCAGAGAGCAGACACATAAATGACCAAAATACCATCAGCCAGAAAAAGACCCTGAGCCTTCACCACACCAGGGACACCAGGGACACACAGCTTCCAGACATCCCTAAACACCAGCACATCTCTTCGCGACAATCTGGCACAGCCTTATTAGTTTTTCCCCCTCACATCCTGCAGAAATCTGCATGCCAAACTTGGGATACTGAAATCTCACAAACAAGTAATTTCAGCAAAATAGGCTGCAATTGTTAATCTGATTCTGGGAAACTCTTACCATTGTTTTCCCCATTTCCTTTCCATGAGAAAAGTGCATTGCAGGTATACGTTCCTGCTCCCAGTTTCCTTAGCACCAGGCATACAAGCACGCAAGTATACACCATGGGGCAGTGATTTTGAATACCCAGTGTTACAGCAGATCTGACTGGCCCACAATGAAGAGCTCTGTGTATATAGGGAGGTCAGTGGGAGGGCAGTAAATCTAGCCAAAATGTTTAGATAGGAAAAAAGCTTCTCAGATGCTCTGCATGCTATCCTGAAAGATATTTCCATTTTTATTATCTGAATTAAATATAGGAAATTTCTCAAAGCTTCTCTTAAAAACAAAACAAAACAACAACAACAACAAAAAAAAGCACCACAAAAAAACCAAACCCTACAAACCTTTTAAAGACTAATTACATGTCCTTGTTAAACCAGGATTTTTTTTTCGCAGGTGTGAACAAGCCAAAGCATGCCAGAAGGAGAACCAGAAACTACGAAACAACTTGGAACACTTCTCTAAAACCATGTTAACAATTGCAGCTCATTCCTCTGAAATCCCACACCTGGGCCTTGGCAGAAAGCTTAGCTAAGAGGTCAAAGCCGAGAAGAAAACAAGCCAAATAGTCAATGAACCCCTGTTCTGGTGCATGAGAACAGCATATGGTGTTTTTTTTTTGTTTGTACCTCCCCCACGTCTAAAAACTCTGAAGACTGAGTCTCTCCCTGTAAGCTCCTAGGATTGTCTCTAAGAACACTGCTCCCTCCTCCAGATGTGCATTGATGTCACCACTTCTAAAGCTTCTGACCCACCATGGGCACCTCCCAGAGGCCCATATGATGGGTTCGAGATCCAGAAACATCAAGATGCACCACATAAGCCAGCAAAGCTGGAGGGAGGCCCTTTGTGGGGCTGTTGTGAGCTCTCCTTTTATTTGAGCTATCATCTAAGTTGTTCAGCTCATACTGAAAGGAACATGTGCTGCACTCCTATTCTCCAATCCACCAAAAAACACAATGCCTCTACAGGCAAATGCTGTGGCCATGCAAGGGAACAGGGTAGGCACGATGCCAAGGGAGCAAAACCTCACATTTGCCAATAGGGGAATGTTTACCTGGACTTCTGGGTCAAAAGAAAACAGGTTTTGTCTTCCATCATTTCTGCTCAGTTTGTTCAGCTGATCTGTTTCTCTTCCATACTAGGACAAAGAAAAGCATTGATATTACTGCCTGGCCACATAGAGACAAACATTCGTTATTTGGAAAGAATGGGAGCAAAACAAATGTTTTTCAGGTTCCCTTTGTGATACGTGAGATAATGCAAAGCTTCTCAGCTGTATCTACCAACATGACACAGTCAGAGTAAAGTGATGTGGCTCTACTAAATGACAGAGCAGAGAGGAGGAGGCAACTGAGCTCTGGATCATGCAGGAGACAGCTGCCACTTAACTCCCTCTACACTGATAGCCAGCATCCCTGCGGAGTAGCAATGAGTAGTACCAACCACGACAACCCTTATTCGCTGTAAGCACGGATCTTCCTCATGGGTCCCACACTAAGAGTGAGCACCATGCAGCCTCAGACCATGGAGCTCCCTTAGCTCCATCCTGGAGACAGGAAGGTGAGATGCCCAAGACCCCAGCAGCACTTGGTGCTTGCCCAGCTCCCTCAGAGCTGAAGTCAAAGCACAGGGAAACTCCTGTTACAGATGTGGTGGAGAGAACTAGCTATAGGGCTGGGAGAGCAAGCTCTACAAACACAATACCTTCATCAGCTCTGGATGCATGCTTCTCTCTAGGCTCTCCAGGATGTTTTCTGATTTTCCTTGCATGCTTGATTCATCATCTGCAAGGACAAAAAAAACAGATGTTCAAAACAACTGCCTGAGCACCATTTTATTTCCCTCTGCCAAAAAGCATACTGCAATATTTGCTACAATAGCACAGAAACAGTTTATGGAGACTTTTCCACTTCTCGGATGTAAGATTTTTCCATAAATTACTAGTACCAGAGTGTACTATTAACAGCCTGCTAGGTCTTTCCAAAGCATAACTTCAGCACAGATCCAACTTTCCAGGAGTCTTGAAACACTGCCATGGATTTCCTATCCAGAGGAAGGGTCATGTTTCTCTCCACTTTTATTCCTCAGACTATAGTCTACGTTGTACTAAGCCATTCAGCATGATCTCCTGTGTCAGCCACAATTCTTGCTATTAATCCAGAAAGAAAAGTATATGTTTCTATAGGCATGCTGCTCACATTGTGCTGGAGAACGGTGAAGGTAGGTGTTTATTTACAAACTGACCTTGTGCAGATTCCACAGTATCTTTCTTCTCTTGCACCAAACTCTCAGTATTGCTCTGAATGATCTTTCTCAGAGTTACCAGCCACTCTTCCATCTCCTGCTCAGTTTCAGCTGCGAGATAGTGGCTGTATTTATCTATCGTCTTGAGTTCAAATGCATAGCGGCGCATTTTAGGACACTGAACAAACAAAAAGGGCAAGCTTTGTGTTACACTTCCCTCAATAACTCAGCATAGTACCTTCTGCAAGGCTCCTCTCTGCCTAAAGCATCCTGAACTGAAATACCATGACAGGGAAAAAATCACCTAACTTAGAATATAAGAATGTCCTTGCCACAGCACCTCTCCTGCAGTTAATCACAAAGGGCTTCATGGTAGTGATCAAACATCATGCAGCTCCACAGTAGCCAGTTACTCTGAGAAGAAAATCAGACTGAACCACAGACATAGCACTAAGGAACAGAAGCAAGCTCCTTCCTATGACATTAGACCTTTAATATTTACCCAGGGAAACTAGGAATTGGTTTTGTCCACATTGATTTTGCACTCCAGCACATTTAGAGGCATCTATCTTAAAGGCAAGTGATTCAATGCAATTTTCAGAACTCTGCTGGCCTTTAAACAGCACTTTCTAATGAGAAGCCCAGGCAAATCTGATGCAACTTGGGAAGTACATCCTGTACATCATCGAGGCATCTCTACTACTGCTTTTATTATATTCAGAAAGATAAATGGAAATGCACAGCTCTGACTCATCTACACTGAAGCAGTCAAAGTAATTTATGTTGCCCTATACCAGCTCCATCGCACTTGGTGCTTGAAGCTTCAGCAGAGACAGCAATGGCACAAAACACAATTGCAATTCACCTGTGCACTTCACTCTCAGCACAATGCAAACCCAAATTTAAGCCCAGTGCAAATACCTCCTCCAAGAACCTCACAGGCCATTTACAGGAGGTAAGCCCCAAAGGGCTCTATATTTGCATAGGCCTATCAAGACCTAACTTAAGAACCTAACAAGACCTAATAAGAAGGTGGTGCTAACAGCAAACAAAGAAGGTGCCCAAGACTTAGCCGTGCCAGCTACTTATTGGCCCCAATCCTCAGGGTATGAGATAGCCCCTTTACTAGGAAGACATCTGGTAAAGGGGATGGACAAAGCAGGGAGGCTGACTGGGCAAAACAGCTTTGGGTTTGTTTGTAAATCCATGCTTTCAGCCCTCAATGCCACAGACTGAGAAAGCATTTCTGTCTGATCTAGCAATGCATAAGCCCACATACAGTCATGGCAAAAGTACACCTACCTGAACAACATCATTGCAAGCATCCAAGAAGATACAGCCTTTGGATTCTTTTGAAATTTTCTCATCTTTGTAGGAATTAAGAATGTAGGAGCCATCTGTGAGTTGTGACAAGTAAAAATACCTCCTCTTGAATACCTGCAAAAGTGCAAAGTCTTGTTCATGCAAGTATTCACTCTTCTGTATATTACAAGCAACAGTCTCAGTTTCAGTATCTGCCCTCCTGCTATGGAGAAAATACTATAAATAGAAGCACTGATGGCCCTAGAGTGCTGCAAATGCACCCCTTTGAGTACGACTTGTTTTTGTGCAGGCAAATTTTGTTGTCTTCTTTAATTTTAATGTTCTTGTTGTTATTATAAGTTCACCCATCTAAAGCAAAGCCCCAGGGCTTCAAGCTCATCTCTCAGCTGGCTCCAGACTCATTTGTCTTCACAAAGTAACGCTGCATGGTAAATTCAGATCAGTACATTGCTTGAAGATTCATCCCACCCTAGAGCAGGTATTTCCAGAGCCTTTTTGATAAAGACCTCAGTTAGAATTACAAAGCAATTCTCCGGAAGGCTTTGGAGCAGATGCGGAAATTCCTAGCACTCAAATGCAAGCCAAAGAACACTGTAATCCATGCAACTGCTCAAGGTATTTTGTTGTTGCTGTCATTTTTTCCTAACACGCCTATTTTCATGAACTAGCTTTGGCTTAGTATGTTCAATTCTCACCTTAAAAAACAATAAATTTGGGAGAAGTATTCACATGTTTGAGCTATTGATTGTTACAAAGACCCAAAATAGATTTAGAAAAAAAAAAAGCTCTCCAGCTTTTTCTCAGAACACCTTCCTTCACATTTGTCAGCTCATAGGCAGTGTGCTATCATTCAGGGGAACATTCTGGCAGCAATTAAGATAACACCATATGCTGCCAGGTGTGTGAGGAGCAGGGTGCATTTCACAGTTGCTGGATAACAGGAGAACCACAAGGCAAGCCAGGGCAAGCAGCATTGTGAGGCTCAGAGTATTTCCACTCTTCTGAATATCTGGAAGAGCTATGAACGAACACAGCATTTTTCATCGCACATAGGAGACTGCCAGTAATTTCCTGCACCCACCACTACTGACACAATCGTATGCTCAATAAAACCACTTGCTCACTTGCATGGAACTGGAAGGGAGCATTGTGCCTAACCACCCTGATCGGTAACCTTTGGCATCATTTAGATGAGTAGTTTGCTGCAGAGATGCAAAGGTTGTGGAGCTTCAAATTTACTGAAAAACATGCAACTAAACCTTAGCTTAGCAAAGTATAAAATACATGGAAATCTAAGTCTGCTAAGTGTTACACCAACTTAAAACACTGATTTAGCACTTCATTGAATCAGTCTTGGAAACTGATAGTTAATGTTACAGAAACCCATGATAGATCTCTCTCTAGACATTACAGGGTTGATATCCCTCATGGATATGGGGTTTCATGCAAAACCATTTGTATCCTCTGAATTCTGTTGAAGGGGAAAATGCAGAAGCAAGAAGCAAACACTATTCCTGTAACCTTCCCCCCACATGTAAGCACTGCTGTCAGAAATAATTGTCAGAAGTCTACAAGCATTTAAAATGAATAGTATAAACATAATAACAGAGGGAACATCCCATTTGATCAGGTTACAGATGCTGAGGGTGAGCATGGCAATAGCAGAAGGACAGCTAGAGAACTGAAGAAGTCTGTTATGGCAGAGAGGAAAGAAGAGAAAATCCTAATGCCATTGTTGCAGAGCTGCCCACTGAAGCAGTGGGAAGTTCTTTGCAAAGGAAAGGTTACTCCCAATTTTTGACAGCTGTAGCCTAATTCCAGCTTGCTCATGGGCTGGCTCTCCACAAAATACACTCTGCATGAGCTTAGCAACAGCGTGAGGTACCAGAGACGCAGTATGTCACAGCAGTAAAAGAACCAGCACACAAAAGATGGATATGTCTGCTTCCACGATAGTACAGCAGCTTCTTGAAGTGGCAATAAGGGTGAAGACTTTCAAAGTCCTCAGATTTCTCACATGTGCCTTAGGAGGTGTTTTGTAAGACACAGTAGTGACCAGAAACAGCTCAGAAAATGGCCACTCCTTTCTGGTACTTTGAGTTTCATGAGAGATTTTTATTAACTGAACGGAAAGCAGTGCAGTTCAGGTATCTCTGAAAGGTGGGTCTAAGATGCTGGGCGCTGAGGCCAGAAGATACTGGGCCACAAGAGGCTCAGTCAAGAATGGTCATAGGTAACTGCTTTGAACATGTATGGTAATACCTCCTCCTCCATAAGTTACAGAAGCAGAAATGACTTCAATCTTGCTGCTCAGAAAAGCAGATGAACAGAAATCCCTGCTCTATTTCCTTCAGGTTCATGAGGAGTAATTTTAAAACTCAAATTAAAATTAGCCATATGAACTGCCCAGTTCCACTTATGAATGTAAAACTTGTTGAATTGAGCCTTAGAGCAACTGACCTTACAAAGTAAAGAATCTCACTGCAGCCATTCCTCAGCTGCACAGTTGACCGTGATTACCTAATATTCTTTCTATGCTTTAAGAAGGCAACTGCTTGGTGGAGCAACAGAAATGCCCATTACCACAGCAAAAACCTTCAGTGGAACTATAAAAAACTTCCCCTGCAAAATCTAAGCAATGTCATGCCAGATTATGTACAAGGGAGAACAGGAGACAATGCAGCTGTTGCTTTTGGGTCAGTAATGCTCCATCTCCTCAGTGACATCATCCCTGGTTTTAGAGCAAAGCCTTGTCATTTCAATTTAAAACTGTTCTCTGTACATATTTTCTACTGCCAAGGAAACTATCTATTCATAAAGTCTTCATTGCAGGGCAGCTGTTTCAGTTATTTAAATTGCCTTCCTCTTCCTAGCCTCAGCTGCTCATTATGAAAACAGTTTTGGTTTTCTAGAGCATGCTTTGCCTCTTTCTTCAGCTTGCCTGTCATGATTTGAAGTGCATTGGTCTTATATTCTTGGGAGGGAAGGGTCAAAAGCTGTTTCCAGACTGAGTTTTCCAATCTATCTTGGGATGATCTACAAAAGGGATGGACATCCAACCAAACCTGAATCCACTGCTGCACTCCTACTAACTTTAGAGATGTGATCTGAACTTAACAGGGGTTATGGCTCGTTTCCGATTAACACAAGGCTGGATCATTCTCACCTTCATGGTAACAGTGATTGTGCTGTTTACATTTGCTTTGTGCAACCAGCCTTGCTTTATCACACCACCCTTCTGGGAGCACAATGATGAGGAATCCTGAAAGAGAGCAAAAGATCATAAAAAGAGGAGGTCACGTGAACTGCCTTCCACACAAAATTTCCCTTGGACACGAGGGTATGTCTGCACTGGAAAGCAATACTGAGAACTACAGCAACACGGCTATCATGTAGAATGTGCACATGTACAGCGACATAGAGTGTGATCACAAAAAAAATATATATATATATCAGGGTCATCTCTTTCCAACAAAGAAGTGAAACAGGCTAGTTTTGGTCACCTTTAACAGGGAAAAATTACATCTGTGCTGACAGAGCTGCATATGGATTTTGCAATGAAGAAATGCATGGTTCTTAGGTAGTATTTCAAAAACCCGGGGAAGCAAGAAATTTTCAAAATGGTCTGTTTGGACAGTTGCAAAATGCAGAACATTAGATTTATTTCATCATTTCCTTTTGTACAAGTCAACTTGCATTTTAAATTTAGGTAAAAGAAAAGCAAACCCAAATTAACTGAAAAGTAACTAGTGTATTTCACATTATCAAAATGAAAAGTTTCAAGTGACTCAGCTGCATTATTCTTGGCGTACTGTCTGGGATTTCTATTTTTTGTCCTGTCCTGTGGTTCCAGAATGGGTGAACAGCTCTCCATCCATATCCAAAAGTGACCTCCACTAAAGATGGAAGGAAACAAGATCCCAGACTGATGAAAAACTTGCCCTGGTCTTTCCAGTGACTCAGCAGCAGAGATGGACCTGGACTGACTGTTGATGAGCTATCAAGGCACTGGTTTATATCATTTCCAGCATCTCAAATGGCAGGTTTTCACTCTTTTCTTGTCAAACTTCCAGTGAAAAAAGTAAAATTTCTAATGCTTTAATTCTCTGGGTAGGAACAACCAATGATTTATCCTTTATAATGGTTCACCCTTTTTCATCAAGAGATTTCATTTACTCAAATTTCCATTGCATAGTTCTAATGTAAATGTTCTGTCAGGAAATTGTAACAGAATCCTTTAGATATGGCCAAGCCAAAAGACATAAATGTCAAAATATCTGCCAAAGTATTTGGAATACTCTCCCATTGCCAACATCAGTAACTTCACTTGTTTGCATATCTGGGACACTGATCAGAAGAAAAAAAGGTCTCCACCAAATTCTGATAGCATATTTTTATTCCTTTACCTTTTCAGAGGCATGCTGATAAGCTCTGTCTCAGCTCTGTCTCCAGCCAAAATTCGGTATTATTAAAGAAGTAATAGCTCAAGTTAACGATGTAATGAAAACCAACAATGCAGCCAAAAAAAATAAGGCCAAACTTGACAATACATTTCCATTTCTGAAGAAGTCATCCCAGTCCAGACATGAGGTGTGGGACATGCATAGCAACTGTTAAAAATGTGTATGAAACCCTCCTTTAAATCTACAGCTTTGCAAGACAGAAACTTTCCTGTTCCTCAGCAGCAGCACCTTGGTGCCATGAGGATTATAAATAGCTGGACTGAATTCTTCACACTGTAAACTAAAATTTCTTAGTGTCAAGTGTGGGAATTAAACTTCACATGGTAATTGATAAAGAAATGTGTTAACATGCCCATGCCCCACCCTGAAAATGCAATATGCATGGGGAAAACATGGTGTGCGTATTTCCCGAAATGACTGCCAGGTTTGAGATACTGTCACAGCCCCCAGCTCCTCCATGTGGAAAAGCTCTGAAGATGCAAAATCTCCCCTGCAGACAGATAAACACAAAGGTGCCAGCTTCCAGAAGAGGTGAATGCCTCTGAATATCTGCAGAATTAGATTGATTTGCTGTGAATATGTTGGGGAGAAGTAATCAGTTGAGAATGGCAGATTACAAGGCAGAGCGCCAACCTGTTAAAGGACCCTGATATTGCCGTATCACCTGTCCACTTTAAATTATGGTCACAAAGAATTTTACTTAGTAAATTTCTTGGCTTCCTTTTTTTTTTTTTTTTTTTTTTTTAATTTCCCCTATTTTGTTGCTGGACTCTATCAAGTGAAAAACCCTTGAGAAACATTAAGGCTAATCTTACACCTAATTTAGGAGACTCTTGGCTCCAAGAGATTATCTTGTCACACTTTGAAATAAATCATTATCTCTGTTTTGGCCCCATATCTGCAATATGAAACATATCACCATAATGCCATTCCTGGGAGCGGAATTCTGACTTTGTCTTGTGAAATTTTCATTATAACAGATCTTAGAGTGAAATATGTTAAAAAAAACTTTCTCCTTACCTCATCTTTTTCAAAGTCTTCATCTATTTCAAACACATGACTTGGAATCTTGTCTGGCCTAAAGGATTTGCTGAAATCACAACATTTTCATTTTTAATGACTGGGAAACAAGGATGCACAAAGCCAGCTATCTGATGCTGGCTCCACAACCAACAAAATGCAGTTTACAGAGCACAGCAGAACTGTCCAACTGCAGAAGATTTCAAGAGACCTACAGCCCCTTACAGCTGGAGACATCTAACCTCTGAATGCACTTCATTGAAGCTAAGCACAAGGAGCACGTAATTAACATTATCTGTATTAGCTGTCTGCCTTTGCAGAGTTTTTGCTGACTTGCATTTGTGCAACATGGGGATGAAGCACATCTATCTATCTTCCATCTTGCTAACAGAGAAGCAGATCAGACTGCAAGATTAGTCACCAATTTTAATACAATTTGTTCAACAGTGTTGCTCCGTTGTTGCTTCACTTCCCTGCAAGATCTTCAGAACAGACCTACTTTGGCCAGACTGGGTCTCCTAAGCCTGATCAAATCACAGTCCCATGACCATGCTCCAAGGGAGCATGACACTTACCACGGCAACATCCGAAAGTCGCCCGAGTATTCCTCATATTTGTAGTTTACCACATGCCAGTCTGAGCTGTAGGTTTTAATGCACTGAAAGGAAAACAATACAGGTATTTGAAAGCTAGAGAAAGCATAACAAAACCATGCACAAGTTCAAAAGGTTACAAACTGCTGGGTGAAGTAAGTATAAGTGGAAAGAGTATGAACAAGGCTGCTTTGCTTATTTTTGTGCTACCATACAAGATTTCATAAGGAACCTTTTTAACACAGAGATAAAAATCACACAGCATCTGGACTGCCACACAGCTGCTGATTTTGTATCCACATAGCTCTAACACTTTAAATAAGGAATAGTGATTTGCAAGGGGACTGCTTTCCAGAAAGCACCAATTTCCTGCCCTCAGAACTACAGTGCCTCTCATTCAACACTGACCATTGCCTGGCATTTACCTCCACTGCACTTGGAGGGAATGGTCTTAGAGGGCAGCATTTTGCAAAACAAACCTGCAGCACTCAGGATGCAGCTAGAGAGGCCATGCATTCCAGCCCCTGCCCTGCTGCACACCCTGCACCTTGCAGCTCAAGGCACACAGCTTGTCTGCATACAAAACCTGCTGGAAAGAAGTGCCACACAAGAGGCATGTAGGAACTAGCTAGGTACCCTGCCAGTGATCAGTGCTTCCCAGGATAAACTAAGTGATCTGCAACCTCATAGACAAGCAGCTACAGCAGAGCATCTTGCTTAAGGGAGAAGGTGCTGAGGATAGGCATTGCATGGACTTTTACCCCTACCTCTTTGACAAAGAGACTCTGAGCTTTCTTCAGAGCATCTTCTGGCACCGTAGACTGGACAGTCCTTCTCTGACGACTGATAACTGAGATCTGCATGGAAAAGGAGAAAATGGTTTCAGTGTAAACTGGGTGTTCAGGAATTGATATTTGCTTTAAATAAGTGTAGTGGGCCCAAATCACCAGTGGGTTGTTTCACTTTTATGTGTTAGTAATGCAGCCAAAATCAACATGTAGCCAAGCGTGGAAATTTTCCAAAGTAAGTGGGACTGGATATGAACGAGCCTCAAACATGAAAAATAGCCAGTGCAAACTCACAGACACATCTTCAATCGGAAATATCAGCAGGTCCCGGAGGGGATCACTGTAGATCTGAACTTTGCGTTGAAGGATCACGTTCTCATAGTCCAAGGGTTCAACAACTTTGGTTTTTTCCTGTAGGATGAATAGAAGGTAGAATATTTACAGATGTATAATATATAAAATAACCAGTAACTAACATCTTGTGCCTAATTTGGTCTGACAACTTCAAACTATGTTACCAATAGACTGCTTATTAATTCAACAATCAGTTACTTGCATGATAAAAGGAAGCACTGATGTACACATATTGCAGTGAGGGAAACAAGGGGTTAAGTTATTTGTGCTTGGTAATAAACAGGAAGAAAGCAAGTACCTTGCTGTTCTTCTCCAGGCACAGTCTCTAATTTCTTAATGGAGAAAGCGATTCTCCTGGAAAGGCCGCAGCTTTAACAGCTACAATCTTCAGCTCTCACCAGTATGAGCAGCTCATCTGCACAGCTCAGAAGGAATAGGGGCTCTACACCAGCTCAAAGCTGGTTTTGCTAGACAAGATGAAGAGAGTTGCTCTCTCTCTGGAAATGTGCTGCTGGTGGGATGGTAGTAAGCTGGCTGCAGTAACCTCCAGTGCAGGAATCTCTCCCTGTTGAAGGAAGATTCCTCTGCAAAGGCTGGAAAGCCCTCTCCATAAATCACACCTCAGCCACAGCCCACAGCTGGAAAACCCTGGGGCCTGGTTTTGCTCTCACATTTCTGGGAAGCAAGAGAACTTCTCCACAATCTCTGGAGTCACCAGTAAAAACTATGAGGAGAATGCCAGTATGCTTACCATTGATTGCATTACTTCCGTTCATGCTACAAGCCCAGAAAACATAGCTTAAAAATGTTAGAAAAACAAATACAACTTCCAAAGCAGGAAAACATCATCTTAGCTGTCCACTCCTAAACATTGGCTTTCATAAGCAAGAATCGTGCACTTAGCACTGCAGTTGTAAAAATGACACCCAATCAAACCCATGACCCTGTATACATAAGAATGCTCATAACAAAAGGGGAAGTAAATTCCAATACATGAACTTTCCCTTCCTTTGAATTCCTACCAAAAGACTGTCGCTGCCTGGCCATGCTATGGATGGTGTTAACAAAACACCTCCAGCATGTGTGGTGCCACGCTGGCACGTGCCCCAGGGAGATAACGCCCTTGCAAGACTGTGTGCTTGGGCTCTTCACCCTTGGAAAAGGAATGTCAGATGCTTCTCCAACAGCAGCAAGATTTACCACACAGTTGATTTACTTATTTATTTTTTTAACCAGATGAACTATTCACATAGCTCCCCAAATTAAAAATTAGACTTGTGGAAATCTCTTGCTGAAGACAACAAAAGCTGCAGCCTGAGAAAATGACTCAAAAACAAGGATTGAAAGCTCAGCACCATATAAAACCACCAGGTAAATAAATAGCTGTGCCACTGAGCATCCAAACAACTCAACATTGCCTGTGCCACATGAGAGAAGAAATCAACATTGCTCTTCCAAAAGCAATCACAGCCAAAGAGTTTCTGTCCTGCGCCCTTGGCCTGAGTCTGTGCCCTGAGTCTCCAGGATGCATTAGTATGATCAAGCCCTTTGCAGTAAATGTGAGCCACTTGTTTTAATGACAGATGAGCATCTCTTATGTTGAAGTGGAGCTGGTGCTGGGACTCTGGGGAGAAAGTTGTCACATCAGCAGGTAACAGCCCCAGCTGAGAGTCATTCAGGGGTGGTCATGTTTTAGTCTTGTTTTTATATTTTTCTGAAACATTGTAGAAAATCTTAGTATGTTGATATCTTCTCATACAGAAGCACCTTAAAAAAATAAATGAACTGTAGATTTTTTTTCCCTTTTTCTGCTATACTCTGGCATGTGGTAAAAAGAGAATAAAAATCCAGGCTCTGTGGCAGAACTGGATGGTCTGAAGGACTGGAACAGAGAAGGCAGACGTCTCTCTGAGGTTGCCTCTGGCTTTTCCCACTCAAAGGGCAGCCCTGCTGAGTAGAGGCTGTTCTTCCATCCCAGGTACATGCCCGGTAAACTTGTAGTATGTTCAGAAAGCAAAACTGAGATGAATATTTTCCCCACAGCACTTCAGAAATACAAAGTGGGTACCTCGCATGACATGTTTCCCAGGACTGCATCCCGGCAGCAGGACAGTATCCTAGCAGCTTGCGGAAGGAGGAGAGAGCGGAGACTGTGTGTAATCAAGGCCTGTGCTACTAGCATAAGTGATGCCTCTGGTCGGGGTGATTTCTGCACTGGCTTTTGTCAAGCTCCCGCTCCGCCCTGCTTCTGGCTGTCCACAAAGAAACTCTTACTTTTGACTGAAGAAAATACACCTCCTGCCCAAGGCACTTTTGCATTCAAAATGTCTATTTTCCGTGCCGCAGGAATCCAGCAGGGATTAGCTCAGATATTTGAAACAGCTTCCTCTTAATCGCTCTCTGGAAAACTTTGCTTCACTCCTGATGCAGTCCCAAAAGAAACCTCACAAGCCTCCTGTTGCATGACCAGCAGCAGCATTGTGGTATCACAGGGAGCAGCCCACCAGGACATGCGTAGGGAAGGGCAGCATTGCCCAGCAGAGAGCCCATGATGGTGTCAAGCTGGGGCGGGGGGGTCTGTGATGTGGGGCAGCAAGCGTTGCCAGCCCCAGCACCACGTGCCACCGGCACAACCACACCTGGAGCTGCTCCTGCTCTGGCAGCCAGGACCTGGCTTACATACGAACCTCGTGTCAAAGGAAATCACCGGAAAATTAGGAGTCCCTAAAAACCAGCAGGAAGATGAAGAGAAGGAACCCCTTGTTTCCTCAGTTAGCCTCATGTTCTTTAAATGCTTAACTGGATTTGGTTAATCACCTGATGTTCATGACCTGCTCTCCCAGTTGCAAGTCAGGCATCCTCAAATCTCAGCCACTCCACTGCCCAATCCACCTTTCTCACTGCCATCACCACAGCAATCCCAACAACGCTCCTGGCATTAAAGGTCCCACCAGCTCCTGGTCTCATCTTACCCCAGTAGCAGCTGTAATGGCAAATGATCTTCCTTCTAAGAGTCTTGCACATTGCTGTCGCATTAAATAGTGGCTTGGCTACTCTGAATTCAGGCCTCACTATTTTCAGTCCTGTTTGCAACACAGCTCTGAAATGGACGGTGTTTCAGAAGTTATTGTAAAAATTATTTCATGGTAACACTGATGTCAGGACCAAAGAAGACCGCTTATTCTCACATAAGGGGCTTCAAAACCCTTATAGCACTGTCCACTGCAGGTACAAAAAAGCCTCTTAAAGTAACTCACTGCTACCCTTCCCCACTTGTGGGTTTGGTGGTACCAGGCAGGAAGCGTGGTGCAGGCAGCTGCAGTGCCAGGGCAGGCGGCCGACTGTCCTGGGAGCTCCAGGAGGTGAGAGGTGGGTGCCAATGGAGATGTCCACCAGGCGGGTTTGCAGTCCCCACAGACTTCATTTCTCCTCTAGAGATTGTAGAAACACAGCCCCTAGTGCTCTCCTTACCCAGGCTGCACGATTGGCTTGTTGCAGCAAGGAGAGTGCAGGACAAGGGCGGCCACAACCAGCAGCCCTCTGTCCCCTGCACCCAGCTCAGCACAACCAACCTGTCACAGGCCATGAGGGAAACCACAGCCGTGTCTCTAAAGCGAAGCCAAAAGATATAGGTCAAGCTATATGTAAGCAAAGCAACAGCTAGCAAAAGGATGTGGCCTGTCTGCCTGCTGCCAAGGAAACATGGACGCCTCCGTCTGTCCAGAACTGCACGGGGCCAGACATGCTCACGCCCTTGCAAACAGTGCTCCAGAGTAAGTACGATATCACAAATATTTTTCATCCTTTGGCCCACCCTGGCGCCCAGTGTCCCATCAGGGCAGGAGATAAAACTCTAAGCCCTGAAAATCAGATTTCAAAGTCTTAGTTTTTCTGATGAGCTTGGTTAACGCAGACATCTCCCAACAG
The DNA here is from genome assembly GCA_011076525.1 of Nettapus auritus. Classification (NCBI taxonomy): domain Eukaryota; kingdom Metazoa; phylum Chordata; class Aves; order Anseriformes; family Anatidae; genus Nettapus; species Nettapus auritus. The sequence continues at coordinate 8,437,419 of CM021768.1, forward strand.
ACAAGGCTCAGCCTCACACTGCCCTGTGCTGTCACAACAGCAGATGGCACCCACCAAAGTCATTATGAAAGGAGGGGAAGAACTATTACACTAAAGCAATTATAGTCTTAGAAACCACAAATTCCTCCACAGGGAAAGCCAATATCCAAGTGCAAAGAAATGCTGCCAGTCCAGCAACAAAATCAACCCATTTCTGCAGGAAAAAACACACAGTGATGCCAAAGCAAGCCAGTTCCACAGGCATACAGCAGCTGCTTACCCAGGACTGGCAGAGGGGTTCCCTGTGCTGCCCTGTGGCTTGCTCCAGCACGCTGTACTAGGGTGGGCAGGAGGGGGAAACTGAGAAAACCCAGCAGCAGCTTCCAACCCAAAGCACCGCAGTCCAGCGCACTGGGATAAAAACTGGGACTTGTTGTGAAAGACCTCACAGAGAAGAAAAATAAATTAACGTGATTTTCAACAAAATTTTAATGAGGGGAGCAGTAAGCCCTTGTGGATGAGCCCCCTCACTTCTCTTACAAAAAATGCTGGTTCAATCCCTGCACACTGGACCGTTCCTATAAACACCGTGTGCTGTACCCATCTGCTTCTGCCCCAAGAGCATTGCTCTTGTGAGCGCAGGGCTCTGTGATGCACAAGGGAAAAGGGGGGTCTGCAGACCCTGAGCCCCCGCCCGGATCAGGTCATGAGGCTCCCCTTGGACAATGGCACAGGCAAAACAACAGCCAATCTATTACAGTATTGACTCACCACCAAGATGCAAGTTGGCTGGCATTTTAACAGGAAATTCAATTGAATTACTTCAACAGAAACATGCCCACAGACGCCAACGCTAGGCTCTGCCTTCGTCCAAGCACAAGAACAAAGAGCTGGGCCTCAGGAAAACCCCAAGTAAAGGTTCCCAACCTCACCGCCCTGCTTGCCCAGCCGAGAAAAAAGCATGAGAGCAAACCTCGCCTGAACAGACACCATGAGATAGGGGTGAAGGAAAGCATTAGCAAGGGAATAACACAGTAACCAAAATGAGGGAATCTGGAGCAGTCAGACTGAATTGTCTCCCTTTTGTATCCATTTGCAAAGCTTATAAAATTCCTTATATTTGCTTTATAAACAAGCGTACACAACAACACCTGGACACATTCATACTGAGAAGGACATTTCTATTTTCAACTTTAATGGCTCAAAAAAGAGTGACCATCTGTCTTCTACTGTCCTGCATTTGTACACTGTACAAATGTGCAACTTTTGTTGCACAATAAAAGCTTATTCTATGATTAGTGTTTTTCTGAGATCATTTTCTCCCATAATTACAACAAATATAATCAATTTGACACAACTGTACAGAAAGTGAAGAAAAAAAGTTTTGTTTGAGGATATTTTAGAACAGAAACCAAAGGAAAACTATCAGAAAGTATGCATACTTTCAGTCCTTTCAGGCTGTCTCTCATTTAAAACAAACAATAACTAGAAAATAAAACAATTTGATGGCAAACCCGTCTGGTCTGGCTCTGTTTTAACCACTACGCTCATCTGTTTGCATTGACACAAGCCCCATGCTGGCTGCCAGAGCATGTTTCCCATTGCACAGTGGAAGCCAACCCCAGAAAAACCCACAGCCCCAGCGCAACGGCTGCACAGTGTTCGGCTTTCGCTTCTCCCCGCGAGTGCCACACTGCTAACGGCTAGTGCACGCCTTGCTTCTGGGCTTGCCCTGCACGATGCTCAGCCCTTCCTGCAGCACTTCCTTCGCACCTCTCACTGAAAAGCTTGCAGGCTCAGCAGCACCCGGGACATCAGTTTCTCACTTCCTCACAAGGGAAGCTTCAACCAGCAGCATGAATCCATGCTCACGAAGCAGCACGAGACACAAGGGATCCATATATTAAAAGCGATGCTTATTTAAGATACCTGAGAGAAAAGGAAATAGTGCAGACCACGTGCACATGTAAATGTATTGCCTCACACTGTACAACTGTTCTGCAAAATTTAGCGAGTGTTTTATAGCTGATTTATTTACTGCGTCATCTGTTGCAACCTGGTAATGCACTTTTGTGCAAAGCCTAGCGAAGCACGAATTTTAAAACAAATCCCAAGGGACCAAGTAGGTGAGATACACAGAAAACAGACAACAAATTAAATGTGGGCAATTGATTCAAAGCTAAAGGGGCAAATAAAGGAAGTACACAACTACCCCCTGCCCATAACAGTCACAGTCGTATCACTTCTGAGACTGGCAGTGGCCCTCCTCAGAGAGGGACCACTTCGTACCACAGTATGCAATCTGGAAATGCAAAGATACCACTCAGAGAAGAAAATTCCTGCACTGGGGTTTTGCTCATGAAACCTGACAGTCCATGGGAGAATTTATATGGAATCTGGGAACTGAGAAAACCCATTTGGCAACCTCTATGGACACACAGAACTAAGGAATTTCTATCCATATAAAAACTTTTCCAAAGTCAAGGGTTCAAAGATCACAAGTCATGCCACTCTCAGATTGTGTGATCCTGAAAAGTTTTTTGTTTTTGTTTTTATTTATTTAAGTAGCACATTGGTAACTTTTCGCTTACTCTGCCCACAGTTCCCGCATTGCCATCTGATTACATTTACAGGCTCTAGCTCAAACTTGCAAGAGGGCTACAGCACTTCATTTAAAAAAGCTGAGATTCACACATAACTCATTATTCCAGAACCTGGGCATACGGAAATAAAAAGTGAGAGACCCTGAGCTTGCCTGTTCAACGTCTGGAACCGTTGTAACCCAGTGCAAAACCAAACAATATCTGAAGCAGAGGAGAGAAGAAAGAGGTGGAAACAGAGAAACAGTGGAGGAAGGGCAAAGAGGGCGACAGCGTTAGTCAGCACAGATGGCAGCAGTCACAACACAACGCAGCCTTGCTGCTGCCAAGGGGTTTTCAGGCTTCTTAGCAAAGCCACATTTTAAGGAGAAACCAGAAGGGAGGCAAAAAGGCAGCTCTCACTGCTTGGTGGGGAGCTCCTCAGCTGGATGGAACAGCCAGGCACAGTAAGAGATGCACAGAGATGTGCTACAGTAAAACCACAGGGATGACAAACAGTCAATAAAGCGGGGTAGGAGCAGGCCAAAATTATTTTTACACTGGCCAGAGAGAAGGAAGTTTAGAAACACGAGACAAATGCCCAGACAGGAATCCTGGTTGTGCTGGAGGCACAAAAACTCTGCATCCCAGGAAGACGGCAGGACTCTGCTGTAACCCTGACCCAAAAGCTCTCAGAGGGCTTTATGTGAAGGACACACAGGGCTTACAGGTGGAGGGGTTGGGTGCACAGGAGGAAGCTCTTCGGAAGGCTGAGATGAGTCTGGAGACAGGGGCTGGAAAAAGGCTTCCTCCTATGCAGCTTTTACGGGTTTTGCTCAATGGTTTGCTCCTCTTCCAGCAGCAAACAGATCCCCTCTGCAGCAGCACAGGCTCACTGAGGAGATGTTAGGTGATGCATTCAGCAGGGTACCCCAGCAGTGCTCATCTTGCACCCTGGCATCCTATGTCCAGGCTCAAACCCAGCCCTTCTGCATGAGGAGCAGAGGGAATGATCAGTGCATCTCTGTGTCAGCAGAGCTGCACCTGCATCCAGCTGAGCATCTGCTGCAGAGCATGAGAGATGGAAACACAGTGCAGCTTTGATTTTCTCTTCTGAAAAATAATAGTGTTAATAGAAATTGGCAAAAAACTACTGGTTTCCATGGGACAGCTGAATTTGTGCCAGATAGGAGTTCTCAAAACATTCTGTAAGCACAGGCATGCTAAAAAAGGGAAATAGTAATTATAATGACAATAATGCATGATATTTATATAAGTTCTTAACTAGAGCATCCCAAAGTGCTTTTCAGATGTTGCTGGCATTTCATCATTTATTTATGTAGTATCAGTTTTATATTTAGCATCCATCTCCAGAAGATCCAGCTTCAGAACATCTGAAAACAATTAATTGCACACAAGCAGAACCCCTCCCTTTCCTGCCTGCTCTTAAAAACCCTTGTTTTTCACTCAAGAAATCTCACTTGCGCTGGGCCGAGCCAACTGGGCAGCCGCTCCCCGCAGGCGAGCAGCCCCGGGAGGAGGCGAGCTGCTCCTCTGCCCGGCCGGGTGCCAGCAGAGCGCCAGCCCATGCAGCACTGCAAGGGGAAGCGAAGCAGGAAGTCACAATCTGGTTTTGGGTTGCCTTAGCAATAGAGTGAACACCCACAACAGTGAAGTCAGGCCCCAGGGATGTCGGTGGTGACTTAACCCGCTCAGGAAATCGTGTCAGCTCCCATCTCAGCTCCGTCTTTGGGCTGCAAAGTTCAACCACGTTCCCCTCAATAAACACACGGTGGCTGAGTGCTCCAGGAGGGCCTCTGAGGCTGCTGGACAGGCTCTGCAATGATTCAGCTTGGCCACAGATGAAATACTGCAGTTGATGGAAGCACCTCCAACTTTCTCCCAGGTGAAGACATCCATACAAGCTCCAGCATTATTCAAAGGGACGAGGGAGTGTGGAGAAGGAGGTGGAACTGCAAGGGAAAACCTGAGCCAAGAGCAACTTTCCTGAAGCCCCAGCCTGCTGTGGGAAGAGCCAAGACAATCACCTCCCTACAAGAGGTGGAGACTCCTTTCTCCTCTCCTGAGATTCTGCATGCAGCTTGCAGCAACTCCACAGATGTGCGGGGTTGAATTGCACAAAAATCAACACTCGTGGATTCCCTAGTTCTACCAAACACCCGAGAGGAGCCACAGCTTCTGCCATGCTGCGGGAGCTTGCTGCTGCCTGGGTACCCCAGCCCCAAGCCCTCGGCATGCAGACTGCAGTCCATGGCCTTCATCTGCACCCTGCTAGCACAGCTCTAACCTGCATCCCAGGCTCCCAACCGCTGCCAAAATATAGGAGGGAGAATGGAGTGCTCTGGACTGAAGCAGGTAGGGTCTCCTTCCACACACAGCTGCTCCCAAGGGATAGCCCTGTGGCAGGAGTTATTAATAGGAGAAAGAAAGAAATTGCAGTTCAGCAAGAAAGGAGACAGTGGTGAGGAAGGGGTTAGGAACAAGCAGACCTGACCCCATTAGAGAAGCAGCAGGAGGCAGGGAAAAATGGTAGAGATGAGACAGGGCTGCGCTGAAGGGAAGAGGAGTCAGCAAGGGAGAGCTTTGATTTGTACTTTTTAAGGGAATAAAAGAGATGGAGAGAGATGGCAGCAGGGAAAGACACTCCAGCATTTCTAAGATGACAGCAATGCCCACAAAGGCATACAAAACCGTCCTTCTCTTTCTTGGCCAGAACAGCAATGAGGAGGCAAATTAAGCAGGGAAATCTAAAACCTCTCGTATGCCCCAGGAGTGGTTGCTGTTCAGCTGCCGTGTGTGATTGTGATTTGCATTCTTAGGCCACAGAAATGTCAAAAGCCTTGTGCCATTTTGCATCATTAGAGATGATAAATCAGTGTGCAAAGACTTAAGTGAAACACTCTAAAAGCCACCAAACCGCCTATATGAAAGGATGCTGTAATATGCACTACAGCAGCCCAGGTTCAAATGATCCTGGTCCAGGGAGGGACTCGGCAAATATCCCCAGATACCAGAAAGAGATGAAACAAAGCCCTAGAACTGTCCCCTCACTGGATTTTGAGTGCACCAAATCCCCAGCTGCATTGCTGGCACTAGCTGCAGGCACCAAGAACAACCATCTGTTCCAGGCGTTTCACTGCATTAACGGTGGCAGGTTGGGGCGGGTGCTGTCAATGCAGGGACACCTGCAGTTTCATGACGCTGCCTCTGGCACAGGACAAACCGCTCTCAGCCTTGTCCAACAAGCGTTAAAGCCCTGGCCACACAGCCAGCAAAACGTGGCAAGAGGTATATGCACACGAGTTTAAGGCTGCCTGGTTTGCTCTCTTCCTCAGACGAATCATATTTAAATGATGCTTTGGGAAGGACAAGATTTAATGTCTATCAGAAGCTTGCTGTAGTCTCCAAAAACCTCCGGAAAAGGCTGTAGTGACCACAGCTCACGCTGCAGTACCCATTCCTCAGCACACAGGCATGCATGGGGGAGGTATTGCTCTCTCTTCCGGACTGGGCGTTGATAGGAGATTTCACTGGAGATTTGCTAAGAAGTGGCTCCAAATAGCTGCGTGGTGTAGCAGGGGCCTTGCTCCTCCCTATAAAGTGGTGCCCTTCAACCAGAGCACACCCCAGTTGTGCTCAGGCAGGAACAAACCAGGCCACTTCCACGGCATGCACTGCCCAAGGCCATGTCACAGCAACCAGCCGATGCTGAACTAAATTCAGCCCTTCATAGTACACAAGTCCCAGTTCAGGAAAGAATGTGATTAATTTTAAGAATGTGCTTAAGTGTTTTCTTGACTAAGCCCCTGTGAGTAATAATCTCACCGTGTGCACTTCCACAGAAGTCACTCGAGCAAGCGGTAGTGGCAGTCTCTGCAGGCAGCCAGCCACAGCAGGAAAGCTTGCCCCAGATGAACTGGCAGCAAAACTCCCACCCACCAAAGTAAGGGCTGAATTTCCTCCCTTGTCTCCAGCACATCTCTTTTTCTATTGAAGTTATGCAAACACAGAGTACTGACTACACCCAAGGGGGAACATGCATATAATGCGTCTCTCTTGAGCACTAAGATCGCTACAAGCAGTGCGCATAAAACAGTCTGCACATTGATCAAAGCAAATTTAGCTTATTAAAAGAGGATTCTATGCAGAAAGCTGATTTCCCCTGCATGAGTATAAATTCAGTCACATACAATATAGATTAAGATGTTAAAAAAAAAAAAAGGAAAAAAAAAAAAAAAAAAACACAGAAATAACAAAGTGCCTTTTTGCTTCCAGTCAAAACCTTCTTAATATCACTCTTTGGGAGCTTTTTATCTCCTTTTTTGTGCCTGCCTGAAACTGAGTGACACATACCAACCCAGTCCCACCAGGATCAAACAAAAGCCATCTCCTCCTCCTGGCATGCTGCCCCCAGTCTCATGGCGCGGTTACAGGGAGCACATCCCATAGCACCGCGTAACACAGGAGGGAAGATGCTCTCCGTTTGAATACATCTGTACGGCAAGGATTGGTGCAGTTGTTTGCAGGCAGAGGTTCTCCCACATTGTGATTGCTGGGAGCTCACGTGCTGCCAGGTGTGTGGCTGAGAGCTGTGAGTGTGCCTGACACTCAGCACCAAGCTGTGCCTGCACGCACAGGACACATGTCACCGAGCTGCGCCTTGGGATGCCCCACAGGGCGGGCTGACACCCAGCCTGGGGAAAGCCTGCACAGCTGCTGCTGCTCGGGTACGATGCTCTGGGTCTGCATCCTGTGTAAACCTCTGTGGCGAAGCAGTGAATGCATCTTCAGTTAATCTGCATAGAAATGATCTAAAGAAAATCAGAGTACTTGGGGGATACTTGCAATTACCACCAGATGACTGGTTTTGGCAGCAGTGTGGGAAAATGGATTGTCTGGGTTTTGTCAAACGATTGTTCCTCTGATCTCACATCTCCCACGTTTTATTTCTCTGCCACAGCACGGTGAATGACACCTTTGGAAAGCCTGCAACTGGCTCAAGACCACCCTCATCCTGCAGGGGCCCAGCCACTGCTGAGTGCATGGCTCCTGTGAGGTGGGGAGGCACAGGGAAGACTTGGCCTTACACTCACCCAGGCCAAACAATGCAAGTGACCACGTACAGCTGATCCGGGTCCTGAGGCAGAAGGCAGAGCCTTTGCTATTCTTCTGGCAGTGCCACCGATTACAGATCTCATTCAAGCACATGCGCTCTGCTCAACTCTACAATACCCCATAACGTTTTGAGCGGAAGGCACAGATGGGGCAAAGGAGAGGTGCACAGGCATCTCTGCCAGACCAGGGAGCACGGGGCCACATCCTCCTGGTGAGGGCTGAGCTCTGCCCTGCAGCACTCCCGTGGCTGCACAGGTCCCAACTCGGCGGGCGGCTCAGTGCAGGTTTCCCCTGCCTCACCACAGCACCTTCCCGTTAATAGTCAGCAACATCCCAAACGTGGAGAGAAGGGAGATTTCATTGGAGTCTGAGCCAAAACCACCAGTGTCTATTCACTGTCAAAGGTCTCCTGCCTGCTCCTTTTCTTGCTTGAGGCCTGGCCTCGCTACCCCTCTCAGATGCCATCAGCACTTTGTGCTCTGGCTCTGAAGTTGCAGTTTCAACACAGTATTTTACTACTGGTGCCCCAAGGTTTAAACTGCAGGTAATCCCTTGGTTAAGAGTGGTGTCAGTTATCATACTTATGCTTTGACTGTTCCTCTCTTTAACCAAATCTTAATTTTTTTTGGTTCATTGTTTTGCATGTCATTTATCCCACCAGCCAATTTAATGCTTTTGCATTTGTCTATTTCAACAGTGACCTTGTTTGTCTGTTATTCTGCCAAATCTCTATCCAATGATTTATAATTGGTAGCATGCATCAGGGGCCATTCAAAGCTGAATTTGATACAATCTGCCCTGCAGCTTTGCAAAGAAAAGTGTGCAGACAGAAGCGGGGTTCCCACATGCCCTGGTGCCTGCAGCACCCTAGGCGTTTGCAGCAGTGCTTTGTAGGGCTGTGTGTACTTTCAAGGGATTCCTGCTGAAGTCTTTTTTCTTGCCAAAACCTCCTCTACACAGCCAGTCTGTGAACGTGATGCAAGGCCAGAATAACAGCCAGGACACGGGGAACACCAGCACAGGAAGAAGAAACAGAACAGCACCAAGCAAAAGCTGCGCTTCATCCTTCCCCATCCAGGGGGACTGAAGTGTCCCTGGGCTCCCCACCACAGCCCAGACGTTCAGTGCTACAGATCAGGATCACAGCTCCCCTTAAATCATGACAGGAAGAGCAATGGCTGCATCCTATCAGCTGGTGCAAAGGGCAATGGGCAGGCCATGGGCAACCCAGGCCACCTCAGAAAGGCTGAGAGTGAAGCTCTGGGCAGCCTCTCTTTGCTGGGAAGCCCAAGCACCACCCTTTCTGCTGTTTCCCTTTCACAAAAGAGAATAGCCCTGCCAGAAGTTACCAAGAAAACTCGCATTGACTTTACTCCAGGTTTGCAAACTAAAGAGAAGAACATTCTCATGGTGCTACATGAGCATAAATGGGAAACCAGGAACAGAAACAACGCTGCATGAGCTGCATTGCACCTCCATCACGCCAGATGTCCCACTGACTCGGGGTGGCCTTGCAGGAGCACGCTGTTCCTGGCTGGAGATGCGTCTCCTTTGACGCACAAATTACAGCTCCACACAGGCTGACCTTCTCTGTGACGTTAAAGGTTCTCCTCACAGAGATATTTTCATTTAGCAGTATTTCATTCACTGACTGCAAACGGCGTCTTACTCCAGACAGTTCCTCCTCTCCAGGGAGTGCCTTGAATGCCCAAAATGCTGAGCTCCAGCTACACAGTAATGGACCTTTACGGTGCCCGCTCCTCCTGCAGGTGGAGTTGTGTGATCTGGCACACGCAGCATTAGCTCTGCTCCCCACCCCTTGTCTCATCCATGCTCACCAGCACAGATCTCTGTGGACTCCGCTACACTCAGTGCACCCCAGCACGGACATCCATCCCTTCCTCACAAGCGTGATGATCTGGCAGAGGGAGAGGAACCACCTTGTCCTTGGAGAAACCTGGGGAGTACGCACCTCACACATAACCACTGCAGGTGTCCTAAGTGCTATCTGAGACAGTCCTTAAGCTTACACCACCTCCTTCCCCAGTCCCTGAATGCTGCAGCATCTCGTGGCTCTTCCTGGTGATGCAGAAGCGTTGGGATTTATCCCTTGCTACTGAACTGTCAAAAGCAGGAAACTCTGCCAAGCCCTGGAAATCAGAGACACCTTCCCTCACCCTCTTCCGGCGCTTGGCTGCGAACACACTGAGCAGCACAGCAGCCCTGGGGGATTTGCCTGTCTGAAAGAGAATGAGATAGAGTTGGCAGGAACAGTGTGGGCAATGAAACCCTAGAGATGCTCAGAGAGAGAGTGGCTGCTGACAGCTGCTGGACTCCGCTGGCTCCTTTGGGTTGCTGTCAGGACTTCATTTGTTTTTGTCTGCAGTCACACCTAACCCTCTGGTCTATGACAGAGGGCACCCTGCACAGGCCTTGTGTAACTGTTTGCCTGTAGGATACCAAAGCTCTTCAGGTCCTAAACAAGCTCATTTTTAACAAGGTTCCATCAGCTTCTACAAAGCATTTGTCTCTACGTATTGTTGATGAAAGAGTGAAAGCAAACCCCAAAGGAGCCTCTAAAGATCCCTGAACAACTGCACACAGGAAACAATAGCCTTGGCACAAGGAAATCAGACTGTATTATTACCATGATTTTTTTTTCAGCCCTAGCAATTAACAAATTTACAAGAAAACCCTATTTTAAAGAGAACTGTTAAAAACCCTCCACTTACTTAGCTCACACACCATCTAATGTGCCAGCAGAAAATGAATGGGAATTATTCACTGAACTTGCATTGTACTTTCCACATGTCCCACTGAACAACCTTCCATCAAAGTCAAGGTCAAGCGTGATTACATGCTAGAGTAATTCAATGAGCAGCAGCAAAATACATCCAACAAAGCCAGGGGAAGCTTTGAACTGACCCAAGCATCCACCCAGGGTACCACAGCTAACATTTGCACAGCTGTGAGCACAACAAAGACAACCTGCTGCAGCATCCTATGGGCAGGGATGAAATGCATCTGGGAAAGCACACGACTTTTGCCCCAGATGTTTGAGTGTGATTCCAGGGATACATCAGAGCGCCCGCTTATGCCAATGCCCACATCTCTCTCACCTTGCCAGGCTGTGCCCTTCAGTCCTTCCATATTTAACTGACAAATTTACGTTGCCTGCACCCTATCAGGGTGAGCTCCAGCACCTGTTTGCTCGCTGCCCTGCACTGATGGCTTCTTATTAATTCCCGCTGCTGCTACGGGAGCGCTACCTAACCCTAATCCTAAGCGACAGAAGCGCCGGTTCCTGCGGTCCTCGCATGTCTGAGCGCCGTTCAGCCTGGCACGGGGACTGCAGGTGGCAAGCAGGGCGGAAGGCAGGATGGCGCGGCACACCCGACGGGAATTCTGCCCCATCCCGCGCCTTGCCCAGCACACCCCCACCTACCCCATCCCCTGCCCAGCCCTTTCCTTTTCCTCTTCCCCCGCTCCGAGCATCCCCCGCCGCTCTCTGCCCCTTCCGCCGCTGCCTCTCCCCCGCCTGGGCGCGGTCCCGCCCGGCTGCCCCGCCGGGAGCTGCCCAAGGTACCGAGCCGAACCGAGCCGGGCTCCGCGCCCCGCACTCACCAGGACGAAGGAGCTGCGCACCGCCTCCGACACGCTCTGCCGCAGCTCGGCGGCCGTGCCCGGCTTGCTGAGCCGCTTGGTGAACTTCCTCACCTCCGCCATGGCGGCATGGTCCGAGCCGAGCCGAGCGGGGCCGCGCCACGGGCTGCTGCTGCTGCGGGCGGGGCCGGGCCGAGCCGGGCCGGGGTCGGGCGGAGCCGCTCGGCGGCGGCGGGCGGAGCTGGGGAGGGCCCGAGCTCGGCTCCCGCCCCCGGCGCGGCCCCGCTTTGTCCCCGCGGCAGGTGCCCGGGGCCGGAGGGGGGTGATGAGATCCCCTCCTTGAGCCTCTCCGACCCACGGGGTGGCGATGATAGCGGCCGCGAGCCCAGCTCCCTGGCTGCAACAGCAAAAAAAGCAGGGGTGTGGAAGGAAGGGTCCTTAGGACTGAGCTTAATTCCTGGTCCCGCTTGCTTTAGCATCGTTCATTGTTCTAAGCACGGTGACTTTGAAATTACAACGGAGGCAGAGAGACCCGCTGATTTTTATCAATTTTTAAATATATATTTTGCACCTTAATACCGTTAAGTGCTTCTACTTATTTTTTGTTTTGTGCTTTGTCTGCACAGTAAAATATTGAATGGAAGAGAGCTGCCCTGTAGTCACAGCGTTAAGGAATTTACACACATTGTGCCATATGGCTGATTAAATACTATTCACAAGGACTCCGCTGGAATTAGAGGCACGCTGTCAGTCACACAACATATAGAGAAATCGGTTAGATTGTGAGAGCTAGGCTGTAGGGGGGCAATGAATACAGCTATTATGATCCAAACCATTTAAAATGTTATTTGTGACTTCCAAAGCATGCAAGACAGTTATTGTTCTGCTTTTCAGCAGTTCACAGAAGGGGCAGCAGACACCATTCCATATTAAGCGTTGCTCTGATTTTTTACACCAGAGGCAAAACAAATCTGAGAGTTTATCCTTTAATATAAAATATCTACTAGCTGAGGAACAGGAAAAGAGGGGGGCTAGTAGCTGGAGAATTAGCATTTTCACAAAGATCCTTTCATTAGGCTTTTCCAAATCTGTCTAAATTGCTTCTAAAGAAGCAATAAGCTTTGCGAAAAACAATTCCAGCTGCAGAGCACTGAGCTTCACTTCCTTATCCCTTCACCCGTGCACATTCTTGCAGAGATTTTGCCAGCTAAAGCGCCACACTACACAGCCCCCCGCACTGTGATGAGCTGGGCTGTGGCAATAATGGTAACACAGGCTGGGTCTCAGTGCCCTGGCTGTGAGAGGACAGGGAACACAACGGAGCTTGTGTCTGTGTGGCTGCTCGTCCCAGAACAGGGCAGCCTCCTTCATGCTGCCTGCAGGAAAAAGCCCCAGCCCCTGTGGTTGCTTAGGGCACCAGAGGTGAGCATGAGCCAGCACAGCACCTATGATTGAGGACCAGCACTTAGAGCAGTGCCACTTCTGTCTTTGGTTTGTTAGATTAGGAAGAGCTCTGAGAACTAGAGCATTTGCCAAGGGGCTAAGAAGAGTGTTGTGATGGGTCACTTGAAATAAAATCATCCCTAGAGCACCCACCCTTGTTTATGCAGTCAGAAGCAAGAACTTTCCAGTAAGGTTATGAGGTTGGTGTGGTGCCAGCGAGGAGCTGCATCTGATCAGCTGCACATCAGCATCCCACTCAAATGAGCTAAGAAGCCATGGAAGACCAGCAAACAGTGAGGCTGTTTTTTGGAGCTAAGCGTGACAACAAAAGGAAAACAAAAATAATGGGAAGGACACATCACATGAAAACAACATGCATAAAGCTCTGACTGTCTCAGGAAGTTCGAACATCAGAATACGAGTTTCAAGCACAAGGAGTGCTAAAGCAAGATAACAGCAGCCACAGCATCACTGCAACAAAATTATAACAACCATTATTACAACTGCAAAAAGCCCAAGGTTGCAAGACTTGTATCTCCTTTTGTATGGGGAAGAAAGGCCAGGTCTTTATGCTGATGGTCTTTCAGCATAAAAAAACAAACAAACAAACAAAAACAACAAAAAAAAACCAACCATGCAGTAGGATTCTGGAGGTGCTGAGGCACTGCCTCAGATAATCAAACTTTATTGAATTTAGCCTGCCAAAGGGAACTTGCAGCCTCAACTGCATTGTCATTTTCACCTCTTCATTGAGGCTAGAGCCTTGAGATCTCTCACAGCGTTCTGTTTCCAAGGAAGGGCAGAAAACACAGGTCTTTAGAAAATACAGGCATCATTAAGATTGCTCAGTTTCATTTTTCAAAAACCAGTTTAGTAAAATATTTTTTCAGTGCATACCTTAATAATGGCCAGGCTGCTGCCTTCTTCCACGTAAACATCAGCAGCCTCTAGAAGACTCCAAGAAGAGCACCCAGCAGCAGGCTCGCCAGCTGATGGGTTACAGCTGACAGGTTGGCTGCCTTTTTCCCAGGCATGTGCATTTACTGGAAGCACAGGAACTGCAACGAACACCAGGTTTTCTGAAGAAAGAAAGTCTTTGCTACAGTCCAAGGTTGTCTTTGGGATAGCTCTTCCTGCTTCCTTCGTCTGTCACCCTTTGCTCATCAAGGTCAGGCAGGGAACTCCTCTTTCTGAGGAAAGAGGCAAATCCAACAGCCTGAATGTAGAAATGTACTCTGCTACTGACCAGGCTTTATGGTCTACCCAACTCAAAAGGAAATTTCAATAAAACAGAATTATCAGCAGACACAACCAAAAACTAAATAAATGTAGAACTCCTAAAACGACATGGAGTTCACAGCCAGAAGAGAACTCAGAGCTGATCCCAAACTACCTCCAGCCTGTATCAGCTTTTGACTTTGACTACCAGCTTTTAAAAAAAGCCTGAAACATCCTCAGAGCAAGCACAGAATTAATGACATATCAGAAACCACAAGGGGATTTCAGTGCTTTGCATTGTGTGTGCTGATGGTGAAAGCCTACAGTATCGGGGTGTGGGTGAAGAGCTGTCCAGGCTACTTTGACCTGCAGCCAGAGATTTGAAGGGAAGGGAGGGATGATGGCATGCTACAGAAGTCTTTTCACCTTGGAAATCCAAGTGTTCCCACAAAAAAAGCGTAGACTGGCAACCCAAGAAAAAAATACTTCTTTACATAACTTTCTAGACAGTTAAAATCTTAATGACATCCATTCCAGTTTCCCAAGTCATCAGAGATGTCTGCACCTGCCTGGCTGATCAGAGGGTGAGCAACAGCACCAGCTCACACTGAACAGGCAGGAGATACACTGGAAAGCATAACCAACATGCGTGAAGCAGCTCTCCTGCCACTTCCTTCCCTAGGTCTGATGGACAGAACACACTACAAGAAAACAAGATTTGCAAGGGACATCATAACAGACTAACAGCAGAATCTTCCCCATTTATCAGTAGCCTTCTGACACGGAAGATGCACTAAGGGACAATCATTTTTTTGGGTAATAGGCATCAGTGTGTAGCTGACACTAATATAGGATCCAGAATCCTATTTATGGGACTCCTGAATCAGCTCTGAAAACCTCTCAGACAAGCTGAAGGGTTAGAAGCAGGTTCAGGATTTCATCTCATGAGCCATCGACAGTAAAAGACACTTTAATATCATTAGCAAATAAGCCTGTTTAGAACTGCCTTCACTGGTTACCTGTGGGCCTTCAAATGGGCCTATCCCAGAAAAACACTTCACTAAGTGACTAACCTTTCACCTTCAGCAGGTGAAATCCCATTGTTTCACTTGATTGGATAGTAGCCTGCATTCCTGCAGTGAACCTGCAGGACTCAGGAACCCAGATCCAGAGATACTTTTCTGGGAGGGAAGGGGGTTATAAATGCCATTACATCTTCAGTTTCCTCACTTCACAATTTCTGTGAGGTAAAGCTGTGGTATTTTAATGCATTTTAAGTGGTTCAAGATTTAAAATAACAATACAAAGGATGTAGCCTTGGAATCACATCTGCACACCTACCCTTCTTGGTAACAAAGCCAAGGAACAGACTGCTCTGGGTTCAGAAGTGAAGAATTCCTCAAGCTGTGCTTTCTGTGTAGCTCATGCCTAATGTCAAGCAAGAATGGGGAAAAAAAAAGTATGTATTTGATAATCTGATTAGACACCACTTGCCTTTTCCTTAGCTATACACTGTACATCTGGTGCCCCAGGAGAAGCGAAGCCTGATTATAGCACTGGCAGTTACATTCAAGGCTGGATATGGCGAGAACAGCACCGTTTGGACTCTATCGTCAACTGGGTTTTAGCAGACCTTAGCTACTACTGTGCCACCTTTCCTGCCTATTGACTCCTGTCACTTAATGCTGGATGTCAAAGGCACTGTCAACAAGAAACTGCTTATTGTTGGCTTCTCTGCACCTGTGAAGGAAGTGTACTCCAGCTGGGTAGCAGTAAATTGATGCTTATTGATGCTTAATTTGAGCTACCAGGCCCTTGCTGTTAAAGGACCGCCCTCTGCTGACTTACACAGGATTGTGCAACCACAGCGCAAAGATAAATACCAAGTCCAAACACTGATTTTCCCAGAAGGGTCCAGTCAAGATGAGTGCTCATCTCAGCAGGGTCAGACAGTGCTGCTCCGCATGCCGAGGCCGACTCAGGCAAGGCAAGCTGGGGGGCCAGCAGGATGGACAGGGCTCTCTGTGCAAGCTGTAGCAAAGGGATGGTGTTTATGCCATACAAAGCAGCTTCTTTGCTCGCATGTCACTAAATGTGTAGCACCTATACCAAACTTCAGAAGTGTCTGAGATTAGCTCACAAGAAACTGTCAGTTACAGTCTTATAGATATAAAACCTATTACAGAAACTCATTTCTGGAGTCACAGACCAAATGTCTTTTTGTGCCATCTTGTCAACTGTCAATTCAGTGGAACTCAAAGTAACAAAACCAAAATCTTGAGAGCTTGTTTTCGTCTCATGTACACAAGTATTTTCAAATCTGAGTTATACTTATTCCAAGTGTGCCATCTGAAAATAATTTTCTATAGCACATTTTTCGTATTTATTTTGTCAGACAACTTACCCCTTCCAACTCCCTTTCTTGTTCTGGTACAGTGTTACATAGTCATGGTCAAATTCACCCAAGCAAAAAAGAATTAAAAGAGTAGGACTGATTTCCTGACTTTCCATACCTTGGTTCTTCAACTAATGGAAAGGACAGCACTCTTTACACACTTTTGAAGTCTCTTCCTGACATTAAATTACAGTGTAACTACTCTTTAACTATGCTTAAAATACTGTAATTTATCCATAACATACTATTCCCCATTACTTCAGAAATAAAGCTGTTAAAAAGTGACAAGATCAGACAAAGCAGAACTCAAAAGTAACAAGTGAATGCAAGACAATGATGTGAGAAACAGATCAAAGTTATTTAGACAAAAGGCAAATTTATGAACCAAAATGGAAAAGAAGCAACAATTTCCAAGTGTGACCAAGTTTAATGATACATCTGTTC
This sequence comes from Nettapus auritus, assembly GCA_011076525.1. Classification (NCBI taxonomy): domain Eukaryota; kingdom Metazoa; phylum Chordata; class Aves; order Anseriformes; family Anatidae; genus Nettapus; species Nettapus auritus. The sequence continues at coordinate 8,454,216 of CM021768.1, forward strand.
TCTGAAACACATGACCATCAATAACATTTCGTGGGTTATGATGCCCAGAATGTTACTTCATAGGTGTTTTATATGAATATTTACAAAGACTTTCAAAATTCAGTGGCACTAAACAAATAAACAGGAACTTAAAACTTTAAGCTACAATGCTTAAAAAATGTAAACAATTTATTTTACATAGTTGTAAAATATAAGAATTTTCTAATGCAGCTTAATTTTATCTGGAAGGTGAATATATCCTGGTGCCCGTGAACAAGGAATGAGAGAATTCTTTACACAAGTATTGTGCTCCAGTGTGCAAAAAAATTATATATAAGAATCTAAAGTCCACAACAATTAAAAGACAACAAAAATTTTCACGTCCTGAAGTTGAGAAATTTATAAAAACATTTACACATGGTTGCTGACCCACTGATAACTTGCATAACTTAAAATTCTGAACAAGAGCTACTACAAAGATCTTTCTCAAATGGATTTTTGTGCAAAGATCAGACAATCATTCAGCATCCTTTCAGCTATCCCTCCCTCCACCCTTCCCCACTCCCACTCCTGACATCTAGTGGCCACAAGCACCACTATATTCCTTTTGATATATGTTCAAATTAGTGCATGTAACCAAAAGGCACACACATGTGTGAATACGTTTTCGTGCAGAAACCTGTGCGGGTTCACAATTACATTGCCAATATCTTTTTTTTTTTTTTTCTCTCCAGAAAGTTTAGATTCTAATGTATGGCAGTATTATTCTTACACATTCCTCTCTATTCTACAAGCCCAGGTGTTAATAGGTACACTGCTTTCCAAGGATCCAATATTTAAGTAGCCTTAAAATAAAGATTTTAAAAATAAATCAGCCTGTAACATTATTACATTAGATACTTTGCTTTTACCCACATTATTTATGGAATTTTAATCCCATAGTACCATAGCTTTATGCTGTCAGTTGCAAAACAATTAAGATACATATTTCTTTTTGTTAATGAAGACTTTGATTGCTCCAGTAAAGTCAGCTGATAAAAGCACTTCTGTGTGATCCGTCTTCAATGCTCCTTAAGGAAAGAGAATAAATTGTTATTTCTATTAATAAAAATCAAGCTCATTTAAAGAATCAACGTGACACCCCTCTTTACCTTTCACATTGCTGTTATCTAACCTTTACTTCAAGAAACATCTGCATTTCTAGGAAAGGGGCTATTACATTATATATGTGGTAGAGACAAACATCCCTCATAACAGCTCAGGTATAACCAGAATACACCTAAAGTACAAAGAGCAATAGCTATGCCCCTCATTACATTTTCTCTGTGATTTTAAGAATGCAAGAGCTGTCAAAACGTTCCACTGCTAAGGCAGGATTATATCCATGCCCCTTGCAAGGACTTTTGTTCCAAAGCCTCCCTCCCAAACTGAAAGTAGTTTTCTTGTTTTCCTTCTCATGTCATGGTAACAAGCAGAGATGATCTCAAATACCTACCAGAGGGAATGGTATCTGCTATTTCAGAATCTTCTCCTTTACTTTCAGCTTCTTGCTTATCGGAAGTTTCCAGAGATACCATCAAGCCAGGATTGGGAGCAAAAATCGCAGATGTCACCACTGCATTGTGTGCTTCAGAAAGACAACCCAATTTTGGTTACCTTGTTTCAAGGAATTGTTAATCTTTACAAGAAACAACAAGCATAAATTTTAGTAAATATCCCAGAATATCAGTGCTAGTGGAACCAGGTAAGCTCATAATTCAAGGAACAATTTTCATTGTTTTATAAAATTGAGGATCTCAGAAGTTCCTGGAAGTGCCCATAACCAGTTGTCAAGAGATCCGAAGCACATTTAATATAAACATAGTCCTACATTTTCTAAACACTTGGGTATGGGGGGCATGGTGGATAAATAGAATGGAGCTCCTTTTTTTTCTTTAATTACAGAATTTAAAGAACAATAAAAATATTTGCATTTGTTTGTGAAGTCACTTTTCCATACAGAATTTAAGTGTTGATGAGCAACCCATTTCTGCCAGTGATACATTACATTCATTCAGAATCTCTGACTGAAGCTACTTTGCCACTTGCCATCTCAGTCATGCATCCCAATCTCAACCATCATTTTCCTGAGGACAAGGTTTTCTGACAGAGTCCACTTATTAAAAACCCACAACTTAAAATCACCTTGCTTTTGAAATACTAACAAGTTGTTCAAACTAAATGAAGAGCACTGCCAAGGAAATTAAAACTGAAAGAAAAATATTTTTAATTTTTGAAATCATATAAGCTTTGACAAATCAACGATCAAAAACTGATTTACCTTTAATGCCCTCCCAGAAGTCATTACGGTCTCTTCTTACAGATGTAAACTTGCTCAAGTCATGGTAGGTACTCCAAATATAAACATATTTATCTTCTGACCCACTCACAATGTATGTAAAGTCATGGCTAACGACAGAAAGAAGAAAAAACATTACTTTCATTGGATGTTCAAGCAGCTGTTACAACAGCACTTCAGATGACTTGCGGCTTTACAAGTGCAGTCAGGCTAAGTTCACAACTCAAACTGCTCCTTTATCTTTGAAGATTGTATTTTCTGATCTGCAGTCTCTAAAAAAAGGTAGATGTAAGCTTCTTGATGAAAGAAAAAATTCTGAAAAAACTGTTTTCGTGAATAAGACACAACTTCATAATGGTGCACAGAAGCCATTCTCCTGCAGCATCTGGTATAGAATAGGGTTTAATCGAACAGCTATGCTCAACAACAAACAAATGGCGTAATTTTTAAGCGCAATTTGCTTCTGAGTCTGGGACCTGCGTGAACACCTGAGACCGTATAACAGGAAATGTTTGCAATACGAATTATGGGTAGAAAAAAAGTCCACACAAGTGGAAGATGAAAGACGTTCAATAAGACTAGCCAGATGACTAATACACACTGACAGAAACAAAACCATATATGCAGATCCAACTCAAGTATTTAATTTACTTACTATATGCATATGCTACTTATCAAAACTAATACCACGCTACAGTCTTTTAAGTAGAGATGACAATTTGGGAAATTAATCTACAGCATGAGTCTGCCCAAGGTAACCTCCAGGGGTTCCTTCCAACATCAGCCATTCTGTGAAATACTGAAAGCATCTTTAACCTGACCCAAAGGCCACCAGATGACAACCAAGATTAAACCTAGTATTATTCTCCTTGAACACCACCCTCCTCCGCTCAAACATCCAGCTTAAACAGTTAACCAAGCGTTTTTCCCCTTCAACTTCTAAAAGGCTCAAAGAGAAGTAGAGTCAATGTTCTTCTCCCCTTCTTCGCTTCCTTTTTTTACCCTAAAAACTACTGTTTCTATGACAGTCACAGCAATACACCCAAACTGAGAAGAATATCTTAGACAAGCACAGGGAAACGGGAAAAAAAAAAAAATCAAACTCAGCTTTGCAGGCTGTTTCCTGATGGTTATGATACATGGGGTTACCAACAGCCTTGAGCAATATTTGGGTGATCAACACCCAATCTACAACACAACAAAAGTAAGGGCATTAAATGTATTTACTACAGAGGAGAGAAAGAATATGGTGTTCCAGCCCTACCAGCTGTAGCACAGTTCTCGTAATTAAAGTGATCATACTGTTGATATAAAAGGATTTACTCATTTACAGAAGGAGCTCAGCCCATACGCAGTTTTGTCATTCTTGGTAAGAGCCTTTAGTTACCTTTGTATTCTGAGCTGTGATGTTTCAGAGACTCACTTTCATACCAAACTAAACAGGTTATTCAAACAAAAGTCTCTGTACTTCATCTGTGGTGTTTCCAAAATTCAAGAACTCCTGTCTTACCTAAAGCTGGCTTTGATTTGGCTGCTACTGTTGACATAACCTTTATACTTCATAGATAAAGACAAATCTCTTAGGTCATACAATCTGATTCTGGAATCATTTGACGTCACCAGTATCTAGAAAAGATAACAAATTTAGAAGAGAAAACCATTAGCATGCCCAAGAAGAAGCAACAGAGTTCATTCAAACAGTAAGAATTAAAAAAGAAAAAAAGTGAAAGCCATCTATAAGCATTTTCTCAGTTTTGCATCAATCAGAGTAAAACGCCATTAAAAAATGTTTTAACATTATTCTGTAAACGTGTAACACCAAAGAGCAATTTTGTTTTAGGAGTCTTAAAAGAATCTCGATTTAAGCCAGCTATAGCAAACAGCTTAGCTGAGCAAGCAAAACAAACTTACTGAGCATTAGATATAAACGCCAAACTGAGCCAAAGTTGCACTGGAAAATGGTACCTTGTTTTCCCCGGGCAAAGGTTCAATGCCAGTAATTTTCCTTCCAACTCTATTTCGGCCTCTAGTAGATCGCACATGAATTTGTGTATGGTACTTCAAGTGCTGAAAAGATATTAAAGTTTATCCTGATTTGAAATAATTGTGTGAAAACTTCAATTTCAAGTTATTTTGCTTCAAGTGCTAACAAGGTTGATTCTTGATAGCTAAATAATAAGCATGGCTTTTAAATCCATTTCTTCTTTAGCATGAGAAAATGGTCTCAAAACTGCTTACCTCTGTATCATAGAAGATGCATCTTCCATCATATGTGCCTATGACTGCATATTTGCCATTCTGACAGAAGTTGGCAGCTGTAATCAATTTTGTCTGCCCATCTACTTCATTCCATAATGCCACTTTTTTGTCAGGAATGTTCCAGAGTCGAAGTTTCCCATCCAATGAACCACTTAGGAAGTACCTGTCATCCTGAGGACACACAGCATTAATCTCAGCTTATGCTATGAGCACGCCCTTAAAGTATTTCCTTAAAATATTCCCACTTCACTTTGAAACAACCTCTCTCCAGAACCTCCAAATTAGTTGACTATGAAGTTTAACGTTGTCTTTTCAATCATCTGAAAGTTACTGGTAAATAGAGTTCAATTTCTAACAGATTTTAGACTGAATACGTTTAACCTTGTCAAAGGAACAGAAGTACCTCAAGTTAGAGAATTGTTCAGTGTTACTTTTTATCCGCTGAACACAAGTTAGAAAAATACTCACCCTGCCAGGAGCTCAAAGTTCCCTTCAGAGTTCCTAATGCATCTACTAGTTACATATGAATAGATTCAGGGGATGCCAAAAATGCTTCTCTCCTTCAGTTTTATTAATATAAGGAAGCTCTGTATGATTAAACATACATTTCTGGAGATGTTTGCTGAATATCAACACACTGTTCTGGAATATTATCCAATGGGAATATTTTTGAAGTGTACAAATGCTGTTATTCAATGTGCTTTTAAAAATCAAAAATAAAGGAGGAAGACTCTTGTCATTTCAAAATCCGCCTTTAGAAGAAACAGGACAATTACACTTACCCTTGGATGGAATGCTATAGCAGTGACAAAGTCTATATGCTGGAAACAGCAGAGACATTCTCTTCTTGATATGTGCCATAATCTGACAGTTTTGTCCATAGAAGAAGAAAGCAGGAAGTAATTCTTTGGAACAAGAGAATTCCACAGTTATTAATAGGCACAAACGTAACAGAAAATACAGGAGCAACCTGATACTGCAAATTTTGGCTTGTATTATAGTGCTTTGTATATGCTTTCTTGCAACTGATGAATATGTTTAACAGTTTTAGTTTAACACTGGTTCATTAAGTGATGACTCACTGAGATGCTACAATTTTCTTTAGCACAGCATTTCCAGGGCTTTGATTATAACGCACTATGAAAGAAAGGATTATATTGCAAAATAGGCTTCAGAGAAGGGGTTGAGAGCCTCTCCTGCCTAAGGTCTCCAACCAGACTAAGTTCTTAAATAAAATGACAAGTCTTCTAATATGAAGAATTACCCAAATTAGCTTCATGTGAAACATTTAAAAAGTACAAGACAATTCTCTAGTTTCTATTTAGTACAAAGTAATACATATATGTTTTCAGTAACTATAGAATCTGTACATTTTGCAAAAAACAGTGAAGTATAGGGAAATCAAGAAAAGCAGTTAATGCCATAAATCACAAATCACAAAACTGCTCAATGGAAATTCTTTTCCTCTCACTCTAAACAATTTAGCCTGCTTTAGTAGTGAACACACAACTGTAATTGTTGCTAGCTTTTTTTAAAAGACTTAGAGAAGTCCAAGAAGTTCCTTCATTTTATCAGTTATTTCAGATGCAATAAGCAATGTCTCTACAAACCTTTTCTTTTAAATTCAAAAATTATTTCATATTGTTTATAAATATAGTTCCAATGACATTTTTCAAAAGAAAACAATGAAAACACAGAACTGTGTAGTCTCCATTAAGGTGCCTTACTTTAGACCAGGAAAGATCAAGAAGATCTGCTGTGTGGCCTTTGTATTTGCAAAATGGTCGTTGACGAAATGGGGCATTTTTATCATCTGGATCTTCATCAACTCCACTGCAAATCTATCAGATAAGTGTTTTGAAACATTAGAAAAGGTCAGTTGGAAAAATTAAAAATAAAGCATTTACTGCTAACAAAATCTCCAGGGCCAGTATGAAGAACAACTCTTAGAAAAGTTAAAATAAACAGCACTGTCCTAATAAACAACCATAGTCATTTTCAAGTACAAATGCACTGTGAAACATCATTTCGAACTGGCAAAACAAAGCAGCTCTATACTGTCCATCAATATAGCTTTTATTCAATGCGATAAGCTTGACAGCAATCAAAAGCAAACAGATGAAGGTAAGTTTTTGGAACAGAGCATACCAAACTTGAAAGCGCGTTTCAATTTAGAAAATAAACTGTGAGGTAAAGTTTCAGCATTCCTAGTGCACATCAAGAATGTTAGCTTCCTAATAAAAGCGCCTTTCAGAAAGACAAGTGCAAAACAAAACTAGAAGTTCCTACAGAAAAGCTCTCATGTGAAAAACAACTCAAAACAACATCCCTTGTTGTGTGTGGCATATTCACTTAAGGGTAAGGAAAGATTCCCCACCACCAAAGCAACACATTAAATAATGCTACTGCTAAAAATCTTCACTTTACCCCCAATTTTATTATCTCTTTCTTACATTACTGAAAAACAAAAATACAAAAATCCCGATTATGTAGATTCTAATGGCAAGCTTACAGAAGTATCTGAATACAACTAACAATGTCTTAACTTTTGGTCTGATATGTCCCATTTTGTTCTGTACAGATGTGTAAAGAACACCACGTTTTAACAGGCTTCTGAGTATCCTATTGTTCAGCTTGCCTTTTCCCAGAAAAGACATCAAGTCAGATGTTAACTCTAAGTAATGCTCTAAGGCAAAACACTAGGTCAGGAAATTCAATAATGTTTTTTCCCTCTTTAGTATTTAATTCAGAAATCTACTCTGAGGAATGAGTTAGCTGTCAGAAGGCCGCAGTGAAGTTAAGCAGATTTTGTAATGCATGAAGTTTAGTGACTTTTTCTTGCTTACATCTTATACACATGAGATAACAGTATTCAACTGACGAAACCTATTGATTAAACAGTTTGCCCATGCCTCAGGACAAGAATTCTTCAACGTGTTTGGATAAAGTGACAATGAATATTTGGCATTACAGAACAGTGCAACTTCTCCCCCCACCTCTTTCTCTCTCAATATCTAATATACATACCCCTGCATCAGTATCAGACTTTGAAGAATTCAGACTCTCTTGAGATGGGGAAGGAGAAACACGACCTACAACAAAGGCAGAAATTCCATGATCATCTCTACATTAATACAAAACTAGAATTTCTAATGTTTTAGAGCCTTTCTAATATACAGAAAGGTACCTTCTGTGTTGTATTTCATTCGCATATTATTGAAGTAGTCAAAAGCATTTTTTAAAACCCATATTCTCACTACGTTGTCCTGTCCTGCAGATGCAAGTAATCGACCGCAGTGAGAGAATTTCATTGTCCAAACAGCACCCTGTCAAAAACAAAAAGATCGTGGTTTAAGTTAAAGTGTCCGTTTCCGTAACAAAAAAATCTTTCTAGAATGTCCACTGGTATGATTTAGGACTCACAATCAAAACACTGAAAGGTAGTTGTTAAAACTTGTGGATAGTGTAACAAGCTTTGCAAAAACAGTTGAAAAGGTAGAGCATATAGGGAAGATTATCGTAGAAGAGAAGAGTTAAGGAAGCTCAATGTTGCCACAGCATTATGTAAAACTCATATGCTTACTAACAGTCAGCAATGCAGGACTTATTTGCAGAAGTAGCAAATATTTGTAGCTGTGCTTGAAGTTACCACAAGCTGTGTTAGCTCTTTTTTTTGAGAAATCGTGCTTAGTTGCATCAATTCTGGCACCCAAAAGAAGTACTATGTATATATATATATACATATTAAATGAGCATTTTGCAAAGCCTGTGATTAAAACAATTATTTTTCCAATGCAAAGTTCAACAAGTCAGCAACCAATAAGAACACAATACTGCACAAGCAATATTCAGCCTCCTCTTTGTTACTTAATGAACAGCTATGATGTATTTGATTCCACCAACATAACTTTCTTTTAGGATACTTTAGGGTAACTTTCTAGGTTTTAAGAAGTCAATTACTGGCTTGATGGAAACCTTATACAGATGCATTACCTTCAGGACCAGAAACTTTAGTTTAGGAGGGCAAGCTTGAACTCTTCAGTCCAACTGGTTACTACAGGTCATTATCCTTGGCCTAACAGTTAAAAGATAAATGACAGCTTCAATTGCTGTCACACAGCTGCTGTCAGAAGAAGAATCTGGGAAGTCAGGAATACTACAATGCATTTCAGACTCTGCAGGGGAGCATGCACACTTCAGTGACGGATGGGTAGTTCTGCTGCATCACTCTCCACAGTTGTCCTTTTGCAAATACCACACTCCAGTCTCTTCCATCCTTAACATTTCAATGTACATACCCCATTAATCTCTCCCCACTTTTGCCTGCGGAACCAATCTAGTGTTTCAGTTCAATACTTACAGTCAAATCTCTATTAAGCAAAATAGCTTATTCGCTGCTGACAGGCTCAAACTCACTGCTCTGTGCTCTGTTCTGGTAGGGAATCGTAGGCTACTCAGCCTAGATTTGTAATTACAAGAACCAGAAAACCAAATTCAACACAAACTCTTCCGAGGAAAAGTCTGGGAGAACTCCTCATGGCTAAGTATGTGCAGACTGCTTTTTTTTTTTTTTTTTCCCTGAAGATCTAATCAAACCATCTGAATTTCCATTTCTTGCCAGAATGTTGCTTTTTCAGAATGGAAATTCCAAGAAGAAATTTGACAGTTATTTCTGAAGGTCATCAGAAAAAAATGAAAAAAAGCCACAGAAGAAATTTGAGACATACCATATGTTCCCCGCTGAGATCCTGAACAACTTTAATTTGCTCAAAATCATAGGGTCCCTTGAAGCCATGTGCTGCTTTGAACTTAACTGGTCTTGTATATGGCATCCCTTCATCATCACTGGAAGAAGGATCATCTTGATCTGTATGGAAGACTAAGAGGAACACAAATTTGGAAGTACGTATTGCAGCATACACTTCTTCTTTTAGAAAGCATTTGTGCCAAAACATTTTGGTAGCAGATCAGTCTTGAATTAGCAACTTTTGATAGGCAATTTTAAGATCTTAAAGCAAAACAAAAGTACTGTTGCATCAAGGTCTAAATATACATTTACACTGATTTTAGGTTGCAGTATATCCAAACATTCAACACTAGAAATAATTGCCATCATTTTTTGTTCTGCCCTGTTTCTTGCAACAAGTTTTGCATTCAGCACATCCTGTGGTTAGCAATTTCTGTCAATTTAATGCATGCTGAAAATCATCCATTTAATCGTATTGGTGTCTAAGTGCTGAAATGGCCAGGTGGTTTGACCGTGAAGCATAAGAATTGCAAAAACAGGTGGGGCAAATAGTGGCAACATAGGATTCTAAAGCGCAGCAATTCTATGGCACTTATCTCAGGCTACGGTTAGACTGGCTTACTGAAGTACCTTATAAGTCTGAAAAAAAATGGTAAAACAAAGGGAGAATTCAGTTGTAGCTGATAAAACTTCTAATAAGAGCTCTGTTTTTATGAGAATATGGAATTGACTGTCAGAAAACCATCTGTTTTTATTAAAGCAGTGAAGACAATCCCAACTTCTTAGTTTGCTGGAATAACTTTTCAAAAAGTTTGTTTTCATATCCAGACAGCTTTCTAACAGCATAAAAAAATACAGTATTTAACTGATTTAGCCAAAAAGATCATTCACCAACTACTATACAAGAATTCATTCTTGTAGCATACAGTGGTAGCATATACTGGTAAACGTCCCTCAGCCAGCTTCGATTTCAAGAGGCCTGAGGATAAACAGACTTATTTGGGGGGCATGGAAACAGTGTCACTGACCTTCATCTCGAACACTCTTGACTTTATTTACAGCGCGTTCGCCATATTCTTCAGCAAGGTGCTTTGCTCGCTTTACAGATTTGCCAAGGAATTTTTTCAGCTGGGTTCTTAAAAAGCAAGGACACTTTTTCAACACACAATACTGGCAAATTCTTATTTTTCCCCAATATGAATCAATAGCTTTGATTTGAAATGCATTATTACTGTTTTCCATTACTGCTTCTAAAAATAAGCATTTTATTTGCCAGCCATCATGTAACCTTTAATTTAACTGCAGAACAATGGACTTATGTAGTTTCAGGTATCATTTGTACCTAAAATTGAACTTGTTCAGAAGCGAGAAGGGGAGCTTCAGCTTACTAAAATGAAATCTGACATTTCTTTGTAGGGACATGAAACAACATCTTACGTTTTCTGCTTTAACCTCCCTCCATCAGTGTCTGTTTGCTGCGTCTGTATTTTGTCTTCATCATCAGACTGGGCTGCATCATTACTAGGAAATACAGAAGCGATTGTTGTTTAGTATAAAACCATGCTAAATTTAAACTGACTGAAACATCAATAAAGTAGGATCTTTAGGATCCTATTATCAATATAGTAACTTTAGGATCCCACTTCATTCTTTCACATCACTTATCAGAAATATACGGACACAATGTTAACCAAGTGATAAAACACATCTTTCAATTGTTAGGAATCTTGACACTAAAACTGAATATATTCCCTAGATATCAAAGATACAGTTTTATAGAAGTGAACTTTTCAATAATAGAGCAATGCAAAAAAAAAAAAAATTGTCTGATTTATAATGCACATAATTTTAGGCATTAGGAAAAAACTCCAGTTTTTTGATGATGGAAATCAGGAAATCACGTCAGTCTAGATTTTTTTTTAAAACGGAATTTTACAAATAGAAACAGTTTTAAATATCAGAAGAGCCTAAAGCTCTGCTGAGAAAAGGAAAACCTCCATGTAGTCAGCTGTAATGACCACAGCTCTCACAGCACCATGGTCTACTAAACACTGAAAATCTTAAAGGAGGAGGTAGCATGAACATAATAATTCAGTTTGTATTCAAGTACTTTAATTCATATGGGAAATGACAATATTTAGTACATTTAGTGCTAACTGCAGTTCAGTTGGATTTTCAGAGATATTTGCCTGAGAGGTGCACATTCCAGTACTATCATCAACTTTTAGCTAAGTTAGAATAATTCAATAAACAATTCTGTTGCCTCAATAAATAACCTAGTTCATAACGAGCTGAGAATTGAACGTGCAAAGCAGAGACAGATGGATCAAGGATCTTAACTGCATAAGAAGAATCCCCACGCATGCAAAACTGTGAGAGCAACAGCATTACAAAGAGCTGAAAGCTATCATCATTCATACCTGACATATTCTTTAGTTCTCCTCATGATATGCAAAGTGAGGGGATTAATGCCTGTTGGCAACTTTTCTTCTGCCAAACTCAGGGGTATTTCTTCACCTGTATCAAGGTTTTTTATCATTACACTTGCTAGAATTTCCTATGGAAAAAATAAGGTGTGAAGTCAAGATGACTTGATTAGGCTCCAAAACCTAAAGCAAAACAGAAATCAGCTGGTCTTACACATTATATTAGAGAACAATTCTCTAGTTCATTACATTTTACAAAGGAAGTTCAAGCTAAACCTGCCTTTGGCATGTTAGTGCAAGTGCTATCAACCATTACACACAGTGAAACAATTTCATGTCATCACAAGCTTCAATTTCATAGATCAGAAATGAAGCTACAGACATCAGACACTGCCTGATACCTTCCACGCTAGTATGTAATTAAAATTTTTTGAATACCCTTTCAGATATTCTAGCAGTTGTAGTTTAGATTTAGTAGAAGAACCTTTACCTACAGAGAAAGACTATTTAAACCTAGCAAGTACAACACAAAAGTAAAGATGGTTTTGGAGCATGAGTATACCTGTTCAGCAATAACAAACTACACACAGATATACACTAATAAAAACTGGCAACAGTTTGATAACATCACTAGGAAGTTATAAACTGAACCAACTATTTCTTAATATTAGGAAAGTCATTCTCTTATTGCTGACTGCTTCCTTTTTCCTATGCATGAAAAAAATACCAAGTTTGCTGGTGTTCCCTTATGTTGAATCTTGCACTATGTTTGTACAGCTACAAACACAAACTCATATCATCCCATATCTCTTACACCTCATGCTTTCAAACACTAATACCCCAAATGACTCAGGAACCACAAAGTCTTTATGTGGACAAAGTCAGCATGTTGTCCCTTGTATTTGAGCCTCTAGTCACAGCATATAGTGGGTCAGAAGGCAAGAGTGACGTGACTATTCCATTTAACTCAGACTGGAAATTGCAAGCACAGAAAAGTACCGTGTACAGACGACATTTATTACTACCTCATCTGTGAGCTCTCTTCCAGAATTAGACCTCGGTCTTTGCGGTCCAAGTACTTCATTTGTTGTTTGACCATCAGCTGCTTTCCCATTTTCCTGAAATGTTGCAAGTACAGAATACATAATCTCTAATGTAACAATGGAATCAAAGAAGATGTTAGTTATTCTCAGACTCAAAACCATTTCCCAATACCTGTGCAGTGACTATTTTATCTCCACTAGTTGCACTTGCCAAATCCAAAGAAGGCTGAGAATCCTTGGGCATGCCTTCTGTTGCTGTAGTTGGAGTTAAAAGACCACCAGCTGTGAAATTCTCTCGAGGAACTGAAAAGAGATTCATATCAGGAAGAGGAGCATAAAACTAGCCAAGGACAGGCTACAGAGTTTACTGGAGTCCTAGCATAATAGTTTAACTCCCAAGCACCCTTTCTGGCAAGTTTTTGTCTGTTTTTATACTAACCACCACTATACCTGTCTCATCACATATATTTCACACATAGCTGGATGCACAGGTATGATTTCACACCTAGTTCTCACAAGTTTTATTAAGGAATTGTTTTTTTTTCCCTTTTGGTAATTTTTCTAGTAACCTAGAACTACTCGTTTTCACGAAGCCTTAGACTACACTTTTGTTTTTTTGTTTGAGCATGTTTTTTTTGTTTGTTTGTTTGTTTCTGTATTACTGTGGCCAATTCTCCTTGCTGCAAAAGTAGCTATTTTGGTAAAATGTGTTGGCATGCAAGGAAGTCCATGAATTAGAAACATCTGTAATGCAAAAGGGTATTTTTACATTGTAAGAAGCTAAGATTGTTAAAAGACTTTTTCCTCTTTTTACAGGTCAATTAAACTAAAATCATAAGATTAAACGATTCTTCACTCAAAACACTAAAACAGTAACCGCATAGGTAACTAAAGCCATTTAAATTGAATGCTTGCCTTCTAAAGCAGGTTTTTGCACTTCAAAATCCAGTTCGCTCTTTTTTTTCCGGGGTGGTGGAGCTGGCCGTGCAGGTGGTGGTGGTCTTGGTGGGGGAACATTTGTTGGAGGCGGCGGCCGTGCTGGAACAGGCTTCTTTGTGCTAGCAACTATATCAGGTTCTACAGTAAGCTGCCTTGGAGGTTTTGCTGGAGGCATTTCTTCTGTTGTATGAAGGTCTTTGGTAGACAAATCTGAACCCACTTGCTCTAAAGCGTTTGCCTCTTTCTTGTCTGTTATGTCCTCATTTTTTGATGTTTCTTCTTGTGCTTCAGTTTCATCCATTTTATGGTCAGTAGCATTTGTTACTTCTGTTAGTTTATCAATTTCCTGTTCCTCAGAAGTAAACAAAAGCTTCCCAGACTCCATGTCAGTGTCCTTACCCACACTCTGATACATTGGTTCACCTGGATCTTCTTGTAATGATATTTTAGCTGCTAATACTTCTGGAATATTACTAATGATACCTGCTCCAGCAATCCAAGCATTTGCATCCGAAGTTGGAACAGTCAGTCCTTTTCCTCTAGTACCTAAGGAATCATTGTCCTCTAGCTGCTGTGCCTTCTGGCTTTCTTCTATAATACTGTCAATAATCTAAAGAAATTAAAAAAAAAATAATAATAATAATCTACTGTTAAACAGCAGGCACTCCTGAAGAACACTTACCAGTTGGTCTGTACAATACCCACAAAAATAATTCCGTTGAAGAGTTGCTTTGCATTCAAAATATGTTTTGTTTAAAAATTCTGGAGATGAAAACCTAGGTGCAGAAATAGGCATATCTGAAAGATAAAAGTGAATAATTTCCACTCCTCTAATTTAGTTTGAGAGACAGCTGGTTCTGTCTCAAAAGCTGTTCAACCCTCCAAGCGCTCACACTGACAAATATGATCCTGTAAATTACACAAATAATTTAACACTAGTGAATCTTAAATGTGTTTTCAGAATGCTTAGCTTGGTATTTACACTTTAGATGAACATTCGCATGTTAATGATGAATTTTAACCTATGTCAGTTTTTGGATGACAACTGATTAATGTTATTATTTAGTATTTCTTGTGTGGTGATGAAAATGTAAAGCAGTATTTAGCTAACCTCTTTTGAATCATCTTGTTTCATTTCTTGCACAAAGGCTTCATTTCCAGCTTTGTGTAGTTTGCTGTCAGGGTCCTATGAAAAAAAGACATGTAGAAGGTAGTAAGAAGTTCTTGAATGATCTGATGTACAGCTACAACAAACTAAATAGTGTAAAGGAAAATAGCTCTGCTGCATTTTCACCCCATCGTATAAACACGTACAGTACACAGGAATGCACAGTACACGGGAATATTATTTCCCACTAGAGCACACAGAGTCAGCCTGCACACTACTAAACAAAAACGCAATTCAACATTTGGTGTTCTACCTTCTCCTTGCTACTGCTGCAGCGTAGGGAAATCTGATGGCACAGACTCCAAGATAAACATTCATGTTTTTCCAAATAAATCTTATTTTATACGTATAAGTTCTATATACTTAGCAGGTTGCAACCTCAACTGAGATAAAACTGAAGGTAGCATGAAGTTTAGTGAAATACATGTATTTAATAATCTGGAGGAAATAAAAGCCACAAATATTTTGCTCTTTATCAGGTTGTGGGAAAGGATGCAAGAACTGTATTATCACCATTTATAATAGAAACACAATCAGAAATGACCAGGTTAAGTTAGGCAGATCTATCTAGTAGCCACAAAAACGCCTTTGAGGTTCTGACATGGAATCTTACCTTCAACTACAACTATATCTAGCACTGTCTATTTTTGCTATCAGTCATCTTCATGCAGATTCTTCTGAAATTTATATAAAGTGTAGCAGAACAAATGGAATTACCAGATTTAAGCAAAAAAAAAAAAAAGAACATTTTCAGAACATGTGGATGAAAGACTGCATGAATATTCAAAACTGAGTATACTATTTATAGTTTCTATATGTATCATCAACACTACGAGCATATTACACTAGTGATGTGAAGTCAGTTTGCAATTTAAGAAGTGTAGTTTAGAAATGTATAAATAGCATCAACACTTCAGCATACCCTATCAAATGAAGAGTAAAAGATTTCACTGGAAGTGGGTTTGTGTGCCAAAATAAAACATTAAGTCGTTGCAATTGATTTAATTACTTTTTATTACGCAAGACTTAAAGCTATCATACTTAGGATAAGCAGCCCTGTGAATAGAAGAATTAGATTACATATTGGGCATGCCAGGTATGGAAACCTATACAAAGACTTAAAACAGGTCTGTAAATACCCTAGCTGTGAGTAAAAATATTCAACTGCCAAAAAATCTTGTGTTCAGAGAAGCAAGTAGTTTATACCATAGGATACTGCTTTAACCAGAAGCCTACCTTAACCTCAGTATGGTCTATTAACACATTCATCGTATGCCTTCTGTTTGCATGTTTTTTTATGACATTGCCTACAAATACTATACATAAAAGCAGTATCTACAGTGGAATTTGATAGAAACCCTGAGGCTGGAAGGGACCTCTTGACAAATGGAGCAGCCCTGGGTTTGTCTCACAAAAGGGAAAGGCTTCTCATGACTGGCTCTAAAAATTGGTACGTAATAAGCCAACAACTGCTCAAAAAGTTAAGAGAAAACAAACATATCTTGAGCAATTCCCTGAGTTGAGATACAGAACTGCTGTTCTTCTACTCCTTTCTGTCAACAGATACAGAACTCTGATAATTTCTGCTGAGGTCCCCAGTCCTCAGCTCTCACCCCACAATGTTAGAGCCCACAGAGATTAACTGTCACCATCATAAAACATTTTTGTCGGGCTATTAATTTAATTTAGCTCATACAGCTTTGGATATACACAAAATACATTATTCTCTGTATTAAACAATTCCCATTTTTGACAAGTATTTAAAAAAAGCTTTCTTTTTTTTGACTTTGAAAGATTTTCTGACTACCTCGTGCTGACAAAAATAAAAAAAAGTAAGATATTTCTTCTAAGACATTCAGCTAGTCAAAACCTTTTTATAGCATACTAACACACTCTAATGTTTCGGGAAAAAAATACTTGTAAACATTCACCTTTTAGAGCTCTGACCTCTAGAAATGGAGTATCACGCAGAGACAGCTGCAGGTACAGAAAAATTCTTCTTCCCTGTCCACTCCCTTCCCCACCTTCCATACAAAATCTTTCTAGTCCAAGTGCAAGTTCTATTTTGCTTTATCACTAAAAATCTGTCTTCAAAGATATAACTTAAATACTTGAGTGTAACCAGTACCTACAGTAGCCCATTATATTAATTTCTAATTTTGTTGACATTAATCTCCCACACCTGTTAAACTTTGGACTTAAATAATTCTTCCCCACTCCAAGACAAACTATTCCATTAGTCACACACTCACTGAACTGATATGGTACCAATCAGAGAAGGAATTAATGTTTCAGCTTCAAAACCAGCTTTGAACAAGTGACTTAGGAAGACACTTATAGAAAAAACTGTAAGTAACACAAAACTTGAGAGTTCAAAATTCTCCACATTTCAGTCAACAAAATTTGACATTAAAGTTAGTTTAACGGTGCTGAGTTTACTCAGAATGATAGTTACATTTCCTGAAAGGTTTAAACACGTAATACTTTATGATTAAAGGGATATTAAGTAGAAGACAAAATAGAGGATAAGTCTGTTCCACAAAAGATACCATAAAAAATCCTATCACTAAAAAAAAAGATTATTGATTTGCTGGCAGCTGGAGAACAGAGTACTATCACTTAGTTTTTAACACTGCTGACAAATCATAAACACTTATTTTGTGTAACAAGCATTTTTAGGACAAAGTGTCAAGTCTTCTTTACTCCATGTGAAAGTATTGCATAGTACCACGTTTGGCCCTTCTGAGACAGGCAAATGAGTGTTAGTTGTACAATGTTCCAACTCTTCACCTATTTAATGTGTGTCAGATTTCAGCTGCACTGTCACTGTGCACAGATGCAGCATACCAATTACCTGCGTGGGAAGTGGCAATGCTGTCTCAATAAGCTAAAGATAGTATTTTATTTTCATATAACCTAGAGGGGAGGCTTTCTGAAATACACACACAAAGATTTTTCTTATTCTGAAGACTGAAGGGAGCACTGTCAACTCTTTCAGATAAATCCTGACCAAAAGAACAAGTCCTGCAGGAACTTACTTCCTATTCACAGATCACCTGAAAGAGGAGAGTCTAGTAGTTGAGTACAGCTCAACTGAGTAGTAGGTGAGTGCAGCTCAATTGCGTTTTTTAATTTTTAGAATAAAATTAGCTTCAAGACACATTAACATACTGTAAATAAAAGTAAAGTTGGAACTTCAAGAGATGTAAGCCCAACGGTTGCTCCCTACAGTAAGGAAAGTCTACAATTTCCTGTCTGTGTAGATGTTAGAACGACCACTGCCCAACTACATTAGGTAAAAATGCTTAGCACTATGTTCATCAACAAATGTTTGATTGATTTTAAGAAACTCACCTTTAATACATGGGATCCAACTTTCGTCGGTGACCTGTTAGAAAGAGAAGACAGACTTAAGTAGAGCTCAAAAAAAAATACATCTCTACACAGTAAACTTCATATTGAACAACCTCTAACAGCCTTCCTTTACAGTTAATGTATACTTGATGCTTCACACAAGCAAAGTGAATGCTCCTGATACTTCTCTTTTACACAAAGTGCTCCACCTGGAGTTCAGTGCCCAACTAAGATGCACAGATCTACTGGAGGCTCTATAATCCCTGACAGTTTCTCAGCTCATGTTTCTAGAAACCATGTTTCTATCACCCTTTTCTAAACTGCTGCTATTCCAAGTAGACATTTAAGAACATCTCCCTTTATAGATAATTTATAAACATTACGTATATACAGAAAGCTCAGGGTGGACACCAAAATGGGAAGCAGAAGTACAAACGCCCTAGTATCTTGCAAATCAAGTGCCTGAATCCTAATCAGTAGTGTCAACATTATCATACACATTTGGCTCTTCAAAATCTCTAGTAATTGAAAACTCTCGTTTCTAATCACAATGCTGAATGTAAATACAAGCATTTACATCGTGAAAGCAGAGAAGCAGTTTTGCACTGCTTACTTTCCAAAATGCACACTCTGAAGCAGTTAAGGTGCATTAGCATCCACTCACACAACCTCTCATATCACTAATTACATGAAACAACAAGGTATCAAAGGGGGCTGGTATCAAATAATTACTTCTCTTCAGATCAACATGCAATGCAAGCTGTGAACTGTCAACCTTTATTGTATCCTGAAACTGCATTTTCACGAGATTTTCAGAATTCTAGAAGATACTTAAGCAACGAGTCGCATGGTTTATTCTGACTACAAGATGTTACTAATACATAAAGAAGTTTGTCAGTCACAAGCAGGACCAAGTTACGGATTCCAGCCTTACAGGCTTGGCACTAAATGTAACTACAATCTGGATTGCAAAATCATCCCAGGTAGCTACCAAGGTCAGGGACATTCAACAAGTTGTATCATCTCCTACTGACCAATACAAACAAATGTAGATTTCAGTCTAATTTGACCCTCCTGACTCCAAAATGATGGCTTTAAGGTACAAAATCTTTTGAAAAAGACATATTTCCAATTAGTTTAAGAATTTTGGTTCTTTTTTAATTATATTTTACTGTTTGAGAATATTTTAAGGCAAGAAGACCGCATTTGTACCCAAGAGTTAAGGAAAGCACAGAGGATTTGCTTAAAGACGATATTATTTGTAACTAATTTAATCTCTTATACTCCCTCCTGTCCAGATCTTGACATTTAAAATACCCAAGATCTATAACACATTTTCCAACAACGCTCCTTTCTGGAAGGTACTGACCATGGTGTGCAAAAGGAGCTATCGGTATTTTGACCTGAAAAACAAACGTGTCTTTGGTCTCCCATAATAATACATTGCTGGGAAAGACTAGAACCTGGGCTGAATTTCTTGTTACTGAAATATTTTCAATTCTACTATCTACTCTTGGATTTCCACAGAAACAGAGGTCGAATTGTATGTCAGTTCATTAAATACACAAAATGACTTCAATAATGAAATACGTTTTATAACTACAATAATGCCTAGGCTTCAGCAAGCAGGCGGTCCAACTGTACAAGGCACTGCTTAGACATTACAACCT
This sequence comes from Nettapus auritus, assembly GCA_011076525.1. Classification (NCBI taxonomy): domain Eukaryota; kingdom Metazoa; phylum Chordata; class Aves; order Anseriformes; family Anatidae; genus Nettapus; species Nettapus auritus. The sequence continues at coordinate 8,474,139 of CM021768.1, forward strand.
AAATAAAGTGCAAATCCCTACCTCAGTTTTCTGAGGCTTCCCACCAATTAGCTAGCACATCGCTGCCAGTACAGGCAAATCATTCCATCAACTGGGTAACAAAAAATGCAAGCTTCAAAAAGACTAAAACAGATGTTATTTCCCACTGTTTTACTCGGATGCATTAGGACAAAGCTGCTCGGGGGATAAATGCTAGAGATCACAGGTATAGGATATAACCGTACTGATTGCTTGATAAAAGCATACAAGTCTTATGGTAAGGTGAAGCTTTGTCATTGAAATTATCGTGCTTTGAAAACAAAGACTGACACACCACAGAAAATGCAAGAACTTCATTTTCACATGATTGCTCAGTAAATAGTATGATTAAAACTTTCATAACAACAGATTTTGTAGATTACACTTCAAATAAAATGCTTCTAACTTCAGTTTTCTTATGATACCATTGTAATACCAGTTTAACAAAGGAGAGGTTCAAGGTTATTTATAAAGATTAGGCAGCAGTCAAAGAAAAATCCTATTTCACCTGTACATTTCACCTGCACAAACATAACCACACGTCTGATCAATACGTAAGTCAAACAAACCCCTGAAGAACTCTTTTGTATTTCTTCAGCTGCAAAATTCATCCTAACACTGACCAGACTACGTGCGGCTGTCTCTTCCACTCGTAGCTCCAGCCCAGTACCTTTCCCAACAAGTAACTCAGCCTCTAAGCTTCACATTTTCAACTTCTTGTTGCTAAGTTTTGTGAGGAACAAAAAAATACATCTAGCCCTTCAAAAAACAAACCCAGTGTGCTAAACGATTCCCCTTGGTCAAACTCCAAAACTACATTGTCTGATTTCCTGGGAGGATGAACGTTGTTACAAAGAAAAGTGTGCGAACAGGCAGATGGAAAGAGGTATGAAGGGTGTGCGTAGCTATTGCACCTCGTACAGAAGATACAGGCTCATCCACAGCCAGCACAGTACTTACTGCGGTCCTTCAGCTTGCAGAGGCACACGATGGTGTCCTCCCTCTAACTCAGGGCTGGCCTGGAAGCTACAGTTACTCCTGAAGCAGCTCTCTGTGGTAGTCCACACCTTCCAAACCACACCGAGTCACTACTGCCATGCACTGCTTGAGCTAGCCTTGGAAAGCATCTGGGATCTTCAGCTAGCTGAGGATGCAGAAACTTGTCGGCAGTGCTGCGAGGGACTACAGCAACGGGTCAAGTGCTCCACTTCCTGCTGAGCTCAGATTTGTGCACCGGCTGACACACACACACAAAGTTGTGCTAAACACGTCTCGTGTAAACAGGGCACACCTTAACAGTATCCAGCTTCCTACAGAGAAAACTCATTTCTTCAGGAAAAGCACTGAAACATCTTCAGAAAAACGGGACTACTGAAGTTAGAATTGAAGAATTTAAATTTCTCAACGTACCACCGGGTATTTCTCTTTACCTACACCATCTCTTGAATCTAGAGCCTTTTGTTTGGTTTCTTAGGATAAGAGTATACCAGGAACAAACTTACTCCTTGTTATTGAGTATATGATATTCAAACTACTAGGTTTGGCTATTCTTGGTTTGAGTGGGTGAACCACTCTTCCTATTTATGAGATGAAGTCAGTCACACGCCTGCAGCCAAACAAGGGAGCCTTACTTCATATTCTCCTTCTCTCAAAGCCGACATCCTTCTTCATGGGAGACCCACAAATTATTAGAGGCATTGACACTTTTTCTAGACCTTTTCTGTAATTACAGTCTTTTGCAAGCAGAGTGGTAGAGGTTAAATAAGGACGTTTTCTGCCACACTGCCTCTCCCTCCCCAGCCCACTGGGCATACAACAAATAGATGCCTTCATTGACCGGTCCACATAGGCACCTTGGTTTCTTTTTCACTAGTTACCTTGAAAAGCTTACAGAAAGGGACATTGCTTTTGACCTAGCTATCAGTAAGATGGACACTCTCCATATGTCATGTCAAAAGCAGAGCCACCCACAAAAGGACAGACCTACCTGCAGCAGAAGTGAAGGACATAGGCCTCCTCAGAGGCAAAACAACAGTCTCCCAACATCTCATTTAAACACACCTCCCCTTATACAAGTCATCAATCCATGAGCTATCTCAGTTCATTATTATATGACAAACATTTGGTAACAAGTTCTGTAATTTTTACTAATTAATCCTTACAAAGCACCAGTTCATATACATACTTGATGATGCAGACACAGTGCTTTCCTTGAGAGAGAGGGTTTAATCTTTGGTACCCTCTGACTGCAGGTGGGAACTGGGAGCTTACATCCAACTTGAAAATTCCATTCTCGCATATCACAAGAGATAACCATTAAAACAAACAGCAAAGAAGTTGCCACTTTCAGAATTTCTGTATCAGCAGTTAGTAAACTTCCCCACACAGGGCAGAAGGGAGGAAGCTACCAAACCCACAATTTTAATGAGGGCAAATACATCTACACTACTTTGCTGAAAACTGGCTGTAACGTAAGCTGCAAAAAACAATTCCTAAGTCATTTTGCTGATATCAGAATGGTAAACGCACAAGGAAAAACGTCAAACTGCAGAGGGTAACATGGACTTGTTTTCAGTTGCCCTTCTTCCCATGAGGTTTTGGTTTGTTTGTAGATCCAAGCTCAGTGCACATACGGGTCTCAAAACTGCAATCGACAATCCTGCTTCCAAGAAGCATGCAATGGAAATTTGAAATTAGCTCTTAAGAAATCTCAGAGCTTATTTAGAGAAAATACTCTCAATATTGTTAGTACAGATTCAATGTCAGATTGAATAACAGATTCAGTATCTGCATTGCAAACTAAGTCCTCTGAGATTAACTCCTTCCTTGACTCAAGCTGACTGATCTCTATCAAATTGAGTCAGTGGTGCATCCTTATAGGTTATGGAAGAGCAATACGAAACCAAAAAGCATCTTTAGTTTTAAGTTGTATTAACTTCGTATCAAGTTCTGCTTAGATACAGGTGGGGGAACTTTCACGCCTGGACATATGGCATTATTTGTATCAAATAAAAGGTAGGATACGCAGTCAGGTCGGATTTAATGGCTCACTTGAAGCAAAAGACATTTCCTGCTTCCCACTTCTGCCTCTAGCCACACAATCCCACACCTTTACCCTCTCCTGTCCCTGCCCTCCCAGATTCCAGCTGTTTTAACTTACTGCTGTTTCTAGTTTTCAGCTGCTTTCAATTCCTGAGTTAAAGCAACTCAGCAGAGTCTGATGACCACTACTGCCAGGGCAAGGTAAGCAGCTGGAGCAAGACAACACTTCAGCAACAGTGTGCTGTTAATTTGGCTCACCACATCTTGTGGAATCTGCATGCCAAGATGTGCTTTTCGCTGTGCTATGTAAAAAGCTAAGTTCAGAAAAGCTTTGATACAGGATGTGGGAGTGAGCAGCGCAGGTCTACTTTCTCCTTTGTTCAAGGCATCCGGCGGCCACTGGCACACAGATTAAAACGAGCCCTTAGTCAATTATTAAAGCTTCAAACGGATGGATCCCACAATCCATATCTTATTGCTCTTCAAACAACCTACATGAAACCTCATCTTGCAAGATCAAATGATGGAGAGGCTTGGTCCAGCCTACGTGAAAACCAGAACTGATGCAACCCATAACCTGTTTTAGCACAAAACCAGAAAGATATTTATAAATTACAAAAGAGATCACGTATTTTACTAACATTAGCAGCGTAGTGACACTGGTTGAGGTAACAGCTCTGAACCCACGCTATAGAACACTGCTAAGCTCACAGCACAGAGCCACACGCCTGCATTTCACAAGACACGTCAACTCAACGCTGTTAACAACAAACGATGGGGTACATCAGAAGTTGTTTCACACACAGCAACCGTCAGCCTGTTGCTGGAGGAGCTTGCCCTCTCCTTTTCCCTCAATAAAAAATCTGTTATTTTAATCGTGCTTCAGAATTAGTTCCGCCAGCCCTGATTTCATCACGCATCTTTTCCAAAACCTACGTGTCGCCCTCCCGAGACAGCCCGTTACCATCTCACCAGGACTACGCCTTCTGTCACCTCCCAAAGCCTCCCAGAGCACGCTGAGACCCTCCCATCCCCTTGACTTTCTGCTCGCCACCCTCTCGAGCAGCCCCCGGCCGAGCCGGGCCCCCCGGCCGGCCCAGCACCCCACAGGGCTGCAGCAGGGCCCCACCGCCCCGGGACCCCGCTCAGGCGAGCGGGCGGCCGCGTTCCCCTCAGGGCCGCGCTGAGAGCAGGGAGGGAAAGGAGGGCAGGGCAGCGCAGGGAGGCGGCCGGGCCGGACTCACGGCGAGGGGGAGGCAGCCGCCAGGTGCACGTCCTCGGGGGCGTCGTAGAACTCCTCGGTGTCGCTGTCGGAGGCCATGGCGGGGCCGGGCCGGGCCGGCGGCAGCGCGGGGCAGCGCAGCGCGGCCGCCGCCACCTCCGGGCACGGCGGGCGGGCGGGCGGGGGCCGCGGGGCTCTCGCGAGAGGGGCGGCACCGCCCGGTGCCGGGCGGAAGTGCGGGAGGAGAGGGGAGGCGGCGGGGAGGCAGCCCCGCTATGGCGGCGGCGCCTCACGGCATGGCGGCTCCCCCTAGCGGGGCTGGCGGGAGCCTCGCTGAGCCCTTCTCGCCTCTACCCGCCCCTGGGGCCTGTGCTGTGTCCCAGGGGAATGCGGTGTGCTGTAGCAGCGAGGGGAAGGCGTGCTGTCAGCCTTCCTGCTCCCACTCCGGTCCCCTTCCCTCCCCTCCATCCAACCCACGAGTGCAGGGGCTCCATTCTGGGCTATGTTGATCAGCAAGGGACGCCAGGTGCAAGAGGCCTGGCCCAGGCCAAGGCTTGTCCCTTGGCTCAGATGGGACGTGAGGGGAGGCGGGTAGAGCCCCCAGACACTCAAGGCAGTGGTGGCACAGTGTGGTGGCAAGGTTTTGGTAGCAGGTGGCTGCCGGGGTGGCTTCATGATAATTGTTGAGTGATCTCCCTGTCCATACCTCAACCCTGGAGCCCTTTTCATTGTATTTTCTCTCCCTTGTTCCTTGAGAAGGGGGAGTGAGAGAAGGATTGTGGTGGAGCTCAGCTGCCCACCTGAGTAAAATCACCGCACACAGCAGCACCCTCCCCATTTTTCTGCTGATCTCATGAATGCCGTTTCAAGGAGATTGCTACAACCAAAGCGGCACTCAGTGTGGCCTCTCGGGTGACGTTCAAATGGAGGTCGATAAATCTGATGCAAATATTTATCCACACTGTTAAACACTGGCAAAACACCTGGTTAATAAAGCAAATGTACAGTGGAAAAGAAGTGAGGAGAAAGCCTTTTTTTTTTTTTTTTTTTTTTTTTTTTTTTTTTTTTTTTTTTTTCCCATCAGTCTGATCACAGGGGGAAATCAGAATCAAGGTAATAGTGAGAAACAAAAGACAGAGAATTAAGCTAGTCTATTAGATGAATTGCTAAGAATCCTTAAAATGATTTTTTTTTTTCCTAATTAACTAATGTAATGAATGTTTGAAACCAGTAGCAGGAATTAAATTATATGGTTCCTTATTTGCTTTGTCTTTTATTTTCTTTCCAATAAATTTTCATCTCATCTTCTGGTCATTTTTGTTCTGCCATCAAATTATGAATGATCAGGCAGCAATAACTGATGAAGGAAAGAAGCTTCCTTTGAAACCTTTTATTATCTGCACAGCAATAAGTACGTGCTTCTGAGCCAAAGCAGCACTCCTGCTGAGCACAGCTTGGTAGAGGGTCACAGTGTGGTACGGCTATTGTCAAAATCTGTGAAAAAATCAGGTGCTGAGCCTGATTAACTGTTGAGCCAGTGTAAAACTGGTAAGAAGTTAAAATGTTTGAGAGAGCTACCCTTGTCAAATCGGTTGACAGTGAGGTGCTTGTGCATATGCATACGCACGTGGTATGGGGCTGTGTCTTCCTGCTTCCTTAAAAAATCATGAAGCTGGGACGACAGGAAGGAGGTGAATTGGAAATGCATGACCAATTCTTCTGTTTCTTCTTAAAAATAAGTAGGTATGACCCTAGTGTACCTTAAGCTCTTAGTGTTGAAGAAATTGGACAAATAACATACAGAAAATTTCTGATTTGTGATTCACTGCTCACTGTTCCTGCTCTAACTGACAGCCAAACACACCGATCGCATTAGTGTAAGTGGGATGGTCTCTAAATTATTAAAGACAACAATGATGTAACCTTAGCTGGGAAGGCAGGCAGCTCTAGAAACTGGGGGGAAAAAAAAGCTATTGAAAAGCATCTTGAACTGTTTAGCAGCCTGTCAGTAACTGGCGGCAGCTTCACGACTTCATGCTTTGTTACGCAGAGGAAATTATATAGCTGCAGAATTCAACTGCAACAAATGCAGAAGGTCTTGACCTTCGCACTCCAAAACCACTTGCCTTTTGCATCAGATCGGCTCCTCAGATGTTGTTAGAGTCTCCAGAGCAGGAGCACTGCAACCACAGTTCCACTGTGGCACAGCCCAGCCTGCCTTTGTCCATGGAGACAAATTACAATCAGCTTTGCAGGTTATAATTAAGAATTAACAAGTGACCTGGGTGTTTTCACCCTAGGGCTCGCACAGCCTTTCCCAGGTTACAAACAGGGATGAATGCTGGGACAGTGTCAGCACCGATGAGAGTTAACAAGGGTTTGTCTCGCCTTGGCATGGATGTGTCCTGCATGCTTGGATGAAATGTGACATGCTGTGGCTTGGAAGAGGCCGTGACAGGCACCTTTGTGAGAAGTGGGATGCTAGAACCTCAACTTTATACCCCATATGGCCCCTGAGCCTAAAAAAACTCTCCCAAAAGCCAAATCTCAGGCTCCTAAGAGGAAGAGGAGGTAATAGCTGGTCCCAGTGCATCTCTGTGCCCCCTGGCTGATCTGCATACCTGTTATGGCAGCCCCACATGCCTGCTCCTCTCCTGACCCTACAGTGATTTTTTTTTTTTCCTTTGGCTTAGACGTGAACTTCCCCCAGGGACTTACATAAATGAGGCTCATGTGTCAGCCTGTCCCCAGCACCCCGGGGTGTCAGCAGGACCATCCTACCAAGAGCACCGCTGGTAGCTGGAAGTTTCCCAGCCTTTGGCCGCTGACAGGCTGACTTCTAGCAGGAAGGGTTGTGTCTGCTTTGGTGAGCGTGCTGCTGCTTTCCTAGGTTAGAGGCCCAGAAAGCACAGGAGTCTCTCTCAGTTGTTTCCTAGCTCATGTGCTAGCAGTTTATGCTGGAAGATAGGTCTTGCTCTCACTAAATCTTAAGATACCCACTGCAGACAGATATAGGGTAGATTCAAAGCCTCTGCAAATTATCACCAGTCACCCGATCCATCTAGTCAACTAGGGGTGTAAGCTGTTAAAGCAAAATTATTATTTTCATTGCTTTAAAAAAACAAGGGCGAGAAGTACTTTCAGAACAAAGCTGGAACAGGTCCCCGTCCCCCCCCCCCCCCCAGCACAGCCATCAGGGGATCTTCTGTGTACCCTATCCGTGCAGCGAGGGGCAAGGGTCCTGCTGGTCCCACGTCACCCAATGGGAGGAGAGAGCAAAGTCGACCCAACAATCACACTAAGGTCTCCTGCATCTGATCGCAGGGCTTGGAGATGCTTGTCTGCATAACCATGTTCCCCTGGGTTATGGCGTTTAGTGAGAGTAAGAGAGACAAAGATGACCAGAGGTGATGTAGATGTGGAGCTTGATGTGGCTTGGGGATGGCATCAATGGTCAGTTGAAAGAGAATGAATCCCTCTGGGTTAAAGTCCTGAGCATCAAGCCTGTACTGGTCTAAGAGGAGCAGGAAAACAGGAAAAGCTGCATACCATGCACACACACACACGCACACGGGAGGATCTATCTTTGCCAACTCGTTTGACAGCCCATTGATGTAAATTATGATTTCTGGTTCCCTTTGTGAGAACAGTGCTTCTTCCCAGCACTGTGAACCGCTGCTGACTCACTGCCGCCACTCGGGCAGCCGTCATGTGGCAGCAGGCAGCCCCAGCACCGGTCTGGTGACAGGGCTCACTGGGGAGTTTGGGTCACAGCTGTTTTGCACAGGCAGCCTTGTGCCAATGGCAGCCACTCCATGGAAGGTTTAACCTTGCACAGAGCTAACAACAGCCTGGCCCTGTGGTGAGTGGTGCCCTGTGGCTCCTGCTGTGGTAAATGCCCCCCTGAACCTGTTTGTGTGTGCAGATGTGTCAGGGCACACACGTGCACACGTGCATAGACATGCACACAGCATTCTGTTACAGCTAACGTGCCCAAAAAGCATGCTGGGGAGCAAGGCAGCTCAATGCAATATGCAACAGAGGCTGAGCAAGCCACAAGGAGCTGTGTCCCAGCTACATCCACCCCATCACTGCTTGTGCACAGCATGGCTTGGCATTCAGAGGTGTGTTCTGGTCTGAATTTCCATCGCTTATACCTCTGTTTGTTCTCCCTTGCTTTTTTCGTTGCTGTGGTACCATGGGACTGTCATCCCAGGGCACAGATCTACCCATTGCTGCAGGCGGTGGCAGAGCCTCCAGAAATTGCCACCACCCAAAATGGTGCAGGAGAGCTAGCAGGGGTGGTGGGGAGGGGACAAGAAGGGATCCGCTTTGGGAGAGTGTCAGCAACGAGAGGAAGTGAGGGGAGTTGGAGCAAGGAGGGAGGAGGCTTGCGAGCAGGGAGCCAAGGCATGATGGGGGAACTCAAATCATCCTGTGAGGGATGGAGTAACACGCCAAGAAGTGCAAATGTGGGGGTGACTGATGGAATGTTGTCCAACGCCTGCCTCCGGGCATGGAGGAGGAGAAAAACTGTGCTGGGAAACATGTCGTAGCCAGCTGAGGGCTCCCAGACAGCCCTCTCCAGGTGTCCAGGTGACAACAGCAACTAAACACTCATAAATAGCAAATGAGATCACTGCAAACTGACAAAAATACATCAAACACAGTGCTGAAGAAGGTGGGGCAAGGGAGATAAGGCGATGGTGGCTGTGGCTGCTGCTGTGTGTGATGGGTGTGGAAGAGACAGTGGCATCTGCTGGCTGCTGATCACTAAAGCCACACTGCAGGGCTGTTGCATTTGATCTGTTTAACCTAGCAGCAATGAACAGGTTTGCATTCATGCAGAGATCACGCGGCACTGTAGCATATGCTTTTCCTTCCTGGGAACATGGAAAGTGCTCAGCACTGGTCACGCTGTAGGAAAGAAAATAACCTACATAACTGTGAAATGCAGAAGAGTTCCTTTGGAAAATATTGTCCCAGCATGGACGGGATTTTTTCCTGCCGTGATTAAGAGGAAAAGGTGCTCTGACAACAAGGGACAGAGCTGGTATTGCTGGTATTTGCGGAGCTGGTATTGTTGGAGGATTCAGGCTGCATTAGCAGCATCCTTCAGCCTGTCCCCAGTGCAGTGCAGCCCTGATGAAGTAGCAGGTCTTCAGGACAGGCAGATTTTCCTTTATTCCTGAGGAGAGAGGCCAGAGGAGTCATGTCTCTAAAGTACATAACCTGAGGCATATGTGATGTTAGACTTTGCAGCAGTACAACTTGTCTGGTTCTTCAGCAGGGAATTTTTTATGCAGCTGAAGTTGTTGGCTTTATTTTCCTTTGTAAAGGCCAGTCCCACCCTGGGAAAACTCAGTGGGGAGGCACCTTCCCAGGGCAGAGGGGCAGGAAGAAAAGGGCTCAGCACCTGCTGGAAGGATGAGCATGGTGAGGATGGACCAGACCCCGACTCCATCCCATAAGCATGAGGATGTGTGCCTGGAGCTGAGCAAAACTGGCCACATCTGAGGTTTTCCCCTAGCTTCCAGACCCAGAGCATCAAGCTGGTTTGTTGGAGGAGAAATAACCTTGTTATTTTTGAGGGCAGCTATCCAAAATAAGAAACAGGACATAGCGCAGCTACTGAACTGAAGGTGAGGTGCAAACTGGGCGCCTGCTGAATGGAAAAAGAAATGGTTGAGAAAGCCCAGCTGCCTCCTGAGGTGCGCTCCTGAGACTCACTGTGCATAGATTTGTATTCAGAGAATTTTCCTGCTGCTCTGACTTGTGCTACATCATCTGCGCTCACAAATAAACCAATTTAATTACATAGACATGCTCTTTATTCATTCTTCCTGGCATACTGACAATTTCTGCATGTGCAGATGAGTTGTGTCTCAGCCTTTGCCAATGCAAATGCTCCATCCTCCAAATTTCCATTTGTTTTGTTTTGTTTTGTTTTTGTTTTTGTTTTTATTTTTATTTTTGTCTGAAGATGTTCAGTGGATGCGTATGCTGTCATACACAATTGTTACACTTTTGTTTGCTCTGTGATCCATCTTTAAGTGTCTAGAAGTGCACTGCTAATTTATGAATCAGAGTTGGTGCCTCACTGTATAGCGGAGCCATGCTTTCCTCTAGAGATTTGCTTTTGTTCTTCCTTGCAGCTCACCAAAAGTCACGATTAAAGCAATCCACACTAAAAGAAGGAACATTCGCTATTCTTCCAAGGAAGAATTGTAAGCAGCTTCCTTTGAACTGAATTTTGTCAGGTTTGAAAAGATAATTAGCTACTTGTGAAGATCAAAAACGAATCCAAAACTAATGTAAGTGTTGAACCAGAAACAAATAAGTAGCTTTTACTAACATCACTTTACAGAACATTCTTGTATTTGAAAGAAAAAGTAGAAACAGAAAAGATAATAACATTACAGCGAGTTGATTACCTTGCATACATTTTCTGCATTGAACAGAAATTTAAACCAAAAGTAGATGTTCTCTTAAAACATACAGAAAAGTCAGATTTCGAAAGGTATAATAATGCCACAAAGTGTTACAGTATCTGGAAGTTGTAACTTCATATATGCCATTAACACAAAGCCTGTCAGTACTAAGAAAACCTTTCCAGCTCATAGTCATCACTTCTGTGTGTAATAGTCCACAGGGCACAGGCCTGGACAAAGCCTCTGCTGAGCCTCAAGGAGAGCCCAGGCTTCCCTGGGCTACAACCAGCAGTTCAAATGGTTTTTAAATTTAGTATTTTATCAAATGGTTTTTAAACTGGGATTTTATCAACTATTAATCTGTAGACTCCGTTCCTCCACAGAACAATTGTGGCTATGACTCTAAGTCATGCTAAGAATGGCCGTAAGGTATATTACTTAGAGGAAAATAAAGTTGTTTCTGTCGCACAGAGATATCTGCTGGGCAGGGAGGGAACTGGAAGTTAGCAGCTCTGTCAGCAGGACCAGTTCTGGAGCCGACTCTGATTTGGGCTTGCAGCTGGGGTTTCACTGCTAAAGCTTTTGCTTTCCTGACTCATCAGCTTCTGCTGGTATAATGTCTTGCTTGGGCTGGGGGCTCAAGATTTCATATGCTACCTAGCTGATGGGCCTGGGTCTACTGGTGCATGTATGTGTACCCTCCAACACTGGGTTTCCAGATCTTCCCTCAGAACTTGCATCCTTTTTCACAAATGCACCAACCACTTTCTTCCTCTGTTACCTGTCCAAAACTGTCCATGACTGCTGAACATTGGCACTTGCTGGGAGGTCCTGGCGAAATGCTGCAACACCCAACCATGCCAGAGTAAGTCAGGGTTGCCATGGCAGCCCTAGCATTAATTCTCCTGGTTTCATGGTTTTCTGCCTCAACCTTAGTATTAGTTTAACCCCAGTTTATATATATCTGTGCTTTTGATGATAATTACTGTTTACTTCCAGTGCCTTGTTCTGCTGCGTTTTCTCTTGATGGACTCTATCTCCCAGAGGGAATTAAATTGCTGCTTTCTCCAGTGCCCAGAAAGAGCACATGGTGAATATCTGCAAACTTGTCTAGTCAGATGTGGGAGAATAGTCTGAAATGGGCCTTTGTGGGTTTTATGGTCTTTGGAAAGAATCCACCAAAGCTCCACTCGCTGAATCACCTGTCCTGTTCCTGGAGGGGAGCTGTACTCCCCGGTGTAAGAAGCGATACTGGCAGAAGACAGAGAAAGACAGGGAAAACCAGGTGGTAGCAAAGAGCTGTCCATGAAGGGTGGCAGAGAGAGGTGCAAGTAAAACTTGAATAACAGCAGCGGAAGGCAGAAGTACCCAAGATAAATAAGACAGAGCCCTCCCAGCCCAGAAAATATTTGCTGTGGAAATGGCAGGGCACCCCAGGGACTGCACTGCATCTGGTCTGTACTTGATCTCACATTTTCTTTCTGCTTTTTCCTTGCCAGCAGGAAGAGAGCCTTATTCTGCCATTGCACTTTGTTTGAAGGATAGTGCAAGGTCCCCCTTTGCTGCTGGAAATATCATTTTTTAATTACAGCCAGCAGAAGCAATTTATTTGTTTACTAGTGTCCAGGAAACACACCCAAGGGAAATCTCTGAACATGACCACAAAGCTGATAAGGATTAATGGTAGATGATAGAACGTTGGATAAGGCTATTCAGACATTTAGGTCAATATCACCTATTAATAGCATGAGCATTAAGTAAATGAATATCAGGTTATTATATGCTGTTATATTTAATGAGAGTCAGTATTTACTTTTCCTCTAAAGACTCCTGAGAACCATGTTTAGCCTCATTGCATGCTCTGGCAGCCAGGAGGGCAACCTGCCTCTTTGACCACTGCTGAATTTAGTACAAATATCACATCTGAGCTTTAAAAGGTCACTATGTGGCCTATAGCTTTTATTCTAAGACAAAGCTCACAGTATTTAACTTATTCTACATTGCTAGCAGGGAATGCGTTACTAGTGGAAACAATACTTCCTCCTTCTACAGGTGTTGAAACCTTCAGTGAAAGCTAATAGAGTCATCAGTGGTCACTTGTAAAAGCAGTTCCAAGAACCTAGTGTTGGCATTGCTGTGGCTTATCCAGCAGCTCCAGGTCCCTGCTGTGCCCTCGTTGAGAAACAACAAAACAGCTCCTTTGCTGACATCTGCACTTTCATTCTCACCTCCCTTAATTTCCTGCAACTTTGTTTAAACTGAAAAAATAATAATAATTCCCAAAATAATTAGGAAGTGCAGAAACCCAGCTGTATCCTGCCCATGATGGGTCAGTGTGCGTGCACAAGCACAGGTGGGGAAGCTGTTTCCCACCCCAAGCAACCGCTTCCACAGGGCTGTTTCCAAACTGTTGCAGCCGAGCAGGATTTCTTCCTTTCTCCTTGGGTTTCCTTTGCTGTTCTTCAATTCTAGCACCACCCCAGACCTCCAAGACTGCCTCTGCTTGCCCTGCAACACTGCTCAGAGGGGCTACACCAGAGGCTGGAGATCCCTGGTAGAATTGAAACCAACCAATATCCACCAAGAACTTTTGGGTAGAAACAGAGATTGACTGGGAAAGTCTATCTATCCATTCGCTGATTTGAGTCAAGCTATGGGCCTGTGGAACTGAAACTGCTCAGGGAACTCTGGAGGCTGTGCTAAAAGGCACTTGATTTATTGTGCTTATGTTATGGAGAAATAGAAACTGCTCTGGCAGTGGGCAATAAACAGCCATCTATGGGGATGCAGAAGGCAGTGATGTTAAAGAACATAAAATTGAAGATATCTCTTAATGACACCATTTGAGAAAGCCAAACTGTCAAGCACTTCATATACTTCTTATATATATAAGCAGTATGTCAATGCCAAGCTCTGGATGAGCTGCCACGCTGGACCAGCATCCCCACTAACACAGGGCATGGAGAAACACCCTTGAGAACTCAAAACCCAGCTGAAAAGCAAGAGGAGACCTATAGATACCAGGAGACAAAGCCAAACTGGGGAGCAATAAGCCTGTATTCTTTGTGTGAGAGTCAAAAGTACCAGCACATCACTTATCCCATTATTTTATGGACTGCTAGCCTGCAAACCAGCACACCCGGCCCTGAGCATCGATCAGAACAAACCTGAGTGGTTTCCTGTATCGCTGCACCAAGCCCTGAGATGAGGAACACCTGTGTTCTCCATGCTGGGACCCACACGGTGCAGAAATAGTTTTCCCATTCAGGGAAAACTTACAATATTTTGGACTTTTCTGTCCCCTTCAGCCAAAAATTCAAAAAACGGGGAGAAATTGAAATCTCAGCCATTTTGTTTTGAATAGAGCTCTATAAATCATGCAGCCTATCAAGCAAAAGAGTTTACTTTAAACGTCTTTGTTTAGATCTTTGTTCTAAATTTACAACTTTTACTGGCTTTAAATAAAATCCTTACAGTTGCTTATATACAACATTTTTGCTTGGTTTAATTTTAGACGTGTACAGCTAAATGTTAAATATGCATTACTAAGTAATTGAAATGTCATAGTCCTAGATTAAACTTCTCTAGTGGAATTAAATTAAAGGTTTCTGCTGCTGGTTTAGAGCAGCACAGTGTGAATGTTTTATAGCAGCAACAAAGCCAGAATTACAGGTTGGACTCCCAATCTGTGTGCATGACTAACACCAGGAAAAACAAAAACAGTTTGAACTTTTAAAGGCTGGAGCCAAGGAACAATAAAAGCAATGTAACTTCTTTTAGAGACAGCTTTCTACTGGAAAGAAGCATCTCCTGGTGTGGCCCCATACTCCTGTTGCTTGGAGCTGGGTGTGCACCCCAGGGAGGATGCCCAGAACCCTGTGGTTGTGACTGCACACTGTATCCTCTGCCCAGAAGGAGCCTGGAGGCAACGCATGCCCTCAGGTAAGCCTTTTGGGGAAAATTAACCCCTGCAAACAGTGGGGTGCTAAATTCCAGCCCCTGTATTGTGTCAGCTCTGGCCCTGTCGGCAGTGTTAGGGAAGTGGCTGTAGGAAGAGGCTAAGGAAAAGCCTCCTCCAAGTTTTCCCATGCCACCACTGACCCTGGGAAGAACAAGAGAGTTACTTATGTCTGCTCCCATATTTAGCACAAGAGGAAAATGCCTTTTTCAGCAGGAAGGACGTGCTTGACCCTCCCCTTGTCATGTCCCAGTGTGCAGGACAGCAGTGACCTCAAAAGGGTGAGGGATGCACCACTGCTGGCTTTTGGGGACAATGTGGCACATCTGAGCTAGTGGCTGGGCAGTGGTTGGCAGTTACGGTAGGAAGCAGCAGAAATGCTCTCTGCTGCTCTGGTTTGGTTTTAAACTCTCATCCAAGTAGTGATGAAGTTTTTTATAGCCTCCTCTCTCCTAACATCAGCAGTCACCTTCAGCAGTCACCTTCCCCACCAGCAATCAGAGGGAAAGTGCTGCCCCTGTTGTAGGGGAGGTTGGATGGAGATGTGTGTCTTGGGCCTTTCTGACATTGCAATGCAAAGCAAAACACCCCATGGAGCTTAGCTGGAAAGCACTGTTCTCCGCTGGTCCCAGCTCCATTTCCTCCTCAGCATCTCAGACACATTCATGACATGCCAGAGAGTCAAATTTCCCATTTCCTTCCTCAGCTAATCCTGGAAGGGGCAATAAATAACAAGAAGAGACTTTTATAGGCAGATATTAAGTACTCACATCCGTGGCATGTTACTAAAGTTATACAATAATTTGCTCTCAGAATATCTGTTTGTACAAGGAACATTCTGGTAGTTTTGCAGTCTTTGGTAGGTCTCATCTTCAGAAAGTCTCACTGCTCCTGTGAAGTTTCCTTTGCAGCAGTGTCCTTCCTGCCATGATTATTCCCTTTAGCTGGAGAAGATCAGGAAACAAACAAGCAAACAAACAAACAAAATATTTCATGTGGTAAGAGATCAAGCCAAATAAGATTATAGAATTTTTCAGGACAAGTCTCAAGAATGGTCAGTATTTTTCACTCAAAGGACAGAAGACTGAGGAATCTTTGTTAATACACTTTCTGAAACAGCTTCATTCAAACAAATATTTTGGATAAATGGCAACCGTCTGGCATGTTGTGAGGCTGTGCTGTCCCCTGTATGTTTTGTGCATGCTGCATTTTCAGCAAAAGGAACAAAGGACCACCACCTGCAGAGCACCTGCTCCTGGAGAGCACCTTTCCTGCAGAAGGCCTGGAGATGTCAGCAGTGTCACTGGGATGGAGCAGGTGGGAAAAAGTGCTGCAGGAAAGTGTTCAGTGCTGAATGTTAGTGAGAGTCTGAGTGGAGGGCTTGAGCAGTCTCAGGGCAGTGGATATGGGAGAAATGGAGGTTGGCAAGGTCTTAGGGAAAGTGCTGGGTGTGGTCCCAGCAAAGAGGGGAAGGAGTAAGGACTGGAGGCAGCACAGCGAGGGGTGCTGTGTTAAGTGTGTGTGAGGGGGCGGTGAGGTTGGGGGTGTAATACCAAGTGTGTAAAGGTTGCAGATGTTGATCCTGCTGTGTGTTTTGTGTGGTATCATCACAGCAGCATGGTGCAGCTGTCTGCAATGACTGGCAAATATCCTTCTTCTACAGATGAAAATGAATCATGGAGGCACCTTGTGGCCTAAAGTTAAAGTTCCTGCCTGAGTGTCATAGCTCTGGTTCTGAGCCAGGATGAGCATCACAGAGCTGCTCTGAGTTACGTCAGCTGCTCACAATGTCCTTTCCTGAAAAAGCATCCACGTCCTGCTCTTACAGAGACCTTTTCATCTAAGTTGGAAAATCAGGGTGCAAAGCAAAGTCCCTTATTGCTATCACTGAGCCCAGTGATAGAAGACAACACCAGAAAAATAACTGTGCACTTGTTTGTGAGCACAGTCTCACTCCCTAAGAAGAAGAATATAACCTGTGTTTCACCGACTACATAGGATTACAAAGCAGTCAGCAAATACGCCTGCAACTAAATGCTATTGACTGGTTGCCAGTGTCCTGCTGCCAAGGCTGGGGTGCACCTGGACACTGCCAGCATTGCCCGTGCACCACCAGTGGAAGCGACATCCATGCCAAGAGCGACGGCCAGCATCCAGGCTCACAGAAGTGCCTCAAAAGGGGAGATGAGGGATGCTGGAGAAGGGAAGTGAAGGACCATCCGGCGGGGGCCGGGGGGGCTGCCGGGGCCGGGCGGCTCCGGGCGCGTCCCCAGACGGTGGCGCTGGGTCCCCGCAGTGCGCGCAGCCCGCGGCGGGCACCGCTCCCGCCGCCCGGGTTTGAGGTTGGTTGAGGAAAATCAGCCAGATTGCAACAAATGAGTGTGTCCTGCCATATATATATATATTTCTTTCCCAGCAGTCGGTGAACTCGTGGTGTGCACAGGTCTGCGAGGGATTCCCCAGAGCAAGGACCTCTCAAAGAGGCAAAGAATAATTTAGGTTCTAGGAAGAAAAAAAAAAAAGAGAGAGAGAGAGAGAGAAAAAAAAAAAAAAGTGTTTTGTCTGGCAGAAATTCCCTTGGTTTTGCTTCAAAGCAGTGCAGCGCACTGAAGCTGCAGGGAGCAGCTGGCTGTGGTGGGGCTCAGAGGCAGCCCCTGGGGACTGGGTGCGATGCCCATGCAGCCATACTGGTGGGGCCCCTATTTCAAACTCTGCTGGTGGCTTTAGGGATGCTGGTTCCCTTGGGTTTGATTCTGAAAGGGGAATGGGAACATGTTCTGTTGTGGTATCCAATAGCTAGAACCATCCTTAAGGGAAAATGGATCATGACTCCCTCCAGGGGATGGGAAAAGGGACTAACTTGAAGCCTCCACATGAGGTATGATTTTGGATGTGTTCACTCCTTTGGGACCCATCTGCTTGTTCATCTCTGTGGCAGCTCTCAAGGGTTATTTTGATCCTCTCTCCTTTTATTGCAAGATGCAGGACCTTGGTGAATTTTCCAGCTCATTTCCAGCAGTTTGGTTTTGGGGTACCAATTGATATCCCAGATTCAGTGTGTTTGCAATAAGGCAGATATTGGTCCTCCCTTTCAATACCTGATTTGGCTTGTCTGCTCTCTTTCCTAACTTAGAAATGCAGAAAGCCTGTGGGCTGTCCTGCACAGGTATTTCAGAAAGGCTGAAAGACAAAATCGATATAAATGCATTAACTCTTACAAGTTTAGCTCAGTTTTCTTGAATATAAATCACAGAGTAATTTAAATAGATCAGCTCCTGTGAGTTTAGCTCTGCGTCCTGAATGCCACAGAATTAAGGAAATCTGGTTTCATAAGGTCTCTGGGAAGAACACCAATTCATTGAACAAAGCACAGGTCTCAGCACAGGCCTGTGTCTAGTGGAAAGAGCTTGCTGTATTGCTTAGCCTGCTGGCTGGTGCTTATCTCCCCATAGAATTTCCTGAAGCAGAGCAAACAACATTTCACTACATACTTCCTCAGGCAGGAGTGAAATGTAATTCTGGTACAACAGAAAAGCACCGCTGCTTCTGCTGTAATGACTTGGAAAAACCTAACTGCTGTGGGGGGAGAAATGCCATTTGGTGTAGTGGAGATGCAGCTCCCCTCTTCTTCGGCACTGGAGCAGAGCAGCCCTTGGGCAGGAGGGTCCAGAACTGGGTGCTGCACCAAGGATGGCACCCATGGGCTTCTCTCCACCCCTGCCACCTGGGTCTGGGTGTTGCCATGGCACTGCAACACGCAGATGGCACTGCTGTGAGGGACTGTGTGTGCATGAACGCAAGAGTCATGCCACAGGCAGGGGGGATTTCTGCTGCCAGATTCCCCGCAGAGTCATTCTGCCTTGAGAGCCAAAGCAGCATCAGCCCCGCGAACCTTCTCTTTTTGGCATGACTGCTGGATTTTTGTATGATTTGGAAGGCGGTTTGCAAAGCCACGGAGGGTTGCTCCTACCTGGCGCAGTGCTTGGAGGGTGATGATGGGTCAGAAGAACAGGCACTGCTATTGCGCAGTAAATCCTGCAAGGATTTCCAGGGATAAGGGCAAGTGGCCTGGACACAGGAATGCTCTGTGAAGTACTTCTTATGCCTTATTTTTATAATTGCATTTTTAACAACTGCTGTCATTCATGACAGCAAATGCATAACTAAAATCCTAGCAAACAGTCTTGCAATGATCACAGCCTCCAGATCTCCCAGATAACATTGCAGAACAGATGCCCATCCATGAAAGTATGCAGGCAATTGTCAGTGGTAAATCCACTGTCTGCCCTCAGCACAGGGTTTATGTGAGAAGGCCTTGGTACTGACATTCAGAGCCTGTCCAGTGTCCTAGAGCAGGGCAGAGCAATTTAAATAGATTAACTCCTGTGAGTTCAGAGCAGTTCACTGTAACTGAAGGACCTCTGTACATGGTTGTAATTGAGACTGGGGTGCACAAAGAGACCAAGTAACCTCCATTACGTGGAAGATACTTTCAGTATGGTTTATCTCTGTTTTTCTATTGCTTCTCAGGTGTCACGGCCATCACTGCTTTTAGATGTAAAACATTGCAGCAGGAGCGGGATGGAAGAAAGCCTTTGGAGCAATGATCCAAATATGCCTTTCGGCAGGAAAAGCCATGCACCTGTCCCTTCATGTGCTGGCCTGGATCCAGCAGCTGCTGTGGGCAGGGACCCTGCTTCACCCTTGCTGCTCCCTCTGCCCATCAGGGCCATCACCTCCAACGTAGCCCTGCTCCTTCCCTGCAGTCTGTGCATGCCTTGGATTGTGCTTGGAAACACAAGATAGGATACTGCCGCCTTGCCGATTTCAACCCCTCATTTGTTATTCCAACAGCAAAGTGAGCATCTAATTCTACCAAGCGCATAGATACAGACTTGCCTTTTCTGGGACAGTGTTTACATCCCCAGGCAGATATACTCCATGCATGTAACACAATGACACAAAAAAAAATATATCAAAGAACAGAAGAAAAAAAATTAAGAGGTAATATCTGTGTATAAAAGGCCCAATGAGCAGCTATCTATATGAATCTTGAAATAAGGGAGCCAGACCCTTCCCAGAGAAGCTGCAGGTGCATGCTGGGGGCAGCCCGGGCACCCCACTGCCTCTTCCCAGGGCACACGGCCCCAGCAAGCTGCTGCTGCAGGCTCAGAAACTCAGAAACTGAGGGGGCGCAGTCTGCAGTTCTATTCAGCAGCAAGCGTGAGGTGCCCTGCCAGCTTGCATTAAAAGCAAATATTGACATTTGGTGAGGAGTGAACAGAAACTTGTAAATAGCATCTGGGATAAAACTTTATTTAAGCAGGCAGAACCTTTATGCTCACAAGCAATGCTAAATCCAGCAAAACCCAAATGTCAGGCCGTAGCCTTTAAAGAACAAGACAAATGACCACAGTAAAGGACACATTACAATAAGCAAAGCTGAAATCATCAGCAGCCCTTGGAGCACTTGGAAGAAACAGAGGCTGTTTCTGCAGATCCCCCATACAAGCGTACCCATCCCCCTGCCACCGTGGTGTGAGGCACAGGATGATGGCTTGTGCCATCATTTGCACTGAGGCAGTGCAGATCCCAGCTGGATGCACTGGCAGGGCAGGGAAACATGGTCTGTGCTTTGCCAGTCATTTGCTTGTGCCTCTAGCAAGCACTAAAAATAGTTCACTTTCATCAACGTCAAGTTCATCACCAAAAGGGAGCAAGCAGATTTAATTTATTTGAAATTCATTTCAGCTTCCTCTGGACTTTAAGGGGGAAATTCAGGCCAGGGTTATTATTGCATTTATTATTTATACAGGATGGAAAGCACTGACAGCTGTCTTGGTGGAATTCATCAGTGTTCAGTGTCTGGTGGGCACTGGGTGTGGAACCCATCTGTAACACCTCAGATGGGGTGAACCAGGAGCAGAAAGGAGCTGCTCACCTTCCTTGCAGGTGCCCTTGGCACTGAATTTAGGTCCAACTTGAATTAAGCTGCTCAAATAAGCGTTCAATTAATAGCCTGCCAGGCCTCTGCATAGATGATGCCTGTGTAAGAATTTCATGGGGGCTGGATATCATGGTCCTAATCTGAGAAAATGTCAGGGCTCTGGTTTCAGGGACTTACCGCTGTACTGATGCAGATAACACCGCGGCCCTGGCTCGCAAGCAGACTATTGTGGGAAAATGCTAATGTGACTTTTGCTGTTTATTCGCTGTGGGCCAACACCAGCAATAAAGAACCACAAATTGTACCTGTCTGTAGATAAGACAAAGGCAACTCTGCTGAGTGACTTCAGAAATCCAAAAGTAAGGAAGCAGAAGCAGCACGACCCAGAGACTTTCTGTAAACTTGTGGTATAGAAATGTACCCTTTTCTAGATGTCCTGGAGAGCTGATACCAATCAGTCCTTGCTGCCACCACATCCTGGACTGCACTGCCCACTGGCAGAGCTGCAACCTGTTTGCACCTTCAGCCTGAGCAGCCTCATGCCAGCCAGGAACTTGTTTCAGGAACCGATGTTCGGGCAAGGCTTTGTTTAGCAAAGGTCAGCAGTGATGGGAGAGGCCTGTGGAGAGGCCAGCAGCTTGATATATTATTGTGCCCTGGATCAGGACACAGGGTGTATGTACCAAGTCTTTGTTAAATGGAAAGTTATAATAATAGTAATAGAGAATAAACTGGAAATGCCAAAACATTTTACTTCAGGTCAGTGCAGCACTGCTGGGGCTGCCTGCACTGCCATGATGCCCAGGGAGGTGTCGCATAAAGACTCAAGTCCAGACTTGTCCCAGGGTGTCAGGCACCTTCTTAACCATTAGTCAGTCTAAAAGAATATCCCCACTCTCTAAATATGGCCAAGTATTTGCTCAGTGCACCATGTACTTGCTCATGTCCATGGAGTGGCATTATTGGGGAAAAAAAAAAAAAAAAAAAAAAATCCTGCCTGGTAACTTGGAAGCTGCTGCTCAGGCAGAGGAAGATTCATCTTTATCTACAGAGCAGCAGCTTGCTCCAGCTCTCGCCTCAGGGATTACAGATGTGCCAGCGGTGTTTGGGGAGAATTACTCTCCCTTTGGGAGTTGCCATCCTCCATAACAAGCTGCAAGGTTCTAGGAAGGCTCTCAGGCACTCATCACCAGCCCTTGCAATATTTTTCCTCCCCCAGTGAGGAGCATACCTAGCCTTAGACCACAGCTGTGTCAGAGTCCGTGTATTTGCAGAGGACCTGTGATCCCAAATTGCCGTACCCACCCCAGGGGGCCTAGAACAGGGAAAACCCCAGGCCAAGTCATTCACAGCCATTGCCTGCCCCAGTCACCAAAGCATCCAGCAGCCTGCAGCAGTGGGTAGCAGGGCTTCAGGGAGGACCTTGCATACTGGTGCTGTGGAGCCTTCTCATTCCCAGGGATAACACTGCTGCTGATAAGAGACAGTTTCCCACACATCCTGCAGTTTACATAATAATTAGCTTCTATGTTAATTCCCTGAGGGGGAACTGAATTATAATCTGGTATGTGACGTATAAAGGGTGTAACTTAATTCCTCAGAAGCCTTTTCTGCAGTAGATGGCTATCTTGATTATGCTGTCTACATTTCTAGTCAAATGTTTGCTGAAGAAGTCATGTTTGTTGTCTAGATACAATGCACAATTTTCCTGCAGCCGGCACTGACGCAGCAGCTCTGAGCTGATGGGAGAAACAAAACAGCTCTGTGTGGGTTCAGGAGCAGAGCATCTGCCTGGGTGCAAAAGCTCCAGACATGCTCCTTGCAGACACAGGGCAATGCAAGCACATCTGCACTAATTGCTTCTTGGTAACAAGTGCCATGGTTTGAAATACTGACAGGTTTTTCATTTTTGTTTGTTTTGTTTTTTGGATGTGTTTTTCTAAAAATGTTACATGATGGCTTGGCTTTGAAAAGACATTTTTTCTGATACCCTTATCAAGTGACTGATTTTTTTTGGGGAGCCATGTAAATTTCAATCACCCTTTGCCTATGTTCTAAAAGAAAAAGGTGTAGGGAAAAGTGGAAGGGAAAGAACTGGGGCTTGCCCCATGGCCAGCAGCTTTGCAGCTGATTGACGTGCAGCTCTTGGTGCTGTCCCCAAGGGCTGGCACATGCCATCGGTCAGTACCGCTGGGGCAGTAGCCCATGGCAGGCATGAAGAGGGTGGGCTGGGAATGTCTCCATATCTCCCCTGGCCTGAACTGGCTTCCTTCAGGCCCAGGAACATCTTGAAGTACAGCCCAGGCATCTCCTCTCTTTTGAGAGGAGAAACCTCTCAAAACAAAACCAGAGCAGGTGGCATCACAGCTGTGCTCAAAGCTGCTCAATCTGCCCAGAACATGCAGGGCAACATCTCCCTGTGGTTACCTTGATTTACCCAGACTGAGATATAAGGTGGGATGGAGCACTGTATGATGGTGTTGAGTTCCAGCAGCAGTTTCAAAGTGCCAGGCTATGTGATAAAAGCTTAAATCAATGACAAAAACAGTGAAGAATAAAAATATCTCTGAGTATATGTAACACACTATGTCACATCTGGTTACGTGAGTCATTCTCAAGAGCAGCATTTCTTTGAAGGAGTGGGGCCTCTGATGTTATCTTTGTGAAACTTTAGCAGATGAGCTTAATAGCATAAAAAAACCCCATCTAAATACACACACAAGGAATTGCATATGTGCAATGAAATGGACAGAAGATACTTAATGGCATCTGAAAGGGAATAGCATCCACATATGAATTCCAAACAAATAAGTATTTAGTTTTGTAAGCCAGTTAATCCTTAGGGAATCATTAAGAGCAAAACATCCTGGGGGCAGCAATGCAATATCTCAACAAACTCCTGAAAAAATTCAAATCAAAATAAAACAAACAAACAAACAAACTAACAAACAAACAAAAAACCCTGTGGTTTTAAAGTTAGAGGAAGTATTTAAAGAAGCACAAAATGTACTTGCCAAGTGCTCAGATGTGGCGATTGTCATGTGTCCATTTCCCCTTTGGTCCCTTGGGAATCTCCTCCAGTGAGCGGCTTCACACTGGCCAGGAGGCTTAGCCTTGTCCAGCTGAGAGCAGCCGCACACAGAGAAAGCTGTGACCCGAGGCAGAACTGGGATGTTCGCTGCCTCACGTTGGCAAAAGCCACCACTGATTTCCCCAGCGTTTAGAGGCTCTTAAAAGGTTTATTGTCGCTGTCCTCTTGGAAGTGTCAGCATGTCTAGTGCTGGATGTGGGACTGATCTCCCCAAAGACACAGTCTCCTTTTGATTTGAATTAAGCTTCAAGACACAGAAATGAAGAGCTTCTACCTGAGAGATTGCAGGGGAGCAGCCCAGTAGAGAAAACAAAAGCAAGGTGATAGCATTAGTGGCAGCTTTGGAGCAGAATGGCCCTGGAGGTTTTGTCTTTGTCCTAATTTTACAGTATTGGTTTCATACCTTCACTTGTATCCTGAGGAGCATTATTACAAGATATAAATAGCTGTGACTGAGAACAGAGCAATAGCTTTGTCTCTTCTACAGCAGAGACAATAACTACGGAGCATTAAGCAAGCAAAAATCCCTTGAAATAATAAGCTAAGCTGATGGGATTCATTCACGCTTGTAAATACAATTATATTCTGTGGCAGTATGTGTATGTTCAGATGAATCTCAATATGAGGCTGATGGGAGAAGGCAGAGGGATGGCTCCTCCCTGTGCTCCCAGCAGAGCACAGCCCCAGCCCTGTCCTGTCCTCCTCTCAGCAGGGAAGCCGCTGTGAGCAGAGAATCACGAGGACATGGGAGTCACATGAAGCACTTGAAACTGATGTAACAAAATGATATGGATGCAGCTCAATGCTGCTGGATTAGATCACTGTTCCCACTGTGGCAATGGAGCACTTTAAAGCCCATGGCCACTGGTGGGACCATGCCTGAGATGAGTGGGGCAGATGCAGTAGCAGCATATCCCAGTGAAGACAAAGTGTATTTCAGAGCAGAAGCTCGAGGCTCTTCTGCATTTTTTGCACCTCTTCCTACAGCTTTCTTTTTCCCAGCCAGTCATGTTTTCTTCTGTCAGGACACTTGGTCTCTTCTCATTTCCTACTTTTTCAGAAAGACACAGTATTGCAAGGGAGCAGCTTTTTGCACTTCTCACTCACTCACATGCAAGTAATAACTGCTCTGTTGCATGGATGCTTTTCTTGGCTGAATTTTAGTGTCAGCTGTTTCTCCTGTGGCTTGCAAATACTTGCACGGGCCAAAGGCAACATTCAGGACACTGCCTTGTGTCCCCAGGCCAGCACAGCTCTGTGGCAGGGACCAGCACACATTTAAGGCAGGTGAGTGATGCACACAAGACATACACTGGCAGACCCTCCTGCCCCATCCACAGCTTCCCACTGCTCATGCCCTCATGTTTGGGTTAATTATTGTTTGCATTTAGCAGTTAGTTTTCTACCACTGTCACTCCAGGGAGCAGTCAGTGAGAGGCAGGGCTTGTCACAGACGGCTCACATCTCCCAGATGACACACATTTTTGCTTCACATGTTAGTTACATTCAACATTAATTGCCACACTGTCCTACCATTATTAAAGATTTATAAAATTCTACCTGTTTTATCTTTTTCAATCAGGATGCTTTGAATTATCTCCACAAACTATGAAAACAGATGCTGTTTTCCCACTGGGCTGCACATTGCTGACCAGAGACCTGACCTAGCAGCAGCTTGTGTAGGTCCCAGGCAGCAAATCTGGACTGAGCTCCCCTGGGGCTCCTGGGGAGGACCTGTGCCTTTCCCTCTTTCCCCCCGCAACTTCATAGATGCGGTATCCCAGTGTCTCAGCTCCTCTGCACAAGCCCTGTACCCACAGAGACTCACCCCTGAATACCCTCAGTGGTATCAGAGTGAACTGGGGCCAGCCCCCCAGTGCTGCCCCAGGGGTGGGAGTAATTTTTATCTCCATGTTGGAAGTGGCAGAAGGGCTTAGATCTCTCTTCACCCCCTCAGTGTCCAGCTCCTTGGTGACATTTCATTTCTTAGGAATACTATTTTTTCCTCTTACACATAAATAGTTATATCCTAAATCACACACATTTCAAAGAATTGGTGTGTGGACCCTTGACTGTTCATTTATTCCAAGCACATTAAATGAGTCATAAAATATACAAAATGAATTATGTAATATATTTGTGGAATTCACTGGATAGGATTCCCAGAGCTGGGCAGGGAGAAATGTTGCTCTTCCCAAGGTGAAGTGGGACATAGCAAGGAAATTTTACTCTTGAATATAAGGTTGCTTTTTATATTGTTACAGCTTTCTTTAAACCAAGAAACACCCTTAAAATAAACAAACAAAACAGGAAATTGCTAGACAACATAAAAACAAGAAGAAAATTCCTAGCAGTGACACTCTTGGTGGTTTGACAATCAAAATGAGATAAGTTTGATGAGGACACAGCATTTTCTATGACAATGATACCTGCATGGCTTTCAGTTACTGCTGGCAAGCAGCAGGTTCATATCAGCAGGGAAAAGTGTTGTTATATTCCATGGTGTGGGAGACTATTCCCTCTAACCTCAACCTTCCCTTCTTCCGGCCCAGAAAACATTTCCACCTATCTCTTGTTCCCCTTTTCTTTCAAACTTTAGAAAAGTCTCGTCTGGCAACAAGATACTCTCCTCATTGAAAAGAAAAGCTATAGACTATTTTAGCAGTTTGATCTCAGAGGTCTATGTATTCAAGCATTTATTGGAAATCCACTCTTGTAAGGGTGCACCTACTCATTTATAGCAACTCCATGTTTCTTTTGTCTGATCATGGTTTTTCTCATTCTTTCATTAAGTTCCAGCTGAAACAGTAACTTTTACAACCCTCCTTCACACATCTTCCATGTTCATGCTACATGTGGAGTAGCTGGGAAAAATAGCACTTGTGGTGAAACAAACAAACAAACAAACTTGAGTGACATTGCTAAATCATGCATGTAAAAGGAGCACAGCAGGTGCAGTGGCTGTAGCAGAAGGAAGTTATATTAAACTGCAGCTCAGGAGGTATCATAGCCTGGGCTGATCACTGCATCTGCCACCACTGAACTGCCCTGCAGTGCATAGATGCTCCAGCAGTACCTGCACTTCTTGCACATCAGCAAGCTGCCAGTGATGCTCAGGGCATGAGGCAGCCGGGCTGCTCTCCTCTCTGGGATGCACAGAAACATGGGGATGAGTGTTCCTAAAACCTTTTTTGTTTGTTTGTTTCTGACACCAACTTTGTGTTTTTCAGCACCAGGATGGAGTCATGCTGCAAAACCCAAGCACAACAAATTAAGTGGGCTAATGTATATCCAAATCAAATAAATTTGTAGCTGTCACTGATACAAAGAGCAATTGATTTGAGATAGCTAAAAAATGCACAGTGACTCATAGTTTTTGAAGTGGTCTGTGCCACTTTTATTTATTATGCTATTTAGCATATGTAATATACATTTATGTTTGGTTTCCTTAGGAGCTTTCTACAGTCTCTGTGTGTATGTGTGTCTGTCGTTTGTACTCCCCAGCTACCTTGGAGGTGACAGCCTGGAGGCTGCCTCCCATCTACAGCATCAACAAAGGTGTTGTGGCTCCCAGAAAAAGCTTCTCTGCCTACACTTCACAGTGGGACCATCAACATCCACCCCATGATTCTGGCCAGACCCGTTCCCCTAGGCCTGCACGGTCCCTCAACAATGCTGATTTCTGTCCTGCTTTGGCTAAACAAAGGCTCCACACTGGTGAAAGCTTCTAGCTGAGGAGTAGTGAGGAGAGAGGGTTCCTTCGACTTCTTCAGCTGAAAAAAAGCAGACAAGTTTTTGGCACAGCTGCCCTTCTCTTCTGAAATAAAAACAGTGAGCTAAGTGCCTAAAACCTCCTGCTCTCCCAGGGTTTTGCTGTTCATTTTATAACCTCCTTAGAGAGGTGTGTTTCATATAGACTCAGTTTATGCAGCCACAATCCCTCTTTACATTTAGGGATTATCTATAATACCTTGTCCTAATGGCAGTCCTCATTGAAATATAGTTTACATAGGAAATGCATGCACTTCAGCCCTGTCAGCATCAGGCAGAGGTTTGAACAAATGTCATGGGGACATGGTCCATATTTCTGCAGCCTGCCTGGGAAGACACAGCAGGCTGCTGGAAGGGGCTTGCAGAGCCACAGGTGAAGGATGGCAATGAATTGGCATCAGCACAGTGTCCAGACACGTAATCCTCTCCTTGTGTATATTCACAGGTGACTTTAAAATAAAGTAAGATCGTAATTGAATTTATAAAGTATCTAACGGACCAAATACATATGCTTCTATCAATATGAAAGGAGAAAGGAAGCGAAGAGACAGAGCAGTCCATCTGGTATAGAGAAAATAATTTCACAGGTATGGTGGAACATCAACTGTACAGTGAAACACTGAAGTTTGACTTTAATGTCTTTCTACTTAGCTGCAGGCTAAAATTCAATAAAAATTCAGATGCGCTGTATTAAAATGTGATTCCTCACTGCCCCTTAGGAGATGCATAATAAAAAGCAGGCAGCATCCAGGGCACGCATGTGCATTTCTGAGTAACATGAACAAGTGTGAAGGATGCAATGAGGCAACAGCAGTAATTTCTCTTTTCAGGCTTCCTCGCCAATATTAGGCAGGACCAGAGAAAAGTTTCTGCAGTCAGAAATGTGTCTTTTTAAAGCTAAGTCTGTTAATGAAAACAAAAACTTGAAATACATCAGTATCTCTCTCTCTCTCTCTTTTTTTTTTTTTTTTTTCCTCCTTAAAAGAGACTCACAGCATAGCATTGCATTCAGCCCAGGGCTTTTGGGATCTGCCTCTGCTTCACTGCATACAAACTGCACAAGGAGATCAAGAAGAGGGTTAAGTAACTCGGCAATGATGCATTGAGATAGCAGCTCTGAGGATGGTCATGGTTATTCTCATTCAAAGAGAATCCTCATTTCGTTTTCCAATAAACTGATTCCTCCTGGCCAGATGCACATTGCCCCACTGGGGTGCATGGGCTGGCCAGGAAATGGAGCTGGGCGATAACTATTATAAAAAATGATGCTCTAAATTTCTCCCTCAGTAAAAAAAGAGAGAAGCTTTTCAATATTTTCAGGGAGCCCTGCATGTCACAGCATGGTTCTAAGCATTCCAGCAGGCTGGAGACTGAGGAAGCTGATGTCCCCCTGAGTGAACATCATCCCACATGCTTGGGTGGAGACTTCTGCAGCAGGGCTTAATGGAGGAGAAAAAATATACCCAGGAAGGATGGACATCACTCTCCGGAAGGACCCTCTTTTGTCAAGGGATTGCACATTGCAACCTGTGTGCCTGGGGGGAAATGCAAGAACAATTTACTTTTCCCCTCTTTGCCTGACCACCTGGATTAGAGCTTCCCTGGCACCGAAGGGATTGCTGGAGAGCAGACGTTCAGGATGCCTGAAAGGAAAAGGAGGATCTGTATCATAAAGCCCCCTGAATCCCCAGCTGTGCAGGCTCCAATTGTTGAATAAAAAATGCTGTCACAGAGCCCAGACAACAAAACGCTAGAGAAAAGACAATCAAGTATTGCTTCTGTGACTGATTTTAATGGCATGAAGATGAGCACTAGCTGTGCTCTCTCATCAGGCACTTGCAACTCTCTCCAGGATCTTTTCAGGGATTTTTTAAAAATGCCTGATCAATAGTGTAATGGAAATGATTTTCAACAATGTGTTGAACCAAATGAAGCACAGCTTCACTGACCCATTCATCCTGTATATTTGTTTTACTTCTGATGCTGTATTTCATGGGGCTTGCCCTTGTACACTATGGGCAGACTTTTTTGAGACGCACATCCCATCATTCAGGAGCTATATTCACAGCCATCACAGCTCTGCAGCTGTGACCAGTGTTAAATAATGAGTTTCTAAAGCAATTGGCTGGGTTTACCTCTAGTATATGTTGTGATGCCAAATACCTATAATTTCTCTGCCAATACTGATGACCTGTAATTTACAACTCCTATTTCATGCTAATTCATTTTGTCTCATTGAAGGGAGAATTGTGTACTGCTGAGAATTTCTGCTAAAAAGCAGAGAATCAAATTTTTAAAATTAGGAGAATATTTCCTCCCTGGCAGCAAAGCAAGCAGGGGGTTTACAGGCCCAGAGGCACAGTGAAGAGGGCCCATGGTGATCAAGATTTTTAGAAGCATTGGCAGTCTTTGCTGTGCCGCCTTTTTCTCATACACAAAATGTAGCTTTTGCATCTGAGGAGCAGAGGAGCTGAAAATGTGTGTAAACAACAGAAAACATTCAAGTCAATAGGTAGTAGATGTGCCTGCCAAGCAGCTTTTCAGGGATCTTCCATCATTTCTTATCTTCTACCTGGAAGGTTGACCTAGGAATGGGTACTATGCTCATATATTCAGGAGCTTTTGCTCTTTCTTTCCCTACATGGCAATACACTTTATAGGAAATTGAACAGAAGTAGTGAAACTGTGATATTATGGAGTGATTGCTGTTGTTTACTGCAAAATGTGCCTCATGAAATGAAGCCCATATTAGACAGCTCATAAAGGGAGTAAATCTCTGGTCAGAACAGAAATCCCCAGGCAGATCTTGCGAAGCGATGGAGCTGTTCAGTTTCTGGGCTGTGATGCTTACAAATTGCTCATTTCTCTTCTGATGTGTGTTATGTTGCATTTTTGTTTGGGACTTTTACCTCATTTCATTTAGTTGGGCTCAAGGGAGGGGGTCCCTAAAATTCAGTTCAATCCTCTCTGGTTTTGCAAATCTTGGTCTTAACCATTTCTGTGTGCAAGTAGCTGAAATGTTCTACTATTGCTAATGTAAAAGATTGGATGTTTTCTTGGTTTTCCCTCCACAATCAATACCTTTTTGCTAGCCAGAAAGATAAAGGCATGGACTTTCATTGCAGTCACAAGTCATAACTAAGGATTTATACAGATCTATACAGATCCCACATCCTGTACCAATAATACGCCCATTTCTTGAGGTTCTTCTGATCCTGTGTGCACACCATGATATCTCAGTGGAGCAAGCACTTTTTGTTTATCTCTGTAGAAATAACTTAGCAAATAAACAATTCACTGCTGCTCCTGCAGTCCAACTTTGCCCTGGTAGATGTGTCTAAATCTGTCACCATTTTTTGCCTCGGGGTAGGAGAGCATTTAGGTTTAACATGTGCCCTATTGTTTTTAGGAACATCTGAGGAGGCACTACATTTTGCCCTGTGGCAACTTGAAACTTCTTTTTGAAGTATCACTTTTGAAAATACACACTGGATAGCCCTGTATTGTTTCCATGACCCGGCTCAGGAGCAGTTCAGTGTGTACTAAGCTTCTTTACTAATGGGTCAGCTCAGCTGATTAATGAGAACTTCCAAATCGCTGACAGTTACTAAATTTGCTCCACTTGGTACCATTGAGCTGTTTTTGCTTGGAGACAGATTTGTTAATGTATTTCCTGAGAGCAATCAGTAATTTATTTTATATTGATTGTGATCTTTAAGTGGAAATTAACCTAAAGATGGATTGCTTGGGTGTAAGAGTTATTAATTGCTGTGGAAAGACTTAGCTTACATTCTAGGGAACAAGAAGAACATACAGTTGTTTGCTTGTACTGCTTTTGTGATGTTAGGAGAGGGAACAGCAGGTCTTCTGCTAGAACACAACTATATTGTGTCATAACCACCTTTGATCAGATCTTGTGCACATCAGCAGCACTCCAGAAATTAGCATGAGTGTTTCCAGAAGACAAGAAAAATCTTGCTTTTAATCATTTGCTCATGATACTAAAAAGCACATATGACAGAAGTCTGTATCTTGGTTTGATATCATGTGAGAAATGATAATTTAATAAGACACACAGGGGTTGTTATTTCCATTTTTTTTTATTATTATTTTTTTTTACCCTTAGTGCTCATGTAGAAGGAAACAAAGATGTACTGCTTTCTTCTATAGGAAGAAATATCCAGGCGCCAAGCTAGTATGGGTTATGCCACACATCTTGAGAAAGGATTGCACTATTCTATTACTTCATCCAAAATGACTGTTTTCCCTACTGCTCCAGGGAAAATTCTATACACCAGCCCCATATCTGGCACAGGCCATTTTTCCTGCATCCTGTTGAACTGTGTTGGCTGGAGCAGAGCTTCCTCTGCTGGTGCTTGTTGCTTATCCATCCCCACCTGTGGGAACAGGAAGGGAGGTGAAAGTGTGCTTCTTTATCCTTCCTTACTCCTGGCAAGACAAGGAGTGTTGAGCTCCCTGTTTCCTCTTTTTAAGTAAGTTTTATGAGCCAAAAGCAAGATGATTTTACTGAAGTTTAAGATTTTTTTTTTTTTTTTTTTTTTTTTTTTTTTTTTTTAATGTAGAAATTCCCCTTGTTCTTAAATTCTACATGCAGTCATACACAAGGAATTAGTACCATTTGCCAGTGGGGAACAAAGGCATATAAATGGAACTGGAACTGGAACTAATCTATGGAGATAGAAATAGTTATCTTCAGTGACTAGTGATTCTGTTCAAATCATTTTGTAGTTATTGCCCAAACCAGAAGAACAGTGACAAATTGTAGAAGTAATTGATTAGCCTTGAATTGTTGTTGGCTCCTGGAACTTATATATACTAAAAAAGAAAGTAATTATTTAATGAATGATAAAGCAACCCTGTGATAACACCTCAAAGCTTAATGTTTGCATGTTTTGCTGTATAGATATTTAAAGAAAAAAACTGTATCACAGTACATTTTGGAAACATGTATAGCTGAACCTGAATACTGTTTTTTGCTCTTTTCCTTTGACATTTTTTGGAGCATTTCCTTACTTGCATTGCTTCACTTATTGCTCAATAATGAAAAAGAGTTACATTTGGCTATTTTCTCCCAAGACAGTAAAAGTGAGACATAAAGCAAAACCCTGGAAAAAGGAGCATGAAGTTAAAAGTCTGGCTTAAAAACTCGGGTAACTGAAACTTTCAGCTTTCTGAAAAACTAAGATCTATGTCTCAAACTTCATATTCCCACATCTCTTCTTACTGTCTCAGAAATTAAGAAGCAGAGATATGCAGAGAAACAATACAACTCAGAAATTAAGTAGCCCCACTACTCTTCATAAAAATATATCTCAAAGACAGCAATGAAAGAATTTGCAATAAAATGCCTTTATGACTTACAAATAAATGTGATTGTAGAAAAACACCCAGACTGCCAAACAAACAGCTTGACTGAGTCCTCGGGCTCTGCCTACAGCTTTGCAAAGCTCCCTACCCTGGCTGAGCAATCACTGGTCATCTGACAGATGCTTATATTTTGATAGCAAAAAGAAGTCTATTTTAAAAATATCTCTTCCTCCAAATCTAAAATTATGCTTCATTGAGATTAGCTGGAGGAAAAACATGAGGAACTGTAAAATGACTTTGGAGGAAATGAGAAAGTTTCACTGCTATATATTTTCTTTGAAATAAATCCTTAGATGTAAAGGAAGACTATGGCCAGGGACTGGAAGACTGCAGTTGATAAAGGCTTGTTATTTGTCAGTGCTTATGTGTCCAACGAAGTCTTTCATAACACTGAAGATGAGGAAGTCCTTATTATAAATGTAAATGTTGCAATCTTACAAGAATTTGCAAGACTAAGAGCGTAAAAAATTCAGTTTATCCATCATGATAACTTGTAGACTGTGCAATGGACCTCTGGTGATGAAAGGAAACAATGGGCTCTCTGATCCTGACTTTACTCATTTATACAAACCTATTAAGATCCATCGTATTTCTTACAAAGACTAGCTCAATCAGCAGTCTTATCATTTGTGACTTTAAAAAAATGGTTTTAAAACATCAGTCATTTTTACTTTGGTCCTTCATATTCCCAAATTATGGAGGTTACTTTAGCACCAGACAATGTAAGGATGTAAGTGGTGCATTTAGGTCAGATACTGTCTTAATAGCTGCTATGTTAAATTTTGCAACTACTCAAAATTCCTGAGGCATTTAAACCTCAGATTGCACTAGCTGTCCTTCTTTCTGCCAGAATGTTATTTACTGACTGTACTCCCTGAAGAAGTCTCCTCTGATTTTCCCATCTTCATTTCACTTTTTTCACATTTCATTTATCTTTCCAAACTCCTAAGGTTTTGATCAATTGTATATTGAATGTGTTTCCTTTTTTTCACACATGATGAATTTTAATGCTCGGTGGCCAAAATAATTCTCCCTTCCTACATATTTTAATATTTTGACTGTTTCTCTCTAGTGAAATGCTCCATTTATATTGAAAATGTTTCTCTGAGAATAGCAGTGATATTTATGCTGATTTGTTCCTTGCTCTGCTGCATTTTTGCCTGGAAGAGAAGGGCAGACTGTCAAAACAGTGTGTGATTCTCTGCTGCCCCAATACTTGTCATTTCTGTGGTGGGAGCTTGTACCAACGGCTAGGAGGGGCAAGACGTTAAAAGTGATGTCAAAAAAAGCAGTTGTTAGCTTGGTGTTTTACCCTTGTTGCACATGTGGAAATGACTGTGAATGGTGAAAAAGGTTGAAAATCAAGGCTTGCACATGGATAGTTTTTCTGTATTGTAACTGTCATTTAAAATGCTAGTATTGGACAGCACGGAGTAGGCAGGTATTTCCTCTTCTAAGGACAGAGAAAAACTGTGATACATCTGGTAGTTTTGTGTCATGTCAAACATGAAATTTCAAAGACATTTCAAATACATTTTGCACCAAGCTTTAATATATTTTTAGTGTAATTTATTTTGAGGGCATGTCTACAAGATTGCATACAAGTCACCCACCCACCCAGCTTGTAGTTCTTTCTCTGCCCTAAAGCACCTGCCTGGAAGGCTGGCGCTTCCCTTTTTCCACTTTGGGCACCAAGCATGTCTGCAGTTTGCACTTCTGGATTGGGACACAGCCTCTGCTTGCAGGAAATGTCTGGGAAATGGGAGAGGCACTTTCATGCTGGGCTTCCTGGAAAGTGTCTGCTGCCTCGTGACTGCTGCTGGAAGTGGAGATGGAGCAGGACACTGTGGTGTCTGCCTGTGAGAGCTTCCGTGAACAGGTGTAAATGTGACCTTTTATTCCAGGTTAACAAAATGACTTGGAAAAAATGGCTATGCAGGATTTGCTGTGCATTAGTAGGGACCAGCCCAGCCCATGAACTTTGCAAATACGGTGAAAGATGTGCATATGGATGGAATCAAGATGGCTATAGCTGTGGGTGAGGGGAAAAGTTGAGAGCTTTACCAATACTTGAAAGAGATGATTTCTTAACGGTAAAATGTTTTCTGTGTTTAGCGGTGGACATATATGCACCTCATCTTTTTTTTTTTTTTTTTTTTTCTGGCTGTTACTGTGGCATGAATATGCAGATCTATTGGAACAGAACATTTTCACTGCAGAGAAGGCATAACGAACCTGATCCTGAAAGAAACCATTTTCCAATCTGCAGCACACAAAAATGCCGAGAGGGGAATGGGAAGTAAAAGCAGGGCTCATGGAGCACATGAGCTCACTTCAAGACCTAGTGGCAGAGAGATGCCCCTCTGTCTAAAGCATTGCCCTTGGACCACTTGTAGAAGGGGACCTGGATTGTACAGTTCTCTTTGGCACTCAAAGAAAGTCAGAACAGCTGGGGAAGGGCTGCTGTAAGTACGTGTGTGGGGGTACTTCCACTGGAATTACTCACATGCTCAAGCTAAGTTCACCAGCAAATATCTGCAGAACTACAATTAATGAATATACCTTGTTACAAGCAATTGAAGCTTACTAGAGCTTAGTTCCTCTTCCACCCAAGTTCTGCTTTATAATAGACTTTGTTATAATTTATGGTGTATATTCAGTATGAGATGCTTATAGCTCAGGTGCTGGGTATTATTATTATTATTTTTTCTTTTTAGATAAATTAAGTAAAATTTTGGAATGAGAAATACTCTTGCTTAATGGGTATTGTTCTCTTTGTCCAATTTGTAATATTAATACAAAATGGCTGTAAAGTGAGTATAAACATGGTTGTCTGAACTGGTAGTTTGTTCATTCCTTGTACTGCAGTTAGATGTTGAAAATATACAGCGTGACAATAAATTGTGCTCTATGCAGTTATCAAATGTCAGATTTGTGGGCATAAGTACTTGGAATGGTGTTTTGAAATGAATTACACTATATGTAGACTTTAATAGGAAGCATTTGTGACTACAGTGTGGTGGCAAAGTCATGTATAAAAGACTTACCTTGCAAGTAGTTTTATATTAGTAATTTTGTATATTTGTCTTGTGTCATGTTTATAGTTTGAGATGACAGAGAGATTCTGCAGCAAATTTAAGTTGAATTTCTCACAAAGAAATACATAACAGAGACATCAAAACTTTGTAGAAGAGTGTTCTAGAATAATTTTATTAAAAACAAAATAACATTTGAGCAGCTCTACTACACGTAATTTCACCAAGACTGCATTTCACAAAAAGTGTGAATCCTTAGTGACAAAACAAAGGTTAGATGAACTGAGATTTCCATTCCTTTGCTTTCCTTGCTGTGCTGTGATCTCCGGGGGGGTTTCCAGAGGAATTTTCATGGGCCTTGGTGCTGTGAGGCCCTGCATAAGCCTCAGAAAATTTGCCTGGTGTTCAGGGTGGAACAGCTAGAAGAATACTGGAACACCTGATTTGTTTGCCAAGTCCTTAGGAAAACAAAACAAAACAAAAGAAAAAACCCACAACAACAACAAACAAACAAAAAAAGGTATATTCAAACATGAAATGAGATCGAACCTTCTGCCATGTCAGCAAGCAATGAGGGTCAGAAAGTTTCTGTGTGGTTAGGAATGTGGGATCGGCTTGAAACTTGGACAAGAGCCTGTGTTAAATGTACACTGGAGACATTACCTTGCCTTGTGAGTACAAAGAGCTGCAAGAGCTTTGTGTTTAAAGGGTATGTGCCTTATAACTACAGTCTATTTAAAAGGTAGATTTCACTTCCTTTCTAATGGAGATAAGTAAGGAAAAAGATGAAGAACTCACAATTACAAGCCATTAGTAAAACACTGTGAGTAAGCAGTCCCAAGAGGTTTCCTTCTATTTGGGAACATTTGTGAGATATCCAGTGTGTAGTATCTCAGAGACACTACCTCAGAGACACTACCTCAATGTCTCTTCTCAGCAGAGATGCTTTTCTTCCCAAGTTTTGTGAAGAGAAGTAAAGATAGGTATTGGCTTATCTAGGGGTCATTTTTGCGGACAGAAGTCAGAAAATATATACACAAAAAATGCTTTCTTCTGCAAGCAAGACACTGAATTTCTTGTCAGCTTGAGTGTAATGATAAGTTGGTTTTCTGTGCTGAAGTTTGCCTCAGTTGATGTTAATGATATGAGGAGAACAGTGGCGAACCTGAAACTATCCCTAGCAAAATCCATTAGTTACTTAACTAGAAACTCTTTCCCTCTGACACAGATGATGCACTGCCTTTAACAGACCAGTTTTGAAAATTTCTATATAAAAAACAGCTTTAAAAGCAAGCAACATTTGGGATGGGTAACTCTCAAATGGTATGGCATGTTCTCAGATTTTGCATAACCTTTTCTTTAAGGTTAAAGCTGACATCTTTCAAGACAAAAATATTTACCAAGCTGAAGTTACAGAGCTGCCATGAGAAGACATGCTATGGCTTCATAATTAATTTTGCATCAAGTTCTGCCCTCAATTGCATTGCTGAAATTCCTGTATCTTCATTAGGGTTGACTGGGTTTAACTAGGGTGTTATTACTGTAGGATTACCTAGAGTCAAAAATTTGCTGAGTGTTGGGGGTTTGGTAATTGAAGCTGTGTTTACAGGAAACAATACAGGCAAAACAGCAGCAGAACGGCAGTCCCCAAACGAGGGCCACATGAAAGAGAGAATTGCGATGTGAGGAAACTTCACCATGCTGCAGTGCTACAAGAGCGGGTGAAGCAATTCCGAGCTTTCCAGCACTAAATGCTACAGTCCGGAGAGCAGCTTGGGACCGTCCTTTCACTTGCTAA
The DNA here is from genome assembly GCA_011076525.1 of Nettapus auritus. Classification (NCBI taxonomy): domain Eukaryota; kingdom Metazoa; phylum Chordata; class Aves; order Anseriformes; family Anatidae; genus Nettapus; species Nettapus auritus. The sequence goes on from CM021768.1 coordinate 8,511,840, forward strand.
TAAAGCTGATCCCAAATTAATCCCAACTGGAAGCTATTTTTGTACACCCATCACTCGTGTTAGCTGAGCTTTGCAGTGTAACTTCTAGGCACAATAACTCTTATTAAAACGGTATTTAATTGATTGGGGGTAACTTTTACATGGGCCTCCTCCAGGAGAACACACAGCTGAGTGGCACCAGCACTGAGCCTGCTACCTGCTACCCGCTGCCAGCTCCTGGCAGCCTATGGCACCCTTATGGCACCCTTATGGCACCCTATGGCACCCTATGGCACCCTACGGACCCCAGAGCCCCCACAGCACCGCCCCCTCCCACACCACGCCCCCTTTATCGCCCTTCCCCTCCCTTCTCCTCCCTTCCCTTCCCCTCCCCTTCTCTCCTCCCCTCCCCTCGCCCCGCCTGCCTCTCCTTCCCCCCCGTCCCGCTCCCTCAGGCGCCTGCGCCATGTCCCGCCATGTTGGCGCGGGCGGTGACGCGCGGTGCCGGGAGGCGGGGCCAGGCGGCGGCGGGCGGGCGCGGGGAGCGGGGCCGCGCTCCCGGGCCGCGCTCGGGACTTTGGGAGCGCTCCGGAGCGGGGCCCGCGGCCGGGGCCGGGTGTGCGGCCGCGGCTCGCAGGTGAGGGCGGGGGAGCGCGGAGGGGTCGCTCGCCGCTTATCCCGCGGGGCCGTGGCGGCGGCGGCGGGGAGGGCTTTGCCCGCTGCGCCCGGAGGACGATCGAGGGGGGCGCCCCCTCGGAGATCGGGAGCCCCCGCGAGGGGCCGGCGGGGGGCGGCGCGGGGCGCCCGGGGCTGCTCCGAGGGCGAGCGGCGGGAGCCTGGGGCTGGGGGAGCGCGGAGGGGACAGAGCGGGGCTGCCCCCGCTGGCACTGCCCCTGCTGACGCTGCCCCCGCTGGCACTGCCCTCGGCACCGCCGGTCCGTGGCTCCGGGACGGGGCTCGGGCGCTCCGTGCGCCTCCGAGGGCTCAAAGCGCCTTCGGCTCGCCTTGCCCGGCGCTCTTCTGCGGCCCCGGTGGTCGTTGTCTTCCTCCTCCCCCCAGGCTCTTCTGCTTGTCGGGGGGTGGGGGGGTGTCGTGGGCTCGAAATAGGGCGACTCTGGGTGCAGGAGGGAGTCTTCGGGGTTATTTCTAGGGAGCAGCCGATGGGGATGGGGATGTAACTAACTGTAGGCTGTAATTAACTTGCTGGTCTTCTCTTCGCCCTACTCGCGTGAAATCTAGGCCGAGCGCTGCTTTTATTAGGTCCTGTTCAGGACTTCTTATCTTCGTGAGAAAAGAGCGATATTAACTTGCGAGCCCGTGGACTCTTGACTTGGGCTCTTTGTGTAATTCAGGAGACGCAAGGTGCACGTCGGCTCTGGATGGCAAAGGTCTCTCCAGCTTGACTCTTCTGAGTGTTAATGAAACTGACATGACTTGGGCTTGCTGTGAAGTGCTCATCAGAAATATCTCCCTCACCCCTTTAAATATGGCTTGTGAATTTGAATAGGATGCCACAGAGGAGTCTTATTCTTTCCCCAGTGAGCTACATGCAGAGATAATGCTAATGAAGAACCTTCAGGGCGCTCTCCCCACTCCTCTGATTTCACGGCAAAGCCTGTTCTGCGGTCCCGCTTAATGCACTGTGGAGCGGTGATAGTGAAAAGTTGGGATGGTAACTAGGACTAAATGATATCCCGAATGTGCTTCTTGTGATCTCTTTGATTCTGTGATTTTCAAAATTGTGCTTCTAAACATTTTCCTTCACTTCTGAAGTTCAAAAAATTGCAGTGAGCTGCCAGCACAAATTAGCATGCTGCTCTGCTTCAAAGAAGCGAGATTGTTTCTTGTGAGCGTTGGCTCAACACCAGGTGTCAAAAATGAATTAGAGTGACTTTGCACAAGCCAGTATTTTTTGTTATTTTTGTGTTTCTTCTGCAGTTCTGCAAAAGGTTCACTAAACTCCAAGTCATCTGAGGCCATGGTTCAGCTGTACCTAGTCTGTAGCAGTCGTGGTGTCTTGAGGAATTTTGCTGCTTGTGGTCACACTGGCACAGCTTTTGGTGATTCCCAGGCGTGAAGCAGATTAGCAAACCCATCTGGCTAGAAAATGAGGATTGTGAAGAGACTCACTGATTCAGTTTGCAATGTGGTCCTGCAAATGATGGGACAGCGTGTCCTTGGGGAGATGATGAGCACTGGGCTTATCTCAAACAGCCTGTGAGGCTTAACACAGGGCTGAGTGGGGCAAAGCAGGGAGGGAGGATGTTCAGCTGATACCGCTATAGAAGGCAGTGTGTAAGAGAGTGACGATGAATCCTTTAAGCTCTAAGGGGACTCAGAGGGGAAGTGAAACATAGCTGCTGCAGAAAGGGCTCTTGTACTGGCATGTGAGCTGGCTACATTGCATGGTGGGATTGGGCACACTGTAAAACCTTGCTTTTTTCCTCTGAGTTGTAGTAACCTTAAATATATATATATTTTTTCTTCTGTTTTGCATCAAGCTGATAAAAATGCTGGCATTCCTTTAAAAAGAAACAAAAAACCTATACCAAGCTATCTCATGTTCAGTGTATGTCCATATAGTGTATTTGTATATATTTCTTTGACAGTGAAGATCAAGCCCAGGATGCCTGGATATAAAGGCACAACCTCTGTTTTCAGAACTGATAAGTTCCAACAGTGTTATCTCAGGGGCTGTATGTTCTTAGTGTGGTCCAGCTATTACAGAATCTCAGAATCACAGAATTTCTAGGTTGGAAGAGACCTCAAGATCATTGAGTCCAACCTCTGACCTAACACTAACAGTCCCTACTAAACCATATCCCTAAGCTCTACATCTAAACGTCTTTTAAAGACCTCCAGGGATGGTGACTCCACCACTTCCCTGGGCAGCCCGTTCCAATGTCTAACAACCCTTTCGGTAAAGAAGTTCTTCCTAAGATCCAACCTAAAATTCCCCTGGCGCAACTTAAGCCCATTCCCCCTGGTCCTGTCACCAGGCACGTGGGAGAACAGACCAACCCCCACCTCGCTACAGCCTCATTTGAGGTACCTGTAGAGAGCGATAAGGTCACCCCTGAGCCTCCTTTTCTCCAGGCTGAACAATCCCAGCTCCCTCAGCCGCTCCTCGTAGGACTTGTTCTCCAGGCCCCTCACCAGCTTCGTCGCTCTTCTCTGGACTCGAAATATTAGAAAGGGGTAACTAGTTTACACTGCAAAGAAACATGTTGGTAGAGACTCCACATGAATTTGCACTGTGTTCTGCTAGCAATTTCTACTAGCATTACTGTATCGCCTCCATGAACACCATAAACAAAGTTGTCCAAAATGCTCTTTTACATTGCTGTTACAATGCTGTGATGCTTAGTATGTGCTTTTTTTCTTTACTCTTTTTGTTGATATATCTGTGCTGGCAAAACTTTCTGAGAAACTGTAGCGTGGCAAGATTCAACAAATGGTACCATTTGTTAAACGCTAGCTGCCTTGGAGAGAAGGGTTTCAAGGTTTGGCTGTTGCACTGTATCAATAATAGAAAACTTTTCTAATGACTCTTAATAGCTTATGAAAGTTGACTTAGATGGCCCCAGGCTAGGTTCACATGGATAGATGTCTTTATCACAAATCTGGCACAGTGTTTATGGGTGTCAGCGTGAGTGGGAGGTAGGCAAGAGCTTAAATAGATGGGGCAACATATGTTCTGCTTTTCTTTCAAGGTTGTCTGCTCTGAGCTTTTTTAAAATTCTCACAGCTGTATTACGCTGTCAGATTACCGCATGAAAACATTTGTGTGGTTTTCTTTCAACTGTTTGTGATGTAAGAGAATTCTTAAAATTGGGAGATTAGCGCTTTATGGAAATCTTCAGAAAGTTAGTGTGTAAGAAATTTTTCGTAGTATATTTGCTGTCTTTAAGCAAAGTGTCTTTGAAAAACTAGAGGGTAATATAGAAAGGTTAGATAATAGTCTCTGGAAGAAAAAAGTGTCCTTTCAGTGGATACTCAGGGTAAGAGCTACTTTGTAGACTTTCTGTTTTCATCTGAATTATTTACATAAAGCATATTTATATTTTGTCTCCAAGGCTTCTACACAGTAGTAACTGTTTCAGGGTGAAAGCACACCTATGCTGCATAATGAAGCTTGCCTGTATCCTCTGTCAGAAGGGAATGACAAGTGAACTAAGCTGTGGGTGCCTTGAGATGTGAGATACAGGGACTTGCAGTGTGTGACTTGATACTGGTGACAGGAATGTTTCAGAAGTGGATTCTTGAAGATACCTTTTGGATTGTGAGGTAGGAAGGGATCTGTGTGAACCCAAGAAGAGCTTGCAAAATGGGACAAAATTTGCATGCAACTCCTTTAATTGGCTTACGCGTTTCCAAAGATTAATCCAGAGAAAACTTGAAAAATTTCCCATGGTCAGTGTACTATAAAGAATTTGATGCCTATTTTGAGAAGCTATTTTTAAGTGAATCCGATGTATTAATTTTTCTTGGAGAATGCAGTAGCTATGGATTTTTGGTGTTAGTCAATGTTTTTGCTTTAAATTTGCTGCAGGAAATAATTCTTTTTGTTTCATTTTGTGGAAACAGTGCTCTGTTGTAAATACAAATGACGCTGGTCATATGATTTCTTGGGGCTTTTGTTGTAAGTTTTTCTTTGTGATTGATGCAGCTGCTTGGTGGTGTATTCTATAGATGCGAAAAATGTGAGATTTGTTGGCAGTGCCAATTAGTTCATTGCTCATTTTTAAAGCTTTTTTGCTCAGTTGTTTTAATAGCAAATATAGTGTGAGAATGCTTATGTACAGGTGAAAGTAGAAATGAAAATGGATCGTAAGCAGACGTTTTGATGTCGAAGAAATTCTTAGATTTTGCCCCATCTTGTAGTTGCTTAAAGTTTGTTGATAGTTATTATCTTTCTCCATTTCCATATTAAAGAGTATCAGTCTCATAAGGTGCTCTATGCTTGCTTGATTTACAGGTTATGTATTCTGCCATTCCTCTGTGAAGGGCCTTATTCTGGAGAGGTGCCCAGACATGGTGATGCTCATGGAAGGCTATAGAAACTGCTATGGTTTTTCATGCAGGTGTGGATGGGACCAGAAGCGGAACTGGCTGTCAGCAGTCAAAGCAGCAGAACTAAAGGTGTCAGACACCGTTGTTTGGCTCCTACTGCTGTATGTGCCTGTTTGTCCTGTCTGTTGGACATCTCTTAGTTTGCTTGAAGGTGGAAGTTATAAGCTGCTTTAGGATAGAGGCCTTCTTTCTATGCTGCACCTTGCTTATGGAACAGTTGTCAGAACAAAGCGTATGGGAATGTGTTGCACAGCTCTCATGGTTAAAACCAGGGTTGGGAAGATTTGAGTACCTGTCTCTGAGGGTTTAAAAGTAAATGTTTTGAGTTATTACATTGCTCAGCATCACAATCTGTTAGTCTCTTTGTAAATGTAGATTTCCATCTTTGTGCTGAAGCAAGGGAAGAATTTTGGTACTTTTTTCTTGGTTAGAAAAATAATCTGAGAAGGCCAATTCTATCAGTCTGTATCACTCTGAAATTGCAGACCAGGACTTAGCAAGATGACAAATGAAAACCATGGTACATTGTAAACAAGCTTGATTACACCTCCATCTGGACAAGTGCAAACTGTTGTTACAAGGAGGGTTAGGTTTCATGTCACGTGAATAAAAAACAGAATTTTTGAGGTTTATAGTGGTTAATTTTTCAAAGTGAATCCTGTAGGTTCAAGAAAGCAAGGATAAACACATGCATTTTGATCCAGTTCAAATTTCCTGATTATTCTCTAGGATCTTCGTGCAAGTGGTCTGTTCAGTTTCCAAGCTGAGTGTGTTCCATATGCATTTCATTAGCATTGTGGAAACGTTGATTCTTTTGAAGAAGTGACCTTATCTGGTAATACTAATGTGAAATATCCAGCAGTATGTTAAAATGATCTGAAATATCCAGCAGGTTTTTACTATATTGGGAAAAACCCAGCTCTCTAAAGTTAAAGCTCTATTTGTTGTATGTAGTAATGTATTCTATATATTTACAAAATTCTGTAAGACACAATTGCCAAATTTTCACTTCTTTTGTTAATTTAACATTTTAAGACTTATTCATGAATCTGTTAAGGATTGAAAAATTACCAGAAGGGTAATTTGCTATTAGGGCTAAAATCTGGTGCTAGACACTTCGGAGACGTTTTGGTGCTGCAGGTACCTTACCAGATGCTATTTTGTGTGATCCTGCCCACTGCTGCAAACTGCAGCTGCACCTCCTTGCAGAGCTAACGCTTGCGTGTTTGTGAGATGATTACTTTCATGCTGCTTATCTCATGGGAAGCTAACTCAGTAAGTTTTTTATCGGTTTAACTAACCCTGTGGCTACACCTTGCTGTTGCTCCCACAAGTAGAGCAGGAATGGTGTGGCTGGAGGTGAGTGGAGGGGAGGCAGGACTGCTCCCAGCATGCTGGGGCTGGAGGGATGCAGCAGCAGACAGTGCTCGCATCTCCAGCTGGTCACATCTGCAGGTGCCTTTGAGGAGGTGTTCCTCAAGCTGCTGTTCTGAAGCTAGCTTTCTACTTGCATAGGAGGTGAATGATCCATGTAAATATTTTACTGGAAGCTTGAGTTTACACGAAAGCATGAATTCTGCACTGAAAGAAGGGAGAGGGAAGGCTGTTGTCTGGGAGGGATCAGAGCGCTGGCCTGCGTCCTGCCCGTGAGGAGGAGATGCGTTGCTCGTATGCCTTGTCAACTCTGGCTTCTCAGCACCTGGCTTTCAAATAGCTTCACTATTATGAAACAGGCATGGTTCTGGGCAAGTTTATGGCTGCCCACAGATTTTGAATAGAACAGAGGAAGTGAGTAGCACATCCGTTATTTAAAGAAAGCCACGAGTGGCGCTAGAATCCTACGCGCTTTGGCACATATTCTGTGTGTTTTTTTTTAGAAGTTGATTATCTACCGTGGGTGCCAGAGTTGTGGAAGACATATTAATAGTTTATTTCCCCCATGTCTCCACCCCAGTCATCTTTCAACTCATTACTTGTTAATAACTTATGTGCTAGCAACTAGAAGTTACAAAATGGATACGCAGTTGTACTGCTGTTGCTTACTACCAATGCCATTACTTGTTTATATTGAAATCTTTTAACAGGAACAGCATGTAGCCAGTTTTGCTCTCTTTGATGTTGAATTTGTAATTAACCAGTCATGTAAAAATCTAAAATGATGTTAAATCTAGAAATTCAAGCTGGACTTCTGTGTCCAGTATTCTAAACTTGTTTTTATATGGTATTAAATGGAACTGAAGTATTTCTATCAGGGCATGTGCCCCAGGAGAGAGATTTTGTATAAACTAAGACTTGCAAGTTTATGCCTTCAAACAATGAATTTTGGATTAAATACTTGAGCTCAAAAGAACTGAAGGCTAAATCTAGACGACTAAGCAATATTTAATTCGATTTACAAGACTGCTCAAGTTGCCTTACATTTGCCTTCCCAGTGGCTATGCAAATCAGACCAGTCTCTTGTGGCTATTCACACTTGTCATGGAGGAGTAAAGGTAAATGTGTTCACTGATTCTTTTTAATTAGATATGGGCAGCATAGAGCACTGGCACCTCTAATGACAGAAGGGTTAGTATGGGGTGTTATGTAACTCAGGTGGCGCTTGGTACCATATTTTCCCTTGAGTCTGAAAATTTTGTCCTTCATGTGCAAACCAGGAGTTTTATTTTTTAGAGGAGAGCAGAGATGACATAATTGTGATAGCTGATATCTTGGAGGTGGTGGAAAACTGTCATCAACTCAACCTGCTGGTGATATCACTTGCTATGAGAAACTCTGGCTTAAATCTTGGCAAGTAGGCTAATCTTTCTTTTTTTTTTTTTTTTTTTTTTTTTTTCCTCCAGGCATGGATTAACTTTTCTTAATGTAAGGCTGAATACATGGAGGAGTTTGCAGTGACTCTCTAAACTGACTGTGATAAAACTTCCCTCTTGTCTCCTTTTTACAAGAAGACAGTGGCCCTGAAGTTTTTTTTTTTTTTTAAAAATCATAATTCCTTGCTTTTTTATTAATAAAATGCTCTTGCTGACCTGTGTGTCTAATAGCATGGACTTCTAGGAAGTTTGCTATTTTTGGTTGATGCTAAATTTAAGGCTTTAATACTTGTCTTTTTCTATAAATATTTTGATCAGTTATGATTTTTTTTTTTTTAATGAGTACATCTGACTTAGGGTATTACTATCCTCTAATTTCTTGTAAAAATGATGTTACTAATTAAGAGTCATGGTGATGGTTCAGGACCTTGAATTCTGCGCTTCACATATGCAGAACAAAAAGGCAGTTTCTGTTCCTAAATCTTATTATGCTTACTCTAGTCTTTCTTTCACCTGTTATTTTTGTGAAGTTTGTGGGTGGGGTGGACACAGGGGAATAACAAAGCAGTTAGCATCGCGGGCAACATCTTGCTAAGCATTCAGTCTAACTTTAGAATATAGTGGTGTCATTTCTGTGCTTCAAAACTTGTAGGCTTAACTCCACTTGATGGGTCTTTCCAGCATCTCATCTTCTTTTACAGACAGAGGCTTGCATGCAGCGTTAACATGCAGCTCACACGGCTGTCCCTGCATGTGGAGCTCTGAAGTTAGCTTCTCTGGGAGCTGGGTGAAATTGCTTCCCTGCAAAGGGCTGAACAAATGCATAAGCAAGGCTTGCCCTTCTTTTAAAATGAATTATTTGGATGATGATAAGTGAGCCAAGAGACCTAGTTTCTTTTGGGATGTGGGTAGAGATATCTTCTCTGGGTTTAGACATCATTCCCAGGTTTAGAAGAGTTACATGTTTCATTTAGGGGGCTATTAACCTTACCTCTGGCAGTTCAGACAATTGTGAGCTCTTCAGCAGAATGACAGCCAAAATAAGCTGGAGTGGTTTGAACAGCCCAAATAATCAGTCTTTTATCTGTTGATCCTAAGTAAATAGGTTAGATAGTACTTAAGAGAAGCTCAGCTGGTAGCCTTCTGGCAGACAGCAGTGACCAGCAGCTGAGGGTGATGAGCTCGTCTAGGGCGCAGCTGTATCTAGGAGGAGATCCAAATCCAGGGCAGAGGTTCACAAGCTAAAAGGATGCTCAACAGGCATAAATGTGGCTTTTCCATTGCAAATAATCCTACAAACCCCTTTGGAGTTTTTGTGGAGAGCATCTGGTTAGGCTATATAGATCTGCTGGTGTGGGGTAAAAACTTAAACAGGCTATAGCTCTAGCATGCCTCTGACTGTGCTGCCAGGCTCGTGGGTGCTGTGGGACATGGTGCAGCCATGTCCTGTCTTCCCCACGTGCACACAAAAGAGTCCATACTATGGTTATAATCAGCTCCCGTTAGTAGTTTAGATTGTTTATTCATTAGTACAATTAATGGTAGGAGGGAGTTGGCCCAGAAAACGAGACTGCAAAAGAAGAGGTTGCATGGCAACGTTATGCTCCTGAACATGGAGTCAAGAATAAATAATGGTGGAAAAAGAAACAGGAGGAGGAAAAAATGACTGGGCTGGAGGAAAAACGCTGTCTTTGTATTGACTTTATTGTTTCAGTGCCATCCCAGATGTGTCTAACAAGTCTGACGTTGTTCTAGTTTTTCTTTACTGAGGGCCCTTCATAAAGACCTCCACTGTAATGCTTGTATGTGTCACTGGAGTAGCCTGACACCACTTTGCATAGATGCAGGTTTATGTGAAATGCTCAGACGGGATGGTGGGAAGCCTGGTTTTTATGCCCAGTTCTTAGGGGGTTACTTGCCAGCAGAAACTACTTTCTAATTTCTTATCTTTCTGGTTTCCTTGACCAAAACAAAACGTGTAGTGCTTTGTGATGAATTGTGTGTTTGATCCCTGGCACATTAATATTCCTTCAGTTCTGGAACATGGGTCTTTCTGATGGCTGCCACGCATAAATGTGCATCTGTAAAAAGCAAACTAATGCATTTTAAGGAGGGATACCAAAAGGAAGGAAGTGTCATGAAATAAGACTGCAATGGTTTATCTAATCTTCAGGTAACTCCTTTGTTTTGGTACAGGACATTCAGTCTTAACTGTTTTGTTTCTTTTCTGTTACTACTGTTTAATGAGTAGTTTCCTGTGTGATTTTGTTGTTAGTATTGTTTTAATTAGATGAGTAGCTTTGCTTCAGGTTGAGAAGGGCTTGTAATTGAAAACATGTTTTTATGCTTTCATTGCATTGTAGGTGTGACTCAACTTATTGATTCTAGCTGAGTATGAGAATAGGAGGTGCCAAATGTAATGCTCTAATTATTTTGATCTTCAAAGAGGAGAATCAGAGAAAGCAAAAGCAGGCAGCATTGTTGCCAGTGTTTCTTCACTCTGCATTACAATGAACAAAAAAAAATTGCTGCCATTGCAAATGACAATACTGCTAACTGTTCTTTGCATTTTGGGGTGACTGGCTGCTTTTCAATTGAGTACATTATCTCTTCAGTGTTACATAGAAAAGCGGCATCTCCTCTCAGCTTCTGTTCTCCAGTTGGTCATTCCGTACAGAAAAATGACTTTCAAATGGCTGTGAAACCTTTCTCTGTAACTTTGTACTGTTACAGCTCTGTTGTAACCTGTACTATTTTTTTTTTGCAAGCCCAGCCAGATAGTTTCCTGCTATAACAGCAACCATGAGTTGAATTTATAAAAAGCACGCTTGGTTTAGTGACATCTTGCAAGGTATTACTTCTGCTAGGTCTTCTGGGGCTTATGTGCATTTAGTGATTTACGTAAAATGGTGGTTCTTCTTCTGAGATACACAGAAAGAGTAACTTAAAAGCAAAAACTGTCTCTGACACCTTTTTCTTCAACGCTACTATTGAAATTGATTTTTATTTGCAGCTGTGGTCTTGCAGAATTGTGTATGAAATACTCCGTATACATGGAAGAAGAGCAGGACATGACAGTAGTGAGTTTTATGAACTTTCCCCGCAGGCAAGAAGTGGGGTTATCCAATTTTCCACTCACAGTAGAGATAGAGCTCAAAGAGCTGCATAAACCAATAGTTAACTCTGTGGGAGATGATGTACCCTGCAGTTCTTTAAAATAACATCTACAATGAATAATAGTGTGCAAAGGTGTGTGACATTCTTTTTTCTCTTCCTGAACCTTGTTCTAGATGTCAAAATTAACCTGGACTACTTGGGAATGGCGAAACGTAGCCCTGGGATCCTGCCATGAACAGTAAGAAAATTGAGATGCTTTGTGTATGCAACTAATCTTATTTAAATGGCTAAACCCCAGTGAAACTGTTCCTGTTCAATTAAACTACACAGTGCGTTGTCTAGTTATGTTAGGGTGGGTGTGCTCCCAGCTTTTCATGTAGTGGTAGCACAGTAAATCAGAGGTAAAGCTTGTTAGGGGAGGACTTTGGGAAACAGTGCTAGGGAAGTCTCTGCAGCCAGTGGGAGCGCCATGAAGTTAGAGTTGGTAGCTGAAGGATGCTTTCTTGTAATATGTAACCGTGTTGTGAGACTCCATTTAATCCAGTATATAATTATCTTGAGACTCCATTGTCACATGGTATCTTGAGCACACAGCAGCTTGAAATGTGACTAGACAAATTAATGGAAGAAAATAGTGAATTGTGGAGTGCTTAAAAACTGTGTTCTGGATGCAGTTTGTGTGATAAAGGCCCTAAACCACTGGCTGATGAAAGCTGTTAGAATGCGGTCATGTTAATTGTTACTTTCGCTGCTCATTAATTGTCTGCTGTTGGAAGGGAAGCTTGTTTAAAAAGGTCTTTGGTCTGACCTTTCCTATCTGACTTCTGTGTGGAGTTTTCCTTATATGAAGTATTTGTTAGATGTTGATTAAATGGCTTATGTGTCCAAGAAAGTAAGCACCTTCAGAGACAATCTTGAGTGTTGACGAAAATATTCAGATATTTTTGTAGTGTTGGTAGTCTGAAACTCTCCAGTTTGAAGGATATGTAGGTAAATATTTATGTATCTGTATTCTTTATGTAGTCTTTTCCAGATGTTGTAATAGGCATCCTTAAATTGATGCATTGAAAAATTACTCTGCTGAGTTTTCCCCAGCACAAAATAGATGATTTATGAGAGACTGTGTGGGTGAGTAGCATGCTTGTGAAGTGTAAATTTCAACTGAGCTTGGTGCTGTTGACACTATTTGTCAGCCTTTACTGGGACCGAAATTAGAAGGCTTTTGTATTGTTGAATATCATGAATTGGATAGATATAATCAATTGGAAATGAACAGCTCTTGTGTCTAAACTCTTCACAGCAGTTTAAATGCTTAACATACAAAATGTTAAAATGCAAAATACTTTGTTTTCATTTGTAGAACTCTCTGACCGTGTCATGTTTAATCCTTTCACGAGAGCAATTTTTACATAAGGCTTTCAAAAGCTGGTGAATATATTTGCAGTGTTAGGCAATGTTAATACCTTAAATCTTGGAAATCTCCCTCAATAAGAATGCTCTAATTGTTAAATTATAGTCGTGGATCAAATTATGTAACATTAGGTCATTTATCAGAACAATCGATAATGACAGAGGAAGCTGTTTTGTTCCTTGTATGTGTGAAGATGTGTGTGCAAAACAAGGAGGTATCGTTAAAACTGATAGCTGTCAGCTTTTTCATAAGTTTGTCCAGCTTAGCTGAAAAGGACAAATGTATGCATTTTTAGATTTATGAAATATAAGATAGGTTTGAAAGCTTACTAGAATGTGGAGAAAGCTTAACTTTTTGTAGTCACGGATAGACTGAGTTAAAGTTATGCTGCTCTGAGATATAATGTTCACTTTTAACTGTTCTGTTTAGCAAGTCTCACTGTTTGAAAGGTAAACATGTGCACAACAATGTTCACTGACGTTTTCTGTGACCAGAACCTCATCGTTACCTGTGGAGTTGTGAACAAATTTATGTAATATCAGAATAATCCTGCATGTAGTGAAGATGAATTTTAAGGATGGAAATAATTCTCTTACCTAGGATATCCCAAATAGTCTTGGTTGTGTCATTCTTCCCTCCACCCCTCTGCAATCAATTACCTAGAAATGGTGTGGTTTGTCCTCTGGCTCTTTTTTTGAGGTATTTATTGGTGTCAAAATCTTGACTATTGTACTAGTGTTCAAGGTCCTTATGTTTGGGAGGTTCTTAAAGTCTGTTTCTAAGACAAGTACCATTAGAAATCCAAACCTCATCTATGACATTAATTCTGTAGTGTTAGAAAAATATCTCTGCTGCTAAGCTAAATTACTGTTCTGTGAAGCGCATCTTATTCAATTCTCATGTCATTTGTTTGGCTTATGATAAGCCAGCGAGTGGTGGGTGTGCTATATTGTGCTCTAGATAGCCTTATGACTTAGTGTTTCATGAATTGTATCAGTTCAGTGGCTGTGTTGTCATTTTGAGGTATGCTCAAAACAGCTGTTAAAAGCAAAGGAAAAGTAATGTCTTTAAGTCGATCTGCAGCCTGGTGTTCTCTTAGCTTCTAGCTTTACCCATTAACAGCACTCCAGAATTAATAAGCTTCCTGATGGTGATTGGTGTTTGAAATCATGCTGACTAACATGGCCAAAAGTGTTTTTCCCAGGCTTTTATTTACATATGTAGATGATTTTTTCAAGGATGTGGTTTAGATGAAGCCTGCAGCTAAAGGATGTGGCTGAATAAAGTAACAACAGGTGGGAAGGCTCAGTTTAGTGCAGAGTGATTCCAAGGTGGCTCATCACATGGGTACTTGGGTGCTAGCTTAAGGAAGTACCAAGGACTTAACTTCTCAGTGAAGCAGGTGGCTATGATGTTCTTGTGTGTAATGTAACAGAGGAGCACTGAAATGTTTTTACAGTAGAAAAGGGGAAAGTGAATTTTAATGTTCTGAGCTTTTCTGTTTTTACTGTCAGCTAATTTATACCGGCTACTTGAAAATAATTTGTTTTTTGAGGACTGGAAGACTTCAGACCACTGAAGAGTGCATTATTTTACTAGGAAGCTTCCCAGGATTTGAACTCCTGTTATAATGACTTGGTTTCAGCCTATCGTGAAATTAGACTTTTGATTTACCCTTCCAGAACAGTATTTAGTTGGTAACTAAATCTGTGGCATACGCTCTCCATAATGGAGCTCCTGACAAGCAGAAACAGTCCTGGTAGGCTAAAAGTCACTAACTTCTTGCTTTCAGGCCTTTTGAGGGAGAACTAGAGGTAGGTTTTTAACAATGATTGTAATCATGGGGGCAGTAGCCCACACTGCTTCTATTAGAGAGGTGGCATGGAAGATGCTTTTTGTGTAGTCTGGACATCCACAGACATAGATACGGATATTGTCATCAGTAGGGACCTGCTCCCAGTTGTGGCTGTAGTGATAGCAGTAGGAGGAGAACAGCATTTTAGGCAGGTGTCATTGCCTGAGCATCCAGGCACTGTGTGTAATGCCAAATGATGCTTGGAGGTGCTGCTGTGTGTGAAGAGATGGTGCAGGTGTTTGGGCCAAGGGCAGGAGAGAGAGCGGTGCTGCTGCTGAATGGACAAAGTCCCTGTGAGGCCAGGGGAGTTATTAACCTGTCAGCTCTGGCATGGAGCTGGCATGTCTCACCAGCGCTTTCCTGTGTTTTTGGACACTGGTGCCACCTGCCTCTTTGCCCCCTCCTTGTGCTGGCACAACTCCTTGTCACTGCTGTGTGTCATCTGCAGCCTCTTCCTTGTCCCCTTTTCCTTTGGTCCTGGTTGGGCATTGCTGCATACAGAGCCGTCTTGTTGTGGCTCAGCCTAACAGGAGAGAAGTTGATTCCCTGGTGTTGCATTACTCTAATTGCTGAAGCTCCTGATAATGTTCCTGATATAGCTTCCAATATGCCATAGTACTTTCCTGCTGCCTCTTTGGTGCTATTTTAAACTGCAGATGTTTTACTTGAATGCAATTTATAAGCAGTGTATTAATGATTCTGTATTCTTCAGAGAACTATTTTTTCTTATTACATGAGTGAGCAGCTATACTAATGAAGCTTGTTTTTTATATATAAATAGCACTGAAGACTTCTAAGCTTGTGTTAAGCATGCTGAAGCTTGATTTTTGTTATATAGTGTTGAAATATGTTGAATAATAATTTTGTAAAACAGTTTTAAAATATGCTGACAAAGGACATGATGTAATTGAAGTTAACTAGCATGATAGCATCGCTTTTGGTGGGTGAAACTTTTTCACTGAGTGCAATTAGTAAATTTCTGTTAGCATAGTACCTGTTCTGTTACCTAGTGTTGTATTTCAGCAGTTGACAAATAATTGTTTCCTTTCTGACACTGGGTTTTTCAAAATGCAGAACCTTGATTGACTGCAATAAATTGGTAACTTCTGTTGTACGTTCTGTAGGGTAAGAATAGTGGTTTCTTTTGTGTATGGACTTAATTTTTTATTTGAAAATATTTACATGTATAATTCCAGTTTGTAGATGGAAAATAGTGATGATTCTACTGGTTAATTATTGATTATCAGGGGATGTTTTATAATGTTAATGCCACTGCCAGGTAATGGAACTCTGGTACCTGTTGTTTAAAAAAAAAAAAAAAAAAGTTTTATCATGAAAACTTCCTGCATGAAACTATTCTACATCTTACCTTAAGATAAAAATGCCTTTATAGGCATAGATCTCTCTATATTTAGAATGAGAGTCTCCTACATATTATCTCTTATACAGAGATTAAAACCATTCTATGTGTAAGGGTATAGTTCAATGTCAAATTGAGTCAGCTGCTGCCAAAAGGGACAATACCACTTTCTTCATCTGCTCCTTATACAGCTGCTGGGTGCATGCCAGGGAAGGTGCAACTGGCACCAGGTGAGTGGGATTATCTTGCTCATCTCATAGAAAACAGTTATTTATAATGGGCAGTGGTTTTCTGTTGAATTGTGCAGCTAGTTGGCTTGTTAAATTGGGCACAAGTTAGGTGACTACTAGTTAGGTCAGACTAAGTGTAATGTGGAACTGCATCCTTAATTAATGTTCCCAGGCTAGAGTTTAGCCACTTGTTCCACATTTGTTTGTCTTGTGTTTTTCAGCAGTTCTGTTTTGGTATGGGTTTAATTTTCATTCTCTGCTGTGCTAGAGGAAGCTTGTATGGCCTGCAATTAGCTCAGGCTAAATCACAGCATCTTCTTGATTTATAATTTCTGAGCATCATTTGCAAACGCCTTACCTTCTATAAAAATGACAAGTTTGCTAAAGTCTGTCCTCTGACCTGACGAGTGTATTGACACTCCATGCTGTATATGCTCATGCGTTTATCCACTAGGAATGCATGGGTT
The DNA here is from genome assembly GCA_011076525.1 of Nettapus auritus. Taxonomy (NCBI): domain Eukaryota; kingdom Metazoa; phylum Chordata; class Aves; order Anseriformes; family Anatidae; genus Nettapus; species Nettapus auritus. The sequence continues at coordinate 8,528,142 of CM021768.1, forward strand.
TGTTCATTCAATGACTTCTTAGACTGTGCCCTTTGCTGTGCACTCTTTGATGTGTCTTGTGTCACTAATTTGCTGTTGTATCAGTAATCGGTTCTTTAGATAAGTAACCTACAAAAGCCCTATCATCTACGAACCTTGAAAATTTTAAAGCCTTCTAACAGATAATGAAATATATACATAAAAAATAAACTTCACGGGGTGCCATGTGAGTTCTGTGCACTGGCATATGACCAGCATATGGAATCTTTTTATTTATATTATGCAATCGGTATTAGAAGTAGTTTAACTTGTCTGTGAAATACTAATCAATTTTACATGGGTCTTAACCACACTACTTTTAAATTGTATTCCTAAATTCATACTGAAGGTTGTTAAGAGAAATGGAGTGGGTTAAGTAGGAAATTAATTGTTATTCATAAATGTGTACTTGCTTTTGCATATCTAAAAGAATTATGGCAAAATTAATGTACATACATAAGGGATTTCATTTTTGAAGTCACACCGAAGGCTTTTTATTTAACTAGGTGACAAGCTTAGAGTTAATAGAAGTACTACTTACTCTGTGAGTAGTTTGGCCAGTCTGTACTGTTAAAATTCTTCTGGAAGAAGGTGAAACTGATATTTTCGGAATTCAGATCTAGTTTTGTTGGGCGCAGTGCAAATTTACTGTGCACTAATAGCACATTTATTTCTCCCAAAACAACTTCAACAAACTTGAAACTTAGTTGACTTAGAGTAACCTGTTTATGGAAATAGGGAAGTTGGAAGAATTAAAAAATATATATTTGTAATTAATATTTGAAAGGTCAGATTTTCCTAATTCTCCATCAACCTGGAGTGATCATTGTAGTTGATATGTAGATAAGCAATCCAATTAAAGATTGTGTTAACCATTCTCCAGATCCTACTGGACTTCACAAATAACTGTTTCGGTGTACGTTTGTAGGAAAGCAATTCAGGTGTACGTGGTACTTTTTGAACATGTTTTATGATGAAGGATAGATAAAACATCATGTTTACTCAGTAGACTTCTTCAATGGAGGAAAGCCCGGGGTTTATTTGAAACAAGTGGATGTCCTAAAGTGCAGTTACAGCAGAGGTTAAGAACCACATTATTCTACCAGCTGCTATAGCATCAGTGGGAAGGAGCAGTGAGTTAGATACCATTAAATAATTCACTTTGATGCTTCTGTAGTACATTTAAAGTGTTGCAAAGCAAACACTGAATATGTAGTTTATGCCTACAAATACTATGTGTGGATTCCTTCCACTAAATATCTAGTCTGCTTTAACAAAATCAGATTTTTGACTAAATCCAAAATTAGCATTGCATGTGATTTTTCTCCCTGAAGTCAAAATGTTATATATAATGGTACAGAACGCTTGCGTGGGAGAGGATGATTTGCAGAAGTTTCTGTTTTTCATTATACATAAACCGATCTGTTGTTTCAAATTTTGATACAGGTTTACAATTCTGTGACTACTCATTGCCATTTGTGTTAAAAATATTAATTCCAGCACAGGAATTTCTGCTTGGTGCCGTGAAGGAATAGTAAATCTAAAGAAATCCATAATTCTCTGCTACTACTTTTCTTAATGTTCACTTATGCTTAACAATGCAAAATATTCAGCAGACCAAAAATAAAAATGTGGCTCTTCCCAGGGGTGTTGCATAGTTATATTTTTCAGGGCTTGCTGCTAAACAATGTCAGAAAATTTAAATATTACAGCTTTGCCACTTCAAGTAGAAGTGAGGTTTCAAACTGGAAGATAGGCTGTAGTCTTTCTTTCTGATTAATAGCTGTAAGATAGCATACCCTTGAGACATTAAATAAAATAATTAACAAGACTGTCACTTTTTGATCAACTATATTAGATATTAAAAATGGAACTCATTAAAATTTTGGCTTGCTCTGTGCAAATTAATGTGATTGTCTTGCACATAAATAATTTGAGCTGTTTCTCTCCTGCTTAAAATAAAAGGTGGCTTTAATGAGTCACAGCTTCCATTTTAGTAAATTGTTCATAGGATAGGCAGGCTCAAGAACAACTGGGTTAAAACAAGAGATTATTTGAAAAATCTAGGTCATGTGCTCTCTCAGTTCACTTGAGTAGTTTTCATAATTCATCCTTGTTTCTAACCCAAAGAGCAGTGTTATACATGCAAACAAGAAGCAGTTTTCTTTTTTTTTTATGTTCCTTTCTCTGTAATTCTACTGTAGAAAGCTTGTAAAATGGGAGAAAGTAGTATTTTGAATGTTTAGAACAAATATTGATTTGTTTTGTGAAAATCTGTGGGATCTGAGTGACACAATGCTATTTATGGATGTCTGTCTGTGACCCTGCGTCAATTCTTTTCTGTTTGACTACAGGTGCATGAAGAACAGAGAAGATATTTCCGCTTATCAGAGATGATGTGGAGAGACTCTTTGTGAGTAACTGTGTGTTTCCTAAGAAGTCCAAAATGATAATGTGGGAATAATTTTCCCCCCCTTATATAGAATAACTGTTACTTGTTTAAATATTTCTTTTGGTTCTGAAAAGCTGTGAATACGATCCCTTCATGGAAAACACAGGCAAAGTTGAATGTTGGAATAAAGTGCTGGAGGACTGAGCAGTAGAATATGTATAGTTTCATAAATGATTAACCACAGTGCCCAACTTCTCTATACTAAATCTACCAAAGGCTTTTGCTGTTGACCACCAAATGTGTTCTAGACATCAGTAAGAACCTGTGATGTTTGGTCTGTGGGTAACCTTCAAGTAGGGTTAACTAGGAACTTTCTCAAGTTCTATAATGCTTACAGAGGAGCTATTAATACTATTGTCTTTGTCTGATTTGGATTTTCGTAGATACAGCTTTGTAGTTCAGTAGCTACCAAAAAAAAAAAAGTATGTGTGGGGAATTGATGCTTTATTTCCTCATTCTGGGATGTGAGATTCATCTTATGCAAATAGTGGGTAGTATGCTGTCATGTTTTCAGTCAAGAGGAAATTCTGCTTCAGGATAACCATGGCTTCTAGTCATCTTTACCGTGGCTTTTTCCAGCACTTCTGCACTTGCCAGTACAGGAAGGATGCTGGAGTATTTCTTACTAACAGTGTCCTGGCAAGGTGCTGGATTCTTCATGAAGCAGGAGGAGAAATCCATGTGCTGATCCACCTGGCTTATCAAGGAGAGACAGCGCTGATTTGATTTACCTTGTGACCTTTAGACTGCTCTTTTGGCCAAAGTCCACAAAGACGTTGCCACTGTTGGCTGAGAGTAGTGATAATATGGAATTTTATTTGATAAAATTACTTTTAACAGTAATAAATACTTTAAAACTGTTACTGTGATGCCTTTTACAGTAGTCAGTTTAGTGGATTACCTGATTCATCATGCATGGTGCACGTTCTCATTGTTTTCACATTCTGGTCAGGGCTCAAGCAGAGTCCCTTGGTCAGATATCATGGGCAGAACTTCTTACTGCAGCTCTTTGAACTGCTCTGTTCTGTCTCGGTGATGTTTTGGCAGTCCAACCTCTGACCTGGTAAATCAAGTAGCAATTGCTCAGCGGTCTGTTGCTTCATTAGGCTTGCATGATCATTCAGTGGATGATACTGTTTTTAAGATTGTCGATGTTTAAATTCTCCAGACCTAACAACAGATACTCCTGCTGTTGATAATGAGAACAAAGGGATGCAACTAAAGACTCCACTTGGTACATACTCTCTTCTTTCAACTTTCTAGGTTTCTTCCTTAGGACAAAAGAGATTTTCCTTAACTATAAGTCTTTACCCTTTAAAAAATAAGTTCTTTGAACACTTGATGCACGTTTAAAGGTGAGTGAGGCAGCTAGAAGTTGTGTGGCTGTCAGGTGTGTACAGGCCTGAATAAGTTTATTTGAAGTGTTTTAGACAGGTACAGTTTTATTTGCTCTCCAACTGGGTATCACAGTATAGAGCTTTGAAAATCTGCAGTTGAGAAATTCATTATATTTTTAATAATAGTAATTTAATAATAAATAGTAATTCATTATGAGTTATTTTAATTATTATGTTAGTAACAATGGAACTTAATTGCTCACAATTCTAACAAGAAATATAGCTGTGGTGTAAATGTTCCAAATATCAGTCTTCATACCTTAAATGAATGTTTTCTTAGCGATGCCGTACTTACTGATGAAGTATCAAATATATATTTTTTAACAGATATTGACTATTTCAGTGTGGTATTTTTCAGAAAAGGCTCTGTGGAAAAATACACGGCAGATATCTTGTGGGGCTAGCATTTAATTTGTACAGATGGTTGCAGTTAAGGACCTTTTAGCTGCATAGCAGTCAGCTTTTCACTGTCTTCAGCATATGGTTGGGTCAGGTTGTGCTCTGATATTTAAGAGAGCGGATAAGGCTTACAGCCAATGACACCCACCGTGAATAGTGTTTCTGGATTTGCCTACATTAAGACTCCTCTATGTTAGCATTAGTAGCTGCAATAACAGGTAATAAATAACTGGCTAGTTTCATTAATTCTTATGGGATTATTGCAAGGGTGAATTTGGTAAGATGTAATGGGATAACTTGTGAATTGAGTAGAGTTTAATCCTGGTTGCAGGGTGGAGGTATAGGAACTGGGTTCCTTTCCCAGTTCTGCATGATCATAACCTTGGCTTTAACCTCTGCAGCAGTATCTCTTTCTGTGGTTGATACTTAGTTTTATAAAATTTGTGGGATGTATAATACAAATTGTTATTTACTTTTTATTGTTGTTCTGAATATTACTCTGCAGTTTTCAGTGCGCGGATTTCTGGTTAACAGTGGAAAAATGTTTTACCTTTGAATGCTCAAGCAGAAAGATTTAAAGGGCTTAAAATGCACACTGCAACTTGAGTTAAAATGTCTTTGACAATTGAAAATCACGATAAGATTTTTCATTTGGCAGTATTGACTTCTGCATTCATAAACTTCAAAAATACTAATTCAGAAGTATATTGGATAATATTGAAATTGTAGAAAAATCTATGAGCAAAACACAGAGATGTCTGCTCCTTTCCTATGTTGATTTTACTCCTTGATCCTGACAGGCTGAATGAGGGTGCCTTGTTGTATTTGACATCTGTCCATGTCTGAGTAAGTCTAATTTGTACAATAGTAATAGGTACTTGAGCTGTGCCCTTGGTAATCAGTAGATTAGGGGTGTATGTGACAAGCTGGGTGCTGAAGGGACATGCTGTATCTAAGCTATTCAGTTTCCTAGTGAATGGACTAGTATGTTCCATTGGCCTTCCCTGATCTTAGTAACCACGCAAACCTTTATGCTCTCAAAATAACTGACAGTCAGCAGATGGCTTGTTACCGTGATTTTTTTTTTTCACTGCTAGTAAGAGAGAGTTGTTAGTTCTGTTGTCTTACTGGTCATAATACAGGTTTTTCTTCTACTTGTATGATATTTGCTGGGTTACTTCTCTGTGCTCTTTTTAAAATGCAGTGCTCATCTAATCAAACTGTTGTCGGGGGAATCTTAACCAACATGGATTTATTAAGTGTAGATGTCGATGAATGAGCTTTAAGATGCTGAAGTCATGATGCAAGTCATCTATGATCCAGTACAAGTCTTCTACAGAACACTTAAAATATAGTAACTCTGTAGGGGCTTAAACATTTTAAGAATGCTTCTAAATCAATTTACTATTTTGGGGCCAGCTTGATAATATTTTGAATCATGTTGCTGTAAATGTGAGATAAAATTTGATTCGTTATGCACATTCAGGCATGAAACAGTTGTTCAGCTGACTTACAGTTCAAAATAATACTTTATGTAAAGCAATGCTTTGACGTAAACCTCACTTGCAAAAATACCGCTTTCTGCTACTTCAGTTTCAGTGCAGTGAGTTGAGGCTGTCCTTGCACAGTGCCCTGATCTGGTGTCACATGCAGCCACTTCTAGAAACAGGTGAGTTTCAGGCCCCTGCCACATTTACATGAAAGGTGTGATGCTGTGTTACTAAATGGCTTTTTCACCCTTGGCAATCTTCAGGTAAAAGCTGATTTTGGAAGTAAAATAAGGGCATTGAAGAATGGGAGGGAATGCCTGCTTTGAGGCTTTTTAGGTGAATATGTACTAGGCAGTCACCAGCCTGGTTCTTCACAGCTTCCTTTCCAAAACCTGAAATACAGCCTGAAATGCCGAATGTTGAAAGATAGTCTCCAGACTTCCACTACAGTCTGGAGAGACATTCCTGTGGTGGCTACTGGATGTGAAGTACTGGGGAAGAGCTCTTGGTCTTTTCTCTTGATAAGGCCATCAGCTGCACTGCTGTAGCAGACAACCCTGAGGCATTAGTTTAAATGCAGGGTTATAAGTCTGAGGAACTGTTGTCTTCAGAGTTGAGTGTGGAAAGAACAGCTGATTATTTCTAGAGTTTACCCGAAAGCTATGAAGAGAAGGGAGATGTCTGATGATGGCATGTGGCTAACACAACTGGTTCTGTGATTCTAGTGAACTGGAGTTTGAGTTTGAGTAAAAGTGTGTGCTCTGAGCGTTTTTTTGGAAGTCCAGCTATTGTCCTACAAGTCACTTGAATGTGTAAGCTGACAGGTCTGTTTTTAAATATTAGTTGCATAGATCTTTCTGTAAAATGCCACTCCGTGTTTGTCTTGAAATTTAATGATGACTTTGCTGTTGTCAGACTTGTTGCTCTTGGACTTCAAATTATGAAGCCTGTAACTGCCAGACGTGAACTGACTTTAGAGCCAAGATCCGTTAGGGCACAGATGCCGGTCTGCTTAGGCAATGAAATAATCCCGTTTTAGCTCAGGAGCACAGAAGCATGATTGTGCTCCTGAAAATGTTATGCAGAGATTGAAGTTGCTGAATGGTTTTGTGATTACAGGTTTGATAGCATTAAGACTGTATAAAGGTTGTTCTTTTCCCATGTAACAGCTCTAGAGGCTTATTTTGCTGCCTTTACAATGTCCTATTAAAGGTTGCTGTAGCTATGCAGTGAAATAGCTTGTGTGCAGATGTCCTTCTGGACAATTCTGGGACACATTTTAAGATGAGGGGAATGCAGGTAGATATTTTCAAGCTTTATAACATGCATGTTGATAATACTTCTGTTTTGCTTGCATCCTGCATGTTGGAGTGCGTTATTTTTACAAGCTAAATGTTTACATGGCTTTAATAATGCTTGTCTGTTATACAAGCAGCTTTTACAGTAGAATGGTTTACATAAAACGAGAATTACGCTGATTTTAAAGATGACTTTGTAATATGGAGTTCACCGTAGTGGATCCTGTCCTATTAAACGGTCTCACTTCCTCCTTAGTATATGGAGCTTACCTGAAATTACTGTTTGTAAATGGTATTTCAGGAGGTCTGAATTGATCCAGAATGTGATAATGTCTGAATTCTAATGAACTACCATGTGTGATGTGAAATGGGTTATTTTTTCAATAACAGAAGCTTCCTTATATTGTAGGCCTTAGACAGTTTCACACATTTTTTTAATAATGATCTTTTGCTTTTCTCTCAAGGAGACAAAATTTAATAGCTTCAGAAAGAATATGTTGATTTTCTTAAAAATGTAGCGACAAACACTGTTGTAGCATCATTGCAATTAAAGGGAAATCCATGAGGAATGTTTTTTGAAGGTATATATTGAGCCCTTCTTAGTGTTTGCTCATCAGCATCCCTGAATCAACAGTAGTTGCGTCTGGGAATATGTAGCTGGATCAGAACAGCCTCAGAAAGGCCTGGGTCAGTGCTGTTACTGTGCTAGCAGAGTGCTCAGCAATCAGCTTACCTACTGTCATATTTAAAAAGACTGAAGAAACTTACAAGCCTTTTTTTTTATTTAAGCATATTTCTCATTTTTTTTAAATGTAGCCAGGTGAATGACTCACTCTGAGACAAGTACAGTTTTTATTCCTTTGAATTTAATGATTCTGTGCTTTTATTTAATTTTTTTTAAGTTTTTGAAACTACTGTGGAAAGTACAGTTCAATATCTAATTTGCAGAAACAACCTTTAGGTAATAATTGTTTGCATATTCATCTGACCAGCATTACTAGTATACGAATGTAAATCAGAGCATCTTTCATGGAAAGTTCTTATAACTCGAGTACAAAATAAGATCACGTGCAGGTGGAGATCTGTAGAAAATCAAGCAAGTCAAATAGTTGCAATATATCATCACTGACCAATGTCAAGTGCTATCATGCATTACTGTTGTGGCTGTTTTGGAGGAATTGTCGCTGCTTTATTTTAAGGCACCTTTGTGTATAAGGGGTCACGTGAAAGAAAACAGAGGTGTTCGTTGGACAGTTTGCCAAAGGTTGATCTAATTAAGGGGAACAAATGTTGCAAATACAGCAAGGCTGAGCCCTTAAGGGCATTAAAAAGCAGCTTTTCATGCTTAATGTGGTGAGAGAGGTAGGTGTATTGGATGGATGCACTAATAAATAACATGGCTGTAGGGATAAGGCAGGAACACGTTTCAATAGAGTTTCAAAGGCTTAAGAAAACTGGAGTTTGCCTGAAACTAGAAATATTTTTGTGAAAGATGAATTTTACCTGTGTAAGTAATGAGGGAGAATCTTGAAAATATCGTACAAATACTTCTGAAAAAAAAAAAATAGTATATATTTGACAGCAATTCTTTGTACAGACAACATGCCCTAGTAGAAGATGGCTTCTTCAGTTTATTCTGATTTGGTAAACTGCTGTCATTTACTGCAGTAACTGCATTTGAGGCTTTTGGTAGTATGCATAAGTTCTTTAGAGAAACAGGACCTTCAGTTCCCTGCCTAGTATGTCAGGCAAGATGAAAAGGATTAATGTAGACTATCCAAAGACTCAAAGTAATATATAAGTAGAGAAGAAAGATTATTTTAATAAGTATTGTCACATTCACTCATGGATTTATAACATTAAAAAGTCTGAGGATCGAATTCAACTTTGAATTTCATTTTCATTCTGGATGCTTTTTTGACAAAGAGAACTACTAACAAAAATCACTGATTTTTATACAGAATATTTTCATTTTCTGGAATGCTTTGTGGTGGCAAAAATGGCAATGTTGATTTTCATTGGGAAGTAATTTATTAAGTCCTTAACATCTTTTCAAGAAATATTGTATTGAAATTAAAAAGGAGGAATAATAAATGTATGCTTGTGAAAGGAGTACCTCCATCTTTTCTGTGACTATATTTTAGGTATTGGAAGCCTGTGATTAGGTCACACCGAGACTCCGTCCCTTCCCCCCAGTTGAACAAATATCAGCTAATAAGTGAACGATTCCATTCTGTTATTTCATTTACTCTGTGCTTGAAATTAGAGATTATAGGATTACTGAAAAGTCTACCTTGGAAAGAACCTCAGGAGATCATCTGGTCCAACTTTCTCCAGAAAGCAGGGGTTCAGATTGTTATCCAGGGCCCCATGGAGCCAAGTCTTAAATATTTTCAGTGAGGGAGTTTGCAGTTTCTCTAGTAAACGTATTCCAAAGTTTACTTGCTCTTAGTGTGAAGAATTTTTTTTATCTTGTGCACATTGCCTGTTGTGCTGTCACTGTGCATCCCTGATAAATTCCTCCTTCTTCCTTAAATATCTTTAAGGAAGTCTGGGATTAGATCCCCCTGAGCCTTCCCTTCTTGAGACTCAAAATTAGGCCCAAGTCTGATAACATTTCTGGTCATACTTTAAAAGTTAAGGAGCGGCAAAATTTTGGTGCAGTGAAGCTTTGGTCCTTGCGTTATAACTGAATGCTATATTACCTGCTAAATGTTCTTGTGTTCATAAGGTACCAATGAATAGAAGACACTTCGATCAAAAATTAGCAGCCTGGGTTATATCCTGTCTTTGCAAGCAGAAGAGGACTAACCAAAGTTTATGGTAGTTAAGGGAATAGTAGAAATGTAGGCATCACAGTTGAGCAGTATATTCATACAGAAATAATCGGTATGCGCTAGGTCTATGGACCTTTTTATGTTTTCACAGCTTTTGTCCTTTAAGCTTTAACTGAAGAATCTGAAGCTATTAAGTTTTTTTTTTTTTTTTTCTGCTGTTGGTCTTGATGGTCTTTACGCTTCTTCAAAAATATTCTTTCAAAAGAGTATTGTGGGGGACTGCACACAGATGCTGTTGTGCCTCAGTAAATTTCAGAACGTCTCGTCTGCTTTGTGGTTTTCTGTAATTTATTTTTCTTCAAAGAGAAAGGCTCACTTTCTCATCAAAACAGTAGATGGACTCCACAGAACTTGGGCAGTGTAGGCTTCAAAGTTCTTTTCTTCTACCATATTAGGCACGCTTTAGGATGTCTGCTCTCATCTAAGATTACATGTTGCATTTTATCTCCTTTGGTCAACAGGGTAGTTACTAACCTCAGCGGCATGGATCATTCTGTGCTCAGAGGCGAGGTGTCAGCAGTGCTTCATGACAGGTATGTGGCAAGTGGCTGAGCTCCTGGAGAGACGTCAGCATTGTTTTTTTCAGAGTGGCAGCCTGAGAACTTTTTCCCTACCTGAAAAACTGAGGAAGTCTGGAAGAGCTAGTTATCAAGTGACTTTTGAAGCAAAAGAACTTAGTGATTTGTAAACTAATTTGTTCATCTAATAGTGGACTACATGATTTTTAAACAACATAGGTGAAAAAAAGTCTTACTTTCAACAGTACTCTAATTCATGGCTTCCATGGATTTTTCTGATTTAGTTGATCCAGCTGCCATTGCATCAGCTTTTAGATTTTTAAAGACCAGTTTTAGAACAAGTAGGGAATAACTTATTTATGAAAACTGTCAGAGTATGCTAAAAACATTTCTGATATGACTGAAAGGAGATTTCTGTCTTAAAATATACTGACTTCAGCCATTCTGTCTTTTTTTATTACACTTGAAATTTATTCTTTTCACACTTGTTGTTATTTAGAAAGAAAAAAGATTTAAGGTAAGGAGTTGAGATGCTTATCTTCTCCTGGAAGAAATTCTAGCAAGCTTATTTTAATGGCTTCCATTTTGAAATACAGTTCATAATAAAGGAACAACTACATTGGAAAAACATACTGTAGGATCAACGAAGGCTGTTGAGGGAAACAACTCAGTTTTCCAGACAGTATCCTTCTATAGTTTGGTGACTACCTGTTCCATAAATAGACACTGAAATCTGAAGTCCAGATATCAGTATAATTTCGGCAGGTAACAAGTCTTAACAGCTGAAACTGTTGCACTGTTGAAGTGCAGAAGTACATCTGTCACAGAAAACTTTCAGCCATAGCCACTACAGTTCTGCCTCATTACAGTATTGTACATATTTTTATACCTGACTTACATGACACTACTGAAATGACACTTCATGATACTTCTAGCATCTTGCAAGTCTCTTTCTGTCTTCCCAAGTTTTCCATCATTTTGCGTTCCAAATGCTTTCAGCATGTGGCTGCCTTTTTCCAAACTCCGTTCACTTTCATTTCTCTGTTCCACTTTACCTGCTCAGACTAATTGCGTCATACCTGATAACCAGGTAGGTGGAAGTGTGTCAGCCAAGGCTCTGTAAGGAACCTTCATATGAAATAGATGTGTTAAATCTTCAGATGCTCTCAGTCTAATCTTGTTGTCTCAAAGAGTGTGCAGAGGTTGTGTACCAACAAGTCAGCAAGTTCCTCAGTACGCCATCTGGACAAGGATAGTGAAGTTGTGTTTGCAGTAGCTTAAATACGTAGATTGACATGATTTGAGTGAGTCAAAGCAATGTGGGAGTAAAGCAGAACATAAGAACTAAGAGCAGAGGAGTTTGTAAAGATGTTTTTTCCACAGTGTTGTTGGCTGTTGTCTGGGTTCCTCAGCTTTCTCAGTGAGGTTTTCTCCCTTCTTGCTCAGTTTCCTCGGTGATTAGACAGACAATACAGTCATGTTCACTTCTGATTTTAGATGATTAAAGCTGGGCCCGTGTAGTAAAATATATAGAAGTCTCACTTGGATTTTGCTCACGGGCTTTGCCAGGACACAGCCAGCCTGTCATTGTAAAAGTGGATGTCCTTTTCATTGCTGCTCTTTAGTGGGGTGTGGCAAAGATACTGGCCAACATGGAATGATTACATGATGCATACTGGTTTTATCTGAAGTTAGTCTAGCCATATCTTTGCTATACATGGTTTAGGATTAATGAGGAGTGCTGTTTGAGAACAGGAATGGCCTTGTTCTCTGGACAGTTAAAGTATTGGGTTATAAGACAATTTACAGTGCAGAACCTGGGGACAAAGGGAGAGAGAAAGAGGGTGAACGAACTGAATCATATTACTGGAATTTCCTGTTAGAAAGAATTTATCAGTTTGACAACTGAAAGGCAAGGCGCAGTAATTGTACCTAATTTTTCTTTTTCCAAATGGAGTATGTGCCCTTTGGATTGTGTATCTTTTTTCCCAGCAGATGATTTTTTTTGCAGCAAGATGCTGGTAGTTTGCTTGTGTTTCTGCTTCAGTTAAGGAATCAAACCGAAAAAGGTATGTTTATGCACGTTGTTGCTTGATTCAGGATATGAGCCGGAACACAAATTTGCAGAAATTTGATGTGAAGCACTGAAGAAAGGATACTGTTCAGTAATAGTGTTTGTGTAAAACATGTGTGGTCCAGCAATTGCTGTAACTCTTGGTTTCCCCACACAGGCTTATTATTTAATGGACAGTTTGTAATTTGCTGTTTACAAAGATTTTTGTAGCAAATGTTCATCTTATCTTGAGCTACTAGATGCATTTTACTTCAAGCTCATTACTGACCCTATTGAATAAATATCCGACTTATTGCCCTGTCTTCCTCCCTTCCTGACTGGACTGCTGTATCCTGTGCTTTTGGATTTGTAGTAGTGCATGGCTGGCTCAGCAGAGATTTCCCAGGTGTCTCCAGAATTAATCTTGCCTTCTTTTCATGCTTCCAGTATATGCTATTCAAAGGCCTTAAAAGCTTCATCTTTCAGGGATTTTAAATCATAAAAGTACTGAGTTCATTTGAAATTGCCTTTGAATTATTAGACACCAACACTGCTTTCAGTGTGAGGTTTGAAATTTAGAATTCCAAATGAGTGAAAAAGTGCTTTGCTAAACTACAAAAATGCATCTAGTTAGTATTAATTATAAATGTCTGTAAATACATGGGCAGGGAGGAATAATTCAGGCATGACTGCTATCAGTGCTTGCTTTTTGAAAAATATTTTAACACTTCATGTGGGATCATAGCACTGCATTTTGTAGACAACACTTCAGAATATATGCAGCAATACTTTGTTCAGGTGGCTGCAGTCACATTATGCCTGGCCACAGTTATCCATGCTGATTCTTTTGAGGATTTATTCTGCAGTCTTGGTGTTACGTGTATTATTTCTGTGGTTCTTGCAAGAACTTTCAGGTAAAGTAACTGTTGTTGCAGCCTTTCCAGTGGTGTTTGTGATGAAAGTAATGTTTCCTACTTCTCATGCTGTGTATATTTTTGCCTTGTGTGGTCAAAATGATAATTACATAATCTATGCTCAGGCACGTTTCAGATCAGAAGTAAATGTTCTATAGCTCTGTTTTTTTTCTATTACTTTTCACAGTTGCTTCTCTTTGAATCTTTGCATAGTGAGAAGAAATGGTTACTGAAAAGCTGATAGCTTGGTAGCTGAAGCATGTGTTGTGTGAAGAAGCGTTTCCTCTGTGTTTTTTTTTTTTTTTTTTTTTTTTTTTTACCAGACATCTGCTAGTTTCATATGAGCTTCCTATTTTGTGCTACAGAGTTGGTGAATAATTACTGTGTTCACCTTTGTCATGCTTTTTTGACACTTCAGACTGTCACTGTATCTTCTCACCCCTCTTCCACACTGTTAAGTGCAGTCTACAAGTTGTATCTTGCACAGAAGCCACTTCACGTGTTTGCTCATCCTTTTCATTCTGCCTTTCCAGAACCTCTGCTGTACCTGTTGAGATGGGGATAAAGAGCAGAATAGCTCTTACCTCAAACGAGGTATTGTGGCTGAATGACTGGAAAGGAAGGTGGTACAGGTGAGGGATTTTGATGCTGGGCACAAGCTGGTCCAAGCTAATGGTGATGTATGATTAAATCAAAGCTTTAAAAAAGTCACGTTCTGCATCTTACCTGAAGTGAATTTTCTGGGTATTTTTTTTTTTTTTTTTTTTTTTTTTTTTTCTTCCCTATTCAATAGATGGGAATTTATAAAAATGAGTATTTGTCTTGTAGAGCAGTTCGTAAGAATGCCAGAAGGTGGCATAACTGATTTTCCTAAAGCTGCTTTAAGTGTGAGAAACACACAGGATGCTACTAAGCTTACTTTAAAGCTGTTGGTCAAATTTTGAGCTAAGGAAGGTTAGATCAATTTACCCCTCAAAGTTTAGGGGAACTTTTAAAACTATACGCATTTTGTTCTTTCTCAAAATGTGGAAACTGCTGGGATTCATGCTGGCTTTTGTAGCCAATGATTTTGAAGTTAAAGTAGTTAAAATAGTTAAACTGAAGTACAGGATAGAAAGGGGTTGCATCCTGTATAGTGAAATTCTTTCCTAAGCTGGTCTGCAGAATCCTGTTTTCCTATGAACAAATTGCTTAGACATCTTCACTGATTTGCAAGAAGAGATTGATTCCTGCCTGTTTTAAGCTTTTCAGGTTAGCTAGCGTTATGCGTGAATAAATTAGCAATAAGGTAACTTACAGCTTTATGCAATATTATATGCAGATTTATATGTATACCAATCTTACGTGATAGCATCTTAGGTGATGTTCTCACTATCAATAAGAGAAGCCCATCTCTGGAGCAGCTGTGGTATAGATCAAAACCAGTTAAGTATATCTTAAAGTAAGTTTCAAAGTTCTAGGGGGACCTATTGACACATTGAGTGTATTGAATATAATTGGCAAGGTTTTGGTGGTGCAGGTACATGGGTGCCCTGGGTGGGATGAAGTAGTGACTGCTCTGTGCCAAATGCAAGTGGTGGTGTTTTTGCAGCAGAACCTGGTTCGTCTGAATAGTTAAAGGAACTGGTGTAGTACCAACCTAACACAAAACTTTTGAAGTATTGAAATACAAGGTATTTTTTCTTTGCTTCAG
Organism: Nettapus auritus; assembly: GCA_011076525.1. Classification (NCBI taxonomy): domain Eukaryota; kingdom Metazoa; phylum Chordata; class Aves; order Anseriformes; family Anatidae; genus Nettapus; species Nettapus auritus. The sequence continues at coordinate 8,543,211 of CM021768.1, forward strand.
CTCCCTCTGGCAGACAAACACCTGAATTACAACTGCTTCCAGTTTATATTTCAGAGAACGGCTACTCTCAGCTGAAAGTTATTGCAGTTGTTTGGTATTGTGTGTGTATGCACCAAAAGAGAATATCAGCTGTGAGAATGCAGATGACTGCAGCTGCAGAAGGTGCTGAAATGCAAATATTTGTCATTTAGCAACAGCTGACTTTTGTACCATCTTTTTGTGCATCATGGCTGTGCAATGCCATTTCACCTCAAGGACCTCTATATACTGTGCTCGTGTATTGAATTTTTCTCTAACATGATCTCTCCTGAGCATGCTTTGATTCTCTAGAGCAGCACAGATAAGAGATGTGACTTTGGCATAGAAGTCTAGTGTTCTTTGCAGAATTGTTAGCTTTTTTTCCCCCTGACAACTTCCATAACAGCAGGCAGAAGGGAAGAGACGCACAGGGTTGCTGTTACTAGCTGTTATCTGGGCTGCGTCCTTAGACTCTCCTCCATGCAGTTTCTGGAAGCACTGAGCTTTTTCATTAGGGATTAGATGTTTTTGCACATCTGAAGTTCATTCTGGAAGTCTTCTGTGATATAAAATAATCCTGAAAATGGTATGAAATAAAGGCTTATAATCCAGAGACTTTAAACTACTAGTTTGATTACTTTATAGTTTTTAAAAATCCAAATAAGGTTAGCATTCCATGAATCTTTGCAAAAACAGTTGGAGCTTAGATAGGTTTTGCTGTGTACACTTTTTTATGCAGTATGCCCTATCTTGATCCTAAATTATCAAGATAGTTATGTTGTCACTAAATAAGGATGTTATAACTGTGAAGTTGTTCCAGTCTGCTAAGTGAATATCCTAAAACTGTCATTTTAAATCTGCTTCTGGAAATGAAGTCATAGTTTGTACTTTTGCCTACCATAACAAACTTGAATGAAATAACTTGAATCTTTTGAAACTTTGCCTAGGAAAAGTATCTCTTTACATTTATATTCTCATAGACGCTAAGGAAAATAGAAATTTGTACTTTTTCTATAATTATGAAGCATATGATGATAAATTTATAATATCAGTATTTCAGACATGAAAATTTACCATGACACAGTGATTTTTGTGATCATTCTTTTATCTTGGAAAAATCTAATTGTATGTGAGTTACACATTTTAAGTCTTGTGTGTTTTTATAACCACTGAGATTGTGCTAATCTTGAATAGAAGAGCATCAAAACAAGTAGAAACAAAGTTTCTCAGTTTTACTTTCCTTTTCAGCAAAAGATAGTGTAGGAGTGACTTGCTGAGGGAGGATCCTGAACAAATAAACTAGGGAGGAACCCCCACCTTGTCTTTTGGGAAGGAGTCTTTGTACTACACCTACCTTTGACAAATGGGAGGAGTTGATTCCTGATCACCTACGTTTTATGGGAAAAAAAAAAAGGCGGGGGAGTTGGAGAGAAGAGATTTTCAATCATGGGGGTATAGTGCAATACTGCTTTGACTCATCGGGCATATTCAGCTGTTCCAGCTTCTGTACTAGTTCTGCTTGTTCCTCAGTGCATTTAGATGGAATATTCTTGAAGTCCCTTTTCTAGCATAGAGAAACAGTACAATTTTCTTTTATAACAAACGGGGAAATACTAATGTTAATGCGAAATTTGAAACTGAACTCTTTGCTTTGTAAGCCTTTCATGCACCTTTGTACAAAGACAAGCTGAACTTTCAAATTCAAGTTGCTATTTCATTAAAATTTGTATCAGACTTTCGCCATCACCTAGTCTTAAGCATAAAATTAAATTGACTGAATCTCTTCAGGGAGTCACAAGAGAAATAATACTTAAAGTAAACTAGCAAGCAGCAGTGAAATAACTGTGATATGGTATAGTAGCTTTAAGTCTTGTCCTAGAACAAATGTTCCCACTGTTTGTTGGCCCCCAGGTTGCACATAGTGATGTCTAATGACCTGGACTTGAAGCATCAACTTCATTCTCTAAACCTTTTCATTCTTTTTGCTGCCTCAGTCTTCCCTGAGGGACTTTGGCCTTCAGATAAAGAATTCAGATGCCCACGTTGGAAGCTGGGGGGATTGTGGGTTAGCAGACTGGATCCACCAGTGGTGACAACACAGTGAGATTTCCTGTGCTCAGAAAAAGTTAATCTTTTTGTCTTTTAAAGAAATTGATTGCTGTTCTTATTATGTGTTTCTATAATGACTCAGCGTGCTTTATTCTTGCCTCCCCATGCCTGCCCTTTTGACCAGGGACTGCTTTGCATATGTGTGCAGGACGAGAACAACACACTCCTCTGGTTAAAGAGAGTAAGGTTTAGGGAATGCTAAAAGACTGTTTTCCATGTAAAGAAAGAATAAAGCATACACTCTTAAGACTGTTTTCAAAATACTTTAATAGACACATTACTAATGTTATTTTCAGCTTGCTGTCTGTGGTGCAGGACGTACTTAAGTTATTACTGACAGGTCCTCTATCCTATCTTCTTTTTAATTACACAGCTGTTTAATATATTTGCATTGTACAGTCCAATGTGCAAATGTGTTTAGGTATACTTAAAAATAATTTTTGCAGTCAACAAACCATAACAGCTGTGCAGAATTTGTTTAGAAATTAATGCTTTGTAGTTAACAGATTGACCTAATAAAAATATCCATTACTTTGGACTAATTATTTTCAGTAGGGTCAGTCTGGCTGTGACTGTGCCTTCACATTTCTGTGGTGATTAAATATAATCACCTGGGGAAGATGAGCACAATTCTCTGAATAAATTGGTGTTAATTCAGAACTCTTTCTTCTTAGCAGTATGTTGTCAGCAGAGTACATGGGCTTAAATCAAAAGTTACAAACCTTCATTAACTGAGTTTGGTTTTACCTTCTACTAAGTGTTTTTAAAAATTATTTTTCCTAATGCTTTTTATATAAGAGATAGTTTGCTGAAACAAAGCTGAGGGTTTTTTTTTTTTTTTTTTTCCATATTAGCTGTAGCTTGACATCAAGTTAACACTGCATCTTGACTCTGGGAAGTGACTTCCTGGTAGAAACTTTACCTCAGTTTTAGAGCAAAATGCTCTTTCAGAATATACACAAGAAAATGCAGGATGTCCTTAAGTGTAAGTAAAATACAAGTTACTTTCATGGCCAGAAATGCACACTTAAGAATGTGTTTATGTATTTCTGTGACTCTGCGTAAGTAGAGTATACTTGAAACTGAAAGAATATATACATGCCATTTATATATATAAATATAGACATGCACACATGGTGTATTTATTAGCATGTATATTTATGCATATAATTTTCTCTGAAATGTGTCCTATAATGTTACTGCAGCATTTTCCTCATGTAGGAAAAAACACTGAGTGGATGAATAGCAAATGAGGTATTTTTTGTTAAACATGTGATATGTGCCCCAAATAGAAGGGTAACTGCTTAACATGATGTTTAAGATTTGGGTTTTTAATTCTGTGTTAGAAATAGCTCATGACACATTGCTATAGCAAGCAGGAGGCTGTATTGCTTGTAGCATTTTGACAGAAGGAGTGGTTGGCTACAAAGATAGTTTCTCACTCCTTTTATTCAGTGCTTTCCAATTTATGATTATTTTTGAGCAGAATAAAATATTAGAAAATGAAATTAAATGCTTCCAAAATACTATCAAAATAACTGTTCCATTTATGTAGCTGTGTTCATCTTCATTTCTACAGTGCATTTACTTCTGAATGATCCTGTAATTTATATCTGATATGAGGTTTTTTCCCACTATCTGTAGAAAAACAAACAAAAACACAAAACCACCACCACCAACAACAAACACAAATCCAAATGTCTTTGATACAACATAATGGATAGTAAGTTGAAGTACACATGTAGCTCTCAGGGCTATCTTCAAATATTTTAGAGGTTATTTCTTACCGTCTTAAGAAAAAATTACAGTGAAGTAGTTTTTAATTAGGATAGATCTCAGATGATTCTAGAAAAGCTGTAGTTTCAAGAAAAGTATTTTCAGATGCACGCTGCCATTTTTTTTCTTGTATTTTAATATTTGGAGAATGACATAGTATTGCTGTGAGGAGACTGCAGGCTCAACTGTGCTGGTTTCACTCAAATACCTTTTTAAGTAGAGATTTTCTTTACCTTCATCTAAATTTTATTACCAATATTTTCTATGATGTATGGTCAGAGTATTAATTAACTGGCTTACATATACTGGGCAGTACTGTCAACTCCATCTTTTAATTCTTCTCTTCGAGTAATTGGAACAGTTGCAGCTTAATAGGTTGAAATAAAGGCAGAGGTAAACATATGACAAGCATAGATGTGAAGGAGGAAGGGCTGAATGGGGAAGTTGATTCAAGTGTTAGTCTAATTTTTTTTAGAGATCCTGAAGAGAAGAGTTAGGCATCCTTATTTACTCCTATTTGTTTTCTAGGCTTTTATCTTGAAAGCCACATTTAAGATGCTGAAATTTGGTTTGATTTTTTGAAATGATTAGTTCATTTAAGCTCTATGGCTTTGTGAATATTTTGTCAGATTTTGGGGGTTCTATGTTTTCTTCTATGTTAAAATGGCCCTGTGTAGTTGTATGCATCAGTTCAGCATGTTGTTAATTGTAAGATATGCAAAAGACTAGAGAAATTCCTTCTGATGTAGAACTGAGCTTCTGCTTTCAGTTTGAAGCGAATTTTGTTAGTGTTAAAATCACGTAATAGAGGTGTTAACTCATTTTAAAATGGAAAATGGCTTTGAATCAATTAACTTCTAGAACATCAGGAATTGGGACAAAATATCAGAAGTCTGAAGATGTTTAGAAGACTTAACACCAGCATTTGAAACTATTTTTGCCTGCCATTGTGTCTTGCATCTTTTCTTAAACACTGTTAGTAGAAAGTCTAGAAAAAGTTTAGAAAACGTATTTATGGTGAAATTGAATATTTAGACCTTTGTTGTCTACATTTCTAAATGAAAATGGCAGCTCTAAATCACCCGGTCACTGTAATTTTGAACACCTTACTTTATGTAAGGCTAAAATGAATCCAGGGTTCTGAAAGGGTTGAAGATTTTTTAGGTCCCACTAGAAAGTGTTTCCAAGACTGAAAAAGTTTCCATAGATCATAACCCTATTTTCACCTAGTGCTTTCAGTTCCTCAGATGCTCAGTAGATGAATAAAAGTAGGGATGTAAGCAGCTTGTTAGAGCAGAACAGCAAATCACATGGCTCATTTTTGGCTCTTCTTTTTACAGTTTAAAGACTGAAAACTAAGTTAATCTTGAAAGTGATAAAAATCCAGTGGCATGTCTAGAAGCTAACTAACCCTGCTTAGTTCTCATGTGGCGTTCCAAGACTAAGAATAAATATTTTCAGACTAGCATATTCTTATGTTGCTGCTGTGTTCAGATGCATCTTTGTCTGTGACATTTTATTCTCTGAAAAAACACAAAGGGGAGTCTTATGGAAAATTTAGAGGTGGTTCAAAGTTTTATTGGAAATGCACATGCCCCAGAAATGTAAGCATTGCTGTGCTGTAAGAGGAGAAATTGTATTTTGTAATGCAGTGCATTTTTGTAAAAGGCAGCAAAGGCGTATGTGTGAAACAATATGGTAGTAGCCTAGTGTTAAAGTTGCACAAAGGAAAGAGGAGGATATTGCAAGAAAAAGGAAGAGAATCACCAGGGAGACATTTTTAACTACATTCCTACCTTGAAGGTCTGGAAAAGCTTTGCAGAAGATGCTTTTAACCTGTGATCAGCATACTTGCAAGTGCTTCTGTGTATGACTTGTTCGTACTGTTACGGGTACGGTGCTCCAAGTCTGCTCCTCTCATCTGGGGACAAATCATGCTTCTTGTTCAATAATGAAGGATTTAGGGCAGCGGGTGTAGGATTAGGGATAAGAAATGTCTTGCTCTGTTGAGCACTGTGTTACGTACGTTCTTTTTGTGGGTTCAGAGCTGCATTGCTGTACAGCCTGTCAATAGTTTCTGGCCTTCTTAACGGCTCAGGTCTGTGAACTGCCAGCTTGGGATCTTGCCTTTGGTCTTTGTTCTTTTTATGCCAGCTGTTCAGTTACTTTATAGAGGAGTTTTCTGCAGAAGTACTTGATACCATGTCAGTTACTTCCTTTGCTGTTGGTCTACTCCGTGCAGGTTTAGAAATGCTAGCACGGAAACAATTGCTTAAAAAGCAAAGACTTCTTTCTCATTTTTCGTATACTGCATAAAAGTAAGAGACTGATAATAAGTAGAATGTATCACTAAGCAAGTTTAGAAGTTTCTGCTGTTTATAACTCAAAAGTGAACTTGCTTGAGAGAAAAAATACAGAAATCAAACCCCTTAAATAATGCAGTGGTCCCAAGAAGCTGTTTGATCTGAGCAGTTATCATAGTCTTTAAATTTAAAACTTGTAAATACTGAAGAAAAGCAGATCTCCAGTTTGGTGTGTTTTTGTAGCACTTTTCAAGGAATAATCGCTTCCTCAGTAAGTAGGATTCTGCACAGAATTCTGCTTTTGGCTTTCAGTGCCAGTTGATCTAGGGATGGGTGGCAAAGCAATCTTATACGAGAATGGAAAAAGTAGTATATTCAGTGGGCATGGTGCACTTCAGGGGAATATTTTTATTCCACTTTTTAAAACATGTACTATGGTGTTATTTTTGAAGACTTAAAGTAAGAGAATAATATACCAAGGTCTCCTGTTATGTTAGGAAGAGTTCACGTAAAGCGTATATTCAGATAATCTTTTCCCGGGGAATGCCTAACTGATTTGTGACCATCAGGAAGAAGTTGGTTTATTTATGTTTTCTAGTTATTTGCAGATAGGTGACTCATTTCTCCTGTGGTTCTTTTGTAAGTGAAAAGCACTTGCCTATTTTTAGAGTACGTGGCACTGATAGGTACTTTAATTCTGTATTTTTTACATTGACTGTTCGATAAGTAGTGTGCTGAATGCTAGGAGATGATTAAGTTGGGCAGTGCTTGGGTTCATACACTTCTAGAAATGTTCAATTTACTGGTTTTCTTCTAGAGGTTTTAATTAGATTGCTTGTAAACTAAATGGAAAACTTAACAGGAGCAAAAGTACACAAAAGAGAGTAGGTATTTGAGCGCTAACGTTGCCTTGTATACCAAATAATCTTGTCGGTGTCAGAATGGAGAAGTAGCTGCTTTCTGGATGTCCACTGGTTGACTTAAATACTAGTCAATGTGTGGGGATGACTATATTGCTTAAGTTGGCATTGTATTTTGTAAATGACAGGTAGAAATGGTAAATGAAGAGTTACTTTTGAAAAGGTGATGTATTGATTGTCCTTGGCATTTTCTTATAACAGCAGCATCACTAATATATAATTAAAATACGCAATCAAATCCTTGGGCTTGGTAGAGCAGATGTAGACTTTTAAAAATGTTTAGCAGTTGGTGGCACTGGCTGTCCGCTCAGTATGAAGAAGGGGAGTAACAGCATTTCCTTCGTTATAAGACAGTTACAACGATTTCTAATTATTATATTTTAATTGTTATAATTGTTAGTTATAAGAATGGTTTCTGTGTGGCGGTGAATGCAAAAACAAAATTATATGAATTCAAAATAGAGTGTTTTTTTTTATTATTTGTGTAGTTGTCAGATCTGCTATCTAATCTTTCCAATTAATTTTTAGACCCTCAATGAAAAGAAAGCATGATGTCTGGTATTATGTATGTGTATGAGACTGCACACATTATTTATAATGCATGCAGACAAGCGTGGCTGTTGGCATGTAAATGCATAAATTCTACCAAAAGTAGATTCCTGAATGATAAAAATGCATACTTGCTCTTTGCAGGGCTAGTGTTACTTAATATTTATAGCATATAAATACTTGTCCTATACAGCAAAAGTCTGTTCATCATTCTTTGAGTAACAGTTTCATTGAAATTTTTGCTAGTATTAATGCTGTTAATGTGTAATTAAGAAATTATGTAAAGACCTGGAACACCTAGTTTTGAATTAGTCCTGGGTTTGTATCTTCCTGGATTATAGTTCAGTGCTTGTGGTTATGGTAACAGCTTTAAATGCATAAAACTATTTTGGGGAAACATCTTCAATAATAATGATCAGAAGCATCAATTATTGCACAGTGATTTCATCCCCAAAATAAACTTAATGTAGGGTTTACTTATGAAAAATGTATCACTGTGTTACTAAATATTCTTGAAATGCTTCAAAATAAATATAGAAATCCTGCTCTTTGTTCCATTCTTTATTGCCCAGAAGTGTAACAGGGTGTTGGTTTTTTTGTGATAGGATTAAGCTGTCCTGATGAACAGAAAAATTGTGATATACAAAGACTTATTCTGAAATCTGTAGAATAAATATCTTGAATGGTGTTGATTCTGTCCACAGTGGCAATAATGTGATTTTTTTTTTTTTATACAAGGGAGTTAATATAGTTGAAGCTTTTATATTTTTCCTAGAAACCTGATCCCTTTTATGCACAATGTGCTGTTAAATCCTCCATTCCATTTTTAATCGCTTGCCTTCTAAAACTCCCCTCTGTCATTAGCCCTGGGAGGTCACCAAACTGAGCGCGGAGTTGCAGAGTGGTCCCTGATGGACACCTGCGTGACCGTCTGCTTCGTCAGTTCTTCTGGCAATTTGTGAGCTGCTGGGGTGGGGGTGTGGGGGATTAGATTGTTGATAGCGTCCCTGCAAGGACTGCTATTAACAGCATGCTACTCTCTGCTTCTCTACTGCAGAAGACAGAGTGATGTTTGTGTTCCCATAGCATGTTGTAAAATGCATGAGATTTTGCTCATCCTCCTTGGAAATGAGAATAGGAAAATGAGAGCATCCTGAACAAGAAGCTATTAGAAGAGCATGCAGAAACCTGCAGCGATTTATGCTTTATTTTGTCTTCCTAGCTATGGATTAGAAGGACTGATTTTTGCAATGGGCTTTTTCCATAATGGCATTCTTTTATTGTTTGGTCAGAGCTTGCACAGGAGGAAAACAGGCTGCTGAATTTAGTCACTGATCTCTATTAGCCGTGGCCTAAGGCTATGCTGAGATTTATATCCCATTTGTATTGTTGCAGCTCAAAAGAAGAATGTTCAGAGGATGACAAGTGTATTCTGAGTAGGTATGTTGTTTCATTTTTATATGAAACCCATTTTTCTGCTTTCATTGGTCAGAAACGAGGCTAATAGGAAGAGAATATAGTACAGTGCTGCAGTGTCCCTGTTAAGGTAGAACAATAGTATCAGAAATAGCTCTTTAAAAATTAGCTGCTTTTATTAAATAAAGCTGCATTGTGCTGGTGTGCACGGTGCAGTCTTTTTTTTTAAAACATATACTGCAGTCAGCGCTTCCCTAACGAGGTGGCACTATTGTTGAGTTAGAGCGATAGAATCATCATATTGCTTTAGGGGACAGCAGGATTTAAAAGGAGATGCCTTGCAGCCCTGTTTTACAGATTGGAAGCATCGGTTTAAGGGCATTGGCAGAATCATTTCCTTGTTCTTAGCAGCAGCCACTGCTGTGTCAGTAGTGTGTGGAATGGAAGTCCTAGTTGGTAGTCTGTTATGGAAACGCTGTTTACTGTTATTGTAGTACCGTGGTGACAACATGCCATTGAAATGGAAAACGAGCTCTCCTGCTATCTGGAAATTCCCAGTTCCTGTGCTTAAAACATCCAGGTCATCGCCACTTTCTCCAGCATACATGTAAGTGAGAGAAATGAGGATAATAAGGTGGGATTTCTTTCATGAGACTACCCTGTGGCAAAATACCCTGTTATATATTAAATGACATTGGCACCCAGAATCTTACCTTGTTTTATATGTAGACCCTCAGATTTTACCCTGGATGTTTCATGATGGATGTTGTGTCGAGTCTTTCCCTCTTTGTTGAAATGTAGAGAAATTGTGCAGATTAAGCCATATTCGTAATATTGTAAATGTTCATTTGAAAAGTTCATGTTGATGTTAATTTGTAGAGCTGATCTTGAATTGGGAAGTTTGAGGCAGGCTTTATTTGTAGTATATATGCTAACATTTCCTCCTCTTGATTATTACACTTAGAAATTGAATGTGGAATCACCTGCTCTATTGTAGTGCACTTTTGTTTGTGTTAGTTCTTATATAAAATAAATCATCTTGCTTTGGTCTTGATTTATCCTTGAAAGTCTTAGCATTAATATAAATTGAATGTCTTTATGATTTTTAAGAGTTAAAATAAAAGCTTTAAAGATGCATATAAATCATTCCTATCTGAATATGTACGTAGTTACTCAGTTTGTCCATGTAACGTAGCTTTATATAAATGAGTATTTTAATACACATGAAAACAGTGTGCCTTTGTCCTGCCAAATACTGGTGGAGCTTTTGTTCACCTTTTGTTGCTGGAGTTCTGTGTTAGCATGTACAGGTGGCTTTTTTCCTTCTGTGAAATAAAACTGAACATAGGGTACTAAATTGCTTCTGCCTTTAAAGAAGCAGCTCTTTCAAAATGAGAGAGAATTGCTTTTAAATGCACAAGTGATTGTGTAGATGACTTCTGTATCTGAAAAATTATTGCTGTTACTTTCCAATAGTATTCCAGCCTAATAGCTACAGCATTAGTACTTTTAAAGTTTTTTATTTTTAGTTTTTGCAGGTAGGCTTTTGCTTCAACTGCTGTTGAACATGCTATATAAAACATGCTATAAAAATAGGTATTTTCACGTTCTTTAAATGTCTTTTTTTGGTTGCTGCCAAGAATTGCATTGATAAATATTGGAGCCAATGCAATACAAGAGGCACGATCTATGCCTGGTCACTATTGTTCTCAGAAAGTCTAGGGTTTAAGGAGCTAACCCGATTGTATAGAACCCATGCAGTGTATGCTCCTGTTTTAAGATTAATTTTCATGGAAGAGCTTAAGCTTTTTCTCTCTGGATGCATCATCAAATATGCCTAAGGCTATCAGAAAATAAGCTATTTCCAATAAATTGTTACTTACTATGTTTTTTTTAGTACTTTGCATTTAGGCATATTACATGAGTGGTGAGGTGAGGCTTTTGAAGATATTTTGTGGAAATAATATCTTCAGTATTGTCTGTAATGTATTTGTTTTTTAACTACAGTATTTACTAAATGCAAGCAAAATCAGAAATAGCCTAGTGTGCTGCTGAAAATTTCTTTTGTTTGTCACCTTTAAATTGTTAATCTAGCTCCCTATGCTCCCGCTTTTATGATAGGGATCATATAGCTGATTATCTCAATGTGCTGAAAGTATGTGAGCAGGTTTAGTGATCATGCTTAACTATATGATGCTGAGGTTATCTGGAGCATGAGAAATATGTGATTAGCAGCCTTAATCATCATCTTGTAATGATTCAGTGTATCCCAATGTTTATGGAGACACATATTCACTGGCACACAGTCCTGATGATAGCAGAACTCTTAAATCTAATGTTAAAATTATTCTCACACTTTTTAACAAAAAATGAGAAACGTTACAAAATGGCATCTATTAGATAATGAGCATATATCAACTGGTAAAATCAGCATTGTCATTTAGGTTGACCAGTAAAATATATGATAGAATTGATAATCTTCATTGTGGAGATTATGCTAAATTTGCTAAATGCTTTACCTGATAGGTTTTTCACATTTGCATTTCTAAGTTTTCTTCCACGAGTAATACTCTGCATGCTGTCAAAAGGCTTATTATCAAGCAAAAGACTCAGGAGTGATATGAAGAACGGAACACCTATTGATGTAAAAGAAATAGCTCTACTGAATTTACAAATGAGCACTTTTATACTTGATAATTTGGATCTAGAGTATACAAATGTATAATTGAAGTCTTAATCCCTGTAATACTTGATGTCTTAATCTCATAGGTTTGCAGTCCAATTTGTAACATAGAGTAGGAAGATCTCAAAGGTATGTTTTTTTTGGACTTGCAGTGAAATTCCAATTTTTCTTTAAGTTGACCATAACGTTAAAAGATTCATCCTACTTATGATTTATAAGTAACTTATCTTAAACTGAATGTAAGGTCGCACAGATTTTATTAGTGTTTTATTTGGTCTGTGTACCTGATACCTGAACTCTGCCTTAGTTTCCCTTTACTGGAATGCCGAGACTCGTGGTTATGAGCACGGTTGGCTGCTGGGATGAAGGCAGGCATCTATGTACAAAGTACCACTGTAAAATGGTTAATTGGCCTGTGAGCTGTGCAGTTGAATCAGTTTAACTGCTGTTTCTGCTTTAAAAGTTTGCGGTCGTTCCAAAGGTGCAGAATGAGTACAAAGAGCTTACCTGAGAGAGTCCTCTGCTGCAGAAAACTTGTATCCAGGTAGTATATAAAATAAAGGACACGATGAAGTTGAGCTAATGGATTTGAAGGCAAATACATGGCTGTTACTGGGAAGTCTGTCGTTTTCGCTGGGTCTGGTACTGCTTTCTTGGCAATGGAAAGGAGAAGCAATGAATCACTGCCTCTAGGGTGGTGATATTGTTTCCCACAGTTACAGGTACAGCTGCAGTTTCAGGGACACTTCCAGAAAGCCCTCATGTTATATGGAGCGTGAAGTGTCCCTCTGCAGAGAAATGCAGACTTCCTCTGACTTCTGGTGGTGCTGATCCAAAATAGCTTGAGTCAAGTCAATCAAGAGATCTGATGACATTTCATAAAGAGATAATATTAGAATTGGAGTACTGGCATGTGACCAATATGTATAGGTATAATGCAGTCTGACTTAGTGCACAAGCTACAAATGTGCAGATGTGTGCTTTCATCTAGCCATTTTACATTTTCTTTCATGGGGTTTAGAACATAAATTCATTTTGTTGAAATTAGTGCAAAAGCTCGTACAGCAAGTGTATGCTCCACTGGTGCTATTATATTCATATGTACGGTTGTGTTGACTACATGCTGACAGACCTAGGTGACTTCATGTTAGTGGGTGCAGGTGAGCAGTTTCAGCAAGTGAACTGGAGGAAAGGATGAAGTGAATGATTCCAAATTGGAAATGAGTGATTTCTTGGAATTGCAAGTATTCATTGATAACCTCGTTTTAAAAATAAACAAATTAAAACAAACAACCCACACAGATTGACATAAGTAGAAGTTAAGAATTGAAGCTCTACTTCAGAGGGTGAGCAACAGCTCGATTTGGTTATGTATAGCAGTTTCGAGGTGTAATAGAATACACACAATAATTTCACCATGTTATCAACTAATATCACCTAATACATAAGGAATTTAATGGAGAATTTTTTCTTATTCACAGTAGCAATGTCATTTATTTTTTTCAAAGCTGGGCATATCTTGCATTGACTTGAATGGAAGAAATGTTTGTGGGAAGTCTGGAGAATAAAGTATTGTGGCACAAATCTACAAATAAATCAATAGTAATATTTCAATAGTACAAAACAGTAAAAAAAAAATCAGTAGTAGAAACAATGATGAGGAGAGCCTCTAATCCTATTTCGTGTGAACATGTTTTCAGTAAAGAAGTTGTGTTTAAAAATAAGTAAAATGAAAAAATCCGAATGTAGTATCATGTCTGTAAACTTAATGACTTCTATCCTTTTGCATTTAATAATGTAAAATTTTAATAATTTCATATTTTAAAATGGAAATTATCTTTTTAATCTATTTTCATAAGTGACTAATTGTAGGACAAATAAACAAATGCATTGTTCCAAATACACAGCTATAAAAGGGTTTGCAACACAGTATATCTATCCTGAGTGGTCTGTTTTTGTAATATGTCCGATTGGAGATGCTGTGCAGTAATGGAAATCAGTTACTGTGCAGAAGAGTAGAATAAAATCTCAGTACTCTGGAGTAATCAGTGTTGGTTTTAGCTGCTTATGTAGGTTAATGCTTCTGTGTTTTTTCAAGTCTTTAATTTGCTCTACAATGAGCTCTTTGAATTTATGCTATACGATGATAAGCAGGGAAAGGTGTTTATACATAATTAATCAGAGACCATCTGTATTGGGCAGTTTTCTTTTATGCAACCACCCCCTGTGTCTGTCTTTGGTCATTTTTAGTAAACCCATTTGTTGGGCTCTTGAGCATTAGACAGAACATTCACACCAAAACGAAGACTTACCTGTCTTTGGCAAGTTTTCTATTCTAAACAGTTATTTCTGGGATATTTCGAATTTCAGCATGTTGAAAGTCAATGTATAGTCATCAAAAATATTTTTAAAATAATTTGTCAATGCCTGCCAGCAGCTGAATAGGGCAGGTAGGAAATGGAAAGGATTTGTTCTGTAAATTGAAGACATTTTGTATACAAACATCTCATTTATGCCTGTTTGTCTTTTTTTTTTTTTCTTTTTTAAATAATAGATATTTCAATAGGTTATTCTAAGTTTGAAATGTGAAATTTCATTGTGGTAATAAACTGGCAAAACAAAAGAAACTTGTCATGAACTTTCCCAGTGCTACTGATTTTTCCAGACAGACCTTTGTAGGTGATTCTGTGGCTTATAGGTTCTCAGAATCACCTTGTCCTCACACAGCATAGTGTTGCAATTTTGACTTTATGCTTTGGCATATGAAAGCACTTTTATTGAAATATTTTGAGTGTATTGCTCAGCCTATTCTGCCAGAATGCCACATCTGCCAATTTGCCATTTTTTTTTGGCCATAATTTAGTTGTAGAGAAACCTTGTTGTGCAATCGCTTTATATTTGCTGACTTTTACAGTGTATGGTAGTTTCTGTTGACGTTTAGATGGGGATATTTGCATATTTTCCTAGAGACTACTTGTTGGGTTTTAAAGCAATAGTTACTATTCTACTTGGTAGTAGTAGGAATTGTGTGATATGTAGATATAACACTAAAATGGAAATGCATATCCATAATCACTACTAGACAAATTTTACAGTAATGATAAGACTGTTGCAATGTCAGCTGCAGAAATGTTTTTTTTTTTTTTTTTTTCCTGGGATTGACGAGTACCCCATGTGTTATCTGATGTGTATACATTTAAACTCTTTAATAATGTGGGGGAAAAATAATTTATAATTTGAAATGATTAAATTTGCTACAGTCTCCCCAGGAAAACATAGTAAAGGAACACTCAACTGTGAGAAGTGACAAAGCAAGAAGAATGATAGAACAGACCTAGACAGCAGAAAGAGCCAAGGTTAATATGCAAAATGTATGTCAGAATCTTGCTTACTCTTTTGCTGGCCTTTAAGCACTCGTACTCAACTTTGTAATGCATTGAGGGTAAGGGACTGGGTGGGGGACGTTACTGTTCTGGGACAGAAAGATCAAGTAGGGAGAGGAGTTGTTGCAGGGATACAACGGAATATATACTCCATCACCAAGTCTTGAAAGTGTGGGTACCACCATAAGCATATATGGATTTTAGCCCATTAGTTTAGCTTTCATTCTGAGGAACAGTTCCGCTAATTTAATGATTTCTATGTATATATGAAAACTAAACTTAAAGTCATTAGGTAGAACTGGAAGCTCCTAGTGCATGCAAAATGTTTTTACGTGTTTTGCAGTGCACAGGAAGTGTTAAGCTGCCTAACTAAAATTAGGACCTGCTTTTTGAACATCTAAGACCAATGTGAAGGTCAGAGGATAGGATGTGCAGAGTCAGTCAAGCCTAAAATGTGAAGCCTCTGAGTGACTTGTGTTCTACAGTTTCAGACTTCAAGGAAATAAATTAGTTCTGCTTCTTCAGAAAAGCTATAAAGCATGTGTATATGTTTTTCCTTTTGTTTTTAATGGTGGGAATAAATACACTAACACCCACTTTGGCAAAATGTCATTAGAGAACCATTTCTAATTTAGCATCATTAAACAATCTGAGTCTGCAAATTTAAGCTATAAATGGCTAAATGAATGTAAACCCTTTGTCAAATAGATAAATGTGGATGTGATACTAAGGCTCCCAGAGAGACTAAATACAGTTAGGAACAAAAGCTTTATAGCAATGACTGAGCCAAATATTGCTTTGTTTCTGTGGAAAACATATTTGATTTAACTAGTGGGCTGTAATTATGCAGCAAACAGCTTGAGACCTCTGATAGTTCAGTTGTTTAAGAAAGAATTTTAAGGAGAATATTTTCTGTGTACATGACTTGGGAAGTCATACCGAAACAGTTGATGTTGCTCAGTCCTTTTCTGCTGGCTTTGGTCACAAGGTGTGCTTACGTCAAGTAATATAAAAACATTCAAGTGATGTTAGGAATATCCTTATTTCTGTGTCCCCCTTTCCACCCAGTTTCATTGGCATTTGCAGTATTTGTAGTATACTGCAAAGCAGTAATTGCTGCTTTAATCACCCGAGTGTTTCCAGTTTTTCATTTATTTGTTTTCATCGTGAGCTTGTGTGCTTGGGCAGAAATTCTTTTGCCAAGGTGATAATCAAGTGTTGAAGTCCAAATGGTACTGACATTTTTTTCTTTTTTTTTTTTTTAAAAAAAAAGGATTGGGAATGGCTTTAATTTATGTACTACTCTCCAAAACTTTGTTTCAAGAATAGCTTAAATAGGTTACCTGACTGATTACAATGAGGTTCTGTCTGATCCATTGCAGTCGGTTTGCATGTGTTATAGTTCCCCTATTGGCTTAGATACCTGTGGTGATTGTGCTTGCAAAGCTGTGCAGACTGCTTTGCTTCAGTACTTAATTTCTGCCTTAGACACAGTTTAAAGCTGTGGTGAAAATGCTGAAATGGTACTATAAATAGTAGATAGTGCACATCTCCCAGTCAGAATTTCCTTTTTCTAAAAATGTAACGCTTTACTTGTCTTTGTGTAGGACTGATTAACTGTTCTCCTTGTTGTAGGCTTGATTTCTTCTGCATATGCATTTCCTACAGTTCTTTCCTTGCCATTGCAGCTCACTTTCTCAGGCAGTGACCCCCACAGCTTTTGTTCTTTGTAAAGTGCTAATGTGCAGAAGAGGGCTGCAGCAGCAAGGAGCAATGATCGTTGCAGATTTAATTAATTTTCTCTTGATATGAAGCTGGGTCAAGATCAGAGGCTGATCATTGCAATGAGTATCTCATGCTGTAACTGTGTCCTAACAGAAGTTCAAGTTGGCAACCCACCTGCCTTTGCTTACTGCCCTGTGGAGAACTTTACACCTTTTTCTGCTGCTGCCACCCATTGGTTACAGCAATGTGAAAGTAATGTGCAACTTCTTGTTTGCTTTGCTACATAAAGACTGGCTTTCTGTCCTCATTTTGCAATGCTAAGAGAACAGCCTTAGTTTAAAGGAAAGGAGGACAAATGACAAACTGGAACATCAGTTTGTTTAACTAAACAGTAAGCTTTATTTTAATACCTTATCCTCCTGAGTAGAGATTTAGAAGAGTTCAATGTCATGTTGCCAAGCAAATGTTTTCATCTTCTGCTGTTACTGCCCTTGTAATCTATAAACAACGTCAAGTGTAAAAACTGAGATATTCAAATATGAACATCCCAGGTGAGTAGTACTCTGAACTATCTGACTTAGCTACTTTTGAAAACGGCAACCATAGTAGTGACAATGCAGTGTTAATTCATTTGAGGTAAAGGTTTGCAAACTTATGATTGTGGTGGCCCCTGTCAGATGAACAGCATCAACATGAAATTCTAAGAAATTGCAGTAACGTGGTAAGACCAAAGTGTTTCTAGTTGCATTATCAGCCCCTAGTTCACCTATTAAAATATGGCTTTTAAATAATGACATTGGAAGCTGATAGCATGGGACTTGCTATCATTTAAACAGAAAATAATAATAAAATGATTCCTGCTCACAATGCTTTTCTGTATGACAAGTCATTTAGGTAGTGTCTTCCAGTGCTGTTCCTGTGTTCATCCTAGTTTCTGATGTTTAGCAGCAGCAAAAGATACAGAATATGACACCAATTGCCCTGTGACAGTCCTTATGTGCCCCCAAAACAGCAACAGAGGTTTGAACACTTTTTGATCTGTCAACCTGTCAGGAAAAAGAACAACCAAACCAAAAATACCTTTTGTCTTTGTTTTCTGTTCTGGCTGAAGTCGTGCATGTATTGCTAAATGTAAACTTCTGTTTCTAATACAAGATTTTGTGATTGCAATAAGAAACCATTAACAAATGATAAAACTGATTACTGATACCACAAAGGGATGAAGTTAACTCCTGTTAAAAAAAAAAAAATAGTTAAAAGATGTTATTTTATGAGGGGACAAGTGCAAAAAAGTAACATATTTGCTGATATAAAGGATATCCTGAAATTGTGTTGGTAGAAGGTACAGAATGGAAGAAAGGTGAAATACCATGATTGTGTAATTTGTTCATCTATGTTATATTATTTGAATTTCTTAATAGAAACATGATGAACTTTTTTTTAATGCTGCTGTATCAGTTATGCTTATTGAGTTGCTAGGTGGCCAAGTAATTTGCTGGGCAGTTCCTAAATTCATTACTTAGAAAGCTTGAACATCTGTTCATGATGGAAAGATAGTAAGATAGACAATACTTAAACAGTTTTTTTTTTTTTTTGGCAAGCTATGCACACAAAGTAAATAATTACTGTAAGTTTAATAGTAAATGAAAGTTTCATTGTATTTCATTGAGATTTTCAAAGGTTAATTGGCAAAATACATACACAGATACAAATAGGTTAGGAAAGCCCTGCAATATACCATATTTGTGATAGATAATTGACTAGTAAAGATCTGTATTGTGATAAGAATGTCTTAATATGAAATCGAAATGGAATTCTTTGTTTGCTGATAAGTACTGGCACATGCCAAGTGTGATTTTTGAAGATGCCATTTACCAGTGACCACAATGCTTGTAGTCATGGTTCATTGGATGGTAATTTAACAGAGAAAATGAGATTATAATCCTTTCAAAAACAACCTGAGTTTTACCATATTAAGAAAGCACTCTGGCCAATACTGTTTTTGTAAACTTTCACTAAGTTATGTAAAGATTGTGAATTTTAAATTGGAGAACATGCATTCTAAGATACCTGTAGCTGTAGGCTTATCTTCATATTTTGTTTTCAAAGATTGTGCACTATACTTGGCCTGTTTCAAACAAATTGGTGATTTGCTGATGTAAGTGAAACAAATCCCAATAATGTTCATAGTTGCCTTGTTTCAGTCACATCAGAATGAGTTCAATTTCTTCTTAAGAAAACTTCACAAAAGAGTAGTTTTATTTTATTCCTGTTTATAAGCACTACAACAAGTGGCAACTCTATGGGAATATTTTAGTCAAAAGTAAAACTTGTCATAGTTTCCACAGATTTCTGCTTATTGTAAGTCATTTGGATGACTGTGAACTGTTTTAACAGGTTAATATTTGTGAAGTGCTTTAGAAAGCAATTTGCCTATTGCCTCTGAATCATGCAGTAGCTCAAGTCTGTTCAGAAATATTTGTCAGTATTTGCTGGAAATTTCCAGTACTTGAAACATATTTTGAAGGAAGGTACAAACTGTGATTACGCTAGAGATGCAGAAAGCTGCCTCTGTCAGCAAGCTTTCAGTTAGGGGTTGAGTGAGTGAAGTTCAAATTCTGGGTCTGGCTACAGGCTCTTTTGTCCTGTCCTGGTCACTAGGTAGTTGGCTCTTCTGCTGTGTATGTACTTCTATTTCTTCTTCAGAGGTCAGTTCACACAGTTTTAAGTGATTCACTGCAAATAATCTTGAGAGATTATATAGAGAATAGGGAGCTGTAACAGATCTCATGTAAATATTTTGATTAGTCTGTATTTTTGAATTGAATATTTAGTATTCTCCCGAAATACTAACCTCTTCGATGTGTGCGCCAGACTCAGGCCACTTCTCAATGTGCAGGTGCTATCAGTGAAACATAAAAACCTCACAAAGATCCATTGAGAATATTTTCACCTTGCAAACTTATTTTTGTTAACAGAAATCAACTGTTTTGTTGCTGCCCCACTGTTTTGTCCTGTGCTGTCAATTTTTTATGAATTATATTTCTGTCTCATTAGTATTTAAAAGCCACTGAATGTGCATCTTTCAAATGAGATAAACATGAAAGAGCACTACTGGGCTTTTCCAGTTTGAACTTTTTCTACACTGATTTGGTGGTTAGCCGTGATACTGCAGTATGCTTTTCCTCTGCACTATAAAAAAAGGCAGCGCAGATTCATGTTTGGTAAGACTCTTGAACTGTTGCTGTACTCTTTTCGTAGCTCAGCATTTAGCTTAGTCTTCTTTCTAGTTCTGAAATAATTGCTAATTGCACAAACTGTCAAAGAGGGTGTTGAGATGTGTTTTAGTAGATGAACAAGATTAAAAATAACACCTTCAGAGAGACTAAATGAAACAATCTAGTGGGCAGTTAGTTACCTAGAGAAACAAAACATTTTAGCTTTACGTTTTGCCATATAAAAAAGTATCCTTCTTCATATTGACAGGAAGCTATGAAATTAGGATATATAATCAATATCCATATAATTCACCCTATTTGTGCATTTCATTGCTACAAAAATATCACTTGGAATTACTTGGGGGATTAACTTTGAGTCATGAGAAAGCACAGTTGGTTACACTAGCTAGGAAAAAATATTCTGTACTTCAAAGAATAAGCATGAGGTTAGAAAGGAACTTCTGAATGACAGCTTATTCTGTGATAGCAACTAATTAACCTCCTGTGGCTTTCCCTGAACTGCAGACTACTTTTGAGAGGTTGCAGAAAGTCAGGAAGCTCCTCTGCTTTGCTACTGCAATGTTAACATTCATTCTATTTTAAATTCCAATGTTCCCTTATTGTTATTACTTAAAATGGAAAAGCCTGTCCAGAGCAATTGTATACTTTGAAAGTGGTGTTAGCATCCACGTTTAGAGCCACTTGTGAATTATCAATATATGTTGTAGTTGTAGCTGTCTCCTTCAACTTTTTTTTTTTAACCCTGATTAAAAACGCTACTGCTGCACTTCTTTAATGACTTCTATTGATCAGAACAATAGAATTAATTAGAAAGCGAATTAGCTTTATCATTTGGTAGTATGCTTTATCATGATATACTGTACTTACAATAAAGTACCAATCAATATATTTACATTCATTATTATCTAATTAATTATAGTGCATAGCAGACCTATATTAATGAATATAAATAATACGTTTGGTTATTGCATCCAAATGTTGGCAGATGTACTTACCAGGCTTTTATTGGGAATTCAGTTAGACATAAACCATGTTATCCGTATGTTCTGGGTATGAATGGTGGAGTTATTTCTGAAGATCCACTTTATGGGCCACAAAACAGAAGTTGTGTTCTGAGTAATTTGAAATTTCTTTGAAAGGCAGCTTTAAATATATCTCATATTATATAGCACTTGTTTTTGTTGTTTGTTTTTGCATTGGCATCAACATAGTATGCAAGAGCTGTTGCGTTTTTACTTGGTCTTATGAAGATGGATTTCTGTTCTTATGTCAAGATAAATGCTAAAACTGGTACATTGCCAATAACAAACACATAATTTCTGGTCACTCTGGGAGTATTCTTTCTCTGTGTGAATGTCACAAGACTGGGATTCAGGGGATCAGTGCGCTGTTGCCAGATTAATTGCGGATTTAAATTGAAACTTTTACCAAAGCAAGCTCCCAAATGTCACTTGCTGCATGATGGGGGAGTACTGGGCATTCCTAAATTGTTAGAGAAACTGTAGATAAAAATGGTGTGTGCTTAATCTCTTATGGAGAATAGCATTGAGTTGCGAGATGCTGTGCTTATTGAAGGATATAGATATTAGACCCATTATATACTGAAAATCAGGTAGGGGAAATAACTGCTTACAGCCACATCTCTGGCATGTGGGATACATAGTTTTAAGTATTGCAATTATTTTAAAATATATCATATTCTCTGTATTAGTTGTGCACTAGTAACAAGGCATGACATGCTACACGTCCTCTTAGGACAAAGGTGGGAAAATTGAATATAATTTACCTTCACAGACACATGTAAAATAAATCTTGTGCTCAAAATTAGCAAACACTTCGAGATGTTAGTGCCAGATCCACTACTAGAGAACTGTCAAATAGGCCACATTTTATTTGGCAGTGTGTAGAAGCTGCATGCTACGTGCTCTTCCTAGGATTTACTAGCGTATTCCTTCCAGAACTTCAGGTGCAAGTTAGTGAATGCCCTAGTGGAATGTATTTGGGGCAGGTTGTTTTTCTCATTTTTCCAGTACTTCACTGCAACTCGTGTTAGCAGCCTTGTGTTGGCACGTTTTGGGTGAGGAGGTACATGCACAGATAGCGGTGCTGCGTTACTTCTGGGTTGTTGAACCTGCTGGAAGGGAGCCATGTAACATCATCAGAAATACTGATGCTCTGTAGTGGCCTATCCAGCAAAATGCTTCCATTGTTACTTCCTTGTTGGAATAAATGAATCATGGCCAAGGTCTTTGCCTTGTTTGCAAACCTTATCAAGTATGCTAGTTGTTGGAAGAAGCCTGAGTCAGAAGAAAAAGCCTGTTCCAAACAGGCAAGCAAATTGTTTTACATGTGTTTTTTTCCCTAATGATCTTAACTCATGTGTGTACATCTTCTGTTTTCTTCTGAGTTTAGAAGAAATCTTTAAAAAGCCCCTTCATGTAATAGCTATCTAATCTGACACTTCTGGAAGGTTTTTCAAGAGCAAATACAGTCAAATTCATGCTAGTTGAATCTGCAGTTCCTTTCCACCCACACTCATAAGTCTCCCAACATTATCTTGTATTTCTTCTCCCTGAAAGATATGTAAAAATTTAAAGACAAGATGTCCTTGGAAATTGTTAGACTCTTTCCTTGATGTGATTGTATTCAAACTAAAAAAAAAAAAAAAAAAGAGAACAAAATGAACAAAAATATTGTAGGTCATCAGCTAGCAACTGCTTTGCTTCTGTGTTGCTTTGTATGCATTTACTGTACAGCAAAGAATTTGGAAAGCACTTATGGTTGAAATCTTCCTTGTATTTAAAAAAAATCATGTTTTGTTTTATGAGAGAATTCAGTTTCAAAAATGGCTAAATTCTTGCATGCTGCAGTATATCCACATTAATTTTCTCAGATGTCTGAGTGCTGGATTCCTACGTTAGAAGTCAGAGCTATTTAGATGTACCCTTGTTCCTACATTATGTCTGTGTGCATAAAATCTCACTGTTTCAAACCCATGTGCACTGTTGAATGGTGAATTTGTTTTGAATGTTTTCTTAGCTGACCTTATGTAACCATGGGTTTGAACAAAGCACGTCAGTGCGATCAGAATAATTCATAAGTTTCAGAAACTGCTCTATGTAGGTAATGTACTAATTGAAGGAGGCGGAAAAATCATTTTTGAAAAAGAAACCAAGCACTTTTTGAAGTATTTTTCAACTGTGTATTCCCATGTTGTCCTTATAGTGATCTTAGTCAAAATAGGGAAAAAGAAAACAAATTAATTTAAATGCGTTCTTGTTACTTAAAGTAATTTCTGAAACTGGCTTGGAGGCTAACGTTTTTACCTGCATGTTTAAAATTTGGGAAATTCTGTACCTGAGATTTGCAGCATTTATTTCGAACTGCTATGGTTATATTTTGAGATTAATAACTAATACCATTGTCTATGGATTAGTGCCTTATGTTTGCTAATTAATTTTGTGTATATATGCATTATACCAGTATTCATGCTAATAGGTAGTACATTAGATCACAGAAATTACGGGAACTAGTAGTATTTCTGGAGATTAAATTTATTTACATTTTATAATAATTGCAGGTTAGGGTAGTTAGAATCTCATATGCATATATCTTTATGTAAATCTAATTTACATCTCAAGATTAAAGTGGTAGGATAATAATAGTGCTGTAATTCTTTAACAGTTCTACCTAAAATTAGCCCTTTCTACCTGGAATTGGGCAGTAATTGCTTGGAATCAAAAACACATGTACTGACTTCACACTAACAAATCTTAAAATTATGAAGTGGTTGTTGGCAGTAGCAAAACTCTGGATATCGTGTCCTAAAGGAATTATTCTAGTTTTATTTCTAAAAGTAGCTTAAAATTACTGTTTGAGACTCTACTAGTTATATTTGCTATTATATCCTGTGTGAGCAAGATGATGCAAGCCATAACAACAAAATCACTGAACTTTAAAATTGTTTAGTGTTTCAATCTTTTAGCTTTCCTTGATGATCTAATGCAACAGTTGATTTTGAGAACTTGATGAGACCCCTCCAAGTATCCTGAAACACTAGAAGCACGCATAGAGATTAAATAATGTGCAAGTATCTAAATCTGGGGGAGAGGATTTATTACCTGCAAATTAAGTTTTTGAATTTACACAGTTTAGACAGTATAACACTTTACCTTCTTAGATTAGTTGAATGGGACCAAAAAGGGTTGATTCTGTTGCTTATTAGTTTTCTTGACCTATAGCTTCTGTGCTGTCACTTTTCATCCCAGAAGACTGTGGTTTTAATATACAAGAGCACTTAATGGAAATGGGCTTGGTCATAAGGTTTCTTTGTTCTCATCTTCTTAGATCTCTGGTGGAAGAGGAGGATCCTCATATGAAAGTATCTCTTGGTAGCAGCGATATGGGCGTCTCTGCCCATCTACAGTCTTCGAAGACAGGGACCACAAGATTTTTCACCAGCAATACTCACAGTTCCGTGGTATTACAGGTAATTGAATACTTTTGTGTCAATATTGATATATACTAAGAATTTTGGATACCGAAAAGAGTAACTGTACTCAAAAATACTTACCATACTTGTTATTCCTGAGTCTCAAAAATGTTAGTGTGCTGGCAATGCCCACAAGCAAGCATGGCTTGTAACTTCTTATCTTACCAGTTAAAGAAAGGTTCACGTTTTAGCAATGGCATGTAGGGGGCAAGAGGCGGAGGCCTTTTCCTTGGACACTATCCCTGCCCACTGTCGATTTCTAAGAGGTAATATGGCTTAAACTATCAAGTAGTAGTGGTATCAAAGCAACTCATTGGAATATAATCATTATAGGAATATAATCATATAATGGTAAGACAAACACTTGTGCTATCTTCTGTGTGAAAGCAGCCTTAAAGATGTAATGAGGAGAGTTCTTCATTTTTCATGACCTTAAGATGTCAAAGCCTTGCCAGGCTTGGTGTTGTGCCTTGTGCTGTGTCTAACAGTGTCCTGGGAATGCTCTTGAAAGGGCTGGCACCTGCAACTTCTGCATAACAGAAAAGCAGCCTGCACACAAGCTACTGCTGGGAAACTTCTTTTCTCTGCTGAATTGCATTCTACTCTATTGTCTTAACCTTTATAGGTATATGCTACAAACAGGCTTGTTAAACAGACTGCAGACTGACATTTAGCTAGGCAAACAAGATAGATATTAACTGCTATTAAATCAATGCATTTCATGTTCTTGCAGTTAGTATATATTGGAGATAGCCTGTGAATTTATTAATTTTTGTTAGTCACAAATGAATATTCTTTTCTCTCAAGGAACAGAATACTTTCTGCCAATAAATCTAACAGTTTTACTGGTCTATTTCTTCAATCAAGTTAAATCTTCAAAAGTTCTATTTTAACAACAAAAAAAGTTTTTTGTTTTTTTTTTTTTAAATGTGGCAAAGGTGCTATTGATCTTACAAAAGGGAAGAAAATGAGCTTCATTTAATTGATTTTGTTCTGAAATCAAAGTAAAAATAGATTCGTATGTACAAAATGGTATTAACCAAGTTCTACAAAACTTCTTTCCTACCATTGGATGTTCTGTTGATTAATGGTTCTGCTAGTCTGAAATGTGTGCACATTATTGAAACCAGGCTAACTTCTATATGAAGGAACATTCTGGTTGGAAGATCATGTGTGGATGATTATCTTAAGCTGTAATTTTTAAAAAGAAATGGTTCCCTAGACATAGTTTACTTTTGTGTCTGTGTAGTCACAATCTGTTCAGGAACTGGGTAGACCATCATATGGTAGAACGTCCTTCTAATGAACAAAAATGTTGTCCACTCTGAAGCTTTAAGAGTTTAAATGTAAAGTCTCTTTACCTATTCATTTTTGTTGGTACTTTTACACAGCATACAGTGTTGAGCCCACAGCTTGCATAATTCTTGCTACTTTCCAGTGCAGTCTTTCTCAGGATTGCAGACTTTTCTGTATGGCATAATTCCTTGGAGAACACTCTCTTAATTTTAATTTGCTGCCAATTTAAACAGATTGCCTAACTTTTGGGACAGTAATGAGTTGAGTTTTTGTTTGTTTTGGTTTTGTTTTATTCAGAGAAGCTAGTGATTATTTTGCTTTAGTTTCTGCAGCTTGGACATCTGTGCATAGGTCCCCCATGTCTGTAAATTTTGGAACAAGTTAAATTGTAAATGGTCTCCATGTCCCTTTAGGTTTTGTAGACGTTCTTTGTCATGCAAGTTTGATATAATAATTGCAGCCCATTTACTTAAGATTTGTGGCAGTTGAGTGGAATTCTGTCATGAGTTATGTTCTTTTGTTGGTATGAAAGGTTGGCAATAAATATCACATGCTGTGTTTAGCTTCTGGTATCTATTGGAGCTAATAACTCATTTCCTCATTTGCAATGCTCTTTTTTGTCATACAAATATTAACGTTCTTTTTTTACATACCTTTGTAATTTTAAAACATCTTAAAGGCTATATATGTTAAATTTTAAATTATGGGAGCTGATGCCATGACTTCTCCAAGTGTTAAATCTATAAAGGCAATATTTACATTTGTGTTAGTACTGAAAAAATGTCAACATGCCTGGTTGAAGGAAATTGTTTGAGCAAGTATTCCACACATATTCCAGTGTACCCAGTCAATAAATTTTGAGGAAAATCTTATTTTGAGGTGTGGCTTCAGATTGCTTCCTTTTTTTTTAAAAAAAAATAAAGTTAGACAATATGAGTAATTCAGAAAAGATCAGCTTATTTCATAATATTGCCACATAGGCTTTGGTAGTTTGATAGCCATTGAACCATTGAACCAGGTGGCAACTTCCCTTTCAAGTCCCCGTATTTTGTGGATGCTTAATTTGTGCATCATTGTCTAGCATGGAACGGAAATGTATCTAGAATGCGTTTGTGTCCAGAATGGGTAGGACAAAAAAACAAACAAAAAAACCAGCAGTGCCTATCTTTAAACAGTTGCTGGAGTTCATGCATTCAAAACAAACTCCTTCCTGATAATAAATTTATTTGTTGAGTAAAGCTACTTTCTAAGGCACAGGATACTTGGTATTCTTCAGCCATTTATAGAAAATAATTGTTCTGCTTAAGTTTTCCAATGGATAATTTTCATTGAATATATTAGTTATGATTGTAAGAGACAACTTATACCTTTGACTTTTTGGAGCTACATATATATGTAAGTAAAAGTGCATATATATGTAAGTAAAAGTAAATCAGTATGTAGATGAGGAAGAGGAAACAGATTTTTACGCTGCTCTCAAATCAAATGAATACTTCCCATTATGCTCTCCCTGCAGGGTTTTGACCAACTGCGAGTGGAAGGTTTGCTTTGTGATGTGACGCTTGTTCCAGGAGATGGTGATGAAGTGTTTCCTGTTCACAGAGCAATGATGGCTTCTGCAAGTGATTACTTCAAGGCTATGTTCACAGGTGGTATTTTTGTTAAAGTAACACATATAGCTATCTCTAAATTGTCATTTGGCCACCCAAACACATGTTCAGAGCTGTGGGAGAGTAAGTCCAGGATTGTGAGCTGTCAGAGTCTATCTGCTGTTGCATTTGAATTAAATTTAAAATTGTATTTTAGTTTTGTACAAATTTATGAAATTATTTCAATCCAATCAACATGATCGTATGAACTTACCTATGCATCTTTCTCAGGAGGAATGAAGGAACAGGACTTAATGTGCATTAAGCTTCATGGTGTGAACAAAATAGGCCTAAAGAAGATCATTGATTTCATTTATACTGCAAAACTTTCCCTTAACATGGACAATCTTCAGGACACTCTGGAAGCTGCTAGCTTTTTGCAGATTTTACCTGTTTTGGACTTCTGTAAAGTGTTTCTTATCTCTGGGGTAAGACTTAATTCTTGTTTCCCATTTACAATGATAAAGACTTGTTTATGTTTTTGTGATCAGAACGATGACTATACATAAGTCAAAATTAAGTGTCTTGCCATTGTTTGTACTTTGGATTCACAGAATTTTAATTCTGATTTTTCTTCTATTTTGTTTAGTATAAATTTGATATCAATGTTGTACCACATTAAAATTCTTCTAATCCTCAAGTGTGTTGCAGTAATGGCATAGTGATTATAGATCTGATTCATTATTCAATATTTTAGCTCATGCCCTCACATTCTATATCCTGCCATAAGAAAGGGATTTGCTGAGTTAAAGTGGAAAACAAATGGTAGAGCTGTTTGCTGTTTCCAGAGAATGTATTAACAATCAACCTCTGTGTTTTGTACAGTGCTCATAATTGTGACTGTCACAGATATCTTTACATCATCATTGTTGTAAACCAGTGACCTTGGTGTCAGCCATTTTAGTAATTGCTTTAGAGGACATAATATACTGTAAAGATGATACAGAAACGTTGGTTATATGAGACCGGTAGCTACGAGAATATTGTGGATTTCCGTATTTCTCTAGAACAAAAAATGGCTTTGAATGCTTACTGGAAAATGTCTTTTCACAGTGACTAAATGAAGCACTTTTTTATTCGGAGAACAGCCCCCAGAGTAAGAGTAGCATCCCTTTCCTCATTCACTATTAATCCTTGTTTAAAAGAATATTTACGAAGCTTGTAGCATGTGTTCTTTTATGCAGTTAGAACAAATAAAAAGTTCACCCTGCAAACTAGTATACTGTAGTTGCAATGAAGTCTATTTACAGTTTAGTTGCAATACAGTTGTAGTTACAATACAGTCTATTTACAGTTTAGTGTTGCACTGCTAATTTTTATTATAGAGATTAAAATCTCAGGTCATGAGCCCAGTCTGTGGAAAATGCTTTTTTTTTTTTTTTGGTTCTTCCTTCCTTGAGTACTCATATCCTCTTTTGTTGTGTGTCTGTGCTTTAGAGAAGCTCCATTCAAGTTGAACGTTAGAATACTTCTGCAGTTTTCTCTGTATTAAAATATTAAAAAACAAACTTATTTTTGTTTCTGCAAAAGCAAGATAGCTGTTAAAGATTCAGTTTCTGAAGTGGTAACCTGGCTTCTCATGCAAGCTTTTTCTAGGGTTCTGTCTCCATGGGCGGGGAAGGAAATGCAAGGAAAAGATGTGATGTGAAAATATTCCCTTCCTTTATGTAGATTTAACCTCTTGTTAAAAGCAGTGGATTTATAATGTATTTAATCTTGTAGGCTACCCATAGCTCACATATATATTTGATCAGCTTAGTATATTTTTTGTAGTTTTTTTTTCAATATTTGTTTTACAACTTAAATCTCAGATATCAAAGTTTTTGGGGTCTCATTGCATGACTGCACTCATTCTACCATTATAGTCAGTGGATCTAGTGTGTGCATTTTGCTCACTCAATTATATTCACTTTATTTCAATAGTTAAAACAGTGCAAACTGAAAATATTGTATTGATAATAGCACTTTTGGTAAGGGAAGTAAGCTTTAAGAAAATACTTAATGTGGTACCCTGTTTTGAGATAAGTGGTAGAATTATTTGTTAGTAAGCCAAAAAGGGCATGATTTCATGAGCCTAATGGGTAGTACATGTGATTGTAATGATAGTAATAATAATAATAATCTGAGGACAATGCAACCCCATTAGGTTAATTAAAGTGTTATAGGGAAATTCTATGAGATTTCTGAGGGCACTGGAAACTGCTGATGTGATGTTCATCTGTCACTAACAATGAGAAATTTGACACATTACTCAAGTGCAGGCATTCCAGGAAGATATTCAATTGGATAGTTTTACAATATAACTTAATTATGCTAATACATCAACTGGATGCAAGCACTGGGAGAAGCTTAGAATTGCCTTTTGTGCTGGGCACCTGATAATTGACATGTGTTCCACAGTATATGTAAATAGTTCGTTGCAACCTGAATCCAAGTACCAATGGTATGTAATCTGTACCTTTTTTGCTTGATCTTTTGATTTCAAGCATGCCTTTTCTATATGCAATAATATATTTCTACTTATCTTGACATGGAGAAAATGCTGCATCTCTATAGTTGGAACCAGTAGATGTATTCAAAAGTAAGTTTTTAAATGCCATAACTTTATAGCAAGAGTAAGTTTGATACCATCTCTTAAAAACAGTTGGAAGAGGGACCAAAATGTTTCTTGAGCATCAGATAATGTTTTACAAGCATTGCTAGCTGATATGATTATATTTTAGTGTAAAAAATGTGGTCTGTTTTCTAATATAAAAATAATTTTTGTGTATGTATGGTGTAGATATTTTATAATAAAGATCCTGTCAGTCTGCCACTCTTATAGACAAGACTTGATTATGTGATTAGTGTTCGTAAAGATGAAGAATCAGATACAGAGTCTTTGATTTTTTGGAAGGTGATTCAAGACTTGTGAATGAAGGCTTTTGTTGACTGCAGATCTTAATTCTAGGAAAAACAAGATCAGTTTCTAGTGAATAAAAAAATCTTCTGTTTCCATACTCACTAACTTTTGGAATTGCCAATTATCAAAGGGCAATGTGATCAGTCTGAAGTTATACAGTACTCTGTCATGGCCAGAACACTGAATGTTTCTGTGTTCTTAGGTTGAGGTCAGGTCATAGTTTTCAGTCTTACATGTGTGTATTTATATATACTTATACATGCACACATGAAAATAATTAAAAGATGTGGGAGCTTAAATTCTTTTGGCATTAAAAATAGGAGAATCACAAAAAAAAATTGTGGAAATTGTCAGCATTGAGTAAGACTGACATGTTGTTGGCTTAATCTGTAAGGAGAGTTTAAAGCGTGTGTAAATGAAGCTTGGGCTAGAATATTGAATGCAAAAGAGCTGCAATTCTCAACATGAAGAGTCTGAAAATTGACTTGCTATGCATATGTACCATAGAGCCTGCAGAAGTGAAATGACTGGGTTCACTGAAGTCCCCTTTAAGTTATGTCCCATCCCTCCCATCTGTCTTTCTCCCCTGGCCTTGGATGCTGAGTGGCCCTAGAAATGTGAGGAGTCTAAGATGTAATAAGGGTAGATGCAGCAGCACTGTAAAAGGTATGGTTACCAACATACGGTCACTCAAGTATTGAACTGGTATGATCCACACTGATAAAGAATCTTGTGTGTTGTGTATTAAGGGAAATCCTAATATGTTCATTATCTTAAATTGCTAGCTTTGTTATTTTTGACTATGCCATGTATGTAATTTTGAACATATTCTGTAAGAGTACCATCTTCGTTTACCAAAGATGCACAAATACAATTTTATTCATTTCTAAGGAATAAGTTGTCCAAAATATGTGGCATTGGAGAGGTAGCTGTGTCATTCTCTTTGACAGCATTATAGAATCATAGAACAGCCCCGGTTGGAAGGGACCTACAAAGATAACCAGGTCGAACCTTCCTTTGGAAGAGAGGTTATGATAATGAAAGTTTTAATAATGTTGGAAAAGTCTAATGGAAAGCCCTACTTTTTCTTTATTCTATGTAACCTTGAGCTAATCACCTTTAACTTTATTTTCTGTGTTTCTTTCTTACAAAGACATTTGCAGAATATTTCAAAGTCAGAGTACTTTATATTTGCTATGTATCATCATTGTGTAATGTATCTGACATAATATATGCCATCTGCTTGTTACTTGTATCGTTTCTTTGTTCAAAATAAGGAATACCTTGGCTCTCCCCTTGCAGTCATGAATATATACATCACATTGAATATTTATTTGCTCATATGTAAACCACCTTGAGCATGTCAAGTGTTGAAAATGTTGCTGATTCTATAGTATTCATTAAATTCTACATTATCATTTAGAAACCAAATTAAGAAAGTGTTTTGATCCCTCTTTCCATTTACTTAATAGGTTTCATTGGAAAACTGTGTTGAGGTTGGGCGAATTGCCAACACATACAATCTCACAGAAGTGGATAAATATGTTAATAATTTCATCCTGAAGAACTTCCCTGCATTATTAAGTACTGGTGAATTTGTGAAACTCCCCTTTGAACGTCTTGCCTTTGTGCTTTCAAGTAATAGCCTTAAGCACTGCACTGAACTTGAACTCTTCAAGGCGGCTTGCCGCTGGCTGCGGTATGAGGAGCCTCGGATGGAGTATGCTGCAAAGCTAATGAAGAACATCAGATTTCCCTTGATGACGCCCCAGGATCTTATTAACTATGTTCAAACAGTGGACTTCATGAGAACTGACAATACCTGTGTAAATTTGCTTTTGGAAGCCAGCAATTACCAAATGATGCCATACATGCAACCAGTTATGCAGTCGGAGAGAACTGCCATTCGATCAGACAGTACTCACTTGGTAACGTTGGGGGGAGTGCTGAGGCAGCAACTGGTTGTGAGCAAAGAATTACGGATGTATGATGAAAAGGCCCATGAATGGAAATCGCTAGCTCCCATGGATGCACCAAGGTACCAGCATGGCATTGCTGTGATTGGAAACTTTCTTTATGTAGTTGGTGGCCAGAGCAATTACGACACAAAAGGAAAGACAGCAGTTGACACGGTCTTCAGATTTGATCCTCGCTATAACAAGTGGATGCAAGTCGCATCTTTAAATGAGAAGCGTACCTTCTTCCACCTAAGTGCCCTCAAAGGACATTTGTATGCAGTTGGTGGTCGAAATGCAGCGGGCGAGCTAGGTAAGCATTTGTCTTGAAGTATGACTTCTTGCCTTTCTTCTTAGGCCTTGAAATGCTGTGTTGCCCTTTGAATGGGTGGAGAGAAAACAAATTGAATTTGTTGCCATGCAGCTTCTTTCTGGAAATCCTGAAAACGCTTAGAGAAATTTGTCTCTATTGCTAATTTACCATTAGCAATTCATTTTAGAAGGGCTTCCACAAAAAAAATTATCAAAATACATATCTTATGTACCAATGCAAAATATCCAGTCTCTTTAACTTCGTCATCAGTGTATCTATATGTATAACTGTGTGTATATATATGTGTGAGTATATACACAGCCATGATGTAACAAATATATGTATAATTAAGCTGAGAAACCAAAACCACTCTTCTCTCTCTTAAGGGAGAGGTAGCCTTTTAAATGAAAGACTATTACAGGAAGTTTGCATTTTTGTAAGATGCAAACTTTCTGGACCAGTCATTTTAAAATTTTAGTTACCTTTTTTAAAGGTGAGATAATGAGATTTAGATGTCCTGACATTGTGATTTTTAACTACTAAAAATACTGTATTTTCCCTATGATCTTATGAGGTAATGTACCATTAATATAAATGACTTGATGCCTACTTTTTTTCCCCTCCTCTCCTTGCCAAATGATTATTCATTTTATTCACCTCTGCCTCCTCTGCTACCCCACACAATAATCAAAGAAATAAAGATGGTTGGAAACAAGAAGAGAGACATGGTATCTTTTAAGAAAACTCTATAGAGGATGGGCCATGTTGGTCCACGTGTTTTCCAAAGTTGACAGTGTTTGCACCCAAATCAACTGTAAATTCGTCCAAGTGCTTTGAAATTGAAATGTGATTGCGTGTGGCATTTTAGCATGCTAAAATATCTTGTACAGAAGTAACGTTTCATTATTTTGTTTGCTGCTTTCATCCCAATACTCAGCTGTGTCTCCTCATTTCTTTGTGGTGGTTTTTCTTGCTGTAAAGATTTGCTTTTTACAAATACAGTGATAACTGTAAGTGCAACTGAGAAATGTTTACTTGAAACAATACTAAACCTAATTTGTGCGGCAGCAGTTTAATTTTTTAATTAATGCATCGCCGCTTTTCAGATAAACACTTTCATGATCATATTGCAAAATTCCCTAAGAAATATGCTGTATTCTGCTAGTACTACACAGAGCTGGGCTAGTTTTGTTCACAGTTTAAAATCTGATCTGTTTGATGAAATTAGACCTTAAAAATTTTTTCTGGTTTCAGAAAACATCGGAAACTCTTTTGCAAAAATTCATTTTCTTTATCCGTTTTCTGATGTGAATACAGAGGTTTTCATAGGTTTTCTTGCATGTCACTTTGTATACCTGAAAATAATTCTAAAAAGTTGAAACTAATATGTATTTGTTATCTTGACAGTCAGAAAAGCTGACCTTTGTTGAGCTGTTTTCTACTGATGTGAATTAATAGCCAATAATCAGATTAACCTTCTGTATTGTACCAATATTGTACCAATTAAGTAGAATAGGATTATAAGAATGCCTGTGATAAAGTCGCTTGGTTGTTACCAAGCCAGTGCAACCTGCGTATAAAGCAGGCTTTAAGTGCAGTGTTTTTCTTAGATTAAGCAATATCATTCTGCTGACCTCAACTCTCCTGCAACTTTAATTAAAATACAAAATTTATCACCTAAGATTCTTCTGTAAAGGTATCATTAAAATGCTTCAGTGATTTCCACGCAGGCCTGGAAAATCTCATTGGATCACTCTGTGGGAAGAGCATTCTATGAATGTTAACTGTTGTAGCTGTCTCATGCTTTGATTTGGGTCTTGTTTCTTTTCTTCTTAATTGTGAGGCAAGTCACTTTTCATTTTCATGTTTCTTTCATAAACCTTGACAGCTGAAAGATGAAATCCAGCTTTAACTTCCCACTTTCTTCAGATGAGGAAAACTCCAAGCTTTTCATACCAGAGAAGGTCAGGTGTGTTGGACGGGTATTAAAGAACTTGCCCTTGAGTTCAAACTAATTTCAATCTGTTGTAAGAGAGGGAAAAATTACAAAAACCTGAATTCAGCTTTACAGAAGATCAGCTCTTACGGAAAAGGGTCATAGGATTAAAGTTACTAAAATGATTTTTATTTTTTTCCTCCTGGCGAAGTACTGGAATAAAAATTATTTTTTTGAGGTTCTTTATCAAGTATTCCCAAAACAGTTTTCAAATGTTTAATCTTCTGAGAACTTTATAAATACTGCTTTCTAAACCCAGTATGTGCTTTAGCAGTAATAAACTGCTGCTGTTTAACAATGCTTGACACTTCAAGAAAAATTTGGTTCATTGGTAAGGACAAGTAAACTGACAGTATGTGGTGCGTGCAAAAAAGTATGGGAAATGTATCTGAAATATACCAAATTATGGAATTATAATTCATACTTCCAAGTATGTACCAGTCCTAGGATGATTTTGCATAATTCTGATTTGTTCTTTTTTTTAAATAACACAGCAGGCACCTGCCAAAGGTATTACTAGAAGGCAGAGAGAACAGAACTCCAAGACCAGCTTGGAGAAACCAGGTGTGCATAAAAAAAAGACTTATTGGAAAAAGAGACAAAGAAAAAACCACATGTGGTTAGTTATAGTGTCTGATGCTGGCAGAAGCTGTGCCTTTCATTATTAGGAAACCTATGTAGTTAGGTACTTTACTGATGTTTCAGGCTCTGCTGTTGTTTTACTTGTTATACTTCACTTTACTCCTTACCTGAG
The DNA here is from genome assembly GCA_011076525.1 of Nettapus auritus. Classification (NCBI taxonomy): domain Eukaryota; kingdom Metazoa; phylum Chordata; class Aves; order Anseriformes; family Anatidae; genus Nettapus; species Nettapus auritus. The sequence goes on from CM021768.1 coordinate 8,578,689, forward strand.
ATTTTCAGTGTGGGATTTTCCTAAGCACTTTTGAGTATGTTGGGCTGTCATTGGTACCACCTTCAAGGCTGCAGTAAAAGCAGATGACAACTCATAGCTTAGGGAAGAACAGCTATGTGCTCTCTTGACTCATGGTCCAAAAACTGGAAAGGCACTTAGTTTCCAGGTGGCCTCTGTCATAGAATCATAAAAATGGCTTGAGTTAGAAAACTTTAAAGATCATCTGGTTCCAAATCCCCTGCTATGGGAAGGGATGCCACTCAGTAGATTAGGGCCCAAGGCCTCCAGGACGATGATGTTTAACGCTCAAATCAAGCAATTATTTGATTGTGTTTAAAAGAAAACAAAAGACAAAAACAACCCACTTCTTGTTCATATTCTAAGTGTTGAAGTGACTGCTCACTATGCTAGGGGCAAAATTACTCAGGGCTTTGTTTAATTTAATCATGTATGCTTTGAGTTCTTTAGAAGCACGTTGTGTTGTAGAAAATACAATTAAAAAATCCTAAGATTCTGGACAATCACACACAGTTGCTAAGTGCTGCTGTAATAAATCTCAAGACACATTAGAAGCTACTGACAGAGAAATGGGAAATACCTATATACTCCTCAAGTAGAATCACAGATGGCACTATAAAGTGAGTGCAGACTGAGCATCCCTTGGGACTGCCAAAGCTTTGTGTCCTTTTGAGATTGCTTAATTCTATTAAAATGTGGCCTGTTTTTCCTTTATTATTGGTAACAAACAGAAGTTCCCTTGTTAAAACATAGGTAAAAACTGATTTGAATAATTCATGCTTTTGAGAAATTAATTGATCGGTCTCATCCTATATAAAATCTATACTTAGGTTCAATAAAATAATTCTTTTGAGTGTTTTGTGAACTGTACTCAGTCTAAGGATGATATATAGAACGTTCTGATGTCTGTTAAAATGATGGGCACCTGTAAGTAATAACTGGAATTTTAAATGTTTTCTTCTTTCAGTGTAGTGGGAGATGTTGTTAAAGGAGAGAAATGGAATGACCTAGCAGGGAAACAGGGAAACAGCTATGTACATAACCCAAAAAGAACGGTAGGGTTTTTTCAGCTCAGAATTAATGAGCTTTATTTTAGAGCACACTAAATACAAGATTTGAGTTTGGATGGTATGTCTAAAATACTGTCAAGCAGTTCTTTATCTGTACTGGTGATGTTCAAGAGAACAATAAAAGGGCTAGATTGTAGGAAAAGTGCTCAGTGAAGGAGTGATCTCTTAGAGGAAACATGGAAACTTCCCCATTCTGGGCAGGTCTTTGAAATCAGTTTTGTCATGTCGGTAGTGTATAGAGACATTTTACTCCAATTGCTTTAAATCAATTTTTTTTTGCCCATCGTATAAATTTATATTTCAGTTCTTGCCAGGGTGGGGGGGAAAAATCCAGTGTGCTGTAACAGTTTTTTGTCTTTTTTTTTTTTAAACTTACGTTATGCTGAATCCATTGTAACTTATTTCTGCCTTTAAAATGTCAAGATTGTTTCTGTTTTTTCTATCTGTTGATGTGAAATCCTAGGCTGTAAATCATCATTCCATAAAGCTGGCTCAAATTTTCTACACTTGATTGAATAAAAGCTTGTTCTAGAGCAAGTAAAATGCCAGTTTCAAAGACAGATTACATTTTGTATGCACAGTCCATAAATATCTCTCTTCAGAGATTAAGCATTATATAACATGCATTAGATTCTGATTCTTAATTATTTAAAATGAGATTTAATATGTCTAAGATAACACAATTATTGGTAATTGCTTTGTGCATCATAAGGTCAGTATATTTTTTCAGGATCTTATCCCTCTCATATTATACTATTCAAGCTGTCAGTCTCTATAGCTTGCTCAGATCCATTATTTAATATTTTTCTGTGGTTATTGCGGAGACATTTTCCTGGAACCCTGCATCTCTTCCATCCCACTTCCAGGAGAAGATTCCTTCTTTGAAACTGTCTTCTGCAAGGATGCCTGGGTTCTGAGTTTCTTTTTAACTTCATGATTATTTTTACCCTTCACAATTTCTCATTTGATAAATCTTTTGATCATTCTAATGTTCCAAGTTGCAAAGAATATTGCACAAATCGTTGTGTGTCAACACAGGTGCCTCTTCTTTCTGAATTCATAGAATCATAATATAATCCCAAGTTTGTGAGGACCCACAAGGATCATGGAATGCAACTCCTGGCTCCACATAGGATCACCCAAAAGACAAACCCTGTGTCTGAGAGCAGAGCATTTTCCAAATGCATCTTGAACTCCAGCAGGCTTGGTGCCCTGACCACTGACCTGGGGGAGCCTATTACAGTTTCCAACCGCCCTCTTAGTGAAGAACCTTTTCCTGACCAGGAAAATATCCAGCCTGACCCTCCCCTGTCTCAGCTTCAGTGGTGTTTCAGGTTTTCCATCTTGTTTTTTTTTTTAAAGCCTGGCTTTTGTAAACTTTGAATTAGTGGTCTGCATATGTTGTAGTGTATGTTGCTGTACACACACTTAACAAAACATTGCTAAGACAATAGATTTTTAGTCAACAGTTGCTTCCCCGTTCTGAGGGCATAATACCATTTCAGTGTGGAAATGCTAAGAACATCTAGCCTGATTTTCTGTGTGAGTGGAACATTGCTGAAGAAATGGGTCTGAGAAGAAAGTTCTGGCTACCAGATCTATTGAGTCTCTTTGAGACAGGTTTAATGTTTATTCTGTCTCTCTACAGCAGACAGCAGAGGCAGTTGTACAAAAAGAAAGGGTAGAAAAGCTGAATGCATCCATCTTAATTACCACTTTCTCTGCTGTCCCATGGCTATACCTCTGGCAGGGTTCATGAGTTGGCCAGGTTATGTGTCAAGTAAGAGTGGGAGTGAGATGAGTGGAAGGCAAGAAAGCAAGATTTTTATTCCTTTTTGTTCCTCTGGGACAAAGCTTGAGGCTTTTTCTGTATTGCCTCTATATATAATATTCAGTAATTCCTTTGACACTTTCTCAGCTAAACAATGTTTCCCATTGATGCTTCTTCTGTTTATGAATATATTAATGCCACTGCTACTATATTGAAAGCCAAATTCCTGTGCTAGATTCAACATTTCTATATTCTCATTTGTTTTAAACAGCCACTGTGGAATGCTATAATCCCAGAATGAACGAATGGAGCTATGTTGCAAAAATGAATGAACCCCACTATGGTCATGCTGGAACCGTGTATGGAGGTTTAATGTATATTTCAGGTAAATAATCTTGTCATTTCTATCAAACAATTACTTATCTAACTTTTTCTATTTCATGGGAGACAGTAAGAATTAGTCTCTGGTCACAGTATGTTTGCTGTGATGTAAGTAGTAACACAACTTCTTATGGAGCCAGTCAAATAACATATATACTAAGGAGTCTGAAAAATACATAAATATTAGGTTATGCATTATATAATGAATAACAGCTTTTAATTGCAAAGCTGTTGCTCACTTTAGCTGTCAGAATACATTTTTTGTAGCAACAGCACATAGACTAATGTGGCAGTAGCCATTAAACACATCCTTCTTGATGTGTTTTGGAAAGCACTGAATATTTTAATCCTTTGAAGAAAGATACCTGCCTTTGCTAAGGCAGGTAACGAAAGGGATAAGGTGTCATGTTAATCACAGTTTGCAAATGATGACTGTATTTTCATTAGCCTTTCACTGTAGTAAATAGACTGGTGTCTATCTGCTCATCTTCTAAAGATTCAGTCTGTCAGTGACCTCTACTAGCTCTATTCCAACTTTATTTTTCTACTAGTGATGAAAAAGATCAGACCCTGTACCTATGATTTCAGCTCATTGTTCTAAATACTTCCTTTTAGGTTAGCAACTGCTGTCATCCACAAGTGTTGTCCTTTCTCTGATTGTAGAGAAGGTGAAAGGAGGACATAATCCTGTGTATGTTCTACTGCAGTTTTAAGAAATGTCCAATAATATCTAAGCCGAAATTCTGTGCAGGAGCGGGGCAAGACTGTTCAGCTGTAGACAACTGGTGGGGAGATCCACTGGAGCTGGCTGACTCTCAGGATATTTTGAGCTGGGGGGTGGGATGGCCTTGTGCCAGTAGAAAAGGAAGAATTCATTTCAAAATTTACCAAAAAGTACAGCTGCTTGCTTGTAGTTCTATGCCTAAATCCATTGAGCTAGCTTGCAATGACTGTTTTGCTATTTGTACTTCCTTCCCTTGCTCTGCTTGTTTTACTACAGGTAGCATGTGGATATGCTCCTACTGTGGCTGTTCATATAGATGCTGTATACTTGCCACAGATTTTTGTTTTCCTCTACCTCTCCCCTCAGTTATCCCCATGAATCAAGACACTTAGGGGATGAAAATGTGAAGATCAGTCCTTTGTTTCTTTGTCATTAGTTCCTTTAAGTTTTTCTTCAGAAAGCTCTGTGGTAAGGACTACTTAAAATGTAGTAACATTGAATCAAACATTGAAAGAAATCGATTCCTGTTTTTAGGATGAAACAACCAGCAAACCAAACAATTAAAAAATAAATAAAATTTTTAAAAATTGCCCAAATGAAGCACGAGTAACAATTTTTTGTTCTTTTAATCTGCCAGTAGCATTTTTTACAATGAACCACTGTATAAGACGTCTCCTTTCTTTATTCATGTTTAAAGGAACAAAGAACATTAAAAATGTAATTTGAAATGGAGTACGGATCTGATACTAATCTAAGGCAATGTGAAGAAGTTCTGAGGAAGACAGAATTTATTCACTAAGTGTATGCTTTTGCTGCTTATTGGCTATTAGTGTAAGCATTATTCTAATATGTCTTATTTCTTTAGGTGGAATTACACATGATACTTTCCAAAAGGAACTTATGTGTTTTGACCCTGACACAGACAAATGGACTCAGAAAGCTCCGATGACAACCGTCAGAGGTCTGCATTGCATGTGTACTGTAGGAGACAAGCTTTATGTTATTGGTGGAAATCACTTTAGAGGAACAAGTGATTATGATGATGTTCTAAGCTGTGAATATTATTCACCAACTCTAGACCAGTGGACTCCAATTGCTGCCATGTTACGTGGGCAAAGTGATGTTGGGGTGGCTGTCTTTGAAAATAAAATCTATGTTGTTGGAGGATATTCTTGGAATAACCGGTGTATGGTGGAAATAGTTCAGAAATATGATCCAGAAAAAGATGAGTGGCATAAAGTATTTGACCTTCCAGAATCACTTGGTGGCATTCGAGCCTGCACTCTTACTGTTTTCCCACCAGAGGACAATACAGGGTCACCGTCTAGAGAATCTCCTCTTTCAGCACCTTAGAAACATCCCTTGACTTACGATGTTGTAGTAACACCTTTGCACTGCATCATGGAGTCTATTATTTTTCTTCAGTAGTTTCTGTTAGGCTTAGCCTACAGCATTTGGTACAATTACTGAAAAAAAAAGACTTTGACATTATTTGTGCTGTTTGTCTGGCATAGAATGTTTGTCAAGTGGTTAACAAAAAAAAAATGTACTCACACGAGCCAAATGTTTAACAAATGGAAAGATATTGTCTGTAAAATGTATGAATTAGGTACGTTATTAATGTTGTGTATTGGGTGTGAGGTACCTTACAACTTAATTTGGAAGCCCAGTGAATCACATTTGAAGACTTTGTATTGAACTCATTCTTACACTAAATTTCATAATTAAAATCCATTCTCCTTTCATTTTTAACTGCAGATTACAAAGGGAGGTAGACTACATCAATGTTAGCTATGACAGAAGGTTGCCAAGGGGCCTGAGCTACCTCCCTCTTTTCACAGAGTATTTTTGACGTATGTTTACCAACCTGACGTGGGTTTGTTCAGAGCATACAAAGTTTCTTAGGCAGAAGGGAGGAATAATTAATTTTAAAATATTAATACTATACAGGAATTGGACCTTGTAGAGGCTGAGAGTTTTTTTATAACGAGTGTTTTTCCTGAGTCAGTTGAGTGATGCTTCAAACACAAGATTTAAAATATTGGGGTATTTTTAATTCATGTCTTTTCAGGAATTGGCTTCCGCCTGCATGGGAGCACACACTATATCAAATGGGAATTCAGTGCAGTTGTATATTCTGTTGTACACCTGTACTGAATATAGTTAGATAAGGGCTAGAAACATTAACTTAAGCCACTGAATTTGACCGAAATTTTCCATCAGTTTAAATTTAATCTTTTTCTCCTTTGCTGTTGAGATAACTTGCATAATGTGTCCTCTGTATAGTCTCAGTTAATAAGGTTATTTAGCACAAAGTGCAGCTTCAGCAGGAGAGCTGCTTTTGCTCAGTGAACTTGGACTACCACATTTTACCTTCTTTTGTTCAATAAAACTTTTAACTGCAGTTATTAAGTCTAAGCTACCTCATTAATGTATTTGGTTTTCTTTCTCTGCCTCACTGTATCCAGGATACGCATTACGTATATCTGTGTGGGTAGATTAATTTGCTAGGAAACCAATGCAGAAACGATCGTGAATGGGTATTGTTGACCTACTTTTAAGAAACTATTTTGGCCTGATGTGTCCATTTTATTGTGAAGGACTAGAGAAAAACAAAACACAAAAAACTGTCTTAGTTCTTTTCATGGAGAACTACTGCCTATGTATGCAGCAGTGCAAATTTTACAGAAATCTTTTGTCTGCTCCAAAATACAGTGCACTGCTGACAAACTGTAGCTTTGTGTGCTTATATAAGGCTAACACCATCATGATTGTCCTAAACTTCCCATCATGTTACAAGTGTTTTTCATAACAAACATGGTTATAGAGGAAAATTGTTTAAATCAGCTTATTTTATTGTGCTACCTATTACCAGTAACCACATAAAGCTTAATAGACTTATTGGGAGCATGCTGTTTCTATTTTGTCCCTGCTTGATCAATCAAGCAGCAGTGTTATTATGGTGTCAGTTTTGGAAATACTGATATTTATTCTTTACCTAGTTTACCAGTTATGATCACTACCAAAATGTATGCATAAGCTCTAGGTTTAATAACTACTTTGGTTAAAATTGAAAGCAATTCCTTAAGAAAAAAATCTTAATTCTGTGTAGCTGTGCAAGACCGTTGCAGGTGGAGGTGTTACACCAGTGGATGGATGTTCTTGGAGAATAGCCAGTCAAGATGAACAGACTTGTCACCTTAAGAATACTTCAGATGCTGTGCCAAGTGTGAGGAAAATGTTGTTCTGTCACTTAAGTATGCAAGTCATATAAGTATGTGTTACATGCTACTGAATTTTTTCCAAGTCAGATACAGGATTTTAGAGTCTGCTTGACTTTAAATCCTCTGAAATCCGTATTCCAACTTATTCTATTTTATTAAACAGTCAAGTAGTTGAAGTAGTTGCAGCTCCTCTTGGATAATGTACAATGTGCGTCTGTATGCTGGGGATGAGGAGATGCACTCTTTAGAATTGGGTATCTTCACTGGTATTCTCCATTATGAAGAAGCTTTGGGTGGTTTCTCTCCATTAAGAGGTGGATAGAGGTCAGGACATCAAAGTTTTGTCTGAGCCTTGAGAATAACCCAGGAGCTTGTACATTGCTGCAACGTAGAAATTTATTTTTATTTTTTTAGTGATGCATTATCTATTCTACTTAAAACGGAGGAATTTTTTTTGCACGTCATTTTGTCATCAGTGTTGGACACAGCATAGATTAAATGTAGTGCTTCAATAAAATCTTTAATCTTTGAATATTTTTATATCTCCCTCTGGATTAAAGTGTTCACAATGACATTAGTTAACATACTCACCAGGTGTGAAAAGCAAGCATCAAAGATTTGCCAGAGACTGCAAACTGTTTTCTTCTGTAGTGCGATATGAAATGACTTTGCCTATTACACCTTTCTTAACCATACCATAACAAACCCTTTGTCTCTGAATCCAGAGCTGCAGGTGTGCATATAGCTGTAGCATATGTTGTCTCCAAAAAAAGTAAAGCTGTTTTTATGAAGAGTAAGCCCACTGTAGCATCTAGTGCCAGCAGTGCCCATATAATAAGCAGCCTCTTCTTTTCTCATAGATCTTTGAATACTTCTATTTTGTAGTTATAGTGCCTAAATTAGAAAAGCATCTGGATAAAAAGCAATTAGTAGCTATTTGATGTGAATGTGAATAAGACTACCTCACTGCTGGCTGGGAGAACCGCTGTAGCTGTCTACCCTGTCTTTATTGCGTCAGATCCACATTACAATCTCATTACAATCTTGGAATTCTTTTGGACTTCTTTTTGGTTCCCAATTAGCAGAAAATGCCAGAAGTACTCTCTTCCATCCACAGCTCATCAAAAGATCTGGTTGATATTCTTGCAAAGAAACACAGTACTTTGAACAGCTCAAGACATTCAAGATGACATTTCCCATGTGTAATGTATTGAAATAAGACAGCTGATGGGAAGAGAAAATGGAAAACCCAAGGAAAGCTTACAGAGCAGTTTCTTTGCAAGGTTAACTCGTAACTGTTATTACTACGTAATTCCAGCTGATAATTACTGGATCTTTGCATTGGTGTCTGACTGCTGACTGCCAGTTGTTTTTTGTGCCAGAAACACTTCCCATGTTTCTTATCTAGTGCCTGTCAGTCTACCATTCCAGATTTCTCATAACCACTGCAATTTTCACCATTGGCTTTTGACAGCTTTCCATATCATTGCAAAGTTATGCAACTCCTGCTAATGGGTGCAGGTTCCCACACTGCATCATTACATATGGTAGAGACGGGTCTTCCCTTTTCTTAGCAACAGAATACATCTGAAAAAAATACTTAATTGCTGTAGCGAAAAGATCTACACTGGATCAGACATTTAAATGCAAATTATCGTAGCCTGTGCTTTATAACTTTTTTCAGTTTTGAGCATTTTAGTCTTTCAGATGGCTCTGCAAATAATGCCTATGTAGCTCTTTTTTAAAAATAATGTATATGCCTTGCTAATAGGTGGGTAGAGCAATAGCTTGTGAGGTTTACTCAGGCTCTGCCTGTGAGGCTCCCTTTTTGCCCACAAAGACTTGCTGAGAGTGATACTCTCCAAGCTTCAAAGGAACAAGAACCATCATTAGGGACAGGAAAACTGAACTTGGAAGGAAAATCAAAGCAGCTTCTTAATTGCATTAAGAAAGAAAAGTCAACATCTGAATTTGGAAGCCCATCTTTCTAGAAAGAAAAGGGAGTGTTGCTCTCCTTTAGACATGTTCAGGATATTAGCAATGAAAAGATTGTTTTCTGTAGCTAAAGACAAGTAAATCCCTATGTCTGTTGCTGTAAGAGACAGATTGTTTCTGTTGATATGCTACACTATTAACACTTGACTGTATTTGTGATATCTCAAGTGCTCAAGTATAATAAATGCCTCACTTTTCTGCAGTGATCACATGGATGAAGCTCTAGTCCCCGCGAGCCAGTTTTCTTTATAGTCAATTTTGAATAATGTTTTAAAGTTATATAGAAAATAAGGGGATATACATTTTTGTAACCATTTTTTAAAGCTAGTTTCTGTCACTACTACTATAACCTTGCATTTAGTTGAACTTTTCAAAGGCAAAATGAAAGGTCAGATCTTGGTTCATCATTCAGGTTTTTTTGGGGGGTATTGCTGCTTTTTGTTTTTGCTGTGGAAAGTTTTAAGGAAGGGATATTTCATCCTGTGGCAAGAAGAAATGAAGGAAACATCAGACGCCAACTGGATTATAGTATATGCTGTCAGTAGCTCTGCAATTTGAGACAATTTTATGATTTACAATCCTGTCACATTTATCTTGTTTAATAACCCACAAGGTTTCCATTTGGCCTGCAGTGACACAGTTTTGGCAAAGTAAAAAATCAAACATTTTTGCATTATTCTCAGAGCAGAGGCTCTTGTCATATGCGGTGGAATAACAATGCACACTTGTCTGCACTGAGGCAGCAAAGCTTAAATCCCAGCCCTGTGCTGCCTTGAGGACAGATCTGTTCTCCTCAGTGGCAACAGCTGCATAATGCCAGTGACCGTTGTGCAGCCGCCTCTTCCTCAGGTGAGACTCCAGCCTCAGCCCTGGAAAACTGGAGGTCACTGGAGGGATTGGGAGTGTAGGATGCCACAGTGCCAGCTGTGCCTCTTCATACAACAGGAACAAAGATTTTATTTATTAATCTGTGATAATTCACAGGAGTTATTTGAATCTCGGCTCTCCAAAAGGTAGGGTGAACTTTAGGTGCAGTGAGTGCATGTAGAGGTCATTGTCAGAGGATTTCTAGACAAAACCATTCTGTTTTTGCACTTTACAGCCACTGATTTTGGAGGGAGTTAATTTATTTTCCCATTTAAATATTTCACATGCATTTTGTCTTATTCCAGGCATGCTGGGGCATGCAGAGGCTAAGCAATTAGGAATGTGACTGTGACCTCCTCATATCACCAAGCACATGGCCTGTTTTTAGTGTTGCTGATGAGGGGGAAAAAAAAAAGCAGCTGCAGACCTTGTTGCTCTCCCTCTCCTTACTTTCTTTCCGAAGAAGGCCTATCCTATTTGTAAACATACTTTTTCATTGGATGGGGCATTAGATCTGAGAGCTCTAACTAGAGCTCCTCATTTTTTCTGCCTATTCCAAATCAAGATTAAATTTTTAGTCTTCTGTTAACACCACGTGGCATGAGAAGCTATGCTGCTTGATAAACAGCTGCATCCTGCAGCCTAGGGTTACTCCAGAAAATGTAGTTCTTAAGGAATCACATTTTGCTTTCCTATTCCATATTTATACTTGTATAAATATGGACTTTCTGGAATGTGGATAATTTGATAGAGATGACGTATGTCTCTGGGACAAATTCCAGGTTCTTTAACAGTGCACTGGCTGAAAGGAAACGAAATAATTACAATTTTTAACAGTACATAAAATCAGTCTGTCAATAGGCAAGCAACTTGAAAAATAAAAATAAAAAACTGCAGGACTTACTTCTTATAGTGGCTGCTGGTCTTGAGTCTTCTCCACCTCATGCTCCACACAGAACTGGCTTTGCAATATCTAACCTTTAAACCTTTTGTTCATCTTATTCCTGGCTATAGAAAAGAGTTAATATTAAGTAGAGGAATGCTTGATGTGATACAAGAATGAAAGCTAATAGGCAAGATAAGTCTCCATAGTATTAAAGCTAACTAGCACAATGTGTACTGAGAGTGAGGGGAGAGAAATGGCTGGAAGAAGCCACAAATGTTGCAACTGGAGGGCAAAACCAGTGCATGGAGAGCAGGAACATCGTGCACCTCCAGTGATCTGTGACCTTCCAATGGTGTGCCTCTTCAATTTTACACTGAAAAGCACTGTTATCTGTTTGAGACCTAGTGAGAGCAGGAATGAGTCTTGGAGGGGCACTGTTGGCCCTGGATGTCCACAAGCTGAGTTCAAGGACTGTCACAGTAGGAGAGTGTAATGCATCTGCGTCTCCTTAACTCGCCTATTTGCTAAAGGAAGACCTTTCCCATTCTTGCACCTTTTTTAAGCCACCTGGAAAGTCTGTGGTTCCCTTATGCATAAAAAAAATTTACCATGCTCTTGATGCACATTATCAGCTAGGGTTTGAAGAACTTGTTTTCTCTGTTTATTCTCAACAGCCCTACACTGTCAAGTAGCTGTACTGACCACACACAGAAAGGATGGGAGAACCTTATTAGGAAGCACTCGTGGTTTTACGAGAACAGTTCTTCAATTGGTGCAAGTAACCAAGTAACTGGGTTCATTGCAGGAGTAACTGAGTGAAGGTCTGGTGTGGTACGGACTAAATGCCTAAAGCGGTACAAGTTGTCCTTCCTGTCTCTGATACATCACTCTTGAGCATAGGAGGCAGTTGCAACCCAGCTAGACTTCAGCTTTGTTGAAATGGCACTGCCATGCAAGGGGTGTGAGGACTTCCATGCCTTCCAGATGAGTAACAAAAAATCCTACTCAAAAAAACATGGTGGCATCTCAGCTAGCTATGCTCTGAGCCAAGAGTTGTTCATCCCTTCTTTATTTTTTTGTTTTGCTTTGAGAAGATAAAGCATGCAATGTCAAGACCATAGTAAGTGAGACCCTATGTTTCTGGATTTGCTAATGCGTTTGGGTTTATTAGGTGATTTTTATGTTTTCCCTATTCCTTTTTGCTACCCTTTTGCTTGAAAAAAAAAACACAAAAAAAACCGCAGATGACCTTACGTATGACAACTCAGAATATTGGAGGGGAGTGTTTCACCACAGGCACCTCTGCTCCTGCAGATCAGAGCAGTTGTGGCAGCACAAGGTACCAATGGCACAGGTCCCTGTTACCATGGTATTGCAGATGTGGCATCAAGGAGAAGGTCACCAGTGCACAAGCTGAACTGCAGTAATTATTTCAGTAACTCTGCTAGCAGTAGTGGAATTGAACTGAAAGTGTTTCTGACTGAAAGAGTCAAGCTACAAAAAGCTGTCTACTTCTCTATCATTCATAAGCAACTGGGTTTCCTCCTAAATGCAGCCAATTTTGAAACCTCACCGTGTGTGGAGTTGTAGGAGTTAATGTATGTCTCTAGTTTCAGAAGAATACTTTGACACTCGTAAGTACGTTGAAGCGTGCAAAGTTGTTTGCAGTCCTGTTGCGTGTCTTCTGCTGTGCTGTCTGCTCTGTATTCAGGCTGGCTTGTCTTGCTAATCACATCACATCTGTCAGCTGTCTGTGGGTAGAAACAAATTGTAAACAAGCTGTCAAGGTGGAGTAGGATAATTGTTTAAAAAAAGGGGGGGGGGGGGAGTGACAAAAAATCAGACCACCTTGAGTGGCTAAATAGAAAAATTGAGTGACTAAGTAGCAACTAAATGTTCATTTTCTTCTACTTTTAGTGCTTGTTCCATCATAGATGATGGCTTTTACTTCAGCATGTGGTTGTAAAAATATTCACCACACTGGGCAAATATATGGCAATGCCAGCCCTGGTCCTCCTCATTGCCTGTGGGAAATGCCTTACCACTAGCAAGCAATCTCCCGTCTTTGCTTTCCATCATTAAGGCACTGCAGAGGTACAGTAGTTTACAGTGACAACTTGTTCTTAGAAAATGTACATGCACATGAGCCATTTCACCAGCAGTATTTGTACTGTTCAAATCTTTCAAACTGCCTGACACCTTTGTGCTTCATTTACCAGGTCTACATAATAGGAGGACTCTAGTAATGCAATCACATACAATGTAAGGCCAAAGATATTCTTTAACCACATGAAGAAGCTTTACAGTTTACTTGCTCAATAAGAGTAACTTTGGTTACTTGTTAGAATATGTCACCACTAATCAGGCGCTCATATCTGAGTAACTTGATAAACATGAAGGATGTAAGAAGGAAACTCCCTCAGTTGAAAAAGGTGTTAATATTCAGATGCAATGTTGTATGTTCATTTAAGGTCATTTTCCTTCCATCCCTAGTGAATGGTATGGTACAATTTTAGATGTTTTTCGTGGGGATAATAAATTAGATCTACATGTCTTGAAAAGCTATTTCAAGTAATATAAGGCTAAAAAAAATAATAATAAATCTGGATTGTATTCCTTGTATTACTACAGGCATAGTGTAGTATGAGTTTTGTTGGTGGCTAAGCAGTGAAGGAACTTTTCTTTGATATGATAAATATGATAAAATTACTGGTAAAATGAGACTTTTTGTGAAAACTACCATGATTTTAAAGCAACTTCAGTAAAAGTATTGATTACCTTTTAGCCCGTTTGATGGATTCCTAGAATTTTACTGCTTAAAGAAAGTGATGAAGTCAGCGGAAGCACTCAGTGCTTGCCATGTTGCAGGATTGCCTTGGTACCCTATAGCCTCAACTCTCTCCTGTAGCTCAGCTCTCCTCCAGCAAAGGGAGCATCCTATTTGCAGTATGACTTGCTGCTGGTGTGCTCAGCATTGTTTCTCACAGCCTCCATCTCTGTCTGTTAGAGGGGCCAGATTCAGCATCCATCCACCTGGCAGCATTGGCCTGCTTCAGTTGTTGCTTGTTGCTCCTTGCTCAGCCGTGCTATTTGAATGGGTGATCTCCAAACTGGCTGCCCTTTGGGAACTGTGAAAATTACTGTGGTCACTTCATTTCCTCAATACAGAAACTAAATGAAGCAGAGAAGGCAAACAAGCTCTTGCATGCAAAGTGTTTTTTGCTGTCGAACCAGATCCCCAGAGAGGCATAGTGCCAGATAAAATCTGAAAGTCTGGCCTTTTTTTTTTTTTTATTTTTTTTTTTTTTTTTTTGGTGTGTGTGTGGTTTGGTTTTGTTTTTATTGGTGTTGTTGTTTTGTTGTTGGTTTTTTGTTTGTTTGTTTTTTACCCCCAAAGCACTGCCATGCATTTCAAGAAGCATCATTACATCTCTTCACTGATGGGTAGTCTGTTATGACAATAAAAATAAACCTGTGCCTGTGATTGGTTTTGTCTTCCTGATGTTATTTTTCATGGTAACTATCTGTTTTCTCGCTTGCCCATACATCATCTGAACAAACAAATAGTTTTTCTTGCTGGTAAATATGAGGGAACAGACCTTGAGAGACAGGGGAAAGGCAGGTATTGGTTTATGCAACAGTCAAGCCCCAGCCATTATGTAACAGTGGGGTGCCCTGACCAGCATACTTCATAGGAGGTACTCGAAATAGTCTTAAGAATTTCCACTTGATGCTTTAAAATTTATGTAAAATGTATCCTTTTGCAAATTTGGACTTATGTGAAAGGACTTTGCAGCACTTGTGCTGCTTCCCACAGAGTGCAGTATTTCTGCAGGGATGATGTGAAAGACCCACTTTGGGGAAATCCAACCAGTAACTGCCTGTAGATCAGAGGCCAAGTTCTTGTAATGGAGAAACATTAGAAAGCTGCAACTCAAGCCAAAATGAGCCTGGTGTAGAACTGGAGCACTTTGTGTTGTTTCCAGCTGGCACGTACCCCTGCCAGGTCAGTATGGCTTATGTCAAGGACCTCTAAGAGGTGCCACAAGTAATGAAAGGATGCAGCTGTGGGTACGACATATGCTTTGAGCACAGTGAGGTACATGGTATAACTTAAACATGCATGAGATTATTGCTAGCTTTTTCATGTAGTGGGTTGGGGATTTTAGGTTTAGGTATTTTCAGAAGAAAATAACATATCACTGACTATTTTTACCACTCAGAAAGGCATAAAGCCATCATTTAGTTTCTTTTATGTATTTTCCACATATATTAGGCTGTGCTGTTACATTAGGTAAGACTAACCATGGTTTGCTAATGAGAATTACTGTACTCCTGGAGTATACCAAGAGTATTTTTAACAAGAGGATAAACTAACGAGTCCACCACCAGGAGACATGGTCACATTAAATATGTCTATTAATTTACAGACATTTTGCAAAGATTAGACATTGTAAAACCTGTACTCTTTCCAAGTAGGATAAGTATCACTGAAATTATATTTAATTGTCCACTCTAGACTTTTATGTCATTTAGTATGTCTAGCCATGCTATTAGTGACTTACGTAAGGAGAAGCCTGCTGTGACCTTACAATACACAAACCTCTAGACAAAACCCTCTCCATCCTTCTCTCGGGACAGTCTGTTGTGCAGGCATAAAGGCTTAGCATAAAAGAAAATTACTTTTAGCTGTACCAATGGGGGGTGAGGGGGTGGGGGTGAGGTGGAAGCATATTTCTATGCGTAAAAGAGCCCTTGAGGCTGATGGTCTTGGAGTAATGGGATGGGTCTGA
Organism: Nettapus auritus; assembly: GCA_011076525.1. Taxonomy (NCBI): domain Eukaryota; kingdom Metazoa; phylum Chordata; class Aves; order Anseriformes; family Anatidae; genus Nettapus; species Nettapus auritus. The sequence continues at coordinate 8,594,418 of CM021768.1, forward strand.
TGGCATGGGGCCCCTTGAGCTCTGCATCTGACCTACTTTTGAGAAATCTGTGAAGCTGCCATTGTGGAAATGGACCTGCTCTGAGGCTAGGAGGTCTCAGAAAGGGTACTGATGAGAATTGAAATGCTTCCTTTAAAATAATTAAACCCCAAGGTTTAGCAGTAACTGCAAAATGGGTTAATTCCCAATTGGAGTTGCTTCTCAGTTGCCTGACCTCTTGAGAGCTGATCTGCAGAGCTTCCCCCAAACTGCACTAAATGAACTCCTGATGGCCTTTCTCCTCCAGCAGGATTAAAACTGCTGTCCCCAAATAAAAGCTGTCTTTTTCATGTAACAAGTGAAGTAGCAAGACTCACTTGTGTGGGAAAGCATGCTGATCAGATGACTCATCACCCTGGTAAGTGAAAATGATCCCTGAGGCCTGCTTACAAATGCTAAGCAATGACAAGCGCCCGCATCTGAAGAAAAATGACCACCAGAACCCCGAGGCATGCCTAAGAGTGAGACCTCAGGGTCACAGCTGGTCCCTGAGCAAAAAGCTTTGCCCTCTGTGTTCCTGTCCTTGGGGGGAGATGCTGCAATGAAAGCTGTTCCCCAGACTGTTATGTTTTCCAGCTCTCATCTGTGTGGGTAACACCTGTGAATGCATACAGGACTTGCTGATGGCCCACACTGTTACAGCAGCACCCACCCAGTAACAATTTGCAGCCTGTAGCTGCCCAGCTTATGTGCACGGGGGCCCTGGCCTGCACGTGGGTGTCTCCAACAGCCACTCCATGTCAATGAGCTTGTGTGTGCAGTGAGCTCCATGTACACAATGAATCCTACGTGTGTCCCTGTCACCCTTTCCTGACAGTGGCAGGGACTGTGAGCATTTTGCATGGGCGGAAAACCCTTTTCCTTGTATGCTATGGAAGAGCCTGGTCTGGTATCTGTTTCTCTGCAGAGTTTAGCTGCTCAAAATGGAATGCATGTTTCTGGGGTGCTTGTGCCCTGCTGCTTGTCTTCACCTGCATCTCACCTGAGTTATAGCCAACGTGCCCTTCTGTTGCAGAAAATTTCTGCACATTTCTGTATTTTCAAAAGGGCACATTTCTGCAGCAGAAGGGCTGGGAGCAAGAACAGAACAGCATGAGTGCATCCCTAGCATGACTTACTCAAGGCAGCAAGCCTGCAGCTGCAGTCAAGATGTGCACAACCGAAGGGAGCAAAGTCTCTGGGAGCACAAGTTATAAATATCACAGAATCACAGAATGGTTGAAGTTGGAAAGGATCTCTAGAGTTCATGTGGTCCAACAGGTAAACTCAATATTTTTTGAAGGACAAAGTTTGCTTTATGTAATTTCTGGTAAGTAGCAGCACTGTGTTAGTTCCTTGTGTCTGACTAGGGGCAGGCCTGTTCTCTCTGGCTGGTTACCTGGATAAAGCATGGGGCTTTAGCAAGAAAGATGATGAAAGCACCTGAAATGCCCAAGATGCTCTCTGCAAATCCTCGTGGATGCATGCTACAACAAGAAAATTCCAGTGATCCTCCAGCTCAAGAAATAGGATCTCCCTACAGAAAATGCTGTTGTAATTCATCCATGACCTGATAGCATTTTGCTAAGAAAATACAAATTCTCCTCCTTCAGGTGAGGAGCCCAGAGCATGTGAGAGGGGGTGGGTAAGCAGGGTCACCAGCAGCCTTGAGGGGAGCTGATCTGGCCACAGGGCTCAGCACAGCTTGGAAAGATTGAGTCTGTTTTGACTGGGAAGGAAATTGCAAGACATACTAGAGGTCTAAAAATGTGAAGGAAAATGGAACACAGCAACAGGAGCAAGGGGGAATTCAGGGAAAGGTGAAGTTGTGCAGGGAGAGAAGGGACTTGTGTATTGCTCCAATTAGCCATCATGTTCACGGGTGTGCACTGCCTGTGTCCTGGGATGCTCCCTGCCTGGCACAGCACCAGCTCCCAGGTCATGTTTCAGAGGGTGCTGATGATGTGGGATTGCTGATAGTCATGTCAGCAGTGCTTGGGAGTGTGGCAGCTGTGCTCAGTCACAGGGGCACAGAGGACAGGCTGCGGTTCCGGTATATGACTGGGAGTGGAGCTCCCTGGTTCCTTCGGGTCTTTGCATTTGCTGTGGTTGTGACTGTCAAAATCCATGTCATAATGAGACTGTCATACAGAACAAAAAGTGGTATTAAATAAAATTAATAAATGTCTAAATTAATGTAAGAAATAAAGGTTAGTCATTACTTACATGCAGCATAGCACCCCCAGAACTGTAATTTCCAATTTTGTCTTCTCTGGCTGGCCACAAATATGAAATCATTCAAATAGCAAGCAAAGAATGAAGTGTTAATTTAACAACAACAACAAAAACTACTAAGAAATTAGACTAGATTCTTAAATTAAATACAAACCTGTAACCAGGCTCCTTCTGAATGTCCTTACACTTTCTCCTTGACAATTCTCTGCAGTAATAAAACAAAATGCTATCAGGTGTCTGGCAAAGTGCTAAAGCAGTATTCCCTTGCAGCAGGATAGAATTGTACTGATTTTTATAATGTTTCTGTTTTCTGAATAAAGTTGAAAATTTCAGTTTGACTTCTTGCTTGTGCTGCAGTTGTTTTACCCAGTGTGGCTTGAGCCAGGAACAGCTGAAACTGCTGGCACAAGGAGGTGGGTTCCTGGGCTGGTGTCATCCTTCTTCAGCCACAAAGGCTATACTTAGCAGCAAGGTATTGAGGCTTGCCTATCAAATTTTAAATAGAGCTCTGGTTTTAAAAGGCCTTTCTCTAATGGAGCATCCGATCATGCTCCATAATTAAAGATCGCAGTCCAGCTGTCTCTGCCTGCAGAGGGGGAAGGCAGCCCTGTGCACCTCTACTCACTCCTCTCTTATCTTCCTGCCTTGGCAGGGAGACTTCAGAGACCTGTCACAAAGGAGATAAGGACAGAAGCAAATTAAGATTTAAGAATTTCTTCTGGGACTTTTCTAGGCAAAAGGAGGTCTTTAATTGGTTTTCTATTCTGCTGCAGCCAAAGGTCTTTAATTAGGTTTTACATCTTTCTCTGCTATTGCTTTCCTTTTCTATGTTCACCCACTGTGATTTGGACTTCTTTAAACAGATAATAATTTAATATTTGTCTTTGTTTTTTAAAAAATAAAGGGTGCTGACTGATTTCTTGTAGTCACTAAAAATAGCAAATGAATTGTTGAAACTTAAACCTGTTGAAGACAATATTTTAGTCTGATGGATTTATCTGTTATATTTAGATTATCTGATAAATACAGTATTAAAGACCTCTGAGCTTTATTCTTTTTGTTTGTTTGTTTTGTTTTCCTTGTGTTCTTTAGTTAGTGAACTGTCTTAAAGTTTTCAGTTGGAGTTCGTAATATCTACTGAATTTCCCAATTTAAAATTATTATTATTTTTTAATAACTTTACAAACAGCCTGCCTTGTAAGGCTCTACTGTGGCATTGACAGCTTACTGAGTTAATTTTGGCACATGTGAAACTCAAATGCCATCCAACCTCATTGATCTCACAGCCTTTTCTTCTGGTCAATGGAAGCAGGATCCCAACTGTATGGCCGGGAGAGGTCTGTGAAGGGACCTTTCTTTTAAAAAGTAAAAATAAAAAGCTTCTATAATATTTATTTATTTATTTAATGCAGCCCCAACTCTATGCAATGATAGATCAATCCAACAGATGCCTGCTTTGGTCTAGTCAGGCTTGTAGATGACCACCAATATTCGTTCTCTGTATTTCATGCCTGGGGCAACGCAGCCTTTCGGAAGTAGGTGAGCCCTGACACCTTTCAGAGTCAATGAAAGCAGTCCTTTGGTCTCAGGAAGATTTGGAGTTGAACCAAAATTGCTTCAATGCTTTGGTAATAGTCCATGTGGTGGATTATTATTCATGTCCAGACAGTAGACTAAATTATTTCCTGGGAATTTCCATTGATTTAACTGGAATTACTAAGATTGATTGTTGCTCTGTTATACTGCAGATTGTCATGAAAAAACTTTATCAGTAAGTATGGAGATTTTTCTCTGTATAATGATTTACTCTATCATCAAAAAATATTTTTACACCCAAAACCGGCAGTGGTTTTGGAAGTCACATTTGTCCCTGTACTCAGACTTCCATTTGGATGACGCAGTGATGCATCTCGGCAGTGCAGTTGTTCTTAGTGATACAGGCCTGAAAACGTGAGAGAATGCATGGGTGGTGATGAGCCCAGAGGACAGCTCTGCCTGATGGATGTGCATCATGCCCTGCCTGGGGGAACATCTCTTGTCTTCAGCCAGAGGATGCTGCACCAACCTGGGCAAAGGCACAGCTGCCAGAACTTCTCTGGTGCCAGCCACAGACATTGCTGATGCTGTTTTCTTCCCAGCAACTAGCGGTGCCATTTTGGTAACTCTTCCAGTCCCCCCTGCTTATACAAAGCCATAGGAACCTGTGGTCGTGGGTCCCCTGTGCTGCATATGTATCTCCGGTATCTGTGCAGTTCCCAGCTGTGCAAGACAGGAGGTCAATCCTGATTACAATAAGGACTTAATGCTAATAAATACATTATAATATAAGGACTTTATCCAGGGGAAGGGAAAAACCTAAGTGTGAGGTCAAATCACATTAGTTCCACCATTTAAAATTATTATTATTATATCTGTATGTGGAGAGTTTGCTGTTTTTGCTGGTAATTACCAGAAAGAAAGCCCCATTTGCATGAATCTGGGTGCTGTAGGCTCTGAAGGGAGATGCTGCTGCTGCTGGCTTGTGGAGTGGTCAGGTCCTCATGCATTAACACTAATTGATGCTAAGCTAGATAGTAAATTGCTGTTTGTTAGTCAACAGCTGCAGCCATTCAGTTTGTTCCAGCCTCTCCCAGGGTTCTGTTCCCTGTGCTCTCTGCTAGGTTTTCTTTCAAGACATCCCTAGCTCAGTGCTGCTCCCTGCTTTGGGGGCAGCCCTGTGCCCCTGCTGCTGTCCCAAGCCTCTCCCTTGGGACTACTCTGAAGTTCAAAGTAATTAGCTGGGCAGGTAGATTTCCTCGGACAAAGTTATCAAATTCAGTGCCCTGAGAAATCAGGGAGTGTTGCTTTCTGTACTGGGAGGTGTTTCTAGAAGAGTGGATTCTCAGCAAAATCTGTTGCTCAATGCTAACTCTACAGCTGGTCCAAAATAACAGTAATTTTTTCCATAGATATTTATAAAACCTTCTTTGTGATTAAGAATCCTTTGGAAATACTTCTATTAATTTCTGTTTATGTGCTGCCTTCTAATATTTTTTTCTTTTGGCCTTCTTTGAAGATCGTGGTGTTTTTCAGTTTAAAAGTTCAATGCGGGAGAGTGAAAAATGTCATCTTTTTTTTTTTTTTTTTTTTTTTTTTTTTTTTTTTTTTTTTTTTTCTCTCTGTGTGAACTGCAGTTTCTGATGAGCAGGCACCCTCTATCAGATGTGTGCATCAGTGAGAGGGGCTGGGTGGCTCTGCCTGCCCATGGAGGAGCTGGCAGTTCCAGTTACCCAGGCAAGCTTGCACCTGAGATTTGGTCCTTGACCCACAGCTTATTGGGGTGCAGAGATGTCCCAGATCTTAATAAGCCACTGTTTGTCTCAGCAGACACCATCAGGTAAATGGAGTGTGAAGGCATAATGACTCTGGCATAAATGGGAGAACATTAAAATTATTGCAGTTTGTTGATGTAATTGGTATCTCGTTAGAGTGAGTGCTCAGCTTGCCTCACTGCAGTGCCACGGTCTGGAAGCTGCCCTGGCCAAGACTTCCCAGTGCTGGTTCCCAGGGCTGGCAGACTCAGCCCTGGGGTGCCTGTCCTGGCACCCAGCCCTCCTGCCACTTATGCTCCCCTGCACCTCACTAGTCCTGGCTGAGCTGAGGAAATCCTGCAACTATTGCAGCTGGCTCTGCACCAGCTGAGTCTTTACTGGTACTTGCTATGGAGTACAGACCTTACGGACACAAGCTTCAGCAGCTGGAGTTATAAAATGCCCTTTTTTCCTCCACCGCTTCATTATTTAGACATGAAGTGTTTCTCAGAGGCAAATGGGAGCAGCTCATGCTCTGTGTCCTGCACATCTATTTGCACAGAGGAGTTCAAATATCATCTGGGCCCCCAGGCTCAGCACAGCACAGGAAGCAGAGATAAGCCAGTGATACACCAACTGCGCTGGGCAGGTTAGCATGGCATCAGTGTGGATAATAAATGCTAAGTCATGTGCTTTGAAGGCACTTCAGAAGCAATACTGATGGCTCTTCAAGAGGGATGATATTGGTGGAGTGGCTTTGGATTTGTTCCTGGCCCAAATGTCTATCCTCTTCAGCATGGTGGTAGAAATTGCTTCATTATAAACTATTTCACAACAGCAGACCTCAAAAGTTTCTGAATTAGAAGCAAATTGCATCATTGATTACAATTTTTTCAGATCTCTATTCGTTAGGAGATGAAAAGTTTTTTTATTGACTCCCTTCCCAGGGGTATGGGACAGTAATTACCAGCCTAATGCAGGGAAGAGGCGAGCTGTGTCTCCCTGCAGTATACGCTGCTCTTTAGTGCTGTTAGTCCCTCTCATATCACCACCTTTTCTCTGGCTCTCAGGCTGACCATTTTGATGTTTAAAAATAAAAAAAATAAAAAAGCAAGTCCTAATTGTACAGTGCAGTTCTACACAGGTTTAATCTTATGTCTTGCTCTGTAAGACAACTACTGCCTTAAACGTGAGTCTGACACGTTCCTTGAACATCACAACTGCTTCTTGGACTGGTGGACCTTAACAGACATCATGAACAGGATTTTTCCTGCTGGTAATGTCTGTGCTCTGAGAAGTCCCCTGCCAGCATAGCCAGCTAGCAAGCCCCACCGAGCTGGTTCCTGCTATTAATTCCCAACTGCTTCACCTCAGAGCACGGGGAGATTTCTCTGACTGCTGCAATCTGGACAGATGAGGACAACTGTATTTCCTGGCTCCAACAAGGTAGTTTTTTAACAGATGAAAAAAAAAAACATTTTATTCAATTTTCCACTTGTTTTTAACCTGTTTTGTTGCAGATGCTTATTATGTTCAGATAGATCAACAGAGATGCTGTTCCCCTAATTAGATTTATCACAAATGCCCAGCCTCCCAGGTATTGACAATTAAAAAGTGTTCTTTGGATGAAGATAATCGTCCAATAAGGGTACATCAATAAAGCAATAGAGTGATTAACAAATACTGAAAACATATGGATAAATCTGAAGCTGTCTAATTGGGTGTTCTCATGGTGACCAAGCAAATAATAAGGTTAGTCAGAGGACAGATTCAGCACCATTGTGAAACCAAATTGTTTTTTATAGGATTGTGTGATTGAAAAGATTCTTACAGGCTGATCTGGCTGGAGGCCAATGAGGTATGATTGAAAGTATTTAGGGGACTACAGCTTCTTTGCTGCAGCCTCCAATAATTACTTTGAGCAAGAAGGTTAGTCAATACCTGAAAGCACCCCTTGCTCATATTGCCTGTAATTGTAATTCATCTAATCTCACATGTACATCTCTCAAAGTTTTGTTGTTGTTGTTGTTTTGTTGTTCTCTGCATTGTGATGGAGAAACAGCAGAAAAATATGCTTTAACAGAAATTTGCATTGATTCTTGCACCAGAGAACTGCTGAGATGGTGTTGGCTGTGCTGTGCGACCACTGCCAGGCATGGAAGAGCAGTCTGGGCTATTTGGGTGAAGTAGCATGGACCAGGATTAGGAAAAAGAAAGCTAACTAGGAGTCCTACTTTAACACCTCTCCCCACGCAAAACTAACCATTGTGTCTAAGCACCATGAAATTGCAGAGTCAGTCTTGCAAGTTTGTTTTGTAATTAGCTACTTTGTATGATGCTGTACCAGGTCCCCTTGGCCCTTTGGGAGCTGGGCTGAGTGCATTTTCCTTTAGAGCTTGTTTCTCTTCTGCACCTCCCTGTTTAAAATGTTCCTGTGTCTAGCCACTTATCTCGTGACCTTTTCCCATTCTTAAATCCATAAGATTTCTTCCCTAACCTCCTGGCACAAATGAGAAGCCTAAAGAAGCATGGCCATACAGTTTGTCTGATCCCAAACTTCCCCAGTCAGGAACTGGGAGGTGATTTCTGGTATCAACTATTTATTACTGTCATCTCTGCCTCATTTTGTTCCTTGTCACATGGTTGCAAGTAGGTTGCTATTGTTTTAGGCTTCTGTTTGGGAGTATCTGTTCCACAGCTAATTATGTATGAAATCAGACTGTTTTTAAAACACTTTGAAGTTTTTACAAGCATGACTTAGAGTAAGAATAATAAGGAAATAGAGGAATATTTACCCTCACTTTGAAGTTACTAAAACCACATCTAATTACAAAGTGATTAAGACTGAGTCACGACAATTGTGTCTCTTCTGAACACAGTTTTCAAGCAATGTTAATACTCTTAAGTGTAAAATATTTCATAAATAGGAATGCAGAATGAGGTTAGACTGCAGCCTCAATTTTATGCTGAACTCCAAGTTGCCTTTCAGTGAGTAACAGCATTACATAAAACATCAAAGCCATTCTGTGTGCTGCATGGAAAAAAGACCTACCTGCTTAAAAAAAGCAAAATCAATGATAGAAGACATTGCTTAGTTGTCTGTTTCTTCAACTTTTCCTAGTCTTTTTAATAATCATTTATTTATAAGCTGCAGAATTAATGCCTGAGCTGCTTTAAAATGAGGGCCTGGGGATACTCCAAGGTTAACAATTGTATTTTTATTTTCATAGTGTTCTATTTCAGTTATTAAAAGCTATTGCAGTCAGTGATAACAGTTACCCATAACAACAGATAATTGAATAGATTTAATGGAGCCTTGATTTTAAAATACTTGCTTTGAATGACAATATGCAAAGTTAAATAAATGATGGATGAGCAAGACTAAATGGAACAGAACTGTAATCCACCTTAAGTAGTATTAGAGACATTAATATAATTCTAAAATACCTGTAGTTAAAGGCTATGTCATGGTCAAGGAGAACATGGATGCCACTTGCAAATGTTATGTTCAGGGTCTGGGTACAGTTTTACGTAGAGCAGGAGTGCCTGAGCAGCCTAAATTTGAAAAATAAGTGCCTGAACACTTGCCTGATGGACTTGTCCATCCAGCCTCCTGTCCACTTGGCACTCAGTATTACAGCAGCTCTGTGTTTTATGATGGCCAGCTTAGGAACATGGATGAGGTTTCTCCAGAAATCATCAGGTCATCTTTTTAAAGCCTTTCTGCTGTGAAGAGCTGGGACAAGCCACCCTTTACCCCACTGCCAATTTAAGCAGAGGCTCTCAGTATTATTTTAGAAATGACAAAAGGTTGGTGAACTTTGCAGTGCTTCAAAACTATTATAAATAGATACCAGAAGGTCATTTAGAGACTTACAAATCTAAGAAATATCAGTTAATGCTTGCTCCATGTGTACAGGTCCAGTTGAGGGAAGAAGCCTGGTGGGCGCTGCTGTCCTCCCACAAAGCAAGCATAGCTCATTTTGCAGTGGTGCCTGAGGTGACATACTTGTCCTGGGTTCTTACTCTCATTTCAGGGAACTTGGTTCTCTCTTTTAGCTCTGGCAGGAGATACTATGGGATAACAGGCAATCTCTTCAAGTAAGATTTGTCCTTCCTGGTGTTAGACAGTGGTCCAGTGCTCAGTAGGAACAAATCAGAGCAATTTGCTGAGTATAATGATTAAGTAGTTGTTCCTGTTACCTAACAGACCAGAAGAAAATAGTATCAAAATTATAATATGGTTAATAAAAAGTCACAAGTCTGCCCTGATGTGATTATGCACTGTTAAAATAAAATTAGTGCAGTCACTTCTCAACATTTTCAACAGAAAGCCTCAAACAAGCAAAAGTTAGGAGTGAGGCCAGAAATGCTGGAGTTGGAGGACTCTAAAAAGGGAGTGATATTGCCAAACAAGATGCTCAGAGAGATCTGAGACCCAAGAAGAGACCATGGCTTAATACATTTGGAGATTTTTGTCCAAGACATAAAGATGCTACTGGCAGGAGCCCTGTGTTTTTGTCGCAACTCCAGAAGCTCAATATCCATCACTCTGCAGGATGATCAAGGCTTGGTGTGATCCAGGGACACTGCTGGACAAATGGGTTCTAAAATATTTGTCTTTTTGAGCACACCTAAATGTTTTTGTATAGGATCGACTTCAATCAGAAAAAGAAATATATCCTATTTGTTCTTCCTCCTGACACAGCTTTTATCCTAGGCAAAACAGGGGCATCCACAGGCATGTAAACTGAGGCTGTTTTTTTCAGACCACCTTGTTAAGGATTCAGTCCAGATCCGTTGTGCTTCTGCATTGAGTCATCTGGATTAAGGATGAGGGTTGTTTTCAGCCACCAGACTAGGATGATAAACAAGTCTCATCAGACATTTTTCAGGGTCACAGGTTAATAAGTCTGTAAATCTAAGGGTAATTTTCCTGAAAGCCACGATGAAGTCATAGTCTTTGGGATAAAATGTCAGCTTTATTGTTCCAACATTATTTATCTGAGAAACACAGTTATAGGTAATTTGTGAATTGTGTGGAAACATGAACTCATGCATAATAATCTTAATGGAGCTTGTTTACATCTTCTTCTTGTGCATAATTAGTAAAACATATGATCCAAGTTGTTCTCCTCGTTTAGAGCCCTGTTTTGGCTGGTTGATGTAGTGGAATTGGTGTTGCCAAGAGCTATACTGGGTAATGTTTTCTGATGGATTTAGTGTGTGATATCTGTGCGCAGCAGTAGGATCTGTAAATTTATGACAAAAAGATCAGGGCTATCATAAACAGTAATATCTGCTGGAAATGAAAACTGCAATTCCAGCACTTGGCATTTCCTCCATGTCATGCACAAGTGAGTGTCATCAACTGTGTCTCATATAAAAGCTTGACATTAAGTGACTGACAATATCATGGCCCTGAGATTGTGCCTTCTAATTGCATATGCAGAGTGAATAATTTTAGTCCAATTAGGTGTTGCTGGCTGGACAAACAGTAGCACAATGTGTGCCTGCACTAAATATTATTATTAAATTCTTTCATATCCTTAGTTACTGACACTTGGTTATTGGAAAACAGTATTTTGGGATGGTATTATTATTATTTTTTTTTCTCCTGGCATTATTTTACACCATTACTTTACACATTAGAAAGGGCAGTAGATGTTATTTAATGTCTTTCTACACAATTCATAGGAAAGTCAGCATTGTTTATGGCACTGTGTTAAGATACTAGTTCTGGGGTTGATCAAATGTTTGTTGCCAATTATAATTTTTTGAACTTTTACCTTTTTGCTGCTTTCAAAACAGTTCTGACTCATGCAGATGTAATAAGTTTCTGAGAAATTGTCTATGTAGCCTGCTCCAACAGGAGTCTTGCAGATAGATCATTTCAGTGAGTTACCTCTCCCCTATTCACTCTTCATCATGTTGTGATGTGTAATTTGCTTACTAATTATGTTGCTTGCTCCTGTATTGGATTTATTAAGCTCTTTTAACAGGAAAAATTGGTAGGATTGAATAACCCAGGTGGATGAGCACTCCCAGAAAACCCCAGTGAGTGACCTGCCCTCTGCATGGTCATTTCCAGTGCAGGTAACCAGCCCCTGTGCAGCCCCTTCCATACTCTGCCACCCCTCCTGCTCCTGCCTTCCCTTCCTTGCCTGCTTTGCTCTGCAAGAGCCAGAGAGTATCCCATCCGAGCACATGGTACAGAGCCCATGCTTCTCAACAGGGACGTTAGCTCCATTTTGGCTTGTTGTGGGTGGATTTTCTCATTTGGTAATCCTGATCAAATCCCCATGCTCAGTCAAGCTGACTGCAACCATTACCCCATCCTGGAGCTGGCGAGCATCTTCTGTGCTCAAGGCAGAGCTAAGCCTCCAAACCAGAAATGCTGGGTCATGGCTGCTCCATCTCCAGCTCAGCCACTTTGTTTTTATCTTGTCTGATATCTTCTTTCATTTTAGATGCATTCCAGGACACATCACAGCAGCCTTTAGGTGCTGCAGCCTTTTTTCTGCAGGAAAGGTGATTGTGCTTCTCTCTGATACCTCTTCATGCTTTTACTCTGCTGCAGAATCCCTCTCACATGACTTTGATGCTGGCATCTTCAAGTAATGACTGCTCATTATCACAGTGGAGCCGAACTTTAATTTTTCCAAAATCAAAAGCTTTTTGTAGCTCTGCAGTGTGTATGATCTTTGCAGAAGGTGTATCTGTTCACAGGTATGGCTTATATGCAGCAAAGTCCCACCTGCATAGGCAGAGAAATTATCAGTTTTTTTCACATAAAAGAGGTTGCTGCAAGTAGTTACTGAGTGCACAATGGAGCTCTTTCTGAAAATGAGAGACTAATCTGAATCCTTTTTGAGATTTTTTTGTCCCACTAAGCCACAGCGTGCCCCCACCCTGCAGCTCTGCTCCAGGTACTGCTTGCAGCAAGCATCTTAACTCCCTAGCTGGGCTCTGTAGCATTCCTGCACAATTTGTGTTGTTGATACTTTAATAGTTTCTGAAAAGAAAGAGAGAAAAAAAAAAAAAAAAAAAAAAAGGTTTTCCTGGGTATTTAATATGTGAGGCCAAATTTTCTCCGGTGAGGTGCAGTGCAACTAGGGCTACTCTGACGTGACTGGGATATGGGGGGTGGAATTTTCTTGGTTTGGTTCCTGATGCTGCATTGTGGTGCCACAGACCCTGTCCTGGACATCTCCTCTCATCACATCTGGCGCCTGAATCACACGGGACTGCTCTGGGGCTGTTGTACCACAGGCACTCAAAGGATCTGTCATCGAGCTCCACTTCCCCAGGCATCATTGTGATGCCCATTGTGGGGACCTGTAGGCAAATGTCCTGAAACAGGGAAAGTGACAAAGGGTAAACAGTGTGTGGTTTTCATTCAGATGGATGTCTTAGGGCTGGTCCAGCTCAGGCCCATCTGTTCTGTTCCTCCATTAATAGCATCCTGTTCCTTCCTGAAACTGTATGGGTCCTGCCCTGCACAGTATTTCAGAAGATGCCTGGCTGCTTCTTTGTGGCTGTTTTATTGCCCCCAATTTTTTTCCTTTACTGCATCTGAAGTGTGCAATAAAAAGCAAAATGAAGGGGCCAATAAAGGAAAATTATCTTTTCTGGAATTTACCTGCTCTGCAGATGTTTCCAGAATTACTTGCATCTGAATGCTGCCTGTTCCCCTGCATCACTTGCCCAGTTACCTGCCACATGACATTCTCTAACTTGTCCACACCTCTTTTCTGGGATTGCCTCCCCACCACTCCAGCCTGCTGTGTGGTGTGCTGGAGGCCTGCCAACAGATGGGACTTGGTTACAAAAGCAGAGATGCACGAAAAATTGAATGCATTGCAGCCAAAGCACAGCCAATATTTCAGGTACTTTTGCATTATTATTATATATATATTTTTTTTTCAAACCATGCCAGTCAGTCTCAGCCCTTGCTGAAAACCTTGGCAATGTATTACTCATTCCTTAGCTTTCCATGTTGATATTTCAGGAAGCAGGCCTGGAGAATGCAGGGCTGATCTTTATGGTTTATGAATACAGATCCTTCTAAACGCATGGATCATGAGTCAGCTCTGCTGCCAGTCCTCCGTGGAACTGGGAATCAGGAAAAATACTATGCAAATATGTAAGTAGAGCTGCCCTAACCCATACCTACATGGGGCTTTTCTTGGAGCACAGGTTTTCTGCATGTTCTCACCAGGTGTTGGTGAAATTCAGGGTTGTGCCTGGTCACTTGTTATGGGGATATGAAAGGCATAGTCCTAGCCTAATTGCCTTTCCCCTGCCAATTCCCATGAATCTGCTCCAAAGGCATTAAAGAAAATTGACTGGGGATTTGTTAGCAGGCAAAGTGGTGTATCTTCCCCTGGCTTCAGTCCTGGAAATAACTCAGCAGTCTGGAGATTTCCAAAACCACCACAGGGGGCTGTGGCCATCCTAGCCAGAGACCTCTCGGGCAGGATTTGGAGTTCATCAGCTTTATCAGCCCGGAAAAAGGACACTCTCAGCATCCATAGACAGGCACCCCTCTCTTTCTTTTCAACACTGATATGGGAGGCAGTAAATTATGAGTTTGCTATTGATTTTTCAATTACAGCTCTTGCTTTGCTACTTATGCCATCTGCCAGGGTTGAAGGTACCTTGAAGGCATTTATTTTAAATCCTACTTCATAACCAGTAAAATATTAAAGGAGGGCAAGATAACCTTGTCAGACAAATTTGATACCAGTTTTCTGATTGTTTACTTTATGATAAGTTTACAAGCTTGGTTGATTAAAGTAAAAGGATTACAGGAGAGATTCTCCCACCTTGAGAAGGTTTCCTACTTTGAAAATAACAACATGAATTTATAATCATCAGCAGAATAATTTATATGCAGCTCTGCACTGGTGTAGAATAAGCTGATTTTAATGGAGCTAAATACAAGGTAAGGTACAAGGCAAAATAAATACAGGCTGTGTTGTGAAGATGGTGTCATCTTTGCATTAATGCAGAGTTTCAGAAGGGAATTTACGGTTTATGGTTGCCACCTGTTTTAGTGCTTGTGCTGGCCCTGGGTATCTAACTTGAGAGGGCTAATGGTTGGTGTCAGCTCAGTTAGGGCAAAAAAAATGAGTTCATCTGTCTTGTCCATGCTGCAGAAGTGACGGGTGGCCCTCAGAGGCATTGCCACTGCCACAGCTCCCTCCTGCACCTCTTCAGTCTGTAACAGATGCAACTGCTTAGTCTTAGGCTCTTCCTTTGCCCAAAGGTCATGTTCACCACGTGTTGTTTTTCTTTTCAATCTTGAGACCTCTTACAAAGCCTTATGCTGGGAGGAAAAGTTGTCTTTGTGCTAGCACTCACCACTGTCAGTGGAGACTTAATTTGTGTTTTACAATGTGCAGCTCTCCATTTCCTGGCTGCTCTAGGCATGACCCCATCCAAGCAGTGGTCAATATCTGTGGTGAGTGGAACTGGCAGTGATCTTATGTAGGCAGGGAAAATCTGACTCTGAGCTTGTCATTAGAAAGCTGTTTTAATACTACTATGGGTAAGCTAGAAAACAGGAAAGGGCTTGCAAGGTATGAAAATCCTGACGTGTTTCACCGGGAAGGCCTCCCTCCCCCCCCCCTTCCCGTTATTTACCTTGCTGTTTAATGTTGTTTTGAGCTGTCCTTGGAACACAGCGGTGACAGCAAAACCTGAAATTTTCTGCAGTGGCCCCAGGCAGCAACTGTGTATTCAACCCATCAGCATTTGCTGCACAGCCCTGCATGGCTCTTGTGATAAGTAGGTTTGGTTTTGTGTTGAAAAAACATATTTATGAGCATTTTGGCACATTTCTGTCTCTGATATTTATGGGTAAAGTAACAAAGGGAGGAGTACTTTCATTCTTCTTCTTTTTTTCTTTTCCGATTGCTCCACACATCTCTCCTAGCTGATAGCAGACATTTTGATGTGAGTGAAGGTGAATATTGATTATTTTCAGTTGGTCTATTCATAACCTGTGTGAAGACAAACACCTTGTTGATTCTCCACGGGTACCCAGCAAGTCTCCCAGAACCAAGCTGTTTTTTGTTGTTGTTGTTTGTTTGTTTTTGTTTTTTAATTCTGAGGACTGGAAGGATCAG
Source organism: Nettapus auritus (assembly GCA_011076525.1). Lineage (NCBI taxonomy): Eukaryota > Metazoa > Chordata > Aves > Anseriformes > Anatidae > Nettapus > Nettapus auritus. The sequence goes on from CM021768.1 coordinate 8,610,094, forward strand.
CTTCTCTCAAGGAATTGTTAGTATTTATTAATGTATTGTTAGAAACCATGTTAACTACAACATGATGTATCTCATGAGACACTCCAGAGGATCAGGCAAAGCATTCTGAGCACCAAAAAAATATTCTCAAAATTTCTTTCACAAGGGTTCCTTGTGTCTCTTTGGAATCCATCGCAGATGCCAACAGAGAAATCAGGGGGAGCTCATAGATAATTAGACATCTTTTATTAGCAGGACTGACAAAGAGTGCAGGAGGTCATTTTGCCTAGTTCTTGCCCTAAGGCAGGAACCATGGATGTGGGGATGTTTGCCTGCCCTGCTCTGAGAGAGACCATCCTGGGAACCCTGACAGAGAAATTTCTGGAAGTCACAACCATGCAGTCCTCTCCCAGCCCTACAATCATGTACCAGGAAAAGATATCAGAAAACATTCATCCTTGTCAGCTTCCTCGAGGTCTGTCTTGTTGGCATGTAATTTTTTTTTCTTCACTTTATTTTGGGGAAATTTGCTTGAAATCAAATTTCAACCCAATGCCTCTCCAAGGGTGATTCCAAACTTATTAGAGAGTAGGTGAAGTCAGCCTTTGTGAATTCACAAGTACAAAATACTGCCCATGTTATCTCCCTTCCTTGAACTTCTGCTTCCGGCCCTGAAGTGGTTAAATTTCAAGTTGAATTTTCTTTGGGATGGCTGAAAAAACATCATCTTCCCTTGCTCATGTCCGCTGCAGGATTTTCTGCTTCCTTCTTTCTCCTTCACTACCTTCACCATGTCTTAAAAGCCACTGCTGATTGCTGTGCTGCTGCTCAAAGCAATGTTTGTGACTGTGACTGTGTCACCCGCACACTTCACAAGGCCAAGGTGAGAAAAGTCACAGAGTGATACCAAATTGCCCTGTTCTCAGGCTGTCCACAGCTTCAGAGAAACAAGGAAACCGAGGCACTAATGGCTTTAGGCAACAGGCGTTCAGACATGCCACAGCAACTTAATAATACAGACGGTTATATCACAGGATAAAATTATGTTCTGGCCTTGAAACCTATCTGTGGCAGAGCAGAAGCTGTAACCTTGAAGCCACCCACATCCCATGTAATTCTGCGGAAATTATGCACTTTGAAAATGCCTGTCTTTCATTCTGACAAGCTGAAATATTTTCTTATGGCACAAAGTGCTCCTGCCTTTTCCAGACTTTGTTTCCTTCTTTCTCTCTGTGCCATGCACTGTGCTTAGAACACTTTCTCCTAGCCTATCTTCCCCATAAAAGATCCTTTTTATCATGCATACAACAGCATGAAACAGAAGGAAGCACAGATCACCAGCTCTTCTCAAGAGTTACTGCAGCCTATGTATTTATCTCCCAATCTCAGCTACCCCTGGCAGTCAATTCATGGGGAAAAAAAAATGGAAAAAAAAAAAAAAAAAAAAAAACAAAAAAACAGCAAGTAAAAGAGAAGTGCTGATTGTAAATAATATTGCCTTTCCACAAACCCTATGTTCTTAAAAAGGAAGTGAGCAAACAAACAAAAAAGCCCACAATGAAAGCCTGTCTCTCCTTTTGTCCTCTGAATGCAGCCTTGCTGCTCTTCATATGAGAGTATAAATGAGCAAACTGTAATATAATCAAAACGCTTAGAGATAATTAATGTTTTGGTACCTGTATTTAATGATGATGTCAACTGCCCCTCCGTTAATAATAGGTATGTTTTCAGTGCAGTGGAGGTATAATAAATTCTATCACAATGCCGGATAGATATCACCGATTTCCACTTAAATAGAAGCAGCCATCAAAGTCAGGTCTTTTATGAACCTTAATCAATGATAAACCAACCAATAATGCATCCACACAAAAAGCACTAGAAACTCCAATAGGCCCTGTGAGCCCTGCACACCTAATATAGCCTGGCTGGGCTTCATACAGTCTAGCAGGAGTTAGTACCAGGTGTAATCCATTACCACGTCTATTTAATTTTATACAAAGTATACAACAGGGTCACATGGTAAGTCAGCACAGAAACTGTGCTTTCTAATTTGTTTTTGCGCTGTTCCTTGCCCTGACAACTTGTTCATTAATAACTATGATTAAAAAGAATTTTTCAAAATAAAACATTTTATAATGACTTTGAAAAGCGTTCTTCTCACAAAAAATAAAAAATAAAAATAAAATAAAGAAAATCAAATATTAAAGCTTTAAAACTTTAGGTAATAATAATAAAATCTGCAAATTTAAAAAAGGAAGAATTTACTGCTGGCTGCAAACTTGATTTTTTTTTTTTTTTTTTTTTTCCTTGTGAATAGCATGTTTTCTGTAAGAGTCAGGTCGTTCCACTGAATATAGCACTCACTGTAAAACAATGTAAATTAATCCAATGCCAGAATCTCAGATTGTGAATCCACTTCTGCCTTTCCTCCTCAGTGAACACCATGTTGTTAATGAGCACTCTTAGCGATATAGAGTATTTTCACAGTTGCCAGAGCTGGGGGCTCTGTCTCACAAACCCCAGGATAAGAACAAAAGAGAGACTTGAATGAGTCTGGGTAATGTTTGCTCTTGCACTGAAACGATTAAAATAATTTCACTATACATAATACATAACAGGGTTCCAGGAAAGTGTAGGCACCCTCCTGAGACAGCCAAAGAGCCCTTTAATAATGAAACACTTCACCTCTGACTATGATGGGTCTTTTGAATTACTAGGTCTTGGAAGAACTAATTTCTGGTTTGATTGGAAAGATCTGATTTATACCCAGATAACCCCTAGGCAAGACTGAAATTGTATCTTTGCTCCCTGGGACTATTTGTGCTATCCTGACCACAGCTGTGGGAGAGGGGATGGCTCCTGGAGCTGGGCTTAAAGGTGTCTTGGGAGTCTCTTTTCAGGCACAAGAGCCTGGAGAGACTTTCAAAAGTTCATTAGAGGATACGTATACACTTCCACTTTCTCTCTCTCTTGGTCTCATGATCTCTTCTTGTCTATTCTTTCTTTCATTAGCACTTTATATCATTTGACACTTCATCAGGATGATGGCCTGTTTACTGTATGCAAATAATTCCTGAATTATGCATGAATAATTATGAATTTGCGTATTGGTTTCCTGAACTGGCATATTGCCATGTAAAATTAGCTTCACTTGAATGTGAGCACAAAAACATGTCGACACATTTGAATTAAAATTGAAGGAAGAACTCACCTTGAAGTGAACACAAACTATTGAGCACTGCTAGAATGGAGCAAAGTGCAACTGGAGCCTCGTAGATTCAGCCACAATCTGAGGACTTGGTGAGGTTCTAAAGCAATAGTGTGCAATAGGACGTGTTTTTTTGTTGTTGTTGTTTTGTTTGTTTGTTTGTTTTTGCATTGTAACACCATTTCCAGACATCATCTTCACCTGTGGCTTGCCTTGTCCATCTGTGATGGTGGCCTGCAGAACAATTTGGTTCATTGCCAGAGGTCAGAGATGGGCTGGAGGACCTGACATGATTATTAATACCCCTTGGGAACCGCTTGTGATGTTCAAACTTTGCATGTTGGGAAGAAGCCTAAATGAGGATTTGAACCCCCTTGCTTTTCCCCTGTATTTGTGTTCTGACTGGTTTGGGTTCCAGCTCATCCCCTGGTGCTGACTGGGACCAGTGTGGGCACCCCTGAGGCCACATGTGCTAATCTGGTGTGCTGATGTATATACTATTTCATCCTGGCACAGCTGTTGATGAATTAGGCTGGATAATGACAACTCAATTAATTAAATTGTAATGGGGTATATAAATTTTATTTCTCTGCCATGATAAACTCCTACAAAATCTTCTTCCAAGTAGCCAGACTGCTTCTAATCAGGTGATCTGACCTGCTTAAAAGAAGATTTCAAATTTTGAAGGCAGTTTTTCTTTCTCTTGCTATGAAGTGAAATTTGGGGGTGCACCCACTGTGCTCCATGGTCTGGCATCATTATCTTAAGAAGTTTTTGCTCTGTGAAACATCTCAGCAGATCCACTCTGTGTTGCAGATCTAAGGGAGGTGGAAGAGGTAGCAGCCTTTCACAAGAAAGAGTGCAAACACTGATGGGCTTTTTTCTTTAGAATATTTCTCCCAAGATAACATGGAATATGTTTCAAGAAAGGCTGAAGACCTCCTAGCTTGGGCACAGAGAAACCACTGAAGAAATCATTTTCAGTTGGTAATGCAGGCTAATTCCTCTTTGAACCTCTATTTTCCCATCTAGTAAGGTCTTTGCCAGGCTTTTGTTTAATAGTTGCAAGCTCATGTGTCTCTGCATAAATGATCCAGTAACCTTTTTGAATTTCCTGCCAAGACAGAGTTGTGATGAAAATCCACTTAAGCACATGTAAGCAAATCTTAAAAAATGTTCACCAACCTTGGAGTATTGGTATTATTGTGCTTTGTTCTGTATTGTTTGACAAGGGTTATTTAAAACAATTGTTATCAATTATGCTATCTGAAATGTTATCTGAATCATGCTGTCTGAAATATTTTGTATGCATTGCAGTGCAGGAACCCCAGGATATAAGCTTATTGCTGTCCTGTAGTTGCAGGCATCTTTGCCTCTGCTCCAGGTTTGGTGAGTGTTACACTGCATCAAACTTTGCTTTCTGGTAGTGATCTATTTACACTCATGAATGCAGTGAGCAAAAGGTTGACAGTCTCAAAAGCAGCAGTTAACAAAAGGACAACATGTCCCTTTTCTTAAAATGTTATCAACAGACACATGAGTCTCCCAATAAGCCTGTCATTCACAAGAAATATAGTTCACTGTAGTCTCTCTCTCTCTCTTTCTCTCTACTGTCTATTTTTTTTTTTTTTTTTTCCTGTTTAAAAGAGGACCGGTAAGAAATCATGATAGTTTTCTTACTTTTTTTTTGTGTGTGAATCTGGTTTCTTAGCAAGTAGAGACATTATGTTTGCTGCATTTGCCTTGACAACTTAGCACTGTTTCATAGGGCCATAAAATCAGTGACATCTATAAAAAGGTGAGCTAGTGCTCCTTGCTCTATCCAGCAAGTGACAAAGATGACTAAATGAATCTGAGAAAATCCCCACCTACGGTCAAAGTTGAAGGAGAGTATAATGACTAATTTAGCGGAGTCAGCATAGATAAGGCTCCTATATGACATTTGTTCATAGCATATCTCCTTCATATTCAAATAGTAGAATAACTCTGCAGTGCTTCCTCTTGTCTCCTTCTTTTTATTTTTTAATTTTAATTTTAATTTTTTTTTTTTTTTTTAAGCCAGACTCATGTACCGTGATTCAGGACAGGAAGCGTTTTTGGCTGCATGCACATGGGTCATTCTGCATAAGTGATCTGTGAATGCTATTGGGGTGCTCTGGTTGCTTAAATATATTGTGCTTCACCAGTGTATCATGTGCTGCAGCAGGTGCTCCCGCACTTGGACAGTCCTCCTGACTTCCCCCTTTTAATTCTTTCCATACTTTCTGCTGTGGGAGGGCTTGGGGAATGCTGATTGATGACAGCCCTTTCAGAGAAATATGCAGATTTCTAGGCAAGTGGCTTGATCCACGTTCCTCACATAACATCTATGCAGGCGTTGCACAGGTCTGCTAGAAGCAGGTGGATGTGCTCCTGCACTCAGACAAGGAGGAGCAGAATGCATGGGAGCTGGAAGATCTGCTCACGTGCCTCTTGGACATGGGTAACTCAAGGTGTCCTTCAGCCTGGACCCTTCTCCACCAGTCATTCACCACCAGAAACTCAGGGTGGTGTGAAGAGAGACTGTGACCCTGTGGAAACATGCTACATGGGCATTATGACTTCTCTGAAAACTATTTGGGCAATGCTACTGAGCCAGTAGCAAAGGACAATATGGATACTGAGACTGCAGCTCAGACTGTATAGCATCATTATCATCCTGTATGGTTACTCACCAAATTGGCTTTTGTGTTCACCTTTCCCCCTCTGCCATTTACCTTCTGACTCTTTACCCCGTCCCTTCTCCGTGGCTGGGATTGTTGGGGCTGGAGCAGGAAGGCTGTGGGGCTCTGGGTACCCACCTGGTCCCAGCTCACCCACCCCACCAGATACCTCTGCTCCCACCCAATCCTCATTCACCTCTGCCACATGTCCTGGGCACACTAGGCCCAGTGTTGCAACCTTGTTTCTTAATGTCTATGATGATTTTATTAAAAGAAATTCACATCCAAGTGCAGATGTGCAATCTTCAGCTGGGGATTTGAACCAGCAAAACTCGAGCATCTGGTCCAACTCACAAAGCCTGGCCAGACTTCAGAGGGAGAGAGAAGAGAGAAAAAGGCAGGCTGTGAGAAGGCTCTTCCACCAGTGTCAATGGGCACAGTTTTCTGGAGTGCTGCACATTCACCCATTGACAGTCTGCCTTTCTCTGTTTAATTGGTATGGAAATGAGCCAGCAACATCCTATATTTTCTCTTTCTGGAAGCTCACAAGGAGAGCAAATGGGGATTTGAGCTTTTTAGAGTTCTGAGATGTTTTTTCCCAAAACACAAATATTCAGCCTACTCTGCTTGTGCTCTGTCTTTTTATATTTTCTCTGTTTTTCATCTGCTTTCCATGTATTTTTTTTATCATGACAATGCCAGTAAAAGATAAACACAGCAACCAGCAATGCAGTTCTAATAAAGCTCCAGTTAAAATAGCAAAGAGAATGCAAATTAAATACTATAATCATTTAGAAGCTGTAGTTTCTATTAAATATAAGTACTTTCCATCTCAGCTTTAGAACGTGGGTGGATTCTATTAAATTTTTTTTTCCAGAGAATTGAAGGCTAAAGGTGTTTCACAAATGCACAGCTAGCGAGTGAAGGTGATTTCTTTTAAAAACTGCACAGAAAGGTGCAGTTTTTAAATATATGAACGATAAAGACACTTTGTTATTGACTCAAACTCTTTTTTCTTTTCAAGTTTGCTTTCTTCTGAAGTTGCTGTCCTCCAAGAGCTCCCGTAATGAATATTGCAGAAATATTAGCTATATTTTTATAAATATAAGTACCAGTAAAGTTTGCTCCTTAGATCATTGGAACAAACTTTCTGCAGTCAGAGATGGATTGAGCACACAAGAACTGAGCTTTTGGGTTTTGTAGGACTTCAGTGCTGAAGTTCAGATCTCTGCTGCCCATCTCCAGGGGCATTGCCAGACATATTTTTCTTTATTTACAGTTGCAACTGAATAAGTTTTGACCAAGAGCAGACATCTTTTTTTCTTCCATATCTTTGCTGTCAGCTCCCTTTTGTAACCGTGTGGCAGTTGTGGAAACCACCCTGGGGTATTGTGATGTCCCCTGGTACCATGCTTGAAATGGAGTACAGCACAGAAACCATTCCATGGACCTGAATTTCAGTGACCAGGTAATTCTAGCTCTTAAGGAAACTGCCATTCTGGTGTGTCTGCATAGCCAGCAGTTAAATGCCACTGCTTTATGGGAATACTGAAAAAAGCTGAGTTTTTGCAGTTTTGTGAATGGGATGGTTGTCCATAGCACACTGCAGCTTTACGTTTCCTTCCAGATGGCTCATGGTTCTTCATGAACCACCCTTTCTCAGTGATTTCATCTGTCAGTGTGTTCCTGTGGAGCAATTGTGAAGCTCTGGTAGGGTATGGACCTAGACATGTAAGAAGCTGTAGCTTTTACCTGCCAGGGGATCTAAATGACCTTTCCTGTTTGATTTGTTCTGAATTTCCCTTTGGAAACAAACTCAAGGATTCAGAAATTGGAAATAGCTGAGGGAACATTCTTTCCTTTCCCACCAGCCAGCTCACTGAGCTGTGTATGCTGCTTGCATGGAGATGGGTTTTTATCCAAGAACCTTGGCCTCTTGATGCTTGTGGGGTGTTCCATCACCAGAAATGGCCACACTCCAGAAATGGTCATGCTGAATTTGTGATTACTGCAAAACCTTTCTTTTCACAGGCAATTTGTGCAGCACTGAAAGGCACAGTATCGCCCACAAAGAAGCAGCAGCACAACATGAAAAGGACAGTGCAGCGTGATGCTTTACATAGGAAGCCATCTTCTGTCAGAATTATTCTTGAGAGAAAAAAAAATACACTGCACTGGAAGTTGCAGTTAAGTTATGGATGATGGGGGTAGTGGTGGTGGTGGGGGGGGGGGGGGAGCAATTCCTTTCCCAGCCTTCTTTCCATTTGCCCATTTGCTCTGCAGCCCAGCAACACATGCTGAAAATGCTTGGATCCCCTTGCTCATGGTGGTTTTTAGAGAGAGTTCAAAAATTGTGCCAGTTGTCTGACTGGAGATGTCCTGAGTTTGGGATGGTTTAGGTCAGGACCCAAATCCCGCAGGCACTTTGAACTAGGTTTTAAAAAATTCCATAGTGCTATATGGAGAAAGCACCTCCCTGTGTGCTTTCCCTCTGTGTTTACATGCATTAGTGCAGCTTTGCTGAAGTAGGGTTTGAAATAAACATGGTCATATGAAAAGAAACTTAGCTCCTGAATTATTACATTTTATGTAAGCAAAACAGTAAAAAGGCCTGAGGATATTTTTTACTGTTTTATGGTGAAAATAGAATGAGGAAACAGATTCAAGGAACTGTTGGTGCTAAACCTCATCGTTTGTGCATGTGAAGCTTGGAGAGTAGCTATTAGTAGATCTTTCAAGGTTAATGTAACTGGTCTTATTTTGTTGATTGAATAAGTGATTATTTCCAGAGGGATTAGTTATAATCCAGAAGTTAACGCTTCATTTCATCTTTGATGGTGTTTGTACAAATTTTTCATACAACCTTCCAGGCAAGCAGCCCTGCTAGCTCAGCACTTTCTATTGAAGGATTTGTTGCAAATCACACTATTGTTATGTACATTCATGTTGGAGATAAAGGGCAATATTCTGATGCAGCACTTCTACCTTTGAAAGTGCTAATTCACTGAAAATGAAATATTTCACAAAACTTTTGCCAAGGCACACAGGCAAGGCACACTTACTGCTTTTCCAGAGGGCCTGCTGGGAGTTCTGGGTTTCTACACCCGCTTTCCTTCAAGAGTCCTGGATTGACAAATGTCCTTTTAAATATCTGTAACAGGTGGTAAAGGGCAAATTCTGCAAATCATGTGATGGAAAATCCCTCGGGGGGACTTTGTTCATGCCCCAAAATGACTTAGCATATGCAAGGAAGGTAAAACGGATACTAGGAGGAGAGGAAGCTATACTCTGTCTGAATGTGATCTCCTTGAGGAGTTCCAAGAGACAGAGGCAGCCCACTTATCTGGAGCTCTGCTGGAAATCCTATGAAGTGGAAGTCACCTTCAGCTCTATGGACATAGACCAGGAAAATATGTTAAATGCAAGGCATCTTTCCAAGTCTAATAAGCCAAACCATTTTTAAGCCTCACCAATCCAGCTTGCACAGCTTTTTAATATTAATTGGTACTATTATGTTTGTAAGGAGGAGAAAGATACAATATAATGCAAGTGTAGGTATAGAAATCTACCTAAACAAATCTGTACATCTGTAATGTAGAAAAGTATGGAAATTATTATACACAGTTCTGTATTTAGTGTTATGTTCTGCAGGATTTTCCATAATTAGTTTCCTTCAGCTATAGTTTTCCTTGCAGTTTTCTGTCATCCAACTGGCATAAAGCTTGTCCAACATCACTGTATGTTAACAGACTTTTTGTACAAGTGGTAAAAAAAATCAGATCTGTAATTGTACCTATGGTTTCTCTTCTATTGTGTATTGATTGTTATTATGTGGCATTGAATTAATATGTGGGGAAATAGTTATTGCAGATTACTTTTGTTGCTGCATGTGAATAAGCGTTATGTCAGGCTGTGTTTCACTTTTTTATCAAGACTACAGGCAGTTTTATTGAAATATATATTCCCCATCACTTACCTGATATGCACAAACATAGGTGATTTTCAAAGCCCGGTATTTTAAGGTCAACATGTCTTAACATTTTGCTGTCAGTTTTCTAAAAGAAAGCAATTCTAGGAAAATGGAAGGAACCAGCCAAATGTTTAAAAATTCTTCCTGTGAGATAATCAATCTTTCTCAAATAGAATTGTAGCATGCTTAAATTACTATTGATTTTTTGGAGAAAAACATACATTTTTATTAGTTTTTATTTTATTTGGCCTTTGCTCTCAGATCCCTCAATAACACAACTAGTTACACAAACAATTTATGGTCATATAATAAATAGTCTTCACAATTTAATTAAAAAGTCAAGTAGAAGAGCTGTTTATCAAGCCAAATGAATAAAAACCCTGCCTTTTTTTATGTGATAAATCAAAATATAGACTGTCAGTTTAATCTTCTCTGTTCTCAGCTGATACACCATGGCACAACCTTGTATTGGTATGTACACCTGACCATTTTCTAAAATGCTTTGAAGTTAGCTCAATACTGCAGTAAGTCCAGGTTGCATTTCTGTGCATTATCCCTGTCCTTTACTGGGGTCTTTCTAGGCTGAACCATGCATGGCAGCGAGCAGTGCTTACAATGGTGATGTGTGGTTGCATAGGTCCCTAAGCCAAACATGCTTTGAACATCTGTCAGCTCTTGCCACAAATGCTGACACTTTCTGGATATGAACATGTTGCTTAGTCATATGGAAAGTCATCAGGAACCATTGGCATATTGACATTTCACTGCTGTAAATCTCTTAATTTAATGCACTCTATCATTTGTTGTGGACAAGTTGATAGGTTCAGTCGCCTGTTCACTGAAAAGTCAGCTACAGCTGCCTAACTGGGAGAGGCTGGCGTGTGGCAAGGACATCTTTGGCTCTCGTCTCCTTGTGCTATCAGTCATTAGAATGCTGTTTATTATTGTGGTGGTTTCACCCTGATGGGGAGCTGAACTCCATCACAACCACTCTCTAGCTCCCCCTCCTTGTAGGAAAGAGGGGGAGAAAACGTTGAAAAAGTGCTCAAGGGCTGAGTCAAGAACAGGAAGATCACTCACCAATTACTGTCAGGGGAAAAACAGACTTAATGTAGGGAGATTAATATAATTAATTCCCTATTCCTAACAGATTAGACCAGTGAGAAACTAAAAGCAAAGTAAAAGCACCTTCCCCCCATCCACTCTCTACTACCTCCCTATTTTCTGTGATATTAACTTATTTTTCAAAAAACAGAAGCAAAATCAAAGGTGTCATAAAGTGTTGGTGGGGAATTTTGTGGTACCTCTAAGAGAAATAGCCAGTGTGCCCTACTGCTTTCTTGTAGTTGATGTGTTGTGCACATACAGACATGTTTTTAGGCTTCCCTGGATTTTATGTTGGAAGAGAAATAAACTGAATTCAGTTGAGAATGCAAAATATGGTATGAGCTAATTGTATGGACCGGGACAAGCCAAAGAAACTCATGCAATGAATGTGCTGGTCCTTCTGGTAATGACGTGATGGATTGTAAGTTTTGTGTGAGAGGTTATGAAATGCTGCCAAGCACCCTCCCAGACTAGTTATTTGGAAAATCTGTAGATAAAGCACCAAATATGTGGGGAATTGAAATTCAGTTCAAGCAAGGCTGAGTATGTGTTTTCTCAGAATATTGTTTAGTCTTTAATTATGGTTAAATCTTTTACTTAGATAATTGTTCTACCAGCTGATAACATGAATTGTATTGAAGAACAATACACTAAAACATTTTCAGTAAGAAAAAGCAAGGGAGATTATTTTGGATTCCTTTTTGTTCATTTCTTATACATCATGTCAGTTTTTATGTTTTCTAATTAATTTGGTTGCACTGCATGCGTTCTTCCCTGCAAACACTGATTCTGAATACTTACTGTCACTGCCTCTGACAGTATGGTTTGGGAAGCCTTGGCTCATTAACCAAGGTCAAGGCATTTGTGCAGGTTGTCTTGGGTCAGAAGACTGGTTCCCCTTTCAGCTGCACTGTGGGAATTGGGCAAATTACCTAGAGAGTACATGTTTGAGTTTTCTACTTGCATAGATTAATGCTTTGGGGTCTATGTCTCTCACAGGCATTGCTCTTTAAAAGCCAAGTTGCTTGGTGACTTCAAAGTCCTCCGAGTAAAACTACTTTCTCGCTCTCTCTTTTTTTTTTTATGATATATATCGGTTTTTTCTTTTCCCCTAAGTGGAAAAGAATTAAAGCTGCTCTTTGCTGCTGTAGTTTCTTCATTTTATGGCATTGCTGGGCATTACAGGTATAACAGCCTTTGCATTGTCATTTGTGCTGGACACAGGCCGTGCAGGAGGCTGTGTCTGTGTTGCAAAAAGATGCTTAGTTCACAGCACTGAGCTGTGCTCCTTGCTGGGCTGGAGGTGCTTGGTGGCTCACAGCAGCTGGAGGACTTGCTGTTCCCAGCCATTTTCCTGCAGCTCCATGGGTTGATAATACAGTGAGGAAATCTGTGCACACTGCTGTTCATCAGATTTACTAAGTTCTCCATGTTGCCAGGGAAACATCCAGTTTTAGGCACAGCCCTAAATGCATTTTAATTAATTTAATTAATTGAATTAACTTTATTAATTTTGCATCCTAACAAACCTGAAATCTCAGTAAAATGATCCACATGTATCTGAAAATTTTGCTCAGTCCCACCTCCATCGTGGGCTGCTGGTCTGGCTGTTGTTGGAGGGAACTGGGATTGCTGAAAAACCTGAGAGGGAAAGACATTGGCCAGACATTGGCAAAGAAGAAGAGTAAAAAAGAAATGGGAAACAAATACAGAAAAAGTGATTTTATGATTTATGATTTTTTATTTTATTTTTGACATACCTCATTTTCAGTCTGAAGGATGGCAGGATTTTGGCCAGAGACCTGTGATAAGGCTCTAAAGGTCTAAATTCACTTCTGAAGTCAGACACTGTTTGGCTTTGGTTTAGGTACTAGCACATTTTGGGTTTTGTAATGCAGGTGCCAAAACTAGTGTGTTCCCAGGCAGGGGATTGCAGGGGCCCTGTGGCACCCATATGAGGCTCTCTAAATCCCTAAGGAGACCACATAAAAGGAGGGGGATGAACTGCACCACAAGATGCTGAGCTCCTCTGGCAAAAGGCCAGTGATCTACGATGTTCATTTACATGTGGAACCATCCCCATTCCCCGTGGGAGTTCAGAGCTGCTTTGGAGCCCAGCTGCATGAGGCTGTTCCAGGCCACCAGCTCATGGCATGGCCCATTTTGGGGAACAAAAATGAGCTTTGTGTTGAACGGGGAACTGGAACCTGCTGCCAATGAAACCAATGGCAAGGCGCCGACAGATTTCAGAAGACAAATTGAGCCCAAATTTGTTACTGTTATGTCTCATTTGCCTGGAAATTAATTACCTGTACCTTCAGATTCACTTATCTTTATGGAGATGGGTATTAAGTCTGGCTCCCATTGGTACCTAGGTTTCTTTTTGAACTGCTTTTTTTTTGAACTGTTGATTAAAGTTATGTATTTCTCCCTGCTCTGTTATTCTGTCTGTATGGAAACTAGCTAAGAACAGTGTAGTGAAGTGGAAAAACTGCTTGGACTGAAAGTATATCTACCAGATTTGAAATTTGTAAATGGTTGCCTAAATACTGCCCAAAATGGGATTTCCAATTGAAATGTTCTGTAGGAGCATGCAACTCGGAAAAACATAGTCCAGCTCTGAATTTGGCCCTGCTTTAAGTAAGAGTTGGACTAGAGTACTCCAGAAGTACTTACCATTCAAATTGTCTCTTATAATTTAAATTATAACACTGAAAATCTATATTAATAATAATTGTAAGACATACATGAGCTCTGGGTGTATGTAACTCAAATATATCCCATCACATTTTAATTTTTCCTATTCTTGGCAAAACAAGATGATGAAAATTTGTGCACACTTTGCTGTTGGACAAGGACTATGGCAGTGGTTGGTGTTTAGCTCTGCTTGCAAGGGAGTGCCTGGAGAAATGAAGAGCCCACAGGGTGAAAGAGGCACAGTAAGAAATCAGGATGAAATGGCAAACAAAGGTTGAGGTGAAATAGCCAGTTTTCTTCATGGCAAAGGTTGACAGCCAGGGGCTTGAGTTCCTGCCCTAGGTACCACACTGCTCAACACATGTTTTAATGATCTGGATAAGGAATAACAAAACCATCCTGTACATGACATTTAGATTTAGGAAGGACTGGTGGGATTTTCAAAGAGAGATTTAAAATGAAATAAAAAAAATGGGCAGTATAAGGGGGAATGCTCTTAAACTAATTTTGGATTATCCTAGGCTGTGATTTTCTCTGATTTTTTTTTTTTTTTTTTTCTATTACTATCTTCTTTCTATTTAAAGATTTTAAAAAATGTATATCAAATTATTTCCTAAACATAGGAAGTCAAAGATCTGAATTTTAGCTATTAAGCTAAAACAGCCTAAATAGATGATCTCTGCTACATCAAGCAGCACATGTGCACCCATCCATGTGGCCTTAGGAGGGGAAAATTACTTCTGTTTCACATGATGACTGAGTTGATTAAAATATTTAGTAGTTTTTTTTCAGTCATGCTTCATCACGAGTATTTATATCCTCCTCTACATAAGACAGCCCTGATTCCTTCTTGGTACAAAGTTTTAAAGTGGCCTCATTCATGTGCAAATGTGTTTGATGTGCTTGTGGCTGGAGGTTCACTCATATGCTCTTGCCTGTCCACTGGTTCAGTCTAACTCAATCCTGGAACAGGTCTTCATCTCTCAGCTGTCAGAGAACAGCTTTCACAGACTCACAGAATTGTAGGGGTTGGAAGGGACCTCAAGAGATCATCAGGTCCAACCCTCCTGCCAAAGCAGGTTCCCTATAGCAGGTTGCCCAGATAGGTGTCCAGATGGGCCTTGAATATTTCTAGAGAAGGAGACTCCACAACCTCCCTGGGCAGCCTGTTCCAGTGCTTCTTCACCATCACTGCAAAGTTCTTTCTCATATTGCTGCAGAACTTCCTGTGTTCCATTTTGTGGCCATTGCCCCTTGTCCTGCCCCACAAACCACTGAAAAGAGTGGTTAAATTTGTCAGAGAGGTGACATCAGCCACTCTCTGAAAGAATGACTTCACTACACCTGTGTTCCTCTCTCTTCCAGATGTCCTTCATGCCCTCACTGATAACTGTGATTAATTTGAGAAGTTTTAGCAAGTGCCTCAGAAGCACCCCTGACTACTTGCACGGGAGGTGCAGGAGAGCCATTTGTGGCTTAAATTGTTGATTAAATTTGCCTGGTCAAAAAATCCTTGGAAATAGTATTGCCTTTTAATCTGGGCAGATATATGGCTAAACTGCCTTAACATTCCTACAGATTCATAACACCTGAATGATGACAGTATTAAAACAGTATAAAGACTTCCATAATTCAGTGTCACCTCATTATCGCTAAGAGAAATGTAATGTTAACAGTGACAACTATGGAATAACTCCAGTTGCTGATGGCACAAATTGTATTCTGCTGAATCTTCATGCATCCTCAAAAAGAAAGAGAGAATCAAAAAGCTGTTTAACATATTTAGGTGTTGGAGTAGTTATAAGGTAAATGGTATTTCATGTTCATTAATCAAAGGCTAGAGGAGAAGCTGAACTGTTCAACATTGATTAAAACTCTCCTTGCTGGTATAACTAAAATAATTTTTTACTTTGAAGCCTTCTGTAAAAAGATAATGTGTTTTAGATTGTCTTTACACAGAGAGTCATGTTTGTATTTGCTATGCAATATTTTTGTTCTTAAAAGAGAAAGAAGGAAAGGGCAGATTTTAGCTGATTCAAACAGCAGGATGAAACACACAATGTGAAAAAAAAACATTTATCAACTGGACCCACTGGAAGTCAGTTCCCATCATTGGCAGGAGCACGGAAGCTGGGGGAGCAGAGGAACTGTGGTGGGGGCAGGACCTGGACAGCCTCCCAGGCTGCCCCAGGGTCTGCAGAGTCAGATCTGCTCCTCTGCCAGAGCACAGCTATGAGCTGGAAAGTCAGCTGTGTCTGTGCTGAGAAATTTGGCTGCTCTAGCAAAACACAAATGCAGCTTCAAAGCTGTTTCAGTGAGAAAAATAAGCCCAACTGGCAAATGCAATTTATGCTGGCACTACATATCTCTGCCATGTATTTTGCCAGCAGAGAAATGTGGCAGAAAGAGGTATATTTTTAAAAAATTCCAGCACTAGTAGAGCTTGGCAGAGCCTAGTGCAAACCTGGCATAAGAAGCCAATTATCCTGGTCCACAGAGTGCTAAGGGAAAGACTGAAGCAAACACCAGATCTTTCCTGGACTGACCGATAAATGTAATGAGAGGATTAAGTAGAGGCAAAGACCCTCAGACTTCCTGCTGAAGCATTTCCATAGACACCTGGAAAAGGAAACATTGTCCAAACTCCAATTCTCCAATGTGGTTTTAGGAGTATATCTGCTAAACACACACGTCATGGGTGTCACGGGTGTAAGATCTCCGCAACCAGCCAATACACCAAAGCAGGGGCCAGATCCTGGTGGTCACTGCAGTCTGCATGAGGTTGGTGCCTCCATCAGCTTCACAAACCACCAAAGAAAATAGCATCAGGTTACTTGGGCAGTGAGACTCCAGAAGGTGTAAGAATAAGGGTCTGGCCAGACCCCAGGGCCATGTCTTCGAGGCTTCCCCAGGACTGCTGCTGACCCCGAGAGGTACAGGGGAAGCAGCTACCAGCCTGCCCAGAGCTGAAGCCCACAGGGAGTGTGCATAGACAGAGCAAGATGAAAAAGATGCAGCAAGCCCCAGAGCCAGCCTGGCCAGGGCAGCTGTGCTGGGTTCAGCTGGGAGGAGCAGCACTTGGGCTCTGCCCAGTCCATCAGGCTGCTTCAGCCTGCGGCTTCACCAGGCCCAGGTTTGGCATCAATGTCTATTCAGCAGGGGCAATTTTTCTTTCCTGCCTTGTTCCTTCCCAGGTAGATGTGTTGATTAAAGATGTCTTTGCATTGTTTCTGGTAGAAAATAACTGCAGCAGCTTGATTAACATCTCTCCAGAAGCTGCAGTACTGACTCCATCTCTGTAGGTCGTGGCTGTTCTGGCTGCTTGTGCACGGGCTTGTGGGACTATAGTGGAAGAGCTTGCAGGGCTTTGTGCTACTCTTTGTGTCTGCATCTCTCCTCAGTGCCGTGAGGCATGGTTCTGTCTTGTTTCATGAATCCTGTATGCATCTCTTCCTGCAGTTTTCATTTTTTTCCCTACTTCTACTGATCTTTCAACATTGTATGGGTATTCTTTTAAAATGATATAAAAGAATGAGCAAGCTGAATTACTATAACTATATGTATTCCCTTCCAGCACCCCAATAATTTTATCATCTAAAATCCTGTTGATTTCCTGCATCCAGACCTTCTCCACAAGCAAGCTGCTCTGCGGGACTATCAGCCAACTTCCCATTGCAAATGAATGAGAGAGTTGCGAAATGGGGAATGGCAGGTTTACCTCAAACCAGGCAAGTGCTACAAGAGAGCAGAAATGCTGCTGTATTACCCTGTGCAATTCTTGTTTCGGAGAGGAGTGTTTTAGAGGGAACCTGGGGACTCTGCAGCCCAGCCATTTCCCAGGATGTTCATGCAAGCAGCATGACTGAATATCATCCTTGTTGCAAGGGATAAAACCTTTCATTCTGCTGTGATGCTGGCATGCTTCTCTGATGGTCTTTCTCCCTTGATGGGGAAAGAAAAGCGGGAGAAAAATGGCAATGAAAGAAAGGGAGGAAATAAAAGTAAATTAATACATATCTTTCTGAAAGGGGACTGACCCATGGGACATTCAATGGGGTCTGTTGGATGAGAAGTCTCCTTCATGTCTCAGGGTCGCTCACTGGCCCCTCAAGCATGGCTGCCATTCTGGGCACAGTGCGAGGCATGGGGGACAGCACTCTGGTGCAGCCTCTGCTTTTCCCACCCCTCCCCACAGGCAGAAGTTTATTTTCCCAGTTTTCTTTGTGACACTCCCATCAGCAGCATTTGTCCAGGCAGAAATTGCTCTTACAAGAATTACATCCCTTTTCTAAAATTGCTTCAACTACTGATTGCTTAAAAAGAAATCAAATGGCTGCCAAGGATGGCTTTTTAATGAGTGCTGCTCAGAGAGCAACTCAAGAGCTCTCCAGAGAAGTAGCAAATAAAAAGTCTCTTCTGTTTCTGGATACATAATCTGCCCTGAAGGAGTGCAGCAAGCTAGCAGGGGTGGAGGGACCCTCATCCTCCGTGGTATGGTGTTGAGGAATAGGCAGGCTGGATGCACTGCCTGGGCTGTTCATTCTCCCTCTGTGCACTGGCTTTCTTTTTGATTTTAAAAACTATGCTCAGAGCCAAGGTGGCAAGCTGGAGGCCATTTGTATGCAGATTCTGTGGGGAGAGACCTGGACCAGAGCTGGGCAGAGTCCTGTGGAGTTGCAGCCTGCAGAGGAAGGGGGGGAGAAATGCTTTGGGACAGGAATCAGGTCGCTCCTTCCTGCCTTCAGCTGCCAGAGGGATACTGGGGGTTGAGAGCTACTGAAAAGCAAAGAGTTTTCCTGGCAGAGGGATGTGAGCCTCCTAGCTACACCTCACTACAATGAGGATTTGGCACCCAAACAAAGTGTTTCTGTGCTGAGGCACTCTCTCCCAGTGGTTCTGTTTGAGAGGAGAAAAATAAAGAGATGGAGAAGAAAAACAGCCAGCAGAAATCCCTTAGAAAGAGCAGCTCCTGGTTAACGCTGTGCTGCAAGCTTTGAAAATCAATGTTGACAATTGCAAGGTGCTGCACAAGGAGAGGAATAATTTGAATTGCAGACACAGAGCCCCAGATTATTTGCAGACACCTGAGCCATGATACCAGCAGCTGGGAGAAAAACCACTGTGCAAAGTGCAGAAGCAGAAATGTCATAGTGTGAGTCAAGGGGCAGGTGGCAGTCCTCAAAATGTTACCATGACACCATCAAATATCATGCCTGAGGCTTGGGGGTGCCTCAGGAGAGGTTTCTGTTCCCACTGTTTGGCAAACAACCTTGGAGTGAAAAATCTGTACAACCTCCTGGTTTTGGGGACCCGAGCAGAGCAAAATTGTGCTCCTTGAAAGACACAAAGAAAACACTTTTGCGGGAACCCATTCCTCTTCTCTCACTTCCCAGGAGCAGGGGGTGACACTTGGTCCCCACATGGGACCCATACACAAAAATGCTTTGGGAAAACCGCCTCCCAGGGAGTGCTGCAGAGGGTGTTTAAGGCTATGGTTGTTTGTCCCTTGAGCGTAGCAGATTGGGCAATGGGGCGTTTCCCTCTGTTTCCAGATGCAGTCAAAGGGCAAAAAGTCTTAGCAAACCCTATGCAGGTTCCTGCTGTATTTTTCCTCCCCTCCCCACTATGCCTGTTAGGTGAAAGCTTCTGGCTTTATTTCTGGATGTATTTCTCCACTTTCTCCACTTTCTCCATCTTCTTCCAGACTGATCTTCTTCCACTCCTGGCACAGAGGTGCTGACTTATGGAGATGGCTCAACGGCAAGAGCAGGGCTGAAGCTCTGCAATGGCTCAGGCTCCTTCCTACAATCCGCATGGGGATATCCGAGCTACCTTAGGCCACGGAGATCCCTTCCCTGTGTCAGCTTTGTCACATGGTGTAAACCATCTGTAAATACTTGCTTACATTCAAGTACCTGTTAGTGGCCAGGACAGTTCCTTTATGGCCTATTATCCTCAATTTTCTCTCTTACCCAGACTTGCTCTTTGAAGCCTCTCTTTTCTCTGAAAAGCTCAGCTCTGTTTTCCACCACATGCCCTGGGCTTGGGAGGAGACACTTCTGATCTCTGAGGTCTCTGCTACAGATTTGATAAGGTCTAAAGCTAGTGTCAGGCTGCAGAAAAAAATTGATTGGGCAAACTTATTAGATTGGTTTCAGTGGGAGTGTGGGAACCAGAGGCTTCAAAGAGCCCATTTGTCAAGTGTGTCCACAGCAATGAATTTGATTATATTCCTTCTCGCAACCATGCAGATTGGAATATCAATTTTCAGTAAAGGGGTGGAATTTAAAAGTCAGGAATAAAATGGATGCTTGCAAACCCAATGTTTATTAAACATTATTTTCTATTATCAGGAAACAGCATGCTAGTTTTAGTATCATCCAAATAGACTATGTAGCCTATATGGCTAAATAATGACAACTGCACCTCATTGCTCATCTCCCAACCATTTTTAATTTCAGCTGAGAAAAAGATGCCTGCTATTCAGGACTAGGCTTTCAGAGAACACTGAATTTTCAGCAGAACATTACGAAGTGCTGAAGACTGAGTGGGTGCCACCAGTCTAAGGCTGATGTTATTTATATCCTATGTGTCTGGTACAAGTGATAAATCTGCAAAGACAGCGAGGATCACATCCTGTAACCCATCCTGATAAGGGCATTCCTTACCATAAATTGAAAACTAATGTTTATTTCTCTTTAATTAAATAGTCCATTAGCCAAAGACTGTTAAAATATTTAAAAAGAGTAACGTAATCAATACACCAACCGTGCCATTACAAAAATATCTCATATTCAATAAGTGTCAGGTTTTCCCTTTTTGCTGAATTGTGAGTTATTTAAAATGGATAGGGGGAACACTGTGGGTTGAGATTACCTGTAAAGGAAAAGATCTGTCATTTGTCTTGATTTTCATGAGGGCACTTCATCAAGCTGTTGTCTTGATTAATGCATAGAATATTAATTGATTTGATTTTTATGTGATACACAACATTTCTCCTAAACTATCCCACTACTTCTCAGATGTATTAAGTATATATATATGCTGGTTATAATCCAAACAAGTTACCTATGGGAAGCAGGGCATTTTTTGCTCCCCTAAGACTTGCTGTACATGTTGATTAATTACTTTTGTTTGTTTGTTTGTTTTATTTCTGCTGGGTCTGTTGTGCTCTGGCTAGGAGCTGGTGGGAGCATGGGGAGGAGTTGTTGCAGCAAGAAATTCCCTATCCAGTGAGCTCTGGGTGGGATGGAGGATTTGGGGGGAAACACAGCTGCTCTCTGCTCCCTTTCCGCAGTGCTAACAGTGAGGATAGGCTCATGCTCCTGTGTGGCCACTGATTTCCATTCAGGCCACATATCAGGAGCACCAGATCATTCCTCATGTGTGCCAAAATGGGAAGGAAGGGAGGAGGAATATAGAAATAACCAGGCTGAGGAGTTCACACACTGCTTCTTCTTCAATCCTTTAGAGAGCCAGGCTAAAATCAATTTTAAAAACACTTAAGAAATAAATATGTTATTCCCAGTGAAATAAATATTCTGCAGTTGCTCCACTCTCTTACTGGTACTTGTAGGAACTAAACCAGAAGCACAAGTTATCTGATTTAGCATCCACAAGTTCTCAGCAGATACTTTCTGTCATCCTGTTATTGCCTTGCATGGCGTCTGTTCTACTGAGGTAATCAAGGTGAATTTTTGCAGCTGTTTTCCTTTCCCAGGAAAATATTCCTAGTGGCATCATAAAAAAAAAAAGTCTTTGTGAAGATATTCTTTCAGTTGGATTAGTTTACATGTGCTTTTAATGCCAAGAACCTCAGATTGCTTAAAAATAATAAAAAGGAAATGTCAAGCAAATAAAAGTTAATTAAATGCACAATGAAGGAGTCTTCATTTTAGTCCTAAAAGGAGCCAAGGATTTTTCAGAACAAATCTACAAAGGCAGCAAAATCCTTGATTGCAAGGCGTAAAACATGGCTAAAAAAATGAGCACCATGGCTGAAAGTGCATCCATACCCCAGACAGGAGCAGATGTGTTGGAGATTATTTATCAGGAGTTGGGGGAAATAAGAAGGCAGTAAACAAGCACAAAGCATTTATGAATTGTTGTATATGATTAATATATATGAAAGTCTTTGTATGAAAAGAGTTCTGAGTTATTCCAAGAACTATCCCAATACAATACAAAATTTAAAGGTCAGCTCATTCTCTTGTTGAAATAGATGGAGGCTTGTGTTTTGCAGGTAGGTGGACCAAGATCCAGGTTTTTCTCAGCATGGTTCCAGCATTTTGGATATGTTGAGACAATGATGAAAGCCAGAAGAGTAAGTAAGAAAAGGCAGCAAGTATGCACCTCACTCACAGAGAACACAGCATGGACAGATACATACAGGAGTCTGATGCTACAAGCTTTTGGCACAGAAGTGAGGCTTTTCACAGGAATGCCCATTTCCAATACTGACTCTTAACAAGGATAACAAAAGGGTTAAGAAAAAAGGACAAAAACCCATAGAGCAAGGACTGCCAAACCAAGAGGAAGTGATGTCAAAGCAAAATTACAGCAGGCTCCAGCAGTGAGTGGGTCTGCTTAAACATCTGCAGCCAGTGGTCTTTTACTTGAGGCTTACAGCTTCATAACCAATGTAAAGATGTAGGGACTTGATCAGAAACACACCTAAACCACTCATGGTCAGGTCTGTATTTTCAGATGTGACAATAACATAAATGCCAGGAAGAGAGGGAGGGAAAAGAGGGGTTTGATTCCAATTTTATTTATATTAAAGGGCTTGATTATATGTTTTCTTATTAATTTTATAAAATTGTAAGTTAGCAACAGAAGATATTAGACCCACTCCATTTAATCTTGGAGCCTGTAAGGCCTTCCTTACCCTTGACCCGTCATTGTTGTTGTGCATTAGGATTATGTGTGCTGTGAGTGTGCTGAATTTCCCAATGAATGGGATAACATCATTTCAGACCCCAAGGATCTGAAATGACCAGAATGTCAGAGCTTCCTGACTGACTGATTTCTGTCAGGTTGTTTTCTTTATTCTTCCTCTATCCTGTCTGCTTTTTCTTAGCATCATCTAACAACAATTTATATCAAAGGACTGATATTTCTGTAAACTCTTCACATTTAATCTTTAACAATACAACAGATTTGTTAATCAATGTAACGGATTAAATTAAATGCTCCTTCTCTGAGCTGACCTAGTTTGGAGGTTAAAATTATGCAGCCTAGATGGAAAAAGAAAAAAAAAGAAAAGAAAAGAAAAGAAAAGAAAAGAAAAGAAAAGAAAAGAA
>CM021768.1:8633068-8679112 GCA_011076525.1 Nettapus auritus
AAGAAAAGAAAAGAAAAGAAAAGAAAAGAAAAGAAAAGAAAAGAAAAAGAGAGAGAGAGAGATCTGAAAAAAAGTCTCTCATCCTATTTGTATTATTTTGCGATATGAAAGGAAGAGAAAATCAGCATCATGAGGAAACTAGACTTCATCTTGACAGACACTTTTTTTTTGAGATGTAATTACAGGCCCAGAATAGCAGCATGGAATACCCCTAAGGAAAATCAATCGTGGGTGTATTGCATTTGCAGGCGTTGTGTCCTCTGGAAGCACTGATTTTCAGTCTGTGACTCTGAAGTGGAGCAAGGGCTAGAATCACAGCCAGGCTGGGAAATGGGTTATCTAAATTAAAGGCTTGATGTTTCTGGGTTGCTGCTACACCCCCTAACCTGCATGCAAGCTGTCAACATTGGACTGCATAGATGTGTTGACAGATCTGCTGGGGGGGAGGGGGAGGCAGGCAAAGGAAGGCATAATAATGCAATCACAGTATTATTCTTTTCCAGTTTATCAGTATTTACAAAAGAAGTAAGTCTAGTTACTCTGTTTGTAAACCTTGTAGTGCTTTGCAAAGAAAACCAGCTGAAATGTTGTTAGATGCACTGTGTATTTAATGCATGACAACAAGAGAGTAAAGACCCTTTGCTAGGTAGTGGAAGACAGGTAGTGAACACAGTGATACATCAAACCTTGTTTTGGTAGAAGAGCTGTGGGATTACCTGTACATCTTTATGTGATTGCTTGGAGGAAAAAAAAAAAGGGGGGGGGGGGGCAGGAGGGTAGGGAGGCATTTTACTGGGCTTTCTTACCAGTGATCGATGGTGTGGGCTCTGGGCAAGAGCAGCTGTTCTCCAGGAATGTGCAGTAAGACAGAAGCAGTGCTGCAGAAAGCTTCTGTGCCTGTTCTGCTCTCCTTGCCCTGACAGTTATTTCTGCATCCCCCTGACCGACCAGAGCTCCATGTCACAGCAGGAAGGCTTGCAAGGACCTGCACGGAGGTGCCAGTCAGCCCGAGGCAAGCAGGGGGTGGCATTGATTTATTAAACACCTTTCCTAATTGTATGCCATTAGAGAAGTTTTAACCAATCATGGGAAAGGGCATTTGTTTGGCTGTTAAAGTCATAAAAATTAAGTGGCATTTGAATTACAGCTTTGCTCCTTTCTTTTTTACAGAGGCCTAGGAACACGTTTGCTTTTAGTTTCCTCATTCGTATGTGTCTACCCCATGGTTTATCTTGCAGGACTAGCAAACAGAGACTCTTGATGCTGTTTCTGGTCTCAGTATCTCCAGTAATTATACAAAGCATTGGCTGCTGCTTGCTCCTTTCAGATTTATCAGTGCAATTTGCATATGGTTAATATTTGTGCCTCACTGATGTAAAACTTGATTATTATTGGCCTTTATTAACTTCTTTTTTTGTGTGTGTGTGTGTGTGTGTGAAGGTCATTTCATTGCTTTATGGAGGTGCTTAGAATCTGCAGAACTCAATGTAGATGCTTTGATTGCATGCATAAAACTCGTAGGAGATACTGTAATAAAGCTTATTGAGCAGCTAGTAAATGTCCTCTGGTTTGGAAAGAACTGGATGTGCTTCATGTTTCATAATGAGTGATTCATTGGCTTTGAGGAACAATTTTCCATTAATCAGGGTGCATCTCAGCGCAACCTGTCCCCTGTGTCTGTGTGGGTTAGTAAAGGAGCAAGTGTCATTTCCTTGTGAGCCTGGGTTTGCTGGCAGCCAGGCTAGTGGCCTTTAACCATTGCCTTTTGCCAGTGATGATCTCTTCTGTTATATACTGTGTAATTTTTCAAATTATCTCTTCTAACAAGCAAGCAAGCATAAAAAGCTATGAATATTTGATACTGAAGAGAAAACATTTTTGTTTTACTTGCTGGATGGATATTTTTGTTTTAAAAGGGGAGAAAAAGATCTTTTGTTCTTTTTGGAGTGACATTACAATTCAGAAAAACAAGAAGCAACACAGGGGAAATTTCTTCTGCCAGATGCAGTATGTCCATCCAAATAGGCCTTCATGTTTGGCCATGCAACTCCAGTGATCTCTTATGATTGCTGAGGGTGTTAAAAGAGGAAGAATTGAACTGTACTAGGTTAAATGAGCTTTCAATCCTCCACTGGTACTGAAAATATAATAAGCTTGAACATTTCCTGAATCATCCATAATTTATTTTCCAGATATAAAGGTTCCTAGTGACTTATTTCCAGTTTGCATGTTCTGAACTAGTGTCAGGAATTAATGTCGTGCAATTAATTTATCAATCACATTTAGCAAATAGAGATTGTCTGATTTGAATTACAGAGAGAAAAATTAGGCAGATTAATGTCTTTTCTCAACTGAAGCAAAAGCAGTGATCAGAGCTGGCTGAATGAACCACAAAATGAATTGCCATTATTTCTGCAGGCACAAGTGGTTCCTGTTGTGTTTAGGGTCATGTTATTCAATGTCCACAAAGCAGTCAGGCATGTTGGCAAATCTGGGACATTTCAGAATGCCAGCTCATGTGGTAATTCACGTCAGACTGCCAACATCCATTTTTTATTGGCCTTTATCCTTTCAGAGAAGGAATGGCTTGGTATTTTCATCCCTCTCCCTGTTGGTACCCAACCATTATGGGAGAAACTGATGATAGAGCCAACGGTTTTAATTCACAGATCCTGCTTGAACAGGCATGCAGCAGAGAAACCCCTAGGCCGGGGATCTGAGCACCCCTGAGCTCTTGGTGGTGCACCCCTTGTGGGCTCTGGCCCAGATAGCAGGAGGGGAGCTGACATGCTCTACATCCATGGTGCTGAACCCAAAACGGTGGGCACCAGCAGGAAGAGGTTTGCTCTGCAAATAGAGACAGGTGTAGTCCTAAGCATGGAGATCACTGGAGGTAGCAGAGATGCCACATGCAGGGCAGAGCATGACATGTGAACAGCCTCACATGGAATAGGAGCAGGAAGAAGGAAGCAAAGCACAAAACAGGGTTTTTGTGCTGCTGAATATTTAGGAAATGCAATCTCAGGTTCTTGGTGTGCTCTGAAGATTCATTCAAATAGGCCAGTGGGATGCATGCTACCAGTTAGCTGTTAGCTCTATGAGGCACCTGGGGTGGGACCCTAAATCAGTGGAGAGACCTCAAAGTCCTGGCATTGGTTCACCTGGGCCTCTGAACAGCTAATGCCACCCTGAATACAATGGGGGAAACTATATCCATCTTAGCAAAGGCTGAACTGGGCAGAGTCCACAGCTTTCCTGACATGAGCGATAGCATTCAACAGCTGCCCCAAAATTTTATTACCTGTTGGGAACAATGCAGAGGGGAAATATCTGAACTGTTACATTTGGATGTTTTCTCCTTTTTATTCCTTCCTGAATGGACTCACCACAGTCAGGGTTTCCAAAAGCAAAAGCCTGACTGGAGCCAAGCAGATGGTCGCAAAGCAGCTCCTCCACCACTGCCTGCTAACTGGCCATGGCTGCCTGGCTCCCGAGGAGACGCTGCCAGCAGAGCTGCTCCTGATGCTGAGTTCTGTGATGCACTTTTGTGCAACCTAGTTACCCACTGAGAGCACAGATCTGCAGAGCTAATCTCTGTTTTTAATTTGCCATTAAGGTTTATTTTCAGCAAATTATTCATAAACTCCATAGCGCAGCTGTTCCACATTAATCTCTTCCTTCTTGCAAATTTTTCTTCAACAACAGGCAGTTTATCTCTATTTTTGTTGCTATTGTTGCACAGCCAAGTACAAGAGACAGGTGGGTGACTTGAGCAATTGGAGTAGGGAGGGAGTCTTTGAAGGTGGTTTACAGCCAGCAAGAATTTGCAGTGGAGTTGAGGAAGGGAAACCTACCACCTGAGACCTCTCCCTTGTGCCAGGGCATGTCAGGGTGTTTGCTGGAGCACAGATATGCCAGCCTGCTCTGAGCTCTGGGGAGAAAGGGCTCAGCCCAAATCAGCCTGCCAGGTTCACCACTAACAGCTGTAAGGGCCATGTACAGCCTGTCCCATTTCCTTCTCCAATGACAAGAGGAGAATATGCTGAAAGTTTCCTTAAAATCAAATTAGTATGCTGCTGGGCAGTGTTTTCTTTTGCAGGGTAATGGTGTAAAATTAAGAATTTAGTTTTAACTTTTTAAATTAAGCCTACATGCAGCTACAACCTCATACGCTTGAAGGCAGCACAGAAGCTGTCTTCAGTGGAGCTGAGCAGCCCCAATCCATTTGACTGGGGCAAGCCCCTTGTTAATAAGGGATATTTTGTAGGCATGTTCTGATCCGATCTTTTGCAAAGCTCTGACAAAGACACAAGAAGACAATGCTATAATACCAGTGTCAGGTTTGCTATTACCCGGCCAACATTTCTCTAAAAAATAGACATCACTATTGTAAGTCTTACCTATCAACAGAGGGTATTTGGCAACCCTCAGCCCCAGTGTATATACTTCTTTGCAGTGACCACAGGGCTCAGTTTTGTGGCTTGCTGTAGGTCTTCACAGCATCACCAGCAGAAGGCTCATTATTTCTAGCAGTGACTGATTCAGGAGCATTTTAAAGCTGAAATTGTCACTGATGTTGATGGAAAGGGTTGCATATCAATTGAAGGCAGGGTACAGCCTCTGGGCTAGGAAGGCTTTTGAATCTTCCCAATGAATTCCTAGTGAGCAGTTTTGTAGCTTTTGTGCGTATTCTTTTCTGAGAGTATTGTGATGTTGCAATAGCTCATCAGCATTGTATTCTTGCAAACAAGTTATACTGGTCCCTTAAACATTAAATAGATGACTTGAATTAACCATTAACACAAGACAAATTGATGCCTTTGAAGAAACATAAAGTCTAATTTCTAATGCATGGTCACTATGTCTAGGTACTTCTGAGCCTGTGGTTTGCGATTGATATCCCCTTCCTCAGCCCAGTTACTCAGAAACATGTTTGAACTACAGTGATCTTTTTCAAAAAGTAATTTATTTTCCTGGCCAGTTCTATTTTTCCTTGTTAACAGGT
The DNA here is from genome assembly GCA_011076525.1 of Nettapus auritus. Lineage (NCBI taxonomy): Eukaryota > Metazoa > Chordata > Aves > Anseriformes > Anatidae > Nettapus > Nettapus auritus. The sequence continues at coordinate 8,638,074 of CM021768.1, forward strand.
TCTGAAATAGTCCAAAGCAGAAGGAGAATGGGCATTCATTCAAAGCAAGGACTGCGGGAAATGTCAAACGTGTAAGCTGGTAAATGTTGCATACCTCAAGGTGGAGAGTTTAACACAGATGAGAACTGGAAAATACATACAGCCTCATTTTTCCTACAAATTTAAGACTGAACTCTTCTGACCCACACATCCTGTGTGCCATACGAATAGATGTAGCACTGTATTGGCAGTACTGAAACTGCAGGGGGAATATATGTCTTATTTGAAAATGTATCCTGGTAAAAAAATTAGTTTATACATTACACTTTTTTTTTTTTTTTTAATCGATTAGTATTTAGCATTCAATTTACATTCACCGCATTCAGTAGCCTGAGATCCATTGTGTGTTTCAAATGCCTATTTTCCTGTTCATTAAATCCCATTGGAGACGGAGAGCCTGCAAGACATTCAACCAGAAATGTGTTGCACTGTTATTTGGAGACTGGACAGTGGGAATGGGGCCTGGGAGCCATGAAGAGCCAATAACATTAAATTAGGACCACAGCAGGAAAATATATCTGAGCAAATTTCAGGTCTGTGAGTTCAGTCTCCTCAAAGGACTGAAACCCTTGAAAGGCCCTTGGCTGGGAAAAGGGTGGTATTTTTTGATTTCTCTTACCTCATTTGGCTGGGAAAACTCTGCACCATAAAGGTCACCATTTTATTTGTTTGTTTATTTCCCCAGTGGCTCCAAAGGCAGAGATGCAAAAACAAAAGGAAGAGAAGCAGATAGAGGCATATTGGAATAAGGTGGTGTCATTGTAAATGGAGGAAGGATTAAGTTGAAGGATGTCACATAAAAGTAGAGTGAACAGTGAGACTAGAGCAGGAAAATGTCAGTGCAGGAAGGCAGAGATGTGGCCAGTGACTTGGGAGGAAGCTTTGGTTTCACCCAGGTTTCTGGGAATTTTTTGTTGGACTTCTGTGGAGTTAGCATTTCTGCCTGGAAATTTACTCTTTTAGCTTGTGGTGTCATGTTCTGAATCATAAGCAAGATGTTTTTTCTCAACCAAACATAACCTGCAGAAACTACTACCACTTCTCTCATAAGTGGAGGTAATGAAATAATCTTTAATACTTTTCTACCTAACCCTTCACTTCAAAGGTTTGATCTTTGCATCTGAACAACCAACTGAATATTGCATTCATGTGCTCTAACAGTACCACCTATATCGGCCTGTATGAAGATCTACAGGAGGGGAAAAGCTCACTTGTTTACTACCATCTGGCTCTGTGTTTGATACAGAGCTGGGAAGCATGATCGGTAAGCATAAACTGGGATAAAAGTTCTTCAAATATTTTCCTATCTTAGATCTGTTCCAAATTTTCAGTGCCTATGTAAACAACAAAACAAAACAAAAACAAATGTAAATTTTGTTAAAGTTAATGAAAAACTGTGTTGCAGGTACAGTTTTAAGTCATATGTCTCCACATGTGTTAGCTAGATAAAATGAATTATTTAATTACAAGGCAGTAAGAGAAGCTCAAAAGAGACCAAAAGTACAGTTTGAGCCATTGCAAATGAAACTTCCAGAATTTCAAAAATTTTGTATTCTTCATGCAACTTCAGTTACGCTATACCACACTATTTTTTTATTCATCTTGTTATTCTGAATCAAAGGGCTCATAGATCTGGAATGTTGTAAACAAGGAGACCCACCAGAGAAAACAAGATCTGTCCAGAGTACTTGTGGAAATGCGGATTTCTCTGACATTCAGGAGAATTGGTTTCTGAAAAGGAAGTTAATCTATAGTTTTCACTGGTATTGCAGAGCTTTTACTGGCTTGCAATTTCTCTCTGGTAAAGAATGCAGGGTCTCTGCAGGGGTGGCCTGTGCTGAAATCAGTGGGCTTTGGGGTGAAGGGCAAATGTACAACTGGGAGCTGGAGGTCTTGAACAGTTTTTTCTGGGTGGTCTCAGCTGAACAACCCCAAAAGGGTCAGATTTCACACTACATCCAATACTGAAGCTTCTCTTAAGGCTGCTCTTTGGTCTCCTATATGCCATTCACAGTTACCAAAAAAATGTGTCCGTGGCCATGTTGCCAGATATTTTGGCAGGGTTACTAAGATTAACAATACAAGGCAAATTAAATTTTCCTGCTGAAACTGCAAGCTCCTGTACAGCACAGGCAGTATGAGCTGAAACCCCTCTATATTTTCAGAAAACCTCCTGAACCTGCAGCCTTGACATTGCACCCAGCTGCCACAAAAACACACTGGGAAGAGGTGCTGTTCCTGGTTCATCTAAAGATGTTACAAGCACCTTATGTAGTATTATGTTGGGGGATTTGCAGAGGCACACTTTCTTTGTAAAATACACATTTTCTAAAAGATAGTATTTTCCCCCTGAATTGCAAATAGCCTTGGTCAGGCAATTGCACAGGATCTGGGAGAACTGCTTTTTAACTCTGCTGCATTTGACTTACACCGAGAGTTCGAGTACAAGGTCAAACATCCAAACTGCTGCTCTGTGGAGACTGTTGTTTTCATGAAAACATCTCCTGAAAATACTTTTGTTTGATCTTGATGAGGAATGGAAAATCTTTGAAATCACAGAAAACCTTCAGCCTAAAATTGTACCCAGTGAGGGTATAGGAGCTTCCCTATAGGAGCTAACCAAATGGCAAAGTAAGACCTTTCCCTTCCTTCATGCAAATAGAGTCTTTCCTGTCCATTTCTGTAAATCAGAGCAGAGTTGAATTTCTTCATGTAAAATCGAAGTAATTTTCTTTTGACACAAGTTTATCCTGATGTAAGGGCTAATTGATAGCTTGCAGGGCACTTGTGTTTTCCAGGCTGTTGGTTTTGCTCTAAGCACAAATTTACTCAGTGATGAGAATATTTTGACAACTCTGCCTATCTGTGCTCAGGAACTGCAGTTTGGTGCGAATTTTCTGGGTGTGTTGACCCAGTTTTAAAGCCTAAAATGAGCATGCTCTAGATTAATATGGAAATACTGTAGTTGGCAAAATAAAACAAAGAAACAGGGTAAATAAGCAAAAGTACAGTACATTCTGCACAAGAACTTTCAGGAGAAGTTTTGCTTAGCTGGCAGCGGAATGTTTTTGTCCTTACACGTTCTCCACGAGGCAATTGTTAAAAAAATTATTTGATTCAGCTTGCAGAAACAAGTCATTCTGACCCACTTGCATGTCCCCATGACCACCTCTTTCCAGCAAATCCCTGCCTGGCTCTAAACACACAAAAATGAACATGTCAAATCAAACAGAATTAGTTTTGAAGAGAAGGCATATGGTGCTGTATTATTTCTTTGCCTTTCTGGATCTAATAAATGTCTCATTTAGAATTCCCTCTCATTCATATTTGTGGTGTTTATTTCCACATGCTTCTCAAAGCTTATTTTTAGGCAACTCGAGGATCATTCTTTAGGATAAAGAAATCCTTTCTGCTTTTATGTGTTGTGTGAGCAGAGCTGGGAAGGCTGTGCTGTTTTCTTTAGATGATATAACAAATTAGCTTCTTCCAAAATATTATACTTTGGGAACTGTGATCGCAGGAAACACAAGAGAATATTAGAATACATTACCAGAGCTCTGTGCAATACATACATGCATATTTATTGTGTACAGAGTAAGGGTTTAAGTAGAAACATTCCAATTGTTTTTACTGCAAACTCTGCTAGCAATGTCTTTTTGCTGTCCACAGATTGACAATAAATAAATAAATGCATTTCATCTGCAAGAGTTGATTTTGTGCATAATTTCAATGTGGAAGTGTATTTATATGGATAATATGCAAAAATAGTGCTGTTATATTTTTGTGATATAAAATCTGGCTATAACTAAAAGTGCATTTGCTTAATAGAGACTTATTATCTCTTTGCTTCACCATTTCTCTCTGAGGTAAAATTAGCTGTGTTGTTAAGCCATGAAAATGTATCTGAAAGGATAAGCATGGTAAGCCCATCTGTGTGCCTTGTGATCCTGTAGAGCAGTTCCTTGTCCTTTGTTCTTCATTGCCTTTTGTCTCTTCTTACTGAGGAGCACATAAGTCATTCTATTGCTGTTAAATATGAATTCACGTTGCTCACTTTTTATCCTAGTAACTGGTGGAAAGATCATATGGATATCTGCTCACAGTTCCTCCCCAGAGGCTCTTTGTTTGGGCAGAATGAGGAATAATAACAACAAGCAGAGCTACCACAAACTGGATAGTTCTGTTGTATGATGGCAACCTATTATTGGTCAAAGCAGGTAATTATGATGCTGAACACAACTCAGAAAGTTTACGTGTTGGCATCAGGTTTAATTTTAAAATAATACCTCATCCACAGTACGTTCTGTATGCAGAGGAACTCTGTTATTTGCATTTGCTCAAGCCAAAATATCAAATTTGGATCAGACTTCTCTTGCATTGAGATAATGAGTGTGGGATTTCACATCTGGCCTTTCACACTGGGCTCCGTTTTGTTAAGGCACCAGCAGCAATTTCACTTTTTGAATAAAGCCATCAGAAATTGCTTACCAGAGTTTTGCAGCATGGTGAATAGCTTCTTATGACTTCTAACTTTGGCTTGATGGGTTTCCTGTTCATGCCGTTAGCTTTCATAATGGAGGGAGAGTCTAAAATGACAAAAACAGCAAGGAAAAAAAAATCATGTTGGCAACTGCAAGCTGTGAGCATTCAGACCGCCCCAAATGTGGGTGTCTGCAGAGTTACTGCAGAGAACGGCAATGCTCATAAGCAGATTACTGAGTCATGAGCATGTTTTGAATGTGATTACAAGCAGAGAGACAGAATTAGTCTTTGATTTCCATAAAAAAATAATGAGAGAGACAGACAGGGACAGAGAAATTGAAGAGTTCACTTGGTTAATTTTCTAGCCAGCAGCTATCGTTAATGTTCCTCTTATTTAGCAAAGAAAGATACTAAATCTATATTGGTTATGTTGGCCAAGAAAAACTATTAGTGTGCTAGAGGTTTACCTGCAGGCAAACTGTCAGCAAATTGAAAAAGCAACAACGTGTCTTTTCGGGACATTTTGATGCATCTTCCACAAGTGCAATCAATTAAGAGCTGCTCTGGAAATTATGTTTATCTGATGTGCTCCTGTGAAGCTTTGCCTTTGTGTGAAGACTGCGGGGACTGGTTCTTTCTCTTAAAAACAGTCAAGTTGTGTTTTATAAGTATATTTTTTAAGTTATGCCCTGTTACAAATGGGCTGAGACCATCACTTAATGCTACAGATGCATCAAGTGCAACACCTCTAGGCTATCATTTTAGTTCTTTTAATAATAGCTGCAGGGCAGCTTATAATTGATATAATACAATCCTAGTAGTGGGACTCTGAGACAGGGTAGTGTGGTTCATGCCCCTTTCCATGGATTCTGTTTTGAATGTACCAAGGCCTATTTACTGATTTTAACCATTATTTAACTACACCTTGCATGAACCATTGTCCTTAAACTCCAGCTCAAGGCAGCCAAAACACCACCATTTAGCAGAAATATCTACGGTTCCAGATCATTTATGAGGAGCAAAGAGTTCAAATGCTGTTTTACACAAAATGGAACTACCTTTAATTTGCACAAAATATCAATGAATATTTTTTGCAGAGATTTCTGATTAAGACCTAATGTCCTGCATTTACACTGTTTACAGACGTTTAAATGAGGAAATGATGAGCTCAGTCCCCACTTAAGCATAATTCCCAACAGAACAGTGGAAACAGTGCTTTAAAAGGAGCAATTACCCTCACTACAGAAGAATTTGTTCCTATAGAAATGGCTTTGAAAGTTGTGTTTTTGAATTGTTTTCAACTATTTTTTTTTTTTTTTTTAATCTTGCAAAATATTGACTGTTGGTGGAAGACATTAAAATTGTTATAAATGGATCTTATGGTAGAAATGGGCGAGTCTGGCTGGAAGTTTTCAACAGATATATTCCCTGTATAACATGAATATCGATTCAACTCCAGGAAGAAATTATTTAGTACAAGGATATTAATGTAGTCTAGTCGATTGCATGAATGTAATACAGGAAAACTCTTGCCCATTGTATGTGTGGGGGAACAACTCGATGTAGTAAACAAAGTACTATTCCTTTAGACACATTACAGAATTATTGGCAGTTAAGTCACATATTTAGTTTTGCTTTTATATTCTCTGTTATGATAGTGTTTGCATCAGCATCTTTGTGCTACAGAAGTTCCATAAATAATTCATGCCTTTATTTAAATAACTGTGGATTTATTTCCAATTGGCATAGAGAAGTCCTTTATTTTCTGTATCATTGTGCACAGTTGTCGTACTAGCCTCTTATTTCAAAATGTTTGTGATTCACTCGGAACACATCAGTAAATCAAATTACAGCAAACTTAGCCTGAAATTTAATTAGATGATCAACAGTCATAGTTCTCTATTTTCCAAATAAAAAGTATCTCATTGCAGCCAATTTACAAGGCCTTGTATCTGTACCTGAATCTATTATTCTTTAAACAACATAGCAAACCATTAAAAAGTCCTATTGATTGACCTCTACTGAATAACAGTGGACCTTGAGAGTCATTCTGGATTAGTTAGTGATGTATAACTTACTTATCTTAGCAAAGCTGCATTGAACATAACTGTCCTTATGACTCTCCCTGCTCTTCAATCCTTCCCCTAGTAGTGTTGGCAGGCATCTGGCCATAGGGTCCATCACCATGGCTTTTTTGTGGGGTATACATTTTATTCTGGTTCTCTTTGAAAACTAAGTCCATATAGTCTTCAAGTCTACAAGTCTTCAAGTCCCCTTGCTTATAGGAGAATGTGCCAAAGCACCCAGAGAGGCCTGGGGGTAGGGGCAAAGCCACCTCCACCCCAATCCTGACCTCCTTGGGGTTGAAGGGAATGGGAGAAAAGACGCTTGAAGGAAGGAACAATGACATCCCTCTGTTTTTTTCCCTGCAAAATTGATCTGTTGTCCCTGGATGTGCAGCAGAATGAGTCATCTGAAGAAGCTGGATCACCCCTTTCAGCCATCCCTCTGTCTTCCAGGGACTTCTCACGTGTTACCATCAGAGTATTCAGGTACACAGGTTAAAGCACCACTTCTCAATTTGCAAAATACTTAGCAAAAGAATGTCTTTTAGTAGACCTTGAGAAAATTTGGAACTAATTTAGCAGAACTCGAAGCACTCTGTAAAGAACCACATGATCAAATAATCTCCAAGGTCAGCAAGCACGGCCCTGGGAGACAAAGAATTCACTTAGTTATGTGAAGAGAAATGAAATGGGTAAATTAAAGCAATCAAATGTGGGAGGCAGCCACTACCACAAGCAGCACTTTACAACTGGAACATGGACTGCTTAAATTCATGTTATTTATTACTGAACTGGATAAATATATGTGTAAGTGGGTTAGAATTTTGCATTTGATAAAAAATTCAAAGACACGTAGAATAAGTTAGAACAGAACAGAAGCATGGACAGGAAAAGAGTTAAGCATCTCAGCTAGAGAAATATGAAGAAATGCAAATACCCAGGGGGAGGAATAAATAAATAAAAAGATGAGTTCATATTTCAAAGCCCAGAAAGAGCTCAAGAGAAAGTAGAAACCCTGCTGACCAACTTGTGGGTAGCAAATGCTCTTTCAGTATATTTAGTTTTACTCATTTCCAGGGAAAAACAGCACAGTGGCTAGGATTCTCCCCAACTTTCTCTTCAAGATTTTTGTTTATGGGTGAGTTGCAATTTTCCCTACAGGTCATTTCAGAAGTTTTCTTTAAGGCCCTTTTTAAGTATTAGAGTGTAAAACTTTCCTCCATCAGCTGGAGGAATCACCAGGCCCCACCAGGCCCTTAGACCTCTTCATTTTTGCTATATCTGTTACTTTAACAGGTCCATTCTGTGTGGAGAAGCACATGTAAAACAACAAAAACTGAACACTCACTATTTAAATGTGATAATTGGCTGCACACAACTATATTTAAATTCTGTTTTCTGGATAGAATTCAGTGTGTGGTTCAGATGTTTTTGCTTTCCTCAAAGGTGTGGAGGTTTGAGAGCCCGCAGAGTCACCATCTTGCTGTCTGCAGCTCACAGAGCTGATGTGAAGTTCTGGGAACCCCATTCTCATGGTGCAAGCCAAGCTGCTCTGCTCAGGAGAGATACAGGTGTTGCATCAAGCTAACATAGCCCTGGCTTGACACACTTCCAGGTAAACATTATATTGAGCTAATAAGGAAAATAGTCTTTGGAAATGTTATCTAATTCCTACCTTCAGTCTATGTTAGTATTTGTAAGTAAATTTGTTCTTTGGGTAGGAATTGTATAAAACTACCAAACTTCATAAATGATTGTTTTTTATCAGTAGGAATCTGAAAACTTGCCAACATCAGGATGCAAGAGGGAAGCCATTGCTCCAAATGGGCTTCAAGATCATTCCTCCAACTGTTTTGGACCCTGAGCTGCAAAGAAAGCAGTTATAGAAACAGGGAGATGGTGGCTCTCTGTGGATGCTTCTGAACTGTAGATTTATTGATTTATCGATTAATTGTGCATAGTCTGCCTGCTCCTCCTCTACTAGGGGTATTATAACTTCCCTTTCTCTGTTAAAATCCTTAAGCTGAAATATGTCAAATGGTCTAAGTTATATATGCCATAAGCACATTATAAATAGAAAAGAATACCAGTCCTTAAGCTGAAATATGTCAAATGGTCTAAGTTATATATGCCATAAGCACATTATATATAGAAAAGAATACCAGTGTCCCTTGTTTGTCTCACAAAGGCTAAGTTTAACCTTCAGGGTACAGTGCAAAGAACATCTGTTTATTTAGATTTCTAGCCTGGGGGCTGAGAAACACAGTATTTAGGACCTCTAGCTGACATTTACTAACTTAGTTTGCATACATTTTAATGTGTTCTTTTGTACCCAGAAGCAGTTTTTTAGAGTATAATGTGAGAGGATATAAACATATATATGGCCAAATCATTATTCCTCCAAGTCACCTGTGCTGGAATATGAAGGAGAAAATTAGTTTTGGAGATCCTAAAATCCCCAGACGTTACCAAGGCCCCAGGGATGTGGAGATGGACACACTTGAATTCAGCAGCACATGGAGACAAAGAAAGGAGAAACAGTAAACCTGGTTGGTTTTAGCCTTTCATTGCATTCGGGAGCAGATGTTGTTGGGGAGCAATAGAGGATGCAAGGGCTGCTTTCTGTGTCAGTGGTCAGGCTCACAGCTCATCTCTTGCTAGCTGATGCTGTGTAGTTTGGGGGCTGATTGATGAGGAGCAAATAGTTTGTGACAGCTCAGAGCAGAATCTTGCAGTATTGTTTTATGTAACATTGGGTTATGATGGTCACTTACTGTTTAATTAAAATCTCTGTACCACACGATGATGAAAGGAGGATAGGCTATGGAGAAGAACCCCCTGGAACAGTGGTAGGTTGCAAAAACTTGTGAACTTCCTACTTTGCAAATGATTCAGGAGGGAGTCTGTGTACCTGGGCTTGAAGGAGATCAAAGCACTCTACATGGGGACTCTCAACAGGTCTGAGCCTCTCCTGTCTGTATGGCTAGGTGACAGGACCTGTACAATATACCCACACCAAATGTAACTGCAATAGCTTCAAGCCATACACTGACTACAATGCTTTGGAGAGAGAACATTGCTACCATGCATGCACAGGCTGCACCCCTGCTTGCTGGGGGATACCTGGCCCCACAAGTTGACAGAGTCCCAGGTCACTCCATGAGATTCCTCTGTCCCTTCCTTGCTGTGTGTGGTTCCTTATCTACCAATGCAACACTGCATGAAGCCTGCAAAGAAATGCATGTTTGCAAGAAAAGCTTATTTCCAGTAGAAATTATTCTGAAAATTCCTGGGAACATTTTTACTGTTGTTATGATTGTAAAGAGCTTCACTTAATGACATCTAAATATGGGGGTAAACTTCAGCTGATGGCATCTCATTAAAGCCAACAGAATAAAAATTCAAACGTGAATCTTCCTCTAAGTGTTTATTTAGCAGCAGGAGCCTATTATCTTCTTGACAATGTTATCTGCCAGTGCCTGCGTATCTGTACCAAATTGAAGATGGATACATATAAGCATAGAGGATTCTGAGTGTTTTTGATGTTCAAGATAACCAACAACCTTTTTAAAGGACCAGTGTAGATTACTTAATGAAGTTAAATATTCAAACATGCTTTTTTATTGTTAGGATTATTGCACCACAGAAACAAAATGTGGGCTTCTTAACACCAGGTGCTGCATACAGACAGCTTAGATAGAAATTAGTGTGTCTGTTTATCTATTCACAGGAGTGTACATGGCCTATACCATCTCTCCCCTGAAGCACTTCATATTTCTATAGTAGCATTCCTCAAAGATGAAAGGAAGCTGTCACTGTGTCCATTGTCAACTGTTTTCTTTCAGAAAACATTTAAATGTCAAATTCTCCATTCTGTTCCTTTGTGGGGCTGATCCTGCTGGAACAGACAGCCCCTTGCTCTCTGTGTGCAGCTGCAATTGTCCAGAAAGTGTACTGGGAATCCTGAAGGGATGGAATGTCTGTGTCCCCATATAGGTTCTTAGGAAAAGACAAGATATTGTTTAGGAACCACACACCTCTTTGAGGATGATCATCTGTAGTGGAGCTGTCTATCCTCCAGCACTAGCTGATTAGGACAATAAAAATATCACTAACAACAAAAAACCACTCTTGCAGGGCAGGGGCACTGCTTTGCTCTCCATTACAGCTCAGAGGGATCTCTGCTTTCCAGGGCAGAAAATCTGCCTTCATGGTCTTCCATTTCACAGCATGCGTCTTTGTGGGAGTTTCAAAAATGCACAGCTGAGCCAATAGAGTCACTCAGGGAGTATGTAAGTTTTACATACAGTAAGTCAATGTACTGCTGCCTTTAGGGCCCCATGGCCCTTGAGGTGCATTTCATTGGCTCTGTATACATTTCAGTATCACTCAATAGGGTGAAAGCTTATCATCATTAATTATGAAGGTTTATGTTGGCAACCACTTAGTTCCTATGGTTACATCTCTAAGAAATTGTGAAATAGGCACTTCAAGGCTCTGGGCAGAGAAACAAATTGACTGTTACAGAATTCATGAATGATAATAACTCATTTACTTATAATGCTAATAAAAACTTGGTGTAAAATCATCTAGTGCAGCCTTAGAATGTGTAGGGTATTTAAAGGTCAGCGCTGCTCTTAACTCTCCATTAAAACCCTCATATTGCAATAACGCATCCCAGATAGCAATTACAGTGTTTCAGAGTATTGACTTAGTGAATCTATAATCTGGTCCTTTCCATTGGGCTGCTCTGCATGTGTCCTACTTGGCACCACAGCACACTGGAACACTGGTATCAAGCTCCTTGTTCCTGGACAAAATAAAGCTGTACCATGGGAACAATAGGCCATATCCTACTATCTCATGAAACACTTTGGGCTATCCCAGGATCCAAAAAGAAATGGTGCACTGTGGCAAATAATCTGTGATTTCTATAAGGTCACCCCTGCTATCCCACTCCATCAGGGCAACTGAGTTCTGGTTTTTGAATTGCTTACCTGGCTGCTGTTCTCATTATCCCCATCTTATGGTTTCCAGAGTTACTGGGTCCTGGAGTATCTGCTTTGTGTTACAGTTCTTCTGTCTCTCCCTTTCCCCTGCATTTACTTTAAGCTTGAGCTTGCCTGTTTCTCATTTTATTACCTGTTCTCTGCTTGCCTTAAGTGCAAGCAGGCACGCACCAGGCTTTTCACTATTTTAGGATCATCTACCACTCCCTGTCCTATTTGTCTCATCAGCTCATGTAGCAGGTTATTTTTTTCACTCTTTCCCTGCACAGACCTTGCTTTGGCTACAATAAAAATTTTGATTCCTTTTCTCTAGCTTGCTTCTTTTCTACCTTCTCCCTTGAGAGCTGGCTTTCCACAACACACTCTGAATGAGGGAACATCCTCTGTTTCAATAACTGTTTTCATCTTTTCAGTATTGCTACTATGAAGCTGATGTATCCCCACATTTTGCTTTTGTCCATCATCAATGTGTACAAAGCAGAGACTTTCCTCAGCTGCCCATGGTGATGATGCCATGTGGTTGCTGTTAGTTTAGGGCTTACCAATATATACAGGTCACTTTAAATTATTCCTCCATCATTCCATGCGTGGGATGAATCAAGATGAATCATGCAGGGATGGAAGTAATTCCTCCCATAAGCTGAACAATGAATCAGTTGCTATTTTTCTCATAACAAATATGCCATTTTCAACGTGGTACTAAGTAGTGTTCCCTACTAAAACCATGAGGTTGAATGAAGTGGTCAGTTTGTTACAAGCTTGCAAAATAATACACAGAACGAATTTCATCGATACAGCCTTCATGGTAAGCAAATGGTGTTTAATAATTTGGAGAAGGAAGTCTGGTTCCAAATCAGGAGGTATCTTACAAAAACATCCTCTAGAAATCTATGAACAAGCTGTTGTCTGAGATGGGAAAATAGGCCCATAACATCCCAAATTTCCTAAAGTCTCTGTGGGCTCTGAAAGTAAACCCAGGACTCAGTTCTGCATTGCATGTCTGACAGTAGGTGTTGCTATCTGTTGGCAACAGAGTATAATAAATATATAAGAATATATATAATATATATAATATATATAAATATATAACCATATATGTATATTTATATACAAATAATAAAATATATTTATATGAATATGAAATAAAAACAACAACAAAACAACAGAGATTGTTCCTTAAAAATACCCATGAAAATACAGTGCTACCTGTAGTGATCTTAACTGTATTTGAAGATTGTTTGTTGTATATTTAGTGCATTACCTGTGATTCAGCATTAGTGTTGGGAAAAATGTTACTTCTTTCTGTCCCTGGGCCAAAACCAAACACAGATTCTCTTGAGATAAGAATGTAAAGCCTGGAGATGTTCTGGGCAGCTTGTTGCTTGTTTTCTGTCACTGCAAATTAGAAAGCTGTGATATGGAGGGAGAGGAAGCACCAAACTGATGTGGAGAAGTTGTGCTGTTGGGAATGTGGGGAGGCAGGAGGATAACCTTGTGGTTGGGCTAAGGAATGGAATGTCAGATTGGGCTTGGAACACTCAGTCCTGCATCTCCTAGAGACACCCACAAATTTTCCATTTTGCTGCTTTGCTGCCTCAGAATAGCAGGAGGCGCACTGCATGCATTTCTCCAGAGCTCTCCTGGATGGAAGATGCTCACACAGCAATGCCAGCAGACATCACATGGAGGTGGTTGGTGAGGTGAGTCCCAAGGCTAAGGGATCCAAATGGTTTCATCACTATTCTTTATTTTAGTCATTCATTCTCTTCTGGATGCAAAATAGTCATGTTTCTTAATGCCTTGACCTGTTTGGGAAATGCCCTCAACTTCTAGGTTTAAGGCTCAGAGATCTTCAGCACAAACAGGAGCTTTTGCCCTTTTTTCATTACGTCACTTCCAGTGTTAGCTAAATAAAGAAAACCCTTGCTTCACTTCAGTTTAAAATGACACTAAATCACGATTCAAACTTGCATTGACATTTATCCAGTTAGCTGATGTTTGCTAGAGGTTGAAGGGACTCATAAATACAGTTGTCTTCATGTCTCAGACACATTTCTAAGAGTTTCATGACAGTTATTAAGTGCATTAATTCTTCTGATGCTAATTTCTGTGTAGTGCTGATGAAAAATACATATTTTTCCCAGGGAGTTGGCACTTGGCAAATATCTCAACAGCAATAAATTAAAGTATGAAATAAGTTTCTGTTGCCATGGTTTTCTTCTCCACCGATACATGCAGTTACAGTTAGGTAGCAAGGTAGAGAAGCAAAACCACAACCCAGATCACTTGGTGCCTGAAATACACTCCTCTCCTGGCTCTCCCTTTCAGTTTACCCCACCAGTGCTTTTGCACCTCGCCATTCCCCGTACAAAAAATTGTTCTTACACAGTCTCCCAGACCTGGGAGGGCTCTGAGCCCATGAGAAGAAGGAAGAAGAAAACAGATTTTGCTGAGGAGCATCAGAGCACTTTCCCACACCTTTCCCTCAGTCATCATTTTGCAACACAAACCTCACCCAAACTACATCCCTCTGCTTCACCCCCCCCATGTGATGAGGCTAAGAGCAAAGTGGTTGAACTTGAAACAAAAGGGTAGTAGGTTCAGTGTTTGATGCTCTCACATTGTTTAAGCTCCCTGAGGCTTCCCAGAGATTTCAGAGAGAGGGCACAAAAAATTCAATTGATTGACTGAGCTGTGCCCTGCAGTGAGGGTTTGGCTAATGGACCCAGTTATGCAGAAACACCTTGCTGTTTCCTAAGGGGAGATGCCTCATGGTGGCAAACAAATGCTGCTGTTTCCGAAAGAGTCAGGAGGAGCCATAGAGATAACAGTAGTCAGAATATGTCCATAAATTCTTGGTCAAAGTAAAATATAATATGACAGGACCTTCTGCTATGCCTGCAGTTCTTCAGCTGTAGCTTCATGTGCAAGTCCCATATGCCAGCAGAGCGCTTCACTGGCTGTTACATGATGAGCAGCTCTGGCTGAAGGAAATGTAAGTCCTCAGGACTGCTGCTGAGATCTTCCACGAAACACTGATGCTGTTATCAGCTAAATTTGGATAAAATCACGGACAACACATGGAAGCAAAATTTAATTAATAATTTAAATCATAATTTTTCTGGATTTTTTGGGGAGCCTGTATTTTTCTGGGAGCAGTATTAGTTACTGCATCTCAAGCAAGCTCTGAGCTGGGCAGCTGGAAATTTCTGCTCCTCTGGCAGCCCAGGACTGATCTGCTGTAGTATCCCCCCTGCTCAGAGATTTAGGGACATGGTAACAACCAGCTTTTCCTGGAGGTGCTCCTTTTATCCGTATTTTAGTGGAGCCAGGCCCTGCTTTAGTGCAGTGGGTACCCTGGGCCCTCACTGAATGAGGAGTTTGCAAGTTCAAGCCCTTGTAGAAAGACTGATCATGTATTCCACCTGTGTTCAGACCTCCACTGAAAAACAGCAGTATTTTTACAAAATATTACCAGGAGAGATTAAAAAGGCCTAATCTACATCAGTCAAAGCAAACTCATCCTGCTCTAGACCGGGCTGGGCAGAAGTGCAAATGGGAGGTGCTGGTGTGCAATTATGACCAAGCTCTTATGACAGCCTCAGAGCCTTGTCAGGATTACAGCATGGGGCTCCTATGTGATTTTATGTTTATTTATATGCATAGGGCTTGATTTAAGTACAGCAGCTCAGCAGCAAAACTACCATTGATTTATAGTGTGGGCAAGAGGTCACAGCGTGATACATTCTTGTGACACGTGGATTTGCAGCCTAAATGGAAAGTAGAAGGAAGGGAACTGATCTGCATGGTTGCAGGTATCTGGCAGCTAATATATGATACCTACTTATCTCATTATGTATATATAATACATCTTTTAAAAGTTTGATCACAGTGTCCTGATCTTATTTTTTCAAAGAATGTTCATTATTCTTTTTTTTTTTTTCTTGCACCCATTTGCTACTGTAAATTAAAAAAAACAAACAAACAAACAAACAAAAAAAAACATTATAGCTCTTTAGGTAGTGGCAATCTATGCCTCATACATTATTGAATGCTCCTTTTTTTTTTTTTTTTTTTTTTTTAATATCTCCTGATCTTTGTACAGTTAATTCCCTTGTCACTAAGCCATATAAGTACTGACCTCAGAATTTTAGAATAGGCTTGGAAAAAAATACAGTACCTTAATTCACATCACCATTGCTAAAGTCTCTGTGCATTTCCATTATAAAAACCCAGTTGCAGCAGGGTGGACTATATAGATTGGTGCAGATGTGTTCAGCTTTCAAGAGGGAATTTATTCTTAGAAACTGGGTCAAAGAATTTGATTTGGCAGGAGTGACCCAAAGTAGCTCTGGTAAAAACAGAAAATTTGCAAGGCAGCTCATTAACTTAAACAATTAGTTTAAAAAATGCTTTATTTTAAAAGTATGAATAAATGTTCATTAGCTAAGTTATCTAAAGGTGAACTACAAGGGTGGAGTAAACAAAGGGGAACCGTCCAAAAGCCAGAAAACAAAGAAAACTAGTGTACAGATTTTTTTAATAATCTTTTCCTGTCTTGCTTCCTTAACTCTTCTTAGCAAAATTGGATCTTTCTCAATATTGTATGTCTTTTGTGCAGTTAGCTTTGATGCTGAAGAAAATGAGCTATAAATTACATTTCTGGCTGATGGAGATGGGCTCTGAGCCTCCATGGATGCAGACCTTTGTGAGACAACTGTTCAGAAGACCTAAAAATAAACACTCAAGTTCAAATCCTGAAGCTCTTTGCTTTCTTCTTGCCTTGCTCAAAGAGATCTCCAGGGCATCTGAAGGTAATATGAAGGCACAGCAGGGGTTCTGGGGTGGATCATTTTCCCCTTCACAATGAGGGCAACATGACCACAAAAATCCTGTTCTGCTTGTGTGCCTTCCCAATGCCTTTTTCAACATGTCAGAGGTTCTTAATGATCCTGGATCTGCTTATTTGAGAGTATAGTAATTGGGCTATTCCTCTGAGATGTTCAAGTACACAACATTTGCGAACACTTGTCAATTAACTTTTTCCTTTCAAGAACTAATGACTCTAAATAACACCTTGAGCACTGCACTGCATCTTTCCCATGCCAGAGCAGGGGGCTTCCACTCAGCACATCTCTAGATCTGCAAATATGCCTGCTAAGATTAAGTCTGCAATGCTAAGCTTTAAAACCATCAATATTTATACAGCAGGCAGAATTCATATCAAACCTGTCAGGCAGAATCTGTCACTGTGGTGTTTCTAAAAGGTTACCAGCCTCAAGGTGTCTGTTTTTCACTTATAAACATGTTCTAAGACGTATCGCTTTACAATTTGCGTCTTAGTCTACGAGTAAACTGCCTGATTCATCACTGAATTAATACCTTTGCTTGGGTCCATCCACAGGCACTGCTCCAGCACACATGATGATTAACAACCTGAATGATAAAGAAGATAAGCAGGAAATGTTTCCACATCAGAGAAAATGTCTGACTTGTTAGACTGTAATTTAAGGAAATTTCCATATAGAAGACAAACTTTCACAGGGCAGAACTGCACTCAGCAATGAAGTCTGTCTTCTGCAGAATGTTCCCTTCACATCAGCTACAGTGGGGAGCCTGTGGAAAAGCACTGGTTCCTCTTTTAATATACTGAAAAATCTTACTTGAACATAGCTTCAACCATTATCGAAACTGCAGCTGTTTCTCCACCCCTTTCCTGCATGTGCTCTCTTTCCTCAAAACTGGGCTGAGGAGTGGAGTTACTAGAGCCTTTAGGAAATACATAAATAAATAAATAAACCAAACCCAACCACCCCCACACCCAAAAAAAAAAAGAAAAAAGAAAATAAAAAAAAGCCAGAAATGGGCCTTTGCACTTGCCAAATCAAAAAGGGAAGATTTAAAGCAAAATAAGTGGCATGTCAGAGGAGCAAGATCTAGTATGCCGTAGGTATTAAACACTACTTCTCTCCCGAAGCAGTATTATGTGATAGACACAGTATCAAGGAGGAGGTTACTGAAAGTTTGCAGAGAACCACATAACCTGGAGAGTGTCCTCTTAGTTCCTGTCACCTTTGACAAGCACTTTCATCTCACTGCTCAGCATCCCTGCTCCTGCAGGAATGCCTGTCTCTTTTCTTTCATACTGAGACATGCAAACAAGGGAAGGGAAATTTTCCCTGTTGTGTACATGTTATGTGAGAAGGGGAAAACCATATAGGAGGTTTATTTTGAAGAGCAGACTCACTCAGTCAGCTCATGCCTCCCCCATCCCCATCCCTCTATCACTGCTGCAGCTTCCTGCTGCTGTGTGCAGGCAGTAGACTCCTGTGCAGGTACTCTCCAAGTAACACAGGTAATGCTTCTGGCCATTTACTGCTTAATTTTGTAGTTTTGGCTTTGCTTTGGCTTGTAACAGAAGTTGTTAGCCAATTGTGTTATCAGTGTCATCCAAGAGTTTCCAGCCTCATGCAATAAAGGCAGAAAACTTCCAACCCACCACAAAAAAAAAAAAAAAAAAAAAAAAAAAAGACCATCAGATTGCTGAAAGTAATTAATATAAGCTGTGACTGTGGGCAAGGGGAATTCCTGCAAAGGAGTGTCAGACTCCTCTGCAGCTCTCACATTATATGGTGTTGGAATGACTACTTTAGAAACCACAGACGGGAACTGCAAATGTCCCAAAGCTGTTTTCTGCTCCAGAATCAGGGTAAGGAGGTGGCCAGTGGCCTCTGAATCAGGCACAATATTTTCACCCCTAGGAGGGGCATGTGACATGTCCCTACTACTGGTGCAAACATTGGGGTTGCTCCCTTATTCACTCTCTTCTGTGTGAGTGGAAAATGAAGAAAACATTGAAAAAACAACATTGGCATTAACACTTGATACGTTGTGTAAGTGCTACCTCCCCTTTGTAATCTGTCTGTTCTGTTACACAATTAATTTTTTTATTTTTTTTCCTTAGTGGCCTACTAAAACCATGCTTTTCCTCCTAATTGGAAACTAGTTGTATGGCAGATATATTTACTGAGGCATGGAAACCTTGATCCATTTTCTGCTTGAATCAATAGAAAGGTTTCTATTGATTTCAGTGATGTTTATTTTGTTTGTTTGCTTTGAGACAGGCACCGTGTTTTATCCATTTTTTAAGTTGATGAATTCCCTGCTGATGGGTGCTTTGTCAAGGTTAATGGTCACCACTTCTGTGTCTTTTGGTGAGGAATAAGACCATAACTGAGAGTAAAAGTGATAATTTCATAAACTGGAAATGTGCCATTGGAATATGAAAATAGGGATTATAGTTGGTAAATAGCATTGCTTTATCTTGAACAGGTGCAAATGTTGAACTTCTCTTGGCATTTTTCATCCATGGTGCAAAAGCTGACAGTTTCTTTAAAATCTGATGCAACATGACATTTGTGTCACATCTGATCTACTTGCATTGGTTTATGTTATGTCAGCTGATGTGATGTAACCAGACATAGCCTAATAGCTAGTGATGTGCAAAACAGGCTTTTTTTTTTTTTTTTTTTTTTTTTTTTTCTCCTTTCTGTGGTAGGAATATTCTAAGATATCACAAAAAGCAAAATAATATTTGACTTCATGAATGTGACATTGTCACGTTATCAAGGGACAGTGACTGTAGGACTATGTTATGTGTGACCCCATAATGTTACCCATCTAAATAGGGAGCTCAGCTTTATCTTCAGAAATGACAATGAAGTACATGAAATCCCCTTAATGATTTTGGTGACTCCCTGTTTTCAGGGGACAACTTCAGTTGTTACCAAGGCAATGATGCCTGGTGAATTAATTTTAATTCAGTGAATACCTGTTGGTTGTTCATATGAGCTTGGTAGGGCTCTTTCAGGTAGTAAGTGTGGAAAGATGGTAATTGTGCAAAGGGACCACATCACTGAATAAGAGAGCTGCAGCAAAAATCTGCAGGGAGATATAGCCAGGAAATCCTGCTAATGTTTCAGTCCCCAGCAAGTGTCATGCATCCCCAAGCTCCTTTGAGCACAGTGCAGTTTGAAGGTGATGTGTTTAAGCTTCTTTGTGAGCAAAACTTCTCCCAGGTGTTTGATGGAACAAAATACTCCCCAGCTGCTGAGGAGCAATGCTAAGTGTGGACCTTTCACAGAGATTGAATGGGGCAGCTCTTAGGATTAGAAACCCTCACTAGGTAAAAATCCAAAGGTGTGATGTGGTCGGTTGAGATGCTTTGACAAAGTTAACTCACAATGAATCTAAATGCCATAACTCACAAGCACAGTATTTATTGTGTCCTTTTTAAATATATATATATATTTTACAAATACAAAATAATATATCAAATAACCTTCATTTTGTCCATCATATTACCCAATTCAGGCATAACACAAAGCACAGACAGCCAGGTATTCTTGAAAACTGAGCCAAGGCAATGATTATTCTGAAATACCTGAACTTCTATTGGACTTTTCCTCCTTTAAGTTATGGGTTCAGACCAGCCATTCATCACACCCTGCCTCAAAGGTCACATATTTTGTCAATATTAGACTTTCTGCAAGAAAGATGAAATACTGGTGGTGGAAAGATCTTTAAGCAGGCTCTACATGTACAACATCAGGTGATGTAGTTATAGCTGCATGATTAAAATAATAATAATCATAATTTTTTTAAAAAGCTAGAAGAGGTATTTGTTAGGGAAGTGGTGGGCTAAGTACGTTATATTTTGTATGAAAGGCTTCTTAGGAAAACTTAAAGAAAATAAGTCTATCTGCTTTTCTGTAGCAAGCCAGTCCTTGTAATCATACAAACTGACATCCAGACCACCACAGAGGAAGGGGTAAACCGAACCAGGGCTGCCAACACAAAAAAAAAGATGAACCTTTTCACTGAGAGAAGTACTGTGGGAGCCTGTTTCTACCTGAAAAAAAAAAAAAAAAAAAAAAAAAAAAAAAAAAAAAAAAAAAAAAACAATGCCTGTACTTTGCTCTCGGTGTATGGTAAGGAAGGAGTGGCTACTGTTTGCACTACAACACTCGGCCTTGCTGCAGGATAAATTCACTGCTAAATGTGGTGGAGGGAAGGATTAAAAAAGATGCCATCAGATAAGGTATCCAAATCCAAGCAGGGAGATTGTCACATCTGCTCCTTTGCTCAGCATTGTTATCATAAATTGATTGCATCTAAGTCCACCTGCAGCACTGTCACCAGCACTCTCCTGGACAGCTTCATCTGCTGAGCATCTGGCTTTCTTTCATAAATGATAATGATCTTTTATTAGGCTAGCAAAAGGTACTTGATAAAACCAGTCTTACCAGTGGGGTAGGGAAATAAAATAAACTAAAAACATCAGGTTTGCCGGGAACTTCATGCAAACCTTTTCTTCTTTCTGCCCTGACTTAAGCTGAACACACATTTTCAAGCTCAAAGCCAGCTAGAGGGAAGTAAACTTTATTAGTGGTGCTGATCTGATTAGGCTGGCAGCAGAACACAGACAAACATAAGCCCTTCCCACCAGTCATTATTATGTCAGAAAAATCTCTGTGACACTGTAAAGGTCCTTTGAATTTTGGCTAGTTGCTTTCCCAGAACAAGCCAGTGATTCATTTCTACATACTGCTCATTATTTTTTCAATTTAGAAAGTTACAGGAATTGTTGTGATAACATTTAAATGGCAAGAGGTGGCTGACCTGTACCAGTAGTGGTCTAAGAGTCCTGCTCAACCCACTGGCATTTAAGAAGGACTGATTATCTACACTGCTCAGCTGTTACAAGATCACTTCTGTAACTTTCTCCTAGGAACATATTTTCTTCCCTGACACTATCTTGTGCTTTCTGGAACTCCAGCAACTCTGATGTGTAGATGCAATTTGTTCATGGTAAGGTTTGTAGCACGCTGCTAAGTGAATTGACAAGTTCTGATTTCCCCTTACTGAGAAAATCCTCACTACTTTGAGCTGGCTGCTGAACAGCGTGTACAGGGTATAACCAACATAAGGTTTGGAAATTATGAACACTGATTGGATATGTATGCTTAGTAAACAGTTATCAACATTTTGGTAATGATAGTAAAAGGTTCTGACAACTGTGGTTTTCTGCTTTCTTGGTCATTTACAAAAATACAAACATCTCCTTACATGATTTCTCCTTGCAATATTTGTATCTGCTAAAACAGATAATGAAGCTAGAAACCTGTATACCTACTTTGCCTGATATTTATGGCTAGTTTTCTATAGGGATAAAGTTCACCCCTCCAGAGAACAGTGCAAAGACACCATCTCCCAGCAGGATAATACACAGTGAGGTAGACAACGGCTTTGAAAACTCCCTAATAAGAACAGAGGATTCATTCAGGGCTCCTCCACATTACTGTTCACCATTTCTCTATGTAATGTCTTTAATATGTGAACATTTGTAAGTATTGGTTCTCCAGTTTCATGTGTTACATGCGCTAGGGAGTAGGGGAAACAACATCTTCAGTGCCAAGAGAGCTTGCCGCTCTGTGACTAAGCTCAAAATATTATGTTAACTATGGAGAATAAATAGTGGATAGCAGTTGCCCCTTACAATTATTGTTGGGAATAGTGCCTTTTCTGTGCTCAAAACTGCCAAAATATTGCACAAGAAATATGTTCCACAGTCATCCATTTTCTGAGCTCTCAAAGCCTTGGCAAAATGAGTTATCCTTGGTAATTTTGGTCCACAGCTGCTTTGCAGACAATGCAACAGCAGTGGAGCAACTACACACTGAACATGGCATTTAAAGCAGTAAAAAACCCTTGTATCTATGCAGAAAGCCTACTGCCAGACCATACTGACCATAAGGGTTTCTGGGATCAGTGACCTGATTATTCTAAGCCTCTTCTTTAAATTTCAGCTTTGGATCCCTCTGTTGAGCCCTGGGATTAATCCAGTGGCTGAATCTTTGAATGCATTCCTATTGCAGATGAGGCTGGGACCTCCCAAGACTCGGAGCAATTAAAACTCTTCTGATTTTGCTTCAAATTCAATGATGTATTTGTATATGCTGTAAGGTGTTGGGCATAATATATGAGAACTGAGTATTTGGAGGGAGGGAAAAGGAAGGAGCAATTGAAAAAGGCCTTTATTAACATTTTAGTCAGAATTTAGTAAAAACAGGCTTATACTATGTGAAATGAGAGGGGTCAAAGTATATGGAACACTGTTTTTTTTTTTTTTTTTTTTTTTTTTAAAAAAAAAGAAGACCAGTGTGCTTAATACCTCTTCTGCTGCACCAGAAGTGCAGTGAATAAGTTCAAACCAACCTCACTGTCCCCCTTCTCTGCAGGCTGCAGGCAAATGTGTTGTTGGAGGGAGTTTCTTTGGGGCCCAAGCCATCAACATGCAGCTCCAATGCTAGGCACAATTATGAGGCTGTAGTTTCAAATTACCTTGTTATTCTGAGCCTCTAGAAATCTATGGAAACCAGACTGAGATTTCAGATTCCAAAGTCCATAAATTCTTCCATTGTCAATGTGTTGTTTTTTTTTTTTTTTTTTTTTACATCCAAGACATTTTGGGTAATGACAAAAGATGTGCCTCTATATCTATAATCCCTTATGTTGTTCTGAAATCCTGCTTGCATGCTACATGCTCCTTCAAAATGCTCTTGCTGTTTATGTTCATTGTAGTGTGTTTTGTAAAAAATATTCCCTGTCATTTTCCTTTGTGCTGAATCTGGCAATATTAGCTATTTCACTCTACAGTCCTAGTTAGAAAACTGTGAATTTCTTTTCTTCTGTGATTTTCTCTACTGTGTTTTTCATCTCATCACTGAAATGAAAATATTTTACCAGTTAAATGGAGAAAAAAAAAAAAAAAAAAAAGGCAGCTAAGGCAGATGCTGCTTCATCATCTGGCTAACACAGAGATCCTCAGCATGCAGAGTGGTGGTTTACTGCAACAAATTAAGTGCACAAACTCTTCATGTGGAAGAAATGATTTCTGAATTCCCTCTGAAACCTCATTTCTTCTGTAGCAAGATGAGTTAATGAAGAAAATTACAATTTAGTGCCTGTTAGTGCTATAGAGAAACTTACTCTGTCTCTCAAATGTAGCTTTTTATTATTTGCTGTTATTTTAAACTCCTTTGGACATGATTTGGAAACAGCAGCTGTGATCATTCCTGCAGCTGAAACTTTCAGCTACCTCTTTGCTGAATGATGCCTCGTTCATGAGGAAGAACCTGTTTCCACAGGCTGATGGGACTACTGGTTCTTTAATCAGGTTTGTTTTCTTTTAGCACTGGTCAAAAGCATGTGAGAAAGGGAGAACAGAAAAGGTAAATAAAAGCAGGATGTTTTTGGCTGCCCATCAGGAGGTTCATCACAGTTGCTTTGGCCTTGTCCCCATCATCTGTACCAATGAAGCAGAGTGAAGGTGGCACATTCCCAACAGTGGAGAGACTGCTCTGTGTGCAGGGTGGCCCCAGGACAGGAGTGAGGTGAGAAATACAACCCATGACCTGCACAGTCCATGCTGCAATATGTCATGGCCTGGTAGCCTATGTGACAAGAATTTGGGGTCTTCCAGTTTGGGGTGAGTCATCCACACCAATCTGTTTCTGTGCAGCTCAGCGCCTGGCCTTTTCAGCTCTTCGGCAAACCACTGCCTCTGGGTTTTGATCTGGCAGAAGCATCTTGTGTCATTCCTCATTAAGATGTGGATGTGTTTCCTGTAATGCTTACAGGAAATGATGGTGCTAAGTTGGTTTGATTTATCTTTAAAGTCAGTAGGTACATCTTAGTGCCAAGCTTTTGTGCCTTCAGCAACGGATGCAGCCAAAGATTTTATTGAAAGGAAGAAGAAGGATGTCATGGGGAAAAAATAGCTTCAACTTAAAAATATAAATTTATTTTATTTCTATACTAATCTTTTGGAGGTTTTCTCTCTCTCCATCGTGGCAGTCTATAGTGCATTTCTGCTATGTCTTCTCTAATTGGGAAACAATGAGACTGCTAAACTGAATATTTCGAAGATTTTTCTTGACTGGCAGTTTGATTTCCTCTGACATATATTGTATAATGCAAGCCTGTCTCAGGAATCAGTATCATCAGCAATCTTGTTATGTTGATCCAGTGCAGCACCAACAGGTGACAGGGATTGCCCTTTCCCTTTTCTTAGGCCTGCATGGCTGAGGAAAAAAAAATGCTCCAGCTCTGCTGCAGATCTGGGAGAGAGAGCAACTGCTCTCTGAATTCCATTTTGAGGTAAAACTAAGTCTTTAAAGTATATATCTACATGTGAAAACAATAGTGACATTCAAGAAAAAAAAAAAATCTAAAAGATATTATTTATTCAAATGCCGAAGAAAAAGAAAATATTTCTAAAAAAAAATAAATAAAAATACATTTTTAAAATATTTAGAAGTGTAGAACATGACGAGATTATGAAATCAGCTGAATAGAAAAACAGCATTCCCATAACATATTACACTCAAGGGAGACAACTCTGTCTGCCACTCACATTCCAGCAGTAAGGAATAGTAGATGAACTCTAAAGCACGAAAATGTAAAGTTTTTAGAACAGCAGCAGTTAAGAACCCAGGACCAGGCTGTGCAGGAGGATGCTCTCACTCTCTGCTGCCCTCTCAGCTTGCACCTGTGCCCAGCTAGCTGCATGTGAGTTGGGAAACAGCAAGCCAAGTCACCCGCTTTCTATTGTGTGTTCTATAGGATCTTTCCTGACCTTGTCAAACCATTTTTTAACCCATCTTTTTTTTTACAAATCTTATCTTGTGTTCTGAGTTAATCTGTCAGCTTTTCTCTTCAACAGCAAGAACATTTAGACAATTAGCCCGCTGCCAAGGGATATCTTGGGATCATTGTCATCAGCTGTAATGACAATAGAATATTAAGGATGTTTTAGGAATAAGAAATCAATGAAACAGTGGTTTGAAATGACCCAAGGACTTTCCAGCACAGTGATTTAATAACAGTGAATAAAAAATAAACCTTAGTAAATAGTAGTGGCCTAGAACAGAATCTGCCTGAAGGAATTTTCCAATATTACTTTTATTTGCTTGTCATAAAACATTTCAGCTACATTTTCCTTTTTTCTGTTCCATATATTATATTAAAGACGAAGGAAAGTTTCCTATTCTATCTGAGCCTTCTTTCTTTTCATGAGACTTCTTTCTTCATTAGTTAACTAGAAAGATTAAAATACAAATATTTAATTAACTGACAGAACAATTTAAGCCAAGTTTCAAAGTGGTTCTTCTAACCATAGGTGGGTGCCTGGAGAAGCAACAAGGAGAAAATCCTTTACTTTGAGACTTGTTTAAATTTTTCTTTCTTCTTTTGTGCAGAGAGGAACCTTGTGATCTCACTCTTTTGTAAAATAAATCTTCGTCAGATTAAATATGAAGATTCGTATCAGAAGGCACTTGGCTTTGACAAGCCTGACAGAGTCCTATGTATCCCATGGTAATGGCTGGCACTGAAATGAAAAGGACTTGGATAATGAATAAAGACTATTTTAGTAGCATGACTCATAAGTAATACAAAGGCATCTCTGGCAATGTCTGTACTAATTACAGACTAGTTGCTATGTTGTTACAATCATGGATATTAAGTGTGTGGGATGCTGAAATGTGTGGGCATTCTGCTAAGCTCGATCTCAGTTCCCTGTAACTAAAATCCTGTCTGTCCCAGCTGGAAAGTGGGCAATGTATGTAGGTGCCTAAATCCAGGCTGACGGTGACTAAATGTATTTATTTTTTTGTTGTTTTTGTTGTTTGCTCCTGTCAGTCACAAACTTTCTGAGCTGTCAGAAAATGTGAAGGTGATGACATGCAGTGGAGTTTAACAGCTGACAGTCCTGTTGCAGGTTGGTGCTCTGGGTTCTTATCTCAGTGCATAGGACTGCCACCATGGAGCACTTCCAGACCATTTTGGTCAAAGGGTGGGAGAAGCAACATTTCCTAGCCATGTTCTCTTGGCTCTGCGCGGGCAGATGTTTGTTTCCCTTCCAGGGTTTCAGAGCATGAGATAACATGGGCTGCCGTGGCTTTGAAACACAGAGTTGGGTTCAAAAGGCAGGTAGTAAATCTTGGATGGGCAACTTGAAGCTGCTGGATGGGAGCGAGTGCAACGGGACAGCTTGCTGAGTGGCTGCCTCTCTAAAGGATGGGCTTCCTAGTGTGGTTAGAGAGGGACGGGCTTGGGCAGTGAGACGTCAAAGTGACTCAAACCTGCAATTTAGTGAACTCAGGTCCAGGTGTGGAATTTTCTCCAGTCTCCATTTCAACAGTAAATGAACTGGAAAATTACCCAAGCTCAATTTTCTCTTTCCTTCAAGGTTCTCTCTTCCTAGGTCTGGGTGATTATTTCCCTGAGTGTCATCTTTCCTTGCCCATTCCCGATCTCTCTGTCATTCAGGCTTGGAGGGTTTCTTCCTCCCTCTTCTGAAAATGAAGGACTCTCTGTTCATTTTCCACATGCTTAAGGGATGTGAAGCAAAATGTATGAATGCACAGAATAGTGCTCAAAAGCTGCCCTGTCTTGACAATACCATGGGAGTCTTAGAGGTGAAGATTTTTGTACTTAAGTGGTGTGCAGTGAGGAAGGTGGTCCCTGTGCTGGGAAACCCATGCACAAAAAATACATCTATGGCTATTCACTACCCATGGCTACTATAAGATAATGTTTTTAAATCATCTGAAGCATGACAGAAAGTTAAAAGCTTGAAGCTGTATCAGGTAAGGAGAATAAAAGATGTAGGTATGATTTGGGGAAACAGGGGAGGAAGGGAGGTTTTGTTTTTGGATTAATGTCTTCAGTAATGGAGCACTGAGACAGGACAGAAAATTCCTCTTGTACTGTGACCACCTTCTCTAATCACGCTAATGTGGCTGTAATGAAAATAACATTTAGCCTGTCATTACTCCCCATGTGATGCTCTCCTAGATTCCCTACTTTGTTGCCAACATTCAGGCTAACAAAATCAGGGATATTTTTCAAACATCTCGGTTGTAATAAAGAGAACAAGCTGCCAGCAGACTGCGCTAGAATGCATTTGCTTTGGCACCAGCTCTCACATGCTGTATGGTAAAGGGTGCCAGCAGAGGCTGAGCTGGAGCAGAGACAGGGCTCTGCAGGGCCCAGCTTTGCTGCTGCCCAGGGACAGGTGAGGGGACAGGCCCCTAACAGCACAGCATGCCTTGCTGGGTCTCTCCTGAAGCTCTTTAGCACTTGGTGTCTCTTTAAGCCATCAGAGTACTGTAGAGATTTACAGGACATGCTGTGAATAAATCACACTGAGGATGTTCCCTGTTCTAATATCGGATCACTGTTTGGGTAAAGTGTCCTTCTTATTTGGCAGGTTCACTATACCACTGTTTTCAATGCAGTTTTAAGTTAACTAGAACAATCCGTCTTTGTGAACTCTACTGTGAGCACCAACATCTTGTTAGATCCTCATCAGGTTGAAGCTGGCATGTACTTCCTTCACTATTTCCCCTTAAAAGGTAGACAAGCTTAGGCCAACCACAAGAACATTTTCCTGCTATTTCTACAAGCATATTTCAACTATATAGCCACAAAATCACCATAACTTTTGGTTTTGTTTTAGACAATGTAACTTCCCATACAAAATGAAATGAATATTTGCAACTATGGCGATTACATAGCCTATTATTTAGCCCCTGAATACATGCACAAAGTATGCTGGAGAATGTCTGCTTTGCCCAACAACTTAATCAGGAGCTGAATGTAACAAAAGCCCAACTTCATGTGAGTGAATATTCATATGTTTGCACAATTGAAACTTCTACATTATTAATAGTCCTAGGAGCACTTAGAGTATTTCTTTTCTTCCAAAGGCATAATGGGAGGTTTCCTGGGACAGTCTCTGGATGGGAAAATTGTGAGCAGTACACAGGCTGCTATTCAGAGAATGGTCTGAACAGGAAGTAATATTGCAGTGAGAGCCCACGGGCACAGTGGCACACAGGGACACCCCAGCCTCAGTGTGACTTTACCCCACACATTTACTGCCTGCCCACAGGCAGCAGCCACGCACCTTCACCTGCAGCTGAGGTTTCCCTGGTGTTGCTCTGGCACTGCCAGAGGTAATGAAAACTCTCCGTTACTTGCAATGGACCAGTGTAATTTGTACAATGTGCAAAGTTACTTGCAGTGGCATTTCCAGGAGGCTGTAATCCAGGAGAGCTTTAAAAACATCGAGAGCACTGACAAAGCAAGGGCCAAGGCAACAAATGAACCAAGGCAGCACAGGGAGAAGGGGACGAGCTGTTCCCACTCCCAGGTGGCCCTGTGACACCCCAATTTCCACTTGTAAGGAGTAAAAAGCTAGCCAGGAGGAAGGAGCATGGCTCCCACTCTGCTTCCCCAGAAGACAGGGACATGCTTGTTTTGCCTAAATGCTGGTATCTCCTACTGCTGGTATCATGCTGGTATCAACACTACAGGTTGAATTGTTTCCAACCCCTCCTACAGGGTGTTCAGAAGCAGGATGGAAGTTGTTTTTGCATGGGCAGTGCTCTGCAAAAAGCTGGAGAGTAAAGTCAGGTGCTAGTAACAGCTGCATTGCCCCTGTCCCTCCCATATTGTGCACTTCCCCTGCAGCTCTGCAGCACAGTCCCTGCTGGTTCCAGGGATGGCTTGCTGATAGCTCCATCCAGAAGAAAATCCAAGTTGTCACAATGAGAAGACCGCACAAACATAGCAATCTGGGTAACCAGATATAGGCTGCAGAGAATTTGCCTTATGTATTACTTGAGAAGGTTAACAGTGGCAGTAACACATGGCCCTGCAGGCAGCAAAGTGTTATTTCAATAAACTGACAAATGCCCTGGTGTCCCCTTCCAGGAATGTCTTGAAACGTCTTTGTATACCAACTCTGTCAGACAAGGTCAGCACACCACATGTTTGGTAAATGGGTGGACAGCTGTGCCTGCACACTGGCTCAGCTGCTGCTTGTGTTCACACTCCAGGACTGGATGTCCCATGAGAGGCTGTGCCAACCAGTTGTCCTTCACATGTTGTGGCACTGCTGCCACATAACTCTTGCTGAGTGGGCCCTGTCAAACATTCCTGTACTTAAATAAGGAAAAGCAGTAATCAAGCTGCACTAATTGCATTCACTATCCTAGTAAAGTTTTAAAGGCTTATTAGTGAGAGTTATGAAACCCACACCCTAAAGGAGTTTGCAAGAATTATCTTTTTGCAAATAAAAGTGTAGTATCTATTCATTGCGTGTCAGTGTGGTGTGGGTTGAATAGCAACTGCCCATTGTGCTTTGTAGTGTGCTTGTGTTTTACTTTCAACATGAGGTGAGAGCAGATCCTACCTTAAATGTTCACGAAGAAATGTCAGCATAGATGAGGAAATACAGGGGGAAGGAAGGAGGTGGGCTTGCATAAATCATTTATGGCCATGAGGCATGAATAACTATTCTGGTCACATAATTCTCAACAATATTAGTTTAATAATGTGATGCAGATCTTTTATTTAATAGTAACCTGTAAATAAAACAAACAATTCTTGTTAAGAACATATTGGGTTGGGAAACCTGGCTGACAGCTTACAATTTTAAGAATTGTCATGGGACTTGCATTAATTAACCCTGTGGGGAGAATTCTTCCTATTGCAAGCTCCATTACAATTTGTTTTCAGAAAATAAGGACCTTCACTGCTGCTGAGAGCAAGAGCCCAGCTGCCTGTCTCTGGGTAGTTTGGAATCTCATAATTTCAGAAATATTTGAAATACCTGAGCAGCCAGGATAATACAGAGCAAGCAGCCTTGAAAGATTACACTTTTTCCAGCCAAAGGTGAATTTTGTATTCCTTTCATGCACAGTGCAGCTGTACTGGTGATGGCAATCAAGGACTTTAAGGGAACAGACATATTAGCTTAAAAAAAAAAACAAACAAACCAAAAAAAAACTTGAAAGATGGTTTCAGAGGGCTTTGGATTCTCTGTAGATTCATGTCTGCCTTTGCTTTCTGCAGACACCTTTAATTCTGAACTGCTGGCTCAGCTTGCTTTACAATCGCCTTTGGCATGCTACAGATGTGTGCAGCTGCATTGGTGACTGTGGAACTTTCTTGTTTCCAGGTAAGTTGCTCACACCCATCACAGGAAGCTGAGCTGCCCCATTGTCTTCCTCCACGTGCTGTCTTCTGGGGTGGCTGTGTGGGTCTGGGCACAGTTTTTGCATCTGAGAGCTGCTTGATGTACACAAATTATTTTTGCTCTTTTGCACTGGATAATATCAGATACTTGCATGATCTCCTTGCTTAAATCACTGCTAACCTAATGTGGTGAATATTCTTTCCTTTCTTTTCTTGTCTGCAGGATTTGATATAATGATTTGTCTTGCCACAACCATTGCATATGACTTCACATATGAGGCTTTCTCCATTACCACTTTTTTGTCAATGTACTAACAAGTCTCATTTTCTAGTTTATCTCTCCTTCTATACTTTTGCAAGTATTGTATTGTGCTTTGTGATGTGCAAAGAGGCTTATACTTTCAAGCATTCCTTATCAGGAAACTGAAAAATCAGTTTATTTTTGGCCAATCTTTGACTCATCTACAATGTAAACTTTCCACTAACATAATATGTACCATGGCAGTGGTGGCCTGGCTTGTCACATTGCCCTTCATAGGCAATGTGTTAATGGCTCATGGATAAAGAGGGCAAAAAGATGTCTAGTCTTAGCACAGCACACAGCTGTGGTGTGTAGCAGAATTAGACACATAATGCCATTCCCTGTCTCCTCTGTGAGAGATCATGACTGGAAAACCAAGAAGGCAACAATGCTGCAACTATGCTCCACTGGCTCTACACCAATCCATCTGCAATACATTAAAAGGAAACAACCATTGATGCTTAGACCAGTGGTTGTATGTCCTAGGTAACCAAAATTAGTTGAGTAAATCAATGCTGAAAGAGCAAAGGAGTCACATCAGTGCTTTATACAGTGTTAGAGGGAACAGGTTGGCTTGTGGGATGAATAACACTGGAACTGGGCCAAAAATCCAGCCTGGGGACACGAGTAGGAAGTTGTTCTGTACTAAGAGATGTCATCAGAGAACTACTTCTGTCTCTAATATTTGTTGGCATGGAGAATCTGAGCTGCCAGGTGTCATCATAAACTACAAATGACAGTCATCATCAATAAAAAAATGTCTTGAAGATACCAGGCTTACGTCCCAACTAGTGAGACATCTGAAAAAAAAGGCACATATATTTAAGAACAATGCTTTGAATTTCTGTAATACCTTGGATAATTTTATCAGAGAGGGATTTATGTGGTGATGCATTACATTAGCCCAGTGCTGTGCAAGACATACAGAAATTAGTGATGGATTAGATTTCAGAAAGCTTATAAAAAGTGTCTTGTAAGACCTTTAACCTTCATAGCTGAGGAATCCATTAAAATAAGCATTGAAGTAATTCTTGGCTGGTACTGTAGTAAGAAATATGCTAGTGATTAATGGGTTTGGGTTAGTTTCTTAACAGTTTAATACATAGATGAACAGAACATATCCCTGATAATGGCAAACACAGGACCTCACTCTGCTGTAGGAAAATTTGGATGTGGAGCTGAGAAAGTTTCATGTGTTTTCTGAGCTGCACAAAAATTTCACTAAGGGCTGGACGCTCTGTCAAAGCCCTTCCCATCTTTCCTGCTGTCTGCATTGCAGTTAAGCCCAGGTGTGGTTGCTACCAGAAGCCCAAGATGTCTTCTGTGAGGGAGACCACACCACTCAAATTGTTTTGGTTTTGCTTTGTGCAGTTACTGCTTTGTGCAGTTACATCTCATGCACAAAAATTGCCTTGAATGTGCTTTGGCTCTGCTCAGATATGTGCAGTGCCAGCAAGATCCCTGGGCACCAGTGTCCCATGCATCATGTGTCCTATGTCTAGTCACACAGCCCAAGTTCATGTGGTGGCAGCACTGGCATTTTACCCTCATGCATGTCCCTGGCTGGGTCAGGACTCAGTTTTTCCCATGTAGTGGTTTTCTCAGTGTCAGAACAGATTATTCTGCCAGTAC
The DNA here is from genome assembly GCA_011076525.1 of Nettapus auritus. Taxonomy (NCBI): domain Eukaryota; kingdom Metazoa; phylum Chordata; class Aves; order Anseriformes; family Anatidae; genus Nettapus; species Nettapus auritus. Next base: position 8,670,713 of record CM021768.1, read on the forward strand.
AGTGATCTGACAGTCTTGGCTATGCTGTTTTATGGAGCCTGGCTGCCTAATGTCACCCAGCATAATTTTCAGGGCTGGAAATAGCAGCTTAATGGTGAAAGTGCAAATCTGATTTTCCTGTCGGACACTCATAGCACTGGCAGTGCGTGGGGCTTGCTAACTCCGCAGGGAACAAGATCACTGTGAAAAGATTCATCACCAGTGACGAGTGCTGGAATATATATGTCTGCACAGAAAAACATTGCCAATAGCTTGCATTTTTAGCTGCTGGTAAGAACCTTAATGCTGCTGCATAGGAGGAATTTCACTTGTAACGCAAGGAAAATTTTACTATGAACCTGCCTTGTTCTCTGTGGATCCTTTTGCTCTCATTGTTAAATGCCAGGAATGAAGTTAGGTGATCTGATAGTACCATTTTTTATTTATTTTTTATTTTTTATTTTTTATCAGCAGTATTGGATGAAGGCTAGGGAACCAAAAGCTGTTGAGTGTCCTGTGCAGGGTCACGGCTGGGCCAGAGTGAGTGTGCCTGGCCTCTCAGGGCAACTCTCACTGCGGTCCCATGAAGTATTAGCCTTCTAGGGACCACAATTATTCAAGGGCAAGAGTTCATCCTCTGCTAGAGGTGTTGTTAGATAAGCTAGAAACTCATCCCTTTACAGTTTTGCTGGTAGAACTGTTCCATTGTCATTGCTGTTCTGATGCGGGTCTTCAATTTGATGCACACTTTGATGTACATATGTATATTTGACGCTTGCCTTTTGTTCTTCTTAAAATAAATCTTCAGCTCATCCACCCACTTCTGATATGTTACCTGAATTTAAATAGAGAAGTGCTGGTAATTTCAGTTGCTGCCTATTCAGCACAACTCATCGTTTGATGGCATTTTCCATCACTACTCACAAAAGCTAATTGTTTTATCACTGCAAGAATTACGTTAGCTCTACTGACCAAGGAAGACCATTACCCTTGGCTGCAGCAGCTGCTGGAACAAATGATGAGACCATTGGTGTGTATCACGTAGCAAGTTTGAGAGCTTTCCTTGCCTCCCACCTTTCTTTTCCAGATGTCAGGTGTTAGTGAAATATGGCAGGGTTTCAGACTAGTAATAACATCAATTTGAGCAGAGAACAAGCTGTCATAACCCACTGTACTAATGAAAATTATGATGACACCACAACAGATATTCTTGCCAACCTAATCATCTCACACCACCGTTGCATAAAGTTATTTAAAGATTAATGTTCTTAGTAGCAAATACAAGCTTAGGAACAATTTTTGGAAGTGATTAAACACCACAGTGAAGTGGAGTTGTATGGAGAATTTAGTAGTTGTTTGGTAAGCAAGCATTCCTCTAAACACCACTGTTATTTCTATTGTATTAGAGAAAACAAATTCAACAAAGCACGATAGAATAAAAGGAAAGGCTAGAAAAGTGCTGGGAATTCAGTGTGGCTGCCACTCAGCATTTCAGTAAGAGAGATGTAAAGGGGGATGCATACCTGGATGCATACCCAATTACCTCATTGAGGATTATGAAGTTTGACTGAAAATGTACTGGAAGGAAAAGGATTAGAAAAACCTTCTGAGGAAGGGGACATGATCCAGACTTTCTGTGGTGTGCAAGCTGAGGACCTGTGCAAAGGGAAGAAGTTCTTGGTCTCCCTATCCCGGACATTCAGCCATCACTACATGCAATAAATACATATATTTACTTCATCATCTTCTCTGGAGAGTGTGTAGAAGAAAGAATCCACAAAGGTATATCAGGGGAATAAAGAACATGAATTCAGATTAGTTTTAGGCAGCTGTGAGAACTAGTTTGTGCGATTTGATCTACTTCAAACTCTATCCCCAGTGGTGACTCATGAAACAGAATGTCAAACTAAAGTAAATTCAAGGAATAGATACAGCATTAAAAGACTGAAGGAAAGCCAAAATGAATGTGAAAGTGGGCAGTCAAAAGGAAAAAGAACAGGGAGGCTGGTGAGAGGATGGAAGGAGAACAAAGGGAATCTGAGGCAAGGAGGTGAACTGGGAACATGACAATGTGTTGGATTCAACAGAAATCTTCTCATATTTCATTATGTATTCTCTATTAGCTTATTTGAAAGTAATGTTTCTCAGAAGAAATTTGAAAAAGTATTTTGAAGGAGGAGTGGGAGCTTCAGGCGGGCAAAGGGAGAAATCTGTTCAGATCAGTTTCTTCCTGGCCTGTAGACAAGACCAGGGGAATAACCACATGAAAAGTAGTACATCACAACTTGCACTTACCAGTCAGCTAAACATCTATTTTCTATGTTTCTGTGCTGTACAGAAATAAAACATCTCACATCACATTACAAAGGTAGTACTTTATGTAGAGAAGGGGTGACCCATGGTCTTGCAAAGGGCCTCTGACAGCATTTACTGCCAGCTTACTGCTAACAGCCCTGCAAATACTCTGAGATGTTTGCAGTCAGCCTATATATGCTAGGAAGAATTCTAGTCTGATTTCAGAAGGAAACAAGGTGTTTGCAATCAGCGTAGATTTTCTCCCTGTGCTTGTCCCTGGCCATCTTCTAATGAAGTGTGACAGCATGGATTTCCATCAGCCAAATTTCACCAGGCTATGGGGCTTTGCTATCTGTATAGCAAGGAAGACCTACAAGTCCAAAGGGCACAGCTAATGTGGTTAGGAGCATAACTGAAGGTATCTCAACCCTCAGCTCTGCAGAGATTTCTGCAGATCCCTCACACAGAGATGCTCCAACTTTCACTTCACAGTCACTTGTTAATTGCTCCCTAGATCCAGGAAACCTATGTGTAACCAGCAGTGTAATAGGGATTTGTGTGTTACCCAGAGCAATGGAAATGGCTGCTGCTGGTTTTAAACATTAGCCAGATCCACGCAGATTCAGCACAGATTTCTCTACTTTGCATCTGCTGGTATGTCCAGGTCTAGGGTGCTGATGGTGGCTTTTAGCATTATTCTCAGTCCAAGATGTCTCTCCAAGTAGCAGAAAAACACACAAAGGCAGCTTTGGTGGCTTCAGACCTGCTCAGCTACGTGCTTTGTGGGTACTGAAGGACTGACATCATGGACATGATAAGCTAAGCCTCTGTATTTATAATGCACGAGGGCTCTTGTAATTGCACAACATACTAAAGCATTTACTGTATATTTCTCTCTATTGATCCAGAATCACTTTATTTCCTTCCCTGGGATTTTATGCCTCTTTTCCAGTCAAGGCAAAAAGAATATATCTTTCCTTTGCAAGAAGGCATTAAATTGTCAGTAAAGTCATTTCTCTCACACTAGAATCTCCAAGAAATTGCATGTGTGTGCCTGGAGTCAGCACTCACAAAGGTGCTAAAGGAGCAGTGGCAGCACAGAGCTATGCTGCACTTTCTGGGGGAGAGGCAGAGCTCCATCTTCTCACTTGAAGTGTTGTCTATCTGATCTGAGCTCCATTAGCCATAGGAAAAAGCTTACCAGCCTGCATGAAATATTTTGTAAGAAGTTAAGTGTCAGCACCTGCTTTATGAACTCTCTTGCATGCTGGGAATCTCTCTTCTGGGAAAATCCAAGGAATTAACCAAGAAAGACGGGAAGGAAGTGTTTTGATTTTGAAGAGGACAAGGGAAATGCAAATTGGAGAAATCTTTCAGAAAAGCAGTGGACATATGATAGCCCTGTCTAGCATCTTAAGTGTAGCTTGCAAGGTTGAAAACAAACAAACAAACAAACAAACAAAAACGCACTGGGATGCTGAATCAGTACATTTTATATAGTCCTTCGCACTATGAAGCCTGGATGATTCCCAAGAGTGAGCAGTGAGCAGTCTGGAAATAAAAATGTGTCTGATCAATAAAATGAAATGACTTGAAGAAATCTGAGTTTAGTGCTCTGTAAGTCCTAATTGGCTTTGCAAGTATCAGAGGTAACCTTGCCCTTTGCAGCTTAGCTGTTACAGTGATGTGCAAGGTTGTTGCAAGATAACAGCAGGCAGGGGTGACCCTGGTGCTCCTGACAGCACAGAAGACACAGACCACCAGTGAAATCCACAGTGAGAAGGGCCTGCAAGGTCAAAATGTCCCTGTGGCACCTGATGAGTTGAGGTTTTTGTACCCTGCCTAGCTCTTTCAGTATAACACTAACTGTCTCTACATCAGACGTTGGCTAATACCTGTCTGTAGACCTGCATGCCAGCTACTTCATTTTTTTTCCAAAGACATGAGACACAGACACACAAATTGCTAACATGGGTGAGCTAATAAAAAGGCAAGTATAAGTATTCAAACAGTGGGAGCTATTTAAATACAGAAGTTAAACAAAAACTATCCCAATTGGCTTTCAACCCTCAGCCCCATGATGTAAAAATCAATTGATTTTTACCTACTGAATGCTAAAAACTCCAGAGGAGAGGCTTTTCTCTTGTCAGTAGTGTATGTGGGCAGAATAAAATTCAGAGGTTTTACAGGGGTTAGCTAACAGAGACAGGCCAGCAGAGTACAGGCATCTCCTTCCACAAGACCTCTGGTCACCTCTGGTGTACAGACCTGCACTTTCAGCAGAACCACTACAACATTTGCAGAGTAAAATTCAGAAAGAGTCGGGTTTGAATGTTATTTCTAGCAATGTCCAGTAGCACCCCCAAGGATATATTTGGAATCACTGCCACAAGATCGACAGAAGCTCCCAGGAGGATTCCCCCACTCCCCTGAGCACTGCAAGGTGGATATGAGCTGATCGGTGATAATTGTCTCCTTGGATGCATGCAGCCATGCCAGTGTTCGAAGTCTGCATATTTAATTGCCTGTATTTTGTAACCTGGCTCTGAAAACTCACTTTGAGCTGAAATGTGAGATTACTCCCTTGTAATGAGAAAATCACGGCCTTGTCCACTTAAAAATTCTGATTATACAAATCCAAAACGAGCTCTGCATATCTAAACGGTTTTAAATAAAACACTTGATGTTAGTGAGGAGCGAATGATGACTATTCAGGAAGAGAACATGAGGGAGCAGCTTTGCAGTTGGCACTCTCCACTGCTGCAGGGAAAGCCATTGGGATAGTGAGTGCCGATGTGTCCCAGGGCCAGCCACCAGCCAGACCCCTTCCCCCCAGGGGGAAGACCTGAATAATTTTTTTTTTCCACCTTCAAGTGAACTTGACATTGAGCCACTCCTCTGATCAGACACAGCAGGCACTGCTTTGCAGGATGTAAGGGGTTCTCTACTGGTGTCCAGCCCACCACAGCACCAGGTCCTCACCACGAAACCATCCCGGGGTTCTCCAGAGCTGTAAGCACGAAACAAGGGCTAGACTGACCCAGAAACGTACTCCATCTAGGGACACTCATAGGGTTTCCTAAAAAGCATGCAAGATGGCATTTCATTTCCACAGGCAGGTCTCCCCAGAGCCACTGCAAAGCTGGACTGACCTTCACACATCTCACTCCCATGGCTGTAAAACCACAGCCATCAATCAAGTGATTTCCACAATGGCTCTGCAACTCCTCAAAGAAGCTGGTTGGTGCTAACCTTAGGGTTTTTATTTAATTTGGCAGCAAGTGGCCACAGCTGTGAGATTTGCTAAGCCTTAGGAGAACAGGAATGTCAGCACAGGGATAGAGATCTCTTTTATTTGAAACCTCGCCAAAAAAGAAAAAAGAAACAAACCAAAAGTAAAATTTTGTTTTTCTACAGCCCTTGAAATAAATTCTCCAACAGCAAAAATATGATAACTAGCAACAGTGGTGCCTAGGGTGATAAGCCACTGTATAATCTTATGATGTCATGGTAAATAACTAGTGTCACTTCTTTGTAATGTACTTATTACTTTATCGGGATAAACATTAGAGAATACATCACATTTCTTTATGTTTTTCACTTCCTATTAAACTCCTGGCTGCTTCAGTGAGCCCTCTGCACACAGCTTGACTGCAAACTGGTGATCTGTAACTTTCTACAGTACAATATGATCATTTCTCAAGTCCTGTTCAACTCTACATGTAACTTTTCATGGGCAAAGATGGATGCCATGAGCAAAATGCAGGCACAGGCAAAATTTATCTCAATTTATCCTGGACAGAAAAAGTAACTGAGGATACCTTGCTGAAAGCAAAATATACTGCTTGAACGAATTTACAATAAGTAATAAAATAGAACAGGAAGAGACCATTTACTGTAGGGGAAGAAGGTAATATATGATGTCAGTAATTCACTTTAAAATGATGCTATTAAGCAAGTATAAAGGTGACCATCACCTTTTTTTAGGTATTAAAGTTATATTTATAAGCCAGTTGATGTGTGACATCTAGAGCCACTTCTAATTTCTTCCAGTAGAAACATGTTGTATATATGTTTTATGCCATTTATACGTCTGGTAGCTCTCGCTGCAATAGTGGATGGCCAAGGCAAGCCCACATGTGAAGGCAAAGTCTACTGTCCTCAGGACCAGGTTATAACTACAGAAAAGCAAAATGTCTTACATAATCCATAGAGGAGATGCTGAGGCCAGGCCACAAATTAAATCAGTTCTTCTGGCATTAGTTGTCAGGCTGATGCACAGATGCATCTTCATCCCAGCAGTGCAGAAACTGAACAAGAAATGTTGTCAAAGGCATTACAAGTCAGTGATGCCTAGCCAGCAGCATCCTGCTACAAAACCCAGTTAATTTAGCATAGATTTAAAAGGGAATAATTTTACATAATGAGGCATCTATAACATCTCATATACATTGGCTCTTTACAGCTTTGGTCTTGTTTTGGAAAAAGCACTTGGTTTGCCTTTTGGTTCCTCAGCCTAAAATCACTATCCAGCTTACCCACTACTCCATTTGTCCTGAAAAGTCCCTAGTCCTGGAGAGGTCATTTTGACTCCTGTTCCCCATATGTCTACTACAAATTTCTGAATTCTTCTTTTCTGAATGTAGGCATTAGGAATTATACAGAATATCCTTGCACAACTGGAATAACACTACCCTGTCCCTACAGGGATAAGCAAGTGCAGAAATGCTGTGATCTTGTCAAATCTTCCTATATCCAGTAATGTCTGTGGAGCTGCAGCTCCTGAAGGCAGGCAGTTACCTGGGCTTCTCATTGTCTGCTTTGCTTCCCTGAAAAGCTCAGAGGAAAGCCTGGTTATATGCACCCTGAAAACTCAAATCCTAGAAGGGAAAAAGAAAAAAAAAAAAGAAAAGAAAAAAAAAAAAAAAAAGGACAACAAAAACACAGCTATATTACTTTCTAAATCTCATGACTTGCAAGTCAATATCATGATTTCAGTGCAGAAGGATGCCTTGAGAAATGAACCCCCCCTGAAATATAAATCAGCTGGAGGCTGGAGCATTCATCCCACTTGATATTTATCATCATATTACTCCAACCTATATGCATACACGCATTTTAAATAGCCACTTTCAAACAATAACTGGGCTAATTGGACTTCATTTCTGAATGGGGTTTTCCAAGGTAGCTCGTTCTGTTACAGCCACAGCTGGATGGTGGCAATGCAGCCACACCAGAGGGACACTCAGTACAAGTCCACCTCAGCTTTCACTCCTGTCAATATTCTACATTAGTCTGAGCAGCATGTACAGCAGATCCAGACTAGCAACATCAAAATCAGCAGTCACTGTATCAGATGGGCTGGGGAAGGGTTTCTTTGGAAGAATCCCTGAATCCCTTGAAGAAATGACCACTGTCTTGATGTTTTCTGTATTTAAGCCCATAGATTCTTTCCTGTGCTCATCAAGAAGAGGTTAGGCTCTGGTCTTGCAGGGCAGAGAGGACTATTCACCTCCAGAGATGGCATTTTAGTTGATCACGGTTTCTGTAAGTCCATTATAAATATTGTTTTACAATTAAACTCTCCCCATCAAAGCAGAAGCATTCTTATTAGATTATTTAGAAAAACCCATAATTACCAGGGTTTAATTTATTAACATGATGGGCAATTTAAACACTATCTTTGGAGATAATGAAATTGTACTAACTCTGAGATTGAAAAAGAGGGCATGAACACCATGGAAACTGTCACTGACAAAAGCCTGCACAGATAGTTTGCCTGCCTGCCTGCTGAAAACACACAGTGCATTCTCTCTCTTAATATAGAAACAGAAGAAATAGCACTCAGGCTGCATGTGATGCTGAAGGAGAACAAAGGACCAGTTTCAGGTTCCAGAAGAAGTTTCCTCTGGGTGCTGTGCCAGCTACCTACAGGATTCTGGCAGCGACATCCTGAAGCGTTCTGGGAAAAGAAAGGCAGAATACAATCAATAGAAGCTCCAGAACTCGCTGAAGGTAACCAGTCTCTCCAAGCACTTTCCAGAAGTACATTTACTCCTTCAGAGGTCTATTAGAATAATGGTGGAAAAGAAAAAAAAAAAAAAAAAAAAAAAAAAAAAAAAAAAA
>CM021768.1:8679212-8692732 GCA_011076525.1 Nettapus auritus
AAAAAAAAAAAAAAGAAAGGAAAGTAGCTGCTTCTGCTTTCCCTTCACGTATAAAGAAATCAGCCCCCCACTCCCCAGCCATCCCCTGTTCAGCAGCCCAAGCCTTTGACAGAGACAAACAGAGACAAATACCAGCTGTCATCAGCAGTGACCCTTCTCCAGCAGAGGAGTGGCTGCTAGCAGGGCAATCAGAGAGATTAAGATGTATTCAATTTTAGGGACCTAGCAGCAAGGTATCAAGGGCTGCTGCGAGGCAGAAGGGGGGTTTGGAGGATGCTGGCATGCCCCAGCACTGCCACAGAGCTCAGGGAGATATGCTGCCCCATAACACACGACAGCGCTTTGAAAAGGCAATGAAAGACATGAAAGTCTTGTTTTCTGGTGACAGAAATACTTCTGTCTTTTCGCTCAGGAGCAGAAATGCTGCATTATAATTATTCATGATTCAGAGCTCTAGATAGCAGACTTGTGCAAAACAGGCTTTATGCCATTAGATACCTTAATGAGGAGGTCAGAAAGTGTTGCGTTGAGGGATTTGGGATTTGTACATTAACTGGAGTGGCATGTGTTAGAAGGACATGTGAATTAATGACATTATTTATAACCCATCTCATTATCACACCCAGCTTGATGCCCCAGACAGTCACTAATTCTCTTAACCAATTTCTATTTCTTGATACAAAACTGCTTTGCTTCAGCTGTGATCCATTAGAAGAATGCTGTTGTTATTTTTTATTTATTTACTTATTTATTAATGTAAAAAGCTTCTTTCAAAGAAAGGCTCTGTGACTGTGTGATGTAACTCCCCTAAGTCCAAGTCTCAGATACAAATACATCCATGTTGAGTCTGGTAAATGAACAATGAACAAATTTCATGCCTGATTCCCCTGCTTTGCCTTACTTTTGATCTTGAATATTAGATTGCTATAATTGTTTTCAGATCCTTCTCTGCATAACACCAATTGTAGTCACTATGGAAATACAAAATCCAAATACCATCCCTTAGATTTTACAATAAATATGTTCATCCTTTTATTTCTGTCCCATTCTTTGACAGAAATATAAAAAAACAGTGATTGACGAATATTAAAACCTCAGGTAGGATTAGAGCCTTTTCCCACACCATCTTGTCTTTCAGCTGAAAGAGGAAACTGAAACCTGATCATTCTTATGTGAAAAATAAGTAAAAACACACTTTTTTGCTATTTAAATGCACAACTATGTATCTACACATTTCTAAGTGTTTTTAGAAATTTTTTATGCTTAGAAGCATAAGGAAGAGTTATAAGGAAAACAGACCACTTTCCTAAACTCAAACATCCAATAGCAAAACCCACTCTTTCTGCTTGGTCCTGTCAAGAGAAATCAGTATTTGCAAGGTTTGCTGCCGGGGACAATAGCTCTGACCTGACTTCAGTTTCTTCTTCCCAGACCTGTACACGATAACTTTCTAGGAAAAGAAGAGCAAGTGTCTGTGCATTTGCTGTGGGCTAATTAATGCTCACCTACAAACTAGAGGGGATTTTTGCTCCTCTGAACTGATTGGGGATAGAGAGGAAAGAACATGCTTGCAGTGGAGAATGAGCAAGGCTGTGAGTAGAGAAAGCTGCTTGGTAGTGAATGATGTTTTTTTTTTTGCTCTTGAGAAATAAACACAGGGAATCAATTAGATCTGAATATAAATGAAAGTAATGTGATTTATCAGGCACCTAAATTGTTTAGTGATGGCTATGGAAATGGATTCATTATGAGTGACAATAAAGACTAACAAAGATCCGTTTCCAGAGGTGTGGAGGAGTGGAAAGAGCCGTAATCACAGCAGTAATCTTCACCCTTTTGCTTTTCTCCAGGTTGAGAACAGAGCTACTCATTCACAATGACTGCTAAGGCGAGCAGAAATGGAGGGTGAGTGGGGGGATTACAGTCCCCTACAGCACCCCGCATTCTGGTGGCACCACGTTAGCAGTAATGTGGTCAGGGCTTCTGCAGTCCCTCTGTATTCCCCAATGTGCTCAGATCTGGGCTTGGTCCAAAGCGGAGAACAGGAGACAGCTCCTACCCAGTGGGTGGGGAAGCCTTTTTTGGAAGCCTCTTCCCTGCAGCCTCTACACACAGGTGTTATGCTTAATTATAGCCTTCATTAGCTGGCAGATCTACTGCCTCACAGCTAATGCTCCATCCCTGCTGCAGCACTGGTAAGCAACTCTGTGCAAAGCTCTGCCTTGAAACCAGCACTATTTACCTGCATCTCAAGAGTATCATTTCCTTTATGCATACCTCCTTTGAGTCTACTCAAGGGCTACTCAGGAATAATCACATTATGTGTTGGGAGGGGGTAGGAGTTGATTCCCATCTCTTCTCTTGTCTTGAAACCACCAGGATAGAGGAGGAAGATTTAACTATGTGTCATGATGGCCCTAGGCTAAAATGTCATGGACTAAGAGGACCCCACTCAAAACTGGGCAAAGGACAGCCTTTTGCAGGACCTTGAGAAAGGTTAGCTCCAAGCAAGCTGTTCCAGCCAGCTTCCCCTGAACCGATCCATTGATGTGAGCTAATCTGTCATGTTAATTCAGTGCGGCAGAACGTGAATAGATTGTACTTCACCCTTGCTAAATAACAAGCATTTACTGGTGATGGTGTAGAGGGAAGCCTTTTATGTGCATTTGTACTCCTCCTCCCAGACAGACCAGGCAGTTTTCTTGCAGATGACTCAGTGTGCAGCCATGTGACTGTCTCCAGGAGTGCGGTATAATGAAGGATAGGATGATAACCACGGGTTTTGCTGCCTCTGATTGCAGAAGAGCCATTTGTGCTTTTCTTGGGCCCCTGTGAGCCACAACCTGAGACAGTCCACAGGGCGATAACCAGGATGGAAAGGGTCTAACAGCTTTGAGTATAAAGAGCAGTCAATGACCAGCAGTAAAGCCACAAGGAAGAGCCTTTTGCAGAGTGCCATTGATATTTTGGAAGAATTACCCCTCTTGAACAAGCTGAGTCATAGCTTCTTTCATCCTGATGCATGTCCATGCCTGATACCATTAAAGGTTTTTTCCATCTTCACCAAAGCCCAGCTTTGTAGGTTTCTCTCCTCAGGTTTTTGCCATGGTGCAGTTTCCTGTTAAACACCCACTGCAGAGATCAGATCTCTGTCTGCTTTGAAGCCCTCCAAAAGACAGCCTTCTCACCATTTTGAAGCAGCAATTACCAGCAGAGACACTAATTAGCAAGCTGCTATCTCCAAGAGTGCAGAGAGAAACTCCAGGAGAGAGGTAATTTTACAGGACATAAAGGGCAGGTTTGTTAACAATAATTAAAGCACAAGCAAATACATAACAATATACGTAAAGGTCTGACTTTAGTGTATTATGCAAGGAAAGCAAAGTTAATTATGAAGACAAAAACTCTCCCACTTCCCTCAGGTAAATGCTGGCAAGGAGAAGCTTTCATTCTTTCAAAAAGTGTCAACCACTGCTCACTGTTTGTTTACAATCTCTCTACAGCTTTTCCACCTATAATTGTTTCCAGGCCCTGAAGTTGGAATTTTTAAAGCAATCCCTGTGTTTCTGTCTAGAACCTGACCTGTTTGCACACAGCTGTGTAATCCGGCCAGAATCATTTGTACCCATGCAAGTCACTCACTTCCAGTTCTTAGAAACCTATCTTCCCTCTTTCCCCATCAGGAAAAGGTCAAATACAGAATCGTCCTTTGCCAAATTTAATACTTTCTGAATTAGGAGATTGCTATCTATAATTACAAAACATTTCAAGGACATTTTAGCACTGACAGCCTGAGACCTCTGTATGTTGGCCAGCATAATGTATCTTATGATAAGTCACCTTTCTCCCCACAAACCACAGGACAGTGCACTAGGAGCCCATCACGCTGTTCTTCCATGGACACAGTGGCCTGTAGCATGGGTCAGCATTCAGTTTCTGGGCAATCTCCCAACATGCACATCCCCAAGGCAGCCACAGTCATTTACTTCCATCCTGTCAGATGTTATCTTGCTATCCCTGGCAAGACCTGCCTGGTCATCCTTGCTGTTTTCAAGATAAACAGATTATAGCCTAAGAGTTTAATCACAGGCAATAAAGTCATCTTTATGTCGGTATATGCTGTCTTAGTTCACTTGTAACAGTGAAGACATCTTCAGCTAGAGTTTAAGGTATTCTTCTTCAGCTAGAGTATTCTGTATTAATTATGATAGAAAAATTATCAATGGAAAATATTTCTAAAGAGTTAGTGATAATTTTATTGAGATGCTTACAAAAACACTTTCAAAACCATCACTGAAATATTTAACAACTGGTTTTCATTGATGGTATCTAGCTTCTGGTAAATAAAAAAATATTCTAGAATTTAAGAAAGAATGACTTTTGTAGAACCCTTAGTAAAATGTATCGTGAATGTTTCTGAATGGTTTGCCAGGGAAAGCCTAACTCTTCCTGGGAAACTACCAACTGTGTAAAAAGAAAAAACAAAAAATACAAACTAGAAGCAGTTGAATTTTCTGGTGAAGTGTTTGAGGGTTACCTGAGATGGATGCAAATCCTGCACAGATAAGGATGTCATGTAAAAATAATGGGTCCCGATGCAGCTTGGCAGCTGTGTGCTTCTCCTCCACGGCACGAGTAGGTTTTGCTCACCTCAGGCAGTAGCTGCTCCTACATCTGCCCTGCTGACAGCTCTGGCAAGCGTAATAAAATATCAGGTGGAGTAACTGTACCCAAGCAATGCTACTTGTTGGAAAAACAAAAAACAAACAAACAAACAAACAATAAGCAGTTCTCGGTGTCTCCCCTCTTTCCTTTCCTCTGATTTATACTGAGATTTTCTAGTTCATGCATGAGGTTGCAATGGAAGGTTGAACAGATAATTACCTCTATTTCCTCTGCATTATAAAGCATATTTAAAGGGCACTTAGTAAAAGTGGTCACAACCTAAATTAAAATGTAATGTGAAAAGATAATGTTTGGTAGGCTGTTTGGGAAAAGCAGTATTACACAAGGGGGAGCACATGGCCTTCTCCTCCCCTGAGATTTGCACCAGGACTTTTCTGTTTGCTTCTCAGTATCAGTTTTTCTCTGCTGCTTCCTAACAAGCAGCTATGCCTCTCCCAGCACCCATTTCAGAGCATTTCCCTGGCAGGAAGAAAAAGTATGATCTCTTCTTCCTCAGCTTGAAATTTCTCAATCTCAGGGGATAAAAACACCACAAGACTACAGAAGAGCTGAAGAAAACCAACATCAAAATAAAAACAATAATAATAAAAACACATAAAACACCACTATGTCCTGTGCAGTCACAGACAAAAGAGCCACAAAGAAGTCACCACAAACCTTTGAGTCTTGCACAACTTTGATTTAATTATAAATAAAATCTATTTAACATGACAACATTGGAAATGACTGGCTAAATCAAAATCAGAGAAGATGAGAGAAACCAAACTTTCAAGGGGCATCTGAGAGATCCCTCAGATCCCTGGGAAATTGTCACCTATTTTTTATTTATTTATTTATTTTTTCTCCCCAGGAAGAGTCCAAGCTAGCATGAAACACCCTGACTAGTGTGAAACTGGCTTTAATAATTAAACCTGCAAAAAATAAAGATTAAAAATTTATTCTGAACTAAATGAAGCTATTATCAGAACAGTTTTTCCCCATTATACATTTATGATACATAATACACTAATACAGGTGACTTCTTTTGAGAACACCAAGACTCTCTGCCCCTGTGAGCTCCTTGGAGCTGAGGCGTCCTTTTGGTAGTTCACACCTTTGCTGCTTGCTGCCTGGCCTCTCACTGGAGCGCTGGTAGAGCAATGAACACACACTACTTTGCTAATTCTTTAAACTATAACACCCTCACATTTCAACATAAAAATTAGTTTTCAGAACACTGTCTTTGAAAAAATGTTGAAATTGATTTCATAATTATTTTTTCTCTTTTTCCATAGAACATTAAAAGCACAAAATTCCTTGAAAACAGCAGTTTCTTTTGATCATTATAAATTATGGAATATTTAGCATAACCTAGAGGTAGTGCTAAAAAAAAAATCACAGTGTAAAATCATCAGTCATTCCTCTTAAAGGAATTCTGAAAGAATTGGACATCCATAAGGCTGAGGAGAAAATACTTTATAAACAGCTAAGGAAAAAGAGGAAAACAGAAGTCCTACAATGTGCTGGATTACTTTTAACAGGGCTCTGCTGGTCAGAAAAAGCTCTGAGCTGGGGTGTAAGTCCTCCTGCAGACACCCAGGGCGTCTTCCTTGCCCACATGGGAACCTAGTGCCTTTCTCAGCAGAATGCTTTTCCATATTTGCACACTGCGTTATTTCCAGTCCCCATATATTTCAATTTACGAAGTCACAACAATCACGGTAAGATCAGCCCCACACATTTAAAGTCCTTGCTAGAATCAGTGAGTAACAACCAGCACTGAAAGGGACCTCCAGCATATAAATACAGTTAAGAGATGGCAGATGTTCACTGATGAAATCAGTAGTTAAGTTTTGGCAGCCCATCCAGGCTGGGAAGGGCTCATTGTAGCTCCACATACCTCCAGCCCCGATTCAGCCTTCATTATTTTGAGTATGGTAATGTGGCTGTCTGAACCCAGTAGATTTTTGTGTTTCTCCCTCTTTTGACAAGTTCTAGTAACATGCACTCGTGGCTTTATTTAACACCATGAGTAGTTCTACCAGAAGATGAAAGTAACTTCAAGTTTTAAAATGTTTAAAAAAATGAAGACTTTTTTTTATACTATCCTTCAGTTAATGCATTTGCTGGTGCATATAAATTCAGGACAGTCTGCTTCCCTATAAAAGTTTGATGGAGTTCGGCTGGAAGGCTGACAAGACATTGAATTCCAAATTCAGGAAATGTTCAACTCTATGATGTGTTTATAATTAAATTTATTTCCCTTGAATGCAACTGAGCATCTCCGTGTCTTATTGTGCAAGGCAGCTGTATGTTAAGGATTATGCCTGTGGAATCAAATAGGTTGATGACATGATTTAGGACCTATCTGGAATGATTAATTGAATTAAATATAGCTTACACAATTTGCCTTAATCCTCTGAGGACAGTCTGACCAAATTCACACCTTTCCTTTACTCTAGAAACCTTATTAAAAGAGAGAGAGAGAAGGAGGAGGAGCGATTGTTCTGTATACTTGATTAGAAGCTTCAAATATTCAATAAATTACTGCTCTTTGTAGGGGAAAATCTGGGGTATTTATTTTCTCATCCCCTGTCCTGACAAGTTCACCACTTTCTTTGCTTCTCCATAAATCAGCAGGGTGGCTGCAGACTCAGTGGTGAAGCCCCCCAGTTAAAATGGCCTGATCCTTGCTGCAACGCCTGCATCACCCACAGGCAAAAAGGCAAAAGAAATTAGCTTTGTGCTTCTGGGATTTTTGTGCTGCTCTGCATAACAAATCCCTGCCATAGATTTGCCTTGTTGATGAGAGATGAGATGTGATCCCAGCCCTAAGCTTGAAGTCAGGTAAAGCTCTGTTCCCCACAGGTTTCCCCACATGGGTGCAGTACCAGGCCCACGTACGGAGCTAGAGAAGCTCTGAAGTCCCTCAGGATGGCCAACTAAGCAACATTCAGCCCCTGTACTTTGCTAACATGGATTTGGGTCCTTGTCTCTTCCTTAAACAAGAATGAAAATTTGGGATAAAAGACCTTGACATTTTCTAGGACTATACAGATGCTCACAGCCAGCCCCTAGCTGCATCCTACCTTTACACATCAGGTTCATTTGGCTCCTGCTGGCCATAAAAATGGGGTAATAGTCTGGTGGAGTTAGAAGACCCTCAGGCTACCAGTTTACAACTCATATGGCAGAGGGTCTGACAGACTGGCACACTGTCACATCATCTGCCTGTGGAGCAGAAAGCAAAAGCAATACTACAATAATATTTTCAGAGCAAACCATCAAGAAGTATATACAGCTGTAGCAGCAGGGGCATGTTGGTATGCAGAAACTCATTCTTCTGCTTGGAGATGGGCCAGGAAACAATATCTAACATCCCTACAGGGGTGGGAAATAGGACTTTAAATCTCAGAATCTTCAGCCAAGCAATTAGATGGACAATAAAATTCAACCCCCCTCCCAATCGGTAACCAAGGCCTTTTCATTTGTAGATACCTGCATTTTGCTTTGTAATATCTTTCATTAACGTAGAAACTAATTGTGTTATCTCATCTGTTACAGTCTGAATACATCTTTAAATTGCATCATGCTTTATTAATTATATATTTAATTACTGTAGTCTCAGATTGTTATAAATGTACCTATAACGTATCTTAAAAAATGGCAAATATGCCATAAGCAAGTCTGACAGGCGTAGCACCTTTTAAAACAACAGCATCCTGTTTAGCATTTGCAGTACCAATGCTTGAAAGTTTAATGCCAATGTATCTCTGCTATATATTCTATTCAACACCCGAGCATCTATGTGTAGAAAGAGTGATGTTCCGCAAGACCATGAATTATACAGCATTTATATGTAATTTGGCATCAAAATAAATGGCCCCTTTTGCTTTCACCTCACAGTCAGGATGATCTGGCATAAAGACACTAGGTTTGTTCCAGATTTGTACAGCAAGTAGAATTTTGCCCATTGCTTCTGTAAGGCAGCTAAGTTTCCAGCATTGTATTTTTGTTCTGTGCCAACTAATTTGGATACAACAGATTGAATTTAAAGGTCAAAAAGGCAAGAAAATTGACTGGCTGAAGAAGCTAAAATATTTTTTCAAAACTGATTTAAGAAAATTGAAACAGCTCAGTGCAGCCATGAAGCATTTTATGGAATCTGTATTTCATAGGAGGTAAAATTGAATCTAGGTGCCAGCAACAGCCTATCCTTGGTCTTAATATGTTTGCCTGAAATCTGTGATTTCATCAAAAGCTACTCTTAGTTTGGCAATGCTGTTGACCAAGAAAAAAAAAAAAGTAAAATGAACACCTGTATCTTAAAGAAAAAACATTCACCAGAAAGAGCAAAAAAAAAAAAAAAAAAGAACAAACAACATTCAGGCACTGACACAAACCTGTTTGAATATTGAATTTGGATCCATACTTCAGTTTCTATAAGGGTCTTTTCTCCAGAATTACAATATTATCAAAGTCCTGGATTCAAACAGATTGGAAATAACAGTTTTCTGTTATTACAGCCCAACCACGTACATAACATTTCTCAATAATGCAATACTTCTCTTTCCACCAAGGCAAGGCAAGAGAACGTTCATATTTCTATTAAAATAGGAATTCTGAAGAAAGAACCATTTTCTAACCTGTGGTGACACAAGTATAATTACTACCTCCACATTACAGGCAATGAAAGCAGAGTTTGGAGCAAATTTCCTTTTTGGTGTGGCTTCCACAGCAAGCCACGTGCCTTGACCAGGAATCCTAGTAACACAAACAAGGTTTCTGAGGGACAGAGGAAGTGGGCTGTTAAGTCAAACTAAAGCCACTGCACATGGACCGGGTTAATTAGTGCTTACTAATGCTTTGTGGCATACAAAGCCATATGTTTAGTTAGGAGTAAATGAGCTATTCCATTCACAAGGTGACAAGGCTCCAAGTACAAAAGCTGAATCCTGAGTTGTTCATCCTGGTGACTGAGCAAGAAGAATGGCAGCCAGTCCACAACTCCTGCAGTTTTTCCAAAAACAAGTTACCACATCAGCCCAGAAGTGCGTGTTGTTCTCCTATTTGTCTCATGTGGGCTCTCTCTCAGTATAGGATTAGAAAGATGCTCTCCCCACAACAGTTCTCAAACGCTCACTCTTTGTTGAGCGGGACACTGCCAGCCCCCATGCAGCTCAGCACC
The DNA here is from genome assembly GCA_011076525.1 of Nettapus auritus. Taxonomy (NCBI): domain Eukaryota; kingdom Metazoa; phylum Chordata; class Aves; order Anseriformes; family Anatidae; genus Nettapus; species Nettapus auritus. The sequence goes on from CM021768.1 coordinate 8,689,066, forward strand.
ATAATGATCCCCTCACCTTGCATATCTGCACAAGCCAAGTGCAGGTCCAGGTCCAAGGGCAGGTGTTCACCCTAGTGCTGAGACATGGTGCCACCATGCCACTCAGTCTTGGAGATATTACTTGCATGGAAAATTCCTCCTGGGTTCAGTCTTTCGACACCTCTGTGGTTTACAGTCCCCTCAGGCTGAGGGTGCCATGTAGCACTCAGCTTTCAGATGCCCCTGTGCTGAGCATGGTGCAGAAGCCCATGAGAGGAGAGAGCCATCAGAGTGCACTGGGCAACACAACGTGACCCTAACAGATTTGCAGAATCACAGAAAACACCTCACAGGTCCAGCAAACATTTTCTTGCCTCAGGCAGGATCAGCTGAACCCCAGGCTGTGAGATGTGTCTCATTTGTCCTTAATCACCTCCTCGGAGTATTCAAGTACTTCAGTATATTGCCCACTAGGAAATTTTGCCAGGTATCTGATGATCTTCCCTGCTGCAGAGCAAACCTAGCATTTCATGCCTGACCTGCAGGTTGCTGCCTTCACTGCTGGTGCCACGTGTGCTCCTGGAAAGCAGAAACAGACCCCACATCACCACCATCCCTCTGCCACATCACTGGCAGCAGGAAGGCAGCTCTGTCAAGGACAGTAGAGGAAGATGAGGGGCTGTGCTGCCTGAAAGAAATGCCCAAGAGCATAACATTCAAACAGCCACAGACAGGGCTATTTCTGATCTTGAAGTGGGGGAACAGAGTTCATTGCTAATCACTTTGTGAATTTGTATTTAACATGGATTTACGGAAGGCCTATTCACGTATTCATTTGTGTTAATGCAATCTAAAAACGCTGTTTTACTAGCACTACTAGCAGGAGCCATGCAATACCACCATTGCACATTCATGCACCAGATGCTAGCACATCATCCATCCATTTCATCACCCACACAAACATCCATGCCAGCCAGGATTGCCAGGCCAGAATAATGCCAGACTTTGCTGACCATCTGCTAACCTGTTCCACAGTCCCACAGTTAATCTGTTCTGTGTGAATCTCACTTATATCAAAGTCTTGCAGCTGAGGGTTTTTCTGCAGTTTGGTAGTATATACACATCTGCTCTTGTTCAAACAGACATAACACAGGTGGAGAGCAAGGAAATTTTACACCTAACAGAAAAAATATTAAAAAAAAATAAAATGAAATGTGGCTTTACTGACACCTCAATAAATGTTATTCAGAAAAAGACCACCTAGGTCTTAGAGCCACACTGGAAAATTCTCTTACAGAGAGAGCAAACATACTTGGGGTTCTTTATTTCTTATTATCATATGAGGACAAAATGAAACTCACTATATGTGAATGAAAGTAGTCCTTAATATATTGGACACATAAGCATCTATATTGAGCTTATATGTTTGAGGCAACCCTTTTGCAGGTTATGCTCACAAGATGCAGGTAATTTTATTTATTTAAAATCAAGGGCAACCTTGGACACATCCATATATAGTTGTTGAACACCAGCACATGCTGCTAAGACATACCACTGAACAGAAGGAGTGCGTTGTCAAAAAAAGGCTCAGAATAACAGTGCTCCTTCCCTGAGCATTTTTATTGCACTTAAAGTCTTATTCATTTGAAAGCTGCCTCCTAGACATGTTTTAAATGATGCACCCTGTGGCACTTCACAGGCCTTGGTGCTAGTATCAGCCCCATGCACATCCATCCCCACAGTGAGCCTGTATATGTACCAGCACTCCCAGTGTCAAAGGATAAAGACTTTCTAAGGCCTTCATGCATTATTATTTTTTTATTTTTATTTTTTAGTGACTAGCCATAGACTAAAACTGTTACAGAAGTTTCTAACATCAAGCACAGAGAAGACTATGGTACGAATCCTCCCCCACAGTGAAGGCTTTCCTGAGGAAGGGTACGTGACAGGATACAAGTGACAGACTCAGTATGCACAAATACAGGGAATGGATGGACATATCACCCCCCTTTCCCAAAGTCTACTTTCCTCCTGCACTCTTTCTAATGCAATATCCTCAGTCCAGCATCGATGGTCTGAAGACAGGATCTGGCCCAGTACCTCCAGAGGAGGTACTTCAGTGGCTATCTATGGGATGGAAGGGGGGCCTTTGGCATTTTTTCTGCACGTGTGTTTGTTGGCACCTGATGCTGACACCAGACCAAAATGCTGCAGCAGCTCTAGGTAGGTCCCAGGTCCTTAAAGGAATGAATCCACAAGCACAGCTGGCTGAAGCACTGTTACAGCCATGGCACCCCAAGCTCCATCCTGGCAGAACTCAGCAAATATCCACTGAGAGATTTTAGCCTTCCAGCTTCCACATCTCACCAGCTGATGAATGGTACCATGGATCTGAATTCAAGGTGGGAATTTCCATCTCATCTCCATCATTAACATCCTACAAGAACTACTTTGTCCTTGGGGGCAACATGCATTATGCATGGCAAGAATTTCTCCATCCATCTTCCAGAATGCATTATCACTCTTGCTAAGGGCTTTCCAAGTCACCAGTCTCATTTGAAAGGAAGGTGAGCTCACCCATGAATGCCACACGCTATAGCTCCAACTGCTCCTAGCAGAGCTGGAGCCTCTCCCCTCTAGTTGCCTGTCCCGTGCCTGTTTCTGCTGTATGCAATGAGCATCCACATGGAACTTCAGAAGCAAGGGAAAGGGAGGCTGCAAGTGGATCTACAACAATCTTCTGTGGTTCCCTGAATTTAGCTCCATGTCAGTAAGATTAAATTTAGCATATTACTTAATTTCCTTGTAATGGAAAGCAGGATAGCAGAATATTTAGGGGTGAGGGATGTAAACACAGAGAAAAACAACCAGTACTTTGCAGAGCATGCTATGTAAGTATATAAAAATATATTAAAGCAAAAACTATTACCCTCTTTCACCTGCATTGCAATAGAAATTTTCCTATTTCATTAATGAAATGTGCAAGCACAGCATGAAGTCTGACCTCAGACTCAAGGGGGCTATTTTTACAACTTGTAGAATGAGGCACAAATACCTCGCAGAGACACAAAGCAAGACAACCCACCACATCCAGAAGTTGGCTGCTCCTAATGAGCAGGCATAACATTGATGTTCATTGATGTTTCCAAAAAGGGCACTCCAAGTACAGCTTTGTTCTGATTGTCTTCTAACCCCCTCCACATCAAATGCCAAAAATATTTATGCCTGCTGTATTGCATTATAAATTTATATTTCTGAAAAGTAATTAGTTATGACATTACACCAGGCACAACAATTGAACCTCAGGGCCTAGGCCTGTTGAAGCTGTTCTGTAGCTCTCTTAAACTTAGGAGATACAGTAACCTCCAGATGGCATGGGGGATGTTAAAAATAAAGAAAAGAGACATCTAAACTTATATATTGACTTTTCACCAAGGGAGATGTCTAATTATACATCCACTTTTCTTTACCCTGCAACTTATTGGAAGCAATTATTTTAAATAGATAAGAAAACTGAACCTCACTGACACCCTTTATCTATCATCTGTGCAACATGGACGAGTAATATTTTACTCAGTCACAACTGTGGATGTGCCCCAAATTTGCATTCTGACACTTCAGTCTCATTAAACGAGCTTCCCTTACTATTTTTTGTTTGTTTGTTTTTCCCCCCCTTGGGGGGGGGGGG